>OY728156.1:251172463-252372463 GCA_963277665.1 Viscum album | reverse complement strand
CATCTTTTGAGGAGTAAACCATATGAGGGTTCCTGGACTAGGTAATTGCGAATGCACTTTTCTTTCATAGTTTGGTAAATCATTCGTAGACTGTATGGGTTTCCCAACATTTTAAACTTTTTATTTTTTTAAATTATTATTATTTTTCTATCTTCCTTTTTCCTTTAATATATTGTACTTTCTTTCTAATCCTTCCATGCGTGTCATGTGGGTATACCCTACTGTATTCCAAGGTTCATGTGAGCCCCCCCTGTCGGCACCCATTAAAAAAACTACAAAATATCATCTATTTTGCCTTTGAATCTTAGAGGTATGGTATTTGAATCCTCCCTCTATCCATTTCCAGTGATTTTTCATTTCCTCATCATCCCATTAATTTTCATCGAAGTCTATGTTATGTTTTAACCTGTTTTTTGAAGTTTTCTTTTGTCATTATAGTGTACAACGGGTCTCTAGGGTCCACTTCGGATGTATTTCAGCTTCCAAAGCTAATGATGAAGTATTTCTAACTATTTCTATCAGCTCACCTCAACATTGTGGTCGTTTTTATTCTTCTTTTTCTTTGGCTGAATTATAATTATGGTTTTCAAAATTGTTGGGTCCCTAATAATTTGGTAGTGCGTCAAAGAAATTGTGGGGTGGATTCGATCCACCGTGGTTAAATAATTATATGTGTTTGCATAGGTAGGCCTAGATAAATGTATTTTCCCCTTTATACATATTCACCCATATAAGGATGAATAAATATATTGGGGATAATTGTGATTATATATATATCTATATGAAAATGTATGCATGTGCAATTGTAAAGGGGTATATGCATGTATAGGAATATAGGTAAGGATCCCCTTTTACATATTTCTCCATGAAAATATGTACATATAGTCTAGGATTACTTGAATATAATCGATGGTGTGTGTGCATGAAAGTAGAAATAGAATATTTTAGATTTCATTGTCAAGTACCGTGCCTTTATTTTGACGTAGGTCCCCTATGCCTATTTCCTTAAATGTGAAATTCAAAATTTCTTGATGTTTTAAAATTTATATCCATTTATATAAAATATATTATATATATATATATATATGAATATATATATGGGTGTGTAATTGGATTTGGTTATTCGAATGTGGCTTCTTTCTTGGTTTCTATGTATTCTATTAAGATTTTAAATGGATTGCATTTATTTAATCATGGGTTCCATCTTCTTTTTAAATTTTCAGTGCCTTTATTATTAAATTGGGATTTTAAGTGGCTTTTAAACATTAAGGTGTTGGGAAATTTTGTTTTCTAAATATGAAAATATTCCTTGTAATGTAGTAATGCCCATTGGGAACTTTGAGTGTAATGACCCAAAATTTTGTCGAAGAAATTTACTTTTTTATAATTATTTGAAATATTATATATAACATAATGACACATATATTACACGAAATAACTTTATAAATTAATAATTATTTGAATAAGAGGCATTTAATGAAATTAAAGATCTTAAACCAATGAAATCGTAAAATGATCTTTTGAATAGTAATGTGACCATTAAGAATAGAAACCTAGCCAATAGAATAGTAACCTCATATATGAAAAATTAAATTAAATTTTGGTATCTTAAAAATGAAAATATAATGTATTTAAATATTTGTATAAGTAAATAAATGTTTAAAAAATTATAAATTAAGTGTTAGTATTTTTGTTAGGTGTAAATGTTTATATACTATTTTATAATTAATAAAAATAAATTTCAAAAAAATTTATTTTCAAAAAATAGATTCATAAATTAATAATTTTTTTCTAATAATTATAATAAAATTTTACGAGACATTTGTTAATTTTCTATGTGTTATAAAATTAGTATTAATTTTAAAATCGATATTTCTTGAATAAATAATGAATTTTTTTAAAAATATTATCTCATTTATAAAATTATTTTTAGAAAATTGAATTATTTTTACCTTTACGCATTAAAAAATTGTTTCTCTGAATTTTTCGGATTTTTCTAAAATAGTTGAATTTTTGGTGAATAGTTAAAAACGGTTATTTGTGGTATTTAACATTATAAGTAAATAAATAAATTTTTTAGTCATATATGATGTGAGTGGCCATTATTTCAATCTAAAATTCAATATTTTCTATATAACGTCACAATAATCCTCACGTTTCATAGTCATGAACCAAAATAATAAATAAATGAATAAAATAATAAAAAACACCCCTCTTCTCCAAATATAAAAACCACCCCTCAACACCTCTTCCCCCACACATCCAAAGCCATTAATCATGCCCTATTTTCTCCCAATACTCATACCATGTCTCTCCCCCATGTTTATGATCAATTTATATCAATAAAAGACCGAACTTATTTTCCCTAAGGGGGATCTCAAGGAGAATAAGTTTAAGAGGTTAAATCTTCCGTCATTTTCTTTTAATTTATTTTAAATTTACATTATTTTCTTATCCTCTCATCACATACCAATCCCAAAATTTCATAATAACCCTACTGTATTTTATGTACAATAATTTTATTATTTTAATGGTATATCCTACATCAATTATCTTCTCTTCCCATTTTTTTCTAAAATCGAAAACATCGCATGTGAGGTGCCAATTCACCACCATCATGGACGATGATTTTTTGTTTTCTAATACTTCCATAAAGGATGGTCAAAAAACCTTTATAATAGTTATAAAACATTATAATATATGTATTGTAGATTATTTAAGTTTATGGAACTAATATATATTCATAATATTAAATAATAAAATAAAACTAGTCTGTGATGATCAAAAATTCAAAAAAATAAAATAATGTTCATCATTAACATTTTATCTAATAAATCATCCTCATATCTAAAAAAAATTATATAAAAGAACATTTAATATTTTTTATGTTCGATAATAACATTTAATTTCAATTATGAATAACTATTCCCATCATACATGATCTCTTATAATTTTATAAAAGTGAACCAATCTTGAAAACTAAGGAAAAAAACACTCCATGATGACAAAATTGAACTCATAAAAAAATGAACTTGATAAATTTATAATCAATAAAATTATTTTTTAATAGGTTCTGAATTAAATTATTTTCAAATATAATTTCATTATCATGAATATTAAGCATAAGTATAGAAAACATTCAGACATAAGGTAATGGATTCACTTTGAACCCCCATTTTTAATTCAGGTTTGGATTTCTCTACCTTTCCCAAATGTAATTGTAATGACTGGAAAAAATTTACTTCTTTTATTCATGGATCACTTTCCTCCAAATATCTTTTTATTATACAATAAAAGAACAACGAATTACATCGAACACACATTATAGTTTCTAGAAATCATATAATTATTATAACAAATTATGGTATGTAGAATAAATATTAATTTAATTAAATAGTATGATTAAAATACCCCAATTTAAATTTAAATTATAAAATAATTTTACATTTTTATGTCATAAATTTCACTATGCAATTTCACTATTCATTTTCTATCCACTATTATTTTTAATAACTAAGGATTTTTTTTATTTAAAAGTCAAATTTATCATACTTAGATAATTATTAGGGTTAAATAAACATCATTTTGGAATTCCAAATGTCAAAATTAACATAGGCTAAACTTTTAGAAGTTTTCTAAGAAGTTCCAATTAGATGAATAATGTATTATGAATAGGGTTGTTCTTATGAATAGTAGTTTATGAATAGTGTTTTTTATGAATAGTATAAAAATATTTTATTATTAAATAACTTTTTCTATGAATTTTCTTTTCCAAAATCTGCCATATGTGGTTATAATCAGTGTGAAAAAAGAGGTTAAATAAGATGAAAATAGTTTTTTGGTAAATATTAGCATACCCTTATGAACAATAATGAATTGTAATGAATAATTAATTGGCTAGGAAAATAAAAACTTCACCCATGAATGTATAAATATAATTTAAACATCTTAAAAGTAAAAAAACGATCATAGAATAAGTATTGGTATTTTTGTGTGTCATAAATATTTTAATTACAATTTTATTATTAAATTTATAATTTAAAATGGAAATTTATTTTCATAAAATTTAAACATAAATTTTTAATTTATTTCCTTATGGTTATAATATAATTTTATAGGACCATGATTAATTTCTCAATGTTTTATAAAACGAGTTATAGTTCTAGAATTCTTTTTTAGAATAAATTATGAATTTGTTTAAAAATTAAATTAGAATTATTTATAAAATTATTTTGATAAAATGGAATTAATTTTTGAATTACGATAATTGATATTATTTTAGGGTGAATTTATGAGATTTTTATAAAATGTTTTGTTTTTCGGTGAAAACTAAAAATATAGTTTTGAGTTTCGGTGTGATTAATGACATCACTAATTATGTAATAATGACTTAATCATTCTGGTTGACTTGTGAATATTTATATATGTTATTAGGTTCCCCTAGTGACCAATATAATGGGAAAATACCATGGTCAAGCCTACGGTTTTTCAAATACCACAAATGAGGTGTCCCTTTGAAATTAATATAACATTCCCCAAATTTTTTTGTAAATATCAACCCATTAACTCATTAAAAATTAATCATCAACGAAGCTATGCTCTTTTTACCTCTCAAAGTGTCCTCCCAAGGTTTCCTCAAGCCCCCCAAAGTCCCAACCTTCATGCTTTCGAAGTTAATTTTCAAGGTAAGGGAACCTTTCACCCTCTCTTTTAGGCCAGGAGTTCCTTTATGTTATGTCTTATAGTTTCCATATTATTATGTTGGGGTATGTTTTTATATATCATTTTTTATGTTCATTTTATGTCATAATTATGAGACACCCTTTCTGTACTCGTAAACCTATTTTTCTGAATTTTTAAGTGACGTCGTTAGGCTGCTGAATTTTCGTAAAAGAAATCACATCCTCTCTTTACTTTTAGGTTTCATTTTAATGTGATATGTTACTCAAATATACATACCATGATCTTATTTCTATTTTAGTCTATCAATATACTGTATTGTGAGTTATTTTTTAGTGGTTTATTATTGTCCCATCAGTTTTTAATTTTTTTTAAAAACATGTTATGTAGTTGTTATGCTACAGAATCTTGGCCTCAAAATCTATCTCTTTTTCTAAAGAAATTATCTTATTTTATTTAAGTGGATACCCAAACCAATTTCATTTCCTGGGGTATTTATCAAGAAATAATATTGATATATTTTATTCTTTAATTGACATACATGAATCCCTCATTCCTTTCCCAAGGGTTATAAGAGACATAACAATCATGTTTTTAAGCATTTTTAAAAAATCACGAAATTAATACGAAGCCCATGTATTTTATTATTTCTTGGTTATTTATGAAATGATTGATTATAATATATGTGGATCATAAGAAATTAAATACGTATAAATGGTTTCCATAATATATATCCAATGCATTGGGTAAAGAATTTAATCTCTAGAGATGGCAAGTTTCACGATACCTTGGTGATTAACCTTGATAATCATTATGACACCTTGGGGATGAACCTTGGTGATATGTTCATGAAAGTATAAATTAAATGTTTTAGCAAAATATTATGGTTAGTACTCATGTTATTTTCATTATGATATTCCTATAATTCCATTACTCAGGTCTTTATGTATTTCATCATGTTCTGATTGATTTCACAAGTAAACTCATTCACTGGCATTCCTTACTTGGCCTTCTTCTCACCCTTTCCTTTGATGTATGTCTCTAGGTTATGAGACGCAGTAATTGTACTTTGGATGAACATATAATGAATTGTTAGAATTGTATTAGTATAATGTTGTATGTTTTCATGTTTTATATTCCTGATTTCGAAGACACTAAACTTTAAAGATCCATTGTTTGTAAAATGTAATGAAAAGTTATGTAATAAAAGTAAGGATGCCATACTTGGTATCAAAGGATATGTTAGTTATTTATAAAAATTATGCTATGAAAATATTTTGAAGAACCCAATAGAAAGGTTTAAATATAGGAAAAACTTTATGGTATTTTGGTGAAATATTAATTATGTGGTTTCCAAACAAATAAATCCATGTCTAGATAAGAACAAGCGGATGTTTCTCTAGAAGAGATGTACCAAAGAGTGAAAAATCCAACAAGGAGTTTCGGGCATGACTTGGGGTATCCTGGTACATGACAATGGGCCTTGTTTCACTCCTGGTTTGACACTCACGGGGGATATGTTTGGTTAATCACAAGATTTTTATGAATCATTATGAAGGATTTATAGAAAATTTAATTGTTGTTAAAGAATAATATTTTTTTAAGTCATGAAATTAATTTATAATGTTATGTTTCTTATTAGTGAAAAATTTCTAATAGGAGACAATTGTGAGGACACAATTTCTTTATGGGGGAAATAATTTGACAACACAAAAAATGTACTTCTTTTATTTATGGATCGCATTCTTCTTAATAACTTTTCATTATACAACAAGAGAACATCGAATTACTTCAGACCCAAAATTCAATTTTCAAAAATGATATAATTATTATAACAAATGAATGTTTATAAAATAATTATTATTTTAATTAAATAGTATGATTGAATCACCCTTTTTTATTTAAATGTTATAATAATTTTACTTTTTTTATATCATAAATTTCAATATGAAATTTCACTATTCATTGTATATCTGCTATCATTTTTAATAACCATGTGTTTTTATATTTAAAAGTCAAATTTCTCATACATAGATAACTATTATGTTTAAATAAATATCATTTTTGAATTCCAAATGTCAAAATTAAACTAGGCCCAATTTTTTGATGTTTCCTAAGGAGTTTCAATTTTATGAATAGTGTTTTTAAGAATAAAATTTTATTAATAGTATTTTTTTAATAGTTTAAAATTATTTTATTATTAAATAACTTTTTATGTGAAATTTTTTTCAATAATATGTCATACATGGTTGTAATCAGGGTGAAATATTTGGTTAAAAAAGATAAAAAATTATTTTTTTGTGAATTGTAACATACCCTTATGAATAGTAATGAATATTAATGAATAGTAAATCTTCCAAAAAATGATACAATTCCCCCATGAATTTATAAATATAATTTATACATCTTAAATGCGAAAAAAATATCATAGTATATGTATTAATATGTTTGTATGTCACTAATATTTTAATTACCATTTCCTGATTAATTTAATTATTTTGAAATAAAAATTTATTTTCATAAAATTTAATAATAAATTATTACTTTTTGTATTTTTTTTATAAGATAATTTTATGGGACCATGATTAATTTCTCAAGGTGTTATAAAACGATTTATATTTTTATTATTGTTTTTTTAAATTAAAATATTAATTTATTTAAATATTAAATTAAAAAGATTTATAAATTTATTTTCATAAAATGGAATTCATTTTTGAATTTATAGAATCTATATTAGATTAGGGTGAATTTAAAATATTTTTATAAAATGTTCTTTTTCAATGAATAGTAAAAATACAGTTTTGAGTTTCGATGTGATTAATGAAATCATTAATGATGTAATAATGATATAATAATTCTGGTAGACTTTTGAAAAGTATGATATGTTATGAGGTGTCATAATATTCCATTACCATGGTAAAATACCATGGGATAACCCATGTTTTTGCAAATACCACAGATGATGTGTCCCTTAGAAGCAATAAAATATTCCCTCAATTTTTATATAAATTAAAGGTCATTCCCTCTTTGAAAATTCATCATAAATGATGATCTAGAATTTTTACCTCCCACGGATTCCTCCTAAGGTTCCCCCAAGCCCGCCAAGTTCCCAACTTTCATGCTTTCAAAGTTAATCCTCAAGGTAAGGGAACCTTTCACCCTCCTCTTTTAAGTCATGA
This sequence comes from Viscum album, assembly GCA_963277665.1. Lineage (NCBI taxonomy): Eukaryota > Viridiplantae > Streptophyta > Magnoliopsida > Santalales > Viscaceae > Viscum > Viscum album. The sequence continues at coordinate 252,364,604 of OY728156.1, read as the reverse complement.
CTTTCTTTATGTTATGTCTTTTAGTTTCTATCTTATTATGTTGGGGTTTTGTATTTTATATCTTTATTACATTTAATTTTATTTCATAATGATTAGAAACCCTTTCCACTATCATAAAATTATTTTTCTAAATTTTTAAGTGACGCTGTTAGGCAGCGAATTTTCGTAAAATTAATTGCATTTTCTCGTTTATTTCGAGTTTCTTTTTCACATGGTATGTTAATAAAATATCCATAACATGATCTTAAATATATTTTATTCAGTCCCTATATTGTATAATGAGTTATTTCTGAGTGTTTTATTCTTTTACCACCTCTTTATAATTTTTTCTAAAAGCATTCTTTGTATCTGTTATGCTGTAGAATTTTCGTCTCAAAATCTCTCTATTTTTCCCAAGAAATTCTCTTTTTTTATTTATGTGGATACCAAAACCAATTTAATTTCTAGGTTTATTTATCAAGACATAATTTTGATATATTTGATACTTTAATTTACATATAATATTCCCTCATTACTTTTTAGGGGTTATAAAATACATAACGATCAAGTTTTTAAGCATTTTTAAAACGTCGTGATTTTAAAATAAAACCCATGTCTCTTATTATTTTTGGGTTATTTATGAAAATTTTGATTATGATATATATTTCTAAAATTTAAATAAATAAATATTTAGGGTGCACCCAGATAGAGCTCCAATTAATTTTGTAAATAATTTAATCTCAAGAGATGTCAAGTTTTTCGATACCTTAGTAAATAACATTGGTAATTTTTATGATACATTGGGGTTGATCCTTGATGATATGTTCATTAATGTATAAATTAAATTTTGTAGACACATATTCATGTGTTGATTCATGTTATTTTCATTATGATATGCCTCTACTTCTATTTCTCATGTCTTTATGTTTTTCATCATGTTCTAATTGATATCACCAGTAAACTGATTCCCTGGAATTCCCTATTTGGCCTTATGATCACCCTTTCCTTTGATGTATGTCTCTAGGTTATGAGATGTTGTAATTTTACATCGGATGAACTTATGATGAATCCTTACAGGTTTATGTTAATAATTTTTTAGTTTTTTATGATTTATGTTCTAGATTTCCAAGACACTATACTTTAAGGATCCTCTATTTGTAAAATGTAATGAAAAGTTATGTAATAAAAGGTGGGATGCAATAGTTGGTATAAAATTATAGGTTAGTTATTTATGGAAATTAGGCTATGAAAACTTCAGGAAGAACCCAATATAAACATTTAAATATAAAAAAACATCCTTGTATTTTTGTGAAATAATATGTAAGTGGTTTTTGAATAAATAAATCCTTATCTGGAGATGAACAATTGGATGTGGCTCTAAAACAGATGTACCTAGGAGTGAAAACTCTGAAAATGAGTTTCGCATTTGACCCGAGGTATCCTGGTACATAATAATGGGATTTTCTACACTCTGGCTTTGACACTCTCGAGAGATATGTTTGGTTAATCACATAATTTTTATGAATAATTATGATGGATTTATGGAAAATTTAATTATTGTAAAAGAATAATATTTTTGAAGACATGAAATTAGTTTATAATTTTAAGTTTCCTTGTAGTGAAAAATTTCTAAGAAGAGAAAATTGTAAGGATGCAATTTCTTTAAGGGGGAAGAATGTAACGTCCCAAAAAATGTACTTCTTTTATTGATGGATCACTTTCCTCCTAATAACATTTTATTATACAATAAAAGCACATGAAATTACATCGGACCCAAATTGTAGTTTTTAGAAATGATATAATTATTATAAAAAATTCAGGTATATGGAATATTTTAATTAAATAATTTCATTAAAACACCCCTTTTTAAATTTAAATGATAAAATAATTTTACTTTTTTTATGTGAGAAATTTCACTATGCAATTTCACTATTTATTTTCTATCCGCTATTATTTTCAATAACTAAGGATTTTTGTATTTAAAAGTCAAATTTCTCATACATAGTTAATTATAATGATTAAATAAACATTATTTTTGAAATCCAAATGTCAAAATTAACCTAGGATGAATTTTTAGAAGATTTCATATAAGTTTCAATCTGATGAATATTGTTTGTTGAATAGGGTTTTTAATGAATAGTATTTGATGAATAGTGTTTTTTATGAATTGTATAAAAATATTTTAATATTAAATAACTTTTTCTTTGAAATAATTTTTAGAAATCCATCATACATTGTTGTAATCAGGGTGAAAAATGTGGTAAAATAATATCAAAATAATTTTTTGGTGAATAGTAACATACCCTTATGAATAGTAATGAATTGTATATCAGCAAAAAAATAGAAACTTTACCCATTAATGTATATATATAATTTAGACATCATTAAAGTGAAAAAGTGATCATAGTATAAGTATTGGTATTTTTGTATGTCATAAATATTTTAATTACAATTTTATGATTATTTTAATAATTTAAAATGGAAATTTTTTTCCATAAAATTTAATCATAAATTGTAACTTTATTGTATTATTGTTATAATATAATTTTATGGCACCATGATTAAATTTTCATGGTGTTTCAAAACAATTTATAGTTTTAATTTGGTTTTTTAAAATAAATTATGAATTTATTTAAAATCAAAATTAAAAATATTAAGAAAATTATTTTCATAAAATAAAATTCATTTTTTAATTCAGAGAATAGTTATTAGGTGAGGCTGAATTTATGTGATTTTTATAAAATGTTTTGTTTTTCGGTGAATAGTAAAAATATAGTTTTAAGTTTTGGTGTGATTAATGACATCATTAATGATGTTATAATGATGAAATCATTCTGTTAGACTTGTGAGTATTAAGATATGTTATGAGGTGTCCCAAGTGGCCATTATCATGTGAAAATACCATGGGCAAGCCCGTGGTTTTTTAAATACCACTGATGAGGTGTCCCTTGGAAATTAATAAAATATTCTCTCAATTTTTCTATAAATACCAACCATTACCTCTTTCAAAATTTATAATCGAAGATTATCTGGTCTTCTTACATCCAAGTGAGTCCTCCTAAGGTTCCCTCAATCCCTTCATAGTCCCCAACTTCAATCTTTCGAAGTTACTCTTCAAGGTGAGGGAACATTTCCCCCTCCTCTTTTAAGTCATGAAAACCTCTATATTTTGTCTTCTAGTTTCAATCTTCTTATGATGGGGTATGTTCTTCTATATCCTTAATTTTGTCCATTTTATTTCTTAATGATGAGAGTCATTTTCCACTCTCACCAACTTATTTTTCTAAATTTTAAAGTGACGCTATTAGGCTGCCGAATTTTTGTAAAAGAAATCGCATCTTTTCTTTTCTTTCAAGTTTCCTATTCATGTGGTATGTAGTTAGAATATCAATACCATGATATTATTTATATTTTATTCAGTCACTATAAAATATTATGAGTTCTTTTTGAGTGGTTGATTCTTTCCCCCTCTCTTTTTAATGTTTTCTAAAAACATGTTATATAACTGTTTTGCTGCAGAATTTCCATCTCAAAATATCTCTCTTTTTCTCATGAAATTGTCTAATTTTATTTATGTGGATACCGAAACCAATTTAATTTATAGCGATATTTATCAGTACATAATATTGATATATTTGATTCTATAATTGACATAATTTAATCCCAAAATCCTTTTATAGGGGTTGTAATAGACATAACGATCATGTTTTTATACATTTTTAAAACTTCATGATTTTAAAATGAAACTCATTACTTTTATTCCTTTTGGATTATTTAGGAAATGTTTGATTATAATTTATGTGTCTTACAAGGAAATAAATATATATTAAAGATGAACCCTAGTAGGTCCCCAATGCATTGGGTAATGAATTTATCTTTTAGAGATGACAAGTTTCTTGATACCTTGGTGAATAACCTTGGTAATTTTTATAACACTATGGGGATGAACCTTGGTGATATGTTCATTAATGTATAAATTAAATGTTGTATACACATATTCAATTTATGATTCATGTTCTTTTCATTATGATATGCCTATAATTCCAATTCTCATGTCCTTATTTTTTTCAAGAAGTTCTTATTGATATCACAAGTAAACTGATTCCATGGCTTTCCTTACTGGACCTTCTGCTCACCTGTTCCTTTGATGTATGTCTTCATGTTATGAGATACATAAATTTTACATAGGATGAACTTACGATTAATCCTTACATGTATATTTGAATAATTGTTTATGTTTTTAGGTTTTATGTTCGTAATTTCCAAGACACTAATCTTTAAAGATCATCTGTTTGTAAAATGTAATGAAACGTTTTCTAGTAAAAGGTGGTATTCCATAGTAATTATTAATTATTATTATTTAATTTTCCAAAAAAAATTGTGATTCTTAATACATATATACCTATCTCAATTATTCATTGTTTTTATGGGGAAATCCATGTTTATTAAGGTTTCCTTTTTAATTCTTCCTAATAAGAAAGCATGAGAAAAGGGAACTTACCAACACCTTTCCCATTTTCATGTTGTATACATAATCTATTTTATGTGATCATTAATTTTTTAAAATCACTAACTTCATCATGAATAAATAAAATAGTTCAATTTGGGATTTATTTAAACAAATAATCATTGATTCACTATCAGGCCTCTTTCATATTTTCCCTTAAACTACAACAAAGTGACTTATTTCTAAAATTTATTAAACACAATATTACATTTTTTAACTTCAATTTTACATCACATACCATTATATATGCGTAAATCCCCTTTTAATCTCTATGTGTGATTTAAATCCATTATTTCATGGAAACCATTACTATATGACCATTTTTTATGCCTTAGGACTTGATTACGATACCAACTTCTTAGATGGTTAACCATTATGAATTTTTTGTAAGTATGATTCTTCATGTGGAACACATATTGATGAACATGTTATAATGGGTGTTCTGTGATTTCACTCTAATGAATTTGGTCATGATTTAGTCTCATTAAATGTAATGTTGGTATAAGGAGTAATCCTGATTCCATTATGGGACTTCTTCAACCATGTGCAATGGTCTTTTCAGTTAGCCTTGACTCATGCGCCACCATGTGTAATGGTCTTAGATGTTATCCTTGGTTAATTATTATTTCATGATGTATATTATTTCCACAATATTATGATTCCATTATTACATGATCCCATGTTATATATGTTATTATTCCTTATGTTATTCATTTTACATTCCTATTTATGTCATCATGTTATGAATTCTAACACATGTGCTATGATTTATTTATATATTTTTTATCATTACTGGACTTTTTATCTCATCCTTTTTCTCTTGTATTCCCCAGGTCGTCCTATGAAGATATAAGAGCTCAAAGGAAATTAGTAGATAATTATGGAGTTTCAAAAAAAATATGTTTTTATTATGGTTCCATGTTTTTAGTTGTATGTGTCAAATCTTCCAAAGACACTACATTTTACAATACTTGGTGTGTATTTTAGGGCTTAATATGATTAAAATCATATAATAATTTTTTAAAGGATCGGGATAACATAGTTTCTATTAGATGATGGTTAGCTATTTTTGAATATTAGGATTAGAAAAAATTAGTAATAACCCTATGAATAATTCTATAACCATGGATAACATATATTAAAACATAGGAAATCATAATTTAGGAAATACGTTTCATTTTAAAGTATTATCTTCCATGATCAAATTTTCATTTTTATATGATTATTATCTTTAAATTCATACCCCCTAATTGAACATTATTTTTTTAATAGATGGCTAGAAATATGTGAACCAATTCTAACAGTCAGTGTGATAGGGAATGTGATGATTTACCAAATGATATTGAAAATATGATGGAAATGAGTGGTAAAAATATCATTAAAGTAAATAATAAATTAGATGAAGTAATGAATAATAATTTTTATCATTTAAAATTCCCTCCATCACCTAAGAAAGGTAAAGTTATTGCCAAATCCTTCATGAGAAAAAGGCCTTCCTTGTTTAGTGAATCTTCTAATCCCCTAATCATATGAACAATAGATTATATCTATTGTGAAGATTTTGTCTGTCCACATGTATTCAATAGAAGAGAAAGTTATGTTGGCAATATATCATTTTGATTGGGAAGCTGATTAGTGGTGAAAGCTTATCAATAACACAAATTCCAAGAAGGAAATTGATTCTATGGAATTGGAATATATGAAGAAAACATAAAAAGACTAGAAACATAATACTCCATCCTTATCATGAATACCAAAGCATGGTGGGTCACTTATTTAGTGAACTAAAGTAGAGTCTATGAAAGGTGTTGGTGTTTTGAAAATTTGATAGCGATAAAGAGATTGTTTGTTGTGACCTTAAGGTTGAAATGGAGATCAGAGACTCTCAGTGGTCTCCTGATCCTAATGATGAAATTAATAAGAAGGAATTTAATATGGGAGGATCAACTGATCAATCCCTTTATAGATATAAATCCAAAAAACACACATGTCAATGTTATGGGAGAAAACATCCTATGAACTATGTAAAGGGAACCCGGAGATGACTCAAATATTGAAGAGTGGAGAAGAAGGATAATAATTTCCAAAGGGATATATAGAATACCGCTAATATGGAAGAATAAATGAACATTCAGGTTAATAATAATTCTTTGTATATTTTTTCAACTAAAAAGAACATGGGAATTGTGTGATCTATTTCCATCATCTAGTTGTTTTTGGGAGAAATCAACAACAACAACCTCTGAGGTAACAAGGATGGTAATATACTATCACTAATGCCAAGGTAGAGGTTGATAATGATGTGATGATAGGTTCATTATTTATTCATTTGTGAAATATAAACATACTATTCGATTCTGGTTCTATGAATTCTTTAATATCTTTCATGTACAATAGAACTATTCAAACACCACCTCCAAATATGGAGGTTGAGTAATCTATGAGAAAAAATGGGGAAACTATTTCTTCCAATGCTTATTACTCCTCCCTGGAAAAATTTTGTTGATTGATGCTACCATAAAATCTCGTCTTACTTGCTTTGGTGTAGTTTAATTCAAAGTTGGGCATGTATTGGCTGTATTTATAAAAATCCAACATCAAATATCAAGAAAGGGATATTACTCTACACATATTCAAGCATCCACCATTTATATAAAAGTGTGAAGTTGAAGATGAATCTTCTTCAAAAACATCATCTCAACTGTGGATATTGTTTCCCTATGATGAAGAATATCTATCTGAAATGATTGAGACAAAGGATAGAATCATGATTGAGGACATGCCCATGGTGAGGGACTACACTAATGTGTTCCCTGAAGAATATCATGGTCTTCAGTATGACTAAAAAAGTTTGTTATTAATTGAATTCAATCTCAGATCTCTACTTATATCAAATACACCTTATATAATGGACACCACAGAGCTGGAGGAACGGAAGTAGCAGTTACAAGAGGATCTGGACAAGGGTTTTATATGCCTGAGTGATTTACCATGGGGTGCACCAGTCCACTTTTTCTAGTAGAATGAGGGATAGATGTTCTTCTACATTGATTATTGTGAGATCAATAAAATCATGATAATTAATAGGTATCCCCTTCCACCGATAAATTACATTTTCAATAAAATACATGGAGATATGTATTCCTCTATGGGGGAACTCTGGTCAGGATATTAACAACTAATAGATAAGAATGAATATATTCCCATGAAAACCTATTGAATGTGGTATGGGAACTATGAGTTCATAGTGATTCCCTTAGAAATAACTAATTCTCTATAATTTTTTATCACTGTAGTGAATAGAGTCTTTTGATATTACCTCTACCAATTGGTAATAGTATTTATCGATGATATTGTTTTATAATCTAGAATAAAGGAGTAACATGATGATTATTTGAATAATATTCTAAAAAATTTGTGAATGTATAAACAATGTGAAAAGTATAGTTAATGTGAGTTCTGGATAGAGGATGTATCATTTTAAGGAATTTTATTACCAATAAAAGGATATACATAGACCCTTCCAAGACAAAGGAAATCATACAGTGGAACATGTAAACATCTGTAATGGAGATCCATAGTTTACTTGGCCTAGATTATAATTACTAAAGATTTGTAAATATCTTATCACAATTGTAAAACCCACTAACCATGTTGTCTCAAAAGGGAGGAAGGTTTTTCTGGTCTAGTAAATCCAAAGACAGCTTCAAAGAGTTTTAAAAAGGATTATCACTGCACTATTCCTCACACTTATAATAAGTGGGTACATCTTCATAGTGTAAAATGATTCTTCAAAGAAGGGATTTGGCTATGTACTAATGAAAAATGAAAAATTGATTTCATACACGTCAATGGAGTCAAAAATTCATGAGAAATACTATCTCATGCATGATCAAGAGTTTGTAGTTATGATATTTTCATGGAAAACCTGGAATCATTATCTCTATGGGGATAAGTGTGAGATATATACGGATCATAAAAGCCTCAAATATATATTCACACAGAAGGAGATTAATATTCACAGGGAAAGATGGTTAGATCTCATCAAGGATTATGACTACTCAATCCACTGCCATCCTAGAATGGAAAATAATGGGGTACATGCTCTATGTATAATGAATCATATAACATTATCAACAATTTAAATTACAAAGTATCGAATCTTCATAGGTTTCAAATGGATTAACATTTGAATTAGTAGGTATAGAACATCATCAATCCTTTATTAAATTATTTATAAACCATTCCTTATAGGGAAAAAATGGATGATCAAAGAAATGAAGTGGAAATTCTAAAAAAGGTAGAATCATTTAAAATGTTAAATCATCAATGATTAAAATTTATACGGAATGATCTATAAGATGTGGGTCATGATTTTGTGTTCCATCTAATCTAGAAAAAATGGAATATCTTCTGAAGGATGAACATAGTTCAAATTTCACTATTCATCTAGGAAGTAATAAAGAATTATCGGGATATTTGATATCACTATTGCTAATGTAATATAAATAAGGATATCTCCAGATAAACATAAAATTTCTGGGTATGTTAGAAAGTGAAGGCTAAACACAATATCCTAAGGGGATGTTGCAACCATTATCCATACTAACATGGATGTGTGAAAATATAACCATGGAAATTATCACCAAACATCCAAAGACATCTAGATGGAATAATTATATATGGGTAATTGGGGATAATCTTATAAATATGTCACACATTATCAGAATTCTAGAGGGATTATCACTTGATCAAAATTACAAGATATATATGTATGGAGTACCATTATATATTATATCCGATAGATATCCTAGATTCCCTCCATGTTTTTGAGAAGTCTCAAATATTATCTAAACACTTAGTTGAATTTTAGTACGACTAATAATCCTTGAACTGAAGGCCAATCTAGGAAAACTATTCTTACACTAGATGACATGTTCAGATATTCTTATATGGACTTCAAGGGAGGCTGGAACGAACATCTACCACTATTTGAGTTCTCATACAACAATAATTTCCACTCAAGCATCCAAAATGGATCTATATGATGTTTAATATAGTAATAGATGAAAACCATCAACATGTTGTGATGAAGTCTATAAAAGTAGGCTATTAGGACCTGAAATTAACAAAGAAATGGTGGAAAAGGTTAAAAAAATTCAGTATCACATCAAGGAATCCGAAAGTAAATAGAATATATTTTTAGAAACTCATCTATAGGACATAAAGTTTGAGGTTAGAGACATGGTATTCCTCCATATATCTCCCTGGAAGAGGGTCATGAGATTTAGGAAGAAAGGAAATATATTTCTTAGGTATATCAACACCTTCTATATAAATGATCATGTTTGATTTGTGGCCCATCAACTTGAACTTCCACAATCCATGTCTCAAGAACATGATATATTCGACATATCCTTCTTTAGGAAGTACATAATGGATCCCTCACAAGTACAATATTCATAGGTAGTATAGTTGTAAAATGAACTCTCTTACAAGGAGTAGCTGGTGAAGATCTGGGATTGTAGAGATAAATATCTATACAACAAGGCCCCTCACTTGGTAAAATTACATTAGCATAACCATATGTAGAAAGAGGTAACATGTGAATAGGAGGAAGGAATGAAGGAGAAGTACCCTCACCTGTTATAAACAAAGTAACTAAAATGAAATTTTGAGGGGAAAGTTTCATAAAGGTGGAAAAATGTAATGATCTAATAGTTTATTAATGGAATTTACCTTCTTATAATATTTTCAAATAGTAGAAATCACATATATTTACATAGAGAACACAAAAAAAAATTTATTAATGATGAGTGAATTAAATAAGAGGTATCTATAGAGATTTAGCAACCTCAACCAGTGGAATAGTAACATGTCCCTTCAAACTGTAATTTGACCATTAAGAATAGTAACCTGGCCATTAGAATAGTGACCTCAACTATGAAAGTATAAATAAAATTTGGGTCTCAAATAAATTAATATACGATATATTTATAACATAGTATAAGTAAATAATATTTTAAAATGATATATTAAGTGTTTGAATTTTTGTAAAGCAAAATTTTTTATTTAGAAATATATAATTATTATAATGTTTTAAAAAATTATTTTCAAAAAATAGATTCATAAATTTATATATTTTGTGGGTTTATAATTTAATTTTATGAGTCCTTAATTAATTTTATAAAGTGTCATAATATCATTTATTATTTTAAAATATGTATTTTTTTTAATAAATCATGATTTTATTTAAAAATTAATTTCTCATATTTTAAAAATTATTTTCAAAAAATTGAGTTCATTTTTAAATTATACACATTGATAAACGGTAGTTGTGATTTTTTAGGTTTTTCTAAAATAGTTGAATTTTCATTTAATTTCTTTTGTATATTTTTTATTTTCTTATCCTCTCCTCACCTCCCTATAACAATATAGACCAATAACTGTAGTATCTTTAATATACTGTATGGTTATTATTTTAATGGTATACCCTCCTTCAATTCTCTCATCTTCCCCTTTTGTTCTAAAAATGAAAACGTCGTATGTGAGGTGTTGATTCATCACCTTCATCGATGATGATTTTTCATTTTCTACAACCTAATTCATAGATAGTCACAAAACCATTATAATGGTTAATGTAGATTAAATTGTTTTTATTACAACTTATTTAATTTTATGGAACTAGTATATATTCGTAATATAAAATAATAAAACAAAACTAGTTCATGATGATCGAAAATTCACTAAAATAAACATACAATAATCATTAACATTTTTTCTTATAAATAATTATCATATAGTGAAAAAGATATATAAGACCGTTAAATATTCTCTAAGTTCATTAATACCTAGAATTTCACTTTTAGATAACTATTCCCATTTTACATGATCTTTAACAAATTTATACAAGTGAACCAATCATACAAAGTAAGGAAACAAACACTCCGAAATGGTGAAATTGAACCTATAAAAAAAGACATAAATGAACATAATAAAATTTTAATCAATCAAGTACATGTTGAATAGTTTAATAATTAAATTACTAATGAATATAATTTCCTTATCGAAGACATTAAGTGCATGTGAAGAATACTTTTGGACATAAGGTAAGGGATTCTCTCTGAACCCCAATTTTTACCATGAGTTGTGATTTTTTTTCTCTTTTCCCCATTTTAACTCTTAATTATTATTATGTACACTCTTTATAATGTATTTTTATGCTTCATAAATATGTACATATTTTAATTTTTCTTTCACGAATAGGTAAATACATGTTTTATAAGGTTTCCTTTTTAATTCCACCCAATAAGCAAGCCCAGTTAATGAGAACATCCCATCCTCAAACCCATTTTCATGTAAACCCCTTATTTTTTTAAGATATAATTATTTTTCTAAAATCTCCCATTTAATCATGAAATATATGTTATTTAATTTTTGTTTTTATTCAAACAAATTATTATTTTCCACTTTAAAGCCTCTATTAAGTTTCCCTTAAACTGCACAATAGTGGCTAGTTCTAAAGCTTCTTAACCACTCTTTTACATTTTTTTAGTTTTTTTATATCAATTATCATGATCTATTATCATTTTCCTTTTTTAAGGTTCATGGATGATTGAAATTAATTATTTCATAGACACTTTTATGATACTTCAATTTGTTATTTCTTATGACATGAATTTGAAACCCATTTTTACATGTGTACCCCTTATGCATATTCCTTTGGTATGATTCTTCATGTGGTGCACATATTTATTAACATGTTATGATGGTTTCATCCAGATACAACTATAATTCATTTGTTAATGATTTAGTATCATGAGATGTCATTTTGGGATAAGGACTAAATGTGATTCCCTTATGACTTTGTCCCCCATGTGCAATATTCATGGTATTTAGCCTTAATTTATGCTCCACCATGTGAAATGGTCTTGGAAGTTAGACTTGACTCATGCTTATTCCATGTTGTATATTTTTTCACATTCTTATGATGGCATGATTACATAGTCGCATGTTATACATGTATAATTACTTATGTTAATTCATGTTCCCTGATTATTTATATCATCGTGTTACGCCTTATAACCCATGTGTTATACTTTATTTATATGTTTATAACCTTACTGGGAATTTTAGCTCATAACATAGTCCATGTAATCCCTAGGTTACCCTATGATGATATTATAGCTCAAAGGATGTTTGGATCTTCTTATTGAGTTTTAAATAAAAGTTTTTTTTATTTTGGTTCCATGTTTTCAATTTTCTGTACCTAATCTTCCGAAAACACTATATTTTATGATATTTGGTTTCTATTTTACGACTATTTATATTTAAAACCATGTAAAAATATGTGTACAAGAATAATTTTTATATATAAATAATGATTTTTGGATGTGTACAACCCCTTGTTTTATAATTTGATGTGAGTGTAAATGTTTAAATTTTGACATGTGAAGAATGTTGTGGTCTGTGAATTAATTTTCACGTGACATGGAAAAGGGAGGTCCAATCAAGGTGGGAGAATAGTGGGGATAGGCTGAATGGGTTATTGTGTAAACAAAATGTTTTGTTCATATATGTTTTCCTAATAAAAACTCACCACCACTAAACAATACCATGTAAACCCAGGTACCTAGGTGGCCAAAACATGGTATAATAGGCTAAGTAGATCGTAAACGATGAGGCTTGGATTACCCCAAGATATATTGATTCTAAAAAACAAAATAAACATGTTATGATTATTATAAAATACTATAACAATGGATTTTCCCTGATCTTGTGGCTCATGTATAAGGACATTATGCATTATGGTTGATATACCATGTTATATGATGATGATTTGAGACCACTAGTAGTTTGGATTGATTCCTCCCTATTTTATCATGCATTAGGACTTTGTGGGTCATGGTTTCAATACCATTTAACTATTGTATGAGGATCCTAGGACCCCACTACTCCTAAAAACATAGGGGATACCAATGTTTCTTGCTATCGTTTATTCATATTTTTCTATGGTGTTCCTATATAAAATGATTCATTCTATGTTTTCCATTAATTTTGACAATAACAAAATCATTTACCCATGTTTAGTAGTACTTGATGATATATTTTCTTAATGAAATGTTTCATCTGTGGCAATCTCTTTCTTAAAAAGGTATCATTGGATGTTTATTAAAAATCATAAATGGGTTTCAAAAATGAAAAGGGGAAAATGGATTTTCAGAAATTTCAGCATGTTAATTATTTTAAATATAAATAGAAGATCCTATTTTTATAAATTTTTATTTACAAATGAACATGAAATGGTTTTCATTATAATATAAGGGAATTGTGAATTGTTTATTCAGGAACACATTCTGAGTTTTAATACTAATTCCTATAGTTTCATTTATGTATTTAGGATTGGTGCTACTTCCATCTCAGTCTCATTCATCATGTGGAGACATAAATTTATTATTCATTGGTGAACTTCAGGGACACATGGAGGTATTTATGCATTTATATATATTTTTATACTATTTATCCTTTTATTTTTTTAGTTTATATTTATTCATTCATCATTTGTTAATGGGAAAATCATTCCCAATTTCTTATCATTACTGCTGAATATTAGTTTACAACCTGAGAGGATTACGAACACCTCTCAAGACTTATTGCGGGCTGACATGAGTGACTGAATCAGGGTTGACCAATTTGGGGGATGAAAAAATGGTATCATATCATACCCTTATTATTTGGGATGTCAGATATATTAGATATCGGATTTTCAATGTTCAAGTGGAAGGTCATGGGTCAGTGCCTTATCACTATCACTTGTTATGAGACCATAGTCTCTAGGGGTAGTGGTATATTAAATATTTATTTTTGTTTTTATTATGTCGTTATAGTTTTTCCATTAGACAAGCTTCTATATATTTGGGGATGACAATGGAAGTGAGATGGTGTTATACGGCGATATTACATGTGTATCGAACCATGTGGAGCATGTGTTCATGGTTTTATATTCTTATAGAGGTTGGTGAATTCTAAATCTATGCTCTTCTAATCCATGTTGATTGGGTATGCATGACCAATAGTCCCATATGTTTATTATTTTTAGTATTAGTGATGCTTGTTTTTGATTTCAGTTGGTGTGAGTGTATTTTTAGTAAATATTATTTCTATATAGGGTTTTAAAACTTTTAAAAATGAGAAATAAAAGATAAATTATTTCATAATTTTAAAATGATTGGGAATATGTAGAGGAAAAGTGAAATGGTAATTTAATGAATGGTTGGTTTATTGATAAAATGGTATGTTTGAAACATGGTATTCCTCATGGATATTCAAATATTTATGTATGTGTATAGAAAGTGTTTGTTGGTAGGTATGTGTGGATGGATATAATATGATTTTATGATGAACTAATATTTAATGGTTTATAGGATATCATGCATGAATGTGTAAAAATAAAAGGTTCAACTTGGTTTTCCAAAGTTGTTTTTGAAAAGGAAAATGGTTTCCATTAAAAACCATCTTCTTTTCTAATGATTTTTGTAGTTTTAAGAGGAAAAGTGAGGTGGTGTTTTGAATTTTAATGTGAATGTGATGAAATAATTTTGTAAAATGAAAAAAAAAATTATTTCGAAAGGGTGGAATTGGATTTGGAAATGGGTGGATTTCGAAAAGGTATTTTCTAAAAGAGGATGTATAGATTGTTTTGAGATGTAGTGGTTTTTTCAGTTGAGATTTGTTTTGGATTTGATTTTTTTAATATTTTGGTTTATGAGAATGGTATTTGGTTTAAAATTCAAATTCCTTGAGTTCTGGTGTTATGTTGATCTAGTTTTGTGTCATATATAGTTCAGAGTATGCCACCTAGAAAGGCTAAGAAGGTTTATGAAGAATCTCATCAAGTTTTCGATGCCACCTAGACTCTATAGAGTGGTATATATGATCTATTTTCTATCAATTCCTACTGTCTATGAGAATTAGAGCATGATGGAGGTTTTTCAGTGGATTGGTGAAATTTTGTTTTTTTTTGGGTTTTCAGGAACCCTTTATTTCATGAGAGTTCATGTTTTTAGGGGTATTTTTGAAAGAATGTGACTGGGCAAGTTGGAGGTGGTCATTCCATTCTCATTATGAGGTGATATGACTTGGGTGATCTTCAAGACTACATTAATATAGTGGTTTATTATTGAGGAAGTGATGGAGTGGAAAGTGTTAGAGATTGTGGATATTTGACAAGGTCAATTGATTGTGAAGGGGGAATAATTACCATTTCATTGAGCTAGTTTCATATTTTTTTAGAGATGGTGTTTAATGGTCAGTTAGAAGCACCCCCTTTCATGTGGGACCTCCATAAATTCTTTAATTACCATCATCTCATTATTATTTTAGAGGTTCTCCCATAAATTGAGGAGTTGTATGTAGGAGATTATCTTATGGGAAATTCTCCTTATCAATTATAGACTTTAATTTATCATCCCATTCTCATAGTTGTTTCCAGTATGGGAAGTTTTGGAATTCAAATATATCTTGATGTAATTCATGAATGGTTTTTTGACTATGTGTCTGGTCAAGAAATATAAATAAGAAGTTTTTATTTAGTATTATCATCTCTTGACTACAGAGATGAATTTTTTTTAAGACATTATGGATCTGTCTATAGGTATAAGAGTGATGTTCTTCAAACAGTCAAGAATTTATTGGGGTGTGTCAAATTATGGTTCATATATTCTCTCCAATAATAGAGTTTAGGTATTTTAAATGTTCTTGTTATTGATCTCAATTTCATTGTATGTTTCTCTTTATTGTAAATATCTTGTTCATCTAGTCCTCATGAAATCCTAGTGGTTGTTCTTTTTTATAGATGGGAGTCCTTAACTGATGGTTCATTCTTATCCGACTATATTTTTATGGATTATTTTGGTTTTTGTCTTGATATTGTTTTGGATATGATCGTAGTTTTGGGAAATGTTGAATTTTGGTTTTTATGTTACACAATTTGTGTGCCTTTTATCAAATTTACATTCAGTTATGGGTTTCTAGTTTGGTCTGGGAGTTCCCAGTTTCGGTGTTGGTTTGTGCTATCAGGTCTCTTATGGTGGGAAGATCCACAATGGATATCCTTGATTATGGTTTTCCCTAGAGATGGTCGGGTTTGAAATATAATGTTAAAAGAGTCACCTAAAGGATGGTGGTTTTGTTATTCTTTGTTTTATTTCAGGTCCATGTTTGGTTCTACGTGTGACTGGGAGTTTTTAGGGGTAGAATGTATTTTTGGAGTATGGAATTGTAACACCCAAACCCTTAAATATTAAAATAATTTAATTATTTTAATTATTTTTAGCCTCTCTTTTGTGTTCAATTAGTTGTTAGGACAAGATTAATTTTTTTGCAGTCATTTTAGATATGATAGAGTTATCCTGAAAATTTATTTTTAACTATATGCTACACGTGAAGGTTCCAGAGTGAGGTAGTGGGTTAGAGAATGACTTGCACAAAGTCTATTAAACTATGTGGCAAGCATGTAGGTTGACTTATGGAGCTGGCAGTGCCGAGTGTCACATTTTCATTATGGTTTTTTAAACCGTGTGTCATCCATGGAGTAATCATGTGAGGGTGTCTAGCCTAAATTATGGCCAATTCACAGTCGATGCACAGTGAAGTGGATTGTAAGAAAACCATGCGAGTTCCCAAAAGTTTTTTAAAAAAAATTGTTTTTAATTTTATATTATTCTTTTTTTTATTTTTTTATTTTTGTATGTTCTCTCCTTTTATTTCAATATTCTTCTCCCCTATGTGTCAGATGATGTAAGAACCCAGTTTTTGCTGTGAAGGACTTTGGAATATTCTTGATGATATTCCAGAGCAGCGCCTTTAGACGGCGTGCGATTCTGAGCCCCGGAGTGGCCGGAATTAAATTTTCAGTGCGTTCACACTGGGAACACCAACTAAATGGGATAACTCCTAAACAGAGTTTCGGATCAGAGATGTGAGTGTACGGATGGGTCCAGAATGGGGTGTTTACCCTATGGACGACATAAAACTTCTCGCCGTGGGATGTTTGTACCCCTCGCCCGCTTCTAGAACGTTAAACGGATTAATTAAATTAATTATTTTGTTTAATGGTAAAACAAGAGTATCTCTTAAACGGTGGATCAGATTGAAAATCCAAGGGCACCGTTGAGTTCGGAGCATGCCGTTTACCCTAGGAGGGGTATAAGTTTCGCGGGCGCATGCCGTTTGTGAAAAATGGCTCCAGGGGTGTTTTCGTAATTTAGCGGCTTCGGATGTTAAATTTTATAAATTTTGAATGGGTGCTCGGATTTAAATTCTGAGACCTCCTTTGTGCTTGGAAGGTGGTGTTTACCCTAGAGGAGGCTTAACCTCGACTCTGCTGAGGGTTCGGGTTCGGACCGACAAGGGAGTGGTTAAGCGTTTTCTATTTAAACGCTTAACTCATCCCCTTCCTCCCCTCTTCTTCCCTGGTGCCAGCAGCTCCCAACAGCGAATGAGGAAGCTCCCCTCCATCACCTCCTCCTCTCCATCAAGGTGCAGCTCCGGCGGATCGCCCGTGAAGCTTCGGGAAACGCCCATGAGGTAGGATTTGTCGTTTGCGTTTTTCATTCACCGCACCTACGTCGAAATCAAATAATTGTATTGAAACTCTTCCATATTTTCAATTGAAGCCCATGAACGCATAGTATACAATTTTCTATTTCCGACGCTTGTTTCGGATTTGAAATCGGAGTTCGGAGGCGTTCATAATCGTCCGCCGAAGTTGGCGGGTTTTCGGTTTCCGGCGGGTTCGAGCGGCGGCGCGGCGAGGGGGGACGGCGTGGCAGCGGGGCATCCGCGGGTGTCCGGTGGAGGTGCTAGGCGTCGGCAGCGGGTTGCTCAGGTGTCGGCGGGGGCGTCTGGCAGAGCACCCGACGAGGCGGCGGTCGCCAGGGAGCGGCGACCGCGGGGTCGCGGCGCGCGACCCCCGTGCGGCGACCAAGACCCGCACCGCGCGGGTGTTCAGGCGGCAGCCGCGACCGGCCCTCGTGGCCGGTCTGAGCGTGGACCGCATGTCTGCGGCCAGCCGCGCGGCTAAGCCGTGGGGGGCCTTGCCCCCTCGGTGTTCGGACACCCGTATTTTTCGTTACGGGTGTCCGTTTTGAGTGTCGTCTGCGACGGTAGAACCGTATCGACGAGGCGGAATTTTTCAGATGGTTTCGGGAATTTTTAATTCCCAAAACGAGGGGCCTTGGAGGCGCGACGTGTCTTTAAGTGGTTTGTCGTTTCCTTCGGGGGATCTTGTTTTGGACGGCGCAGACGCGTCTGACGTCTGATTTAAGAGCCGTCAGCGGCGTTGGAACCCTAGCGTCGAGGCGGAGGTTTCCAGGGTGGTTTTAGGCGTTGAGGCCGAAGTTGAGGCGCGGGCCCCACGACCCGTCTTTTGGAGCCGCGTGCACCTTTTAGTGACTTTTTCCTTGGACGTCCGTTCGGGGCGTGCGAGTAGTCGATGTTGGGTGTTTTTCTGAGGGCATCGCGTTGGCGCAGTCTGCCCGCTGTAATTCTGCACGATGGTGCGGGCCCCGCGAGGGCCGTTTCGGGAGTTGATGGTGATTTCCAGCTTTATCATCAGGCGGCCATTTTGGAAAAGTGAATAGTCCATTTCATGTACTTTTTTGAGAGGATCACAACGGTGCGATCCGTCCATTGAGTTTCAGGACCGGGATGCGGGTCCCACGTGGCACCGCTCGTGTGTGGTGCGCCGGGATGCACCTTTTTCTCCGGATATCCGTTGCACTCAAGTGTGTAGTGCTTTTGACATGTTTTCCCTAGGGGATTGCAATGGTGCGATGCGCCTGACTGTTTTCGGGGCCGAGGCTCGGGATCACGGGACGTCGTTCGGGCGTGAGGCGGTGTTGGTGACTTTTTCGTCGGATATTCGTTTGAGATGAGTAAGTAGTCGATCTCGTGTGTTTTTTCGTGAGGATTACAACAGTGTGATCTTTTTGGATGTACGGAGCCTCTTGCGCGATCTTATTAATAGCGGAAGCATAGAAGGTGCTCTAGTGGTGGTTCGCCCTACCTTGTTTGTACCGGAGCCTTGGCGTGTGATCGCGCACTCTTGGGAGAGTGATGTAAATGGTTCACGAGATGTGGTTGGCCATGCCTGGGCCTTTGAGGTGGAGTTGTTACGTCACGCCTTTGCATTGACGCTGGGTGCCATGTGCACGATAGCCTTTGGGCTAGAATGAGGTATACTCTGGGGGTATACGGGAGTGCTTGGAGGTACGTGTGGTTGTTTGTACCTGAGGATGTTTGTGTGCTTAGTTGGTGTTGACTTGGGGCCACACGTCGTGTGGGCCCCACGTGTGTTCCGTGATCTGTTTTACGTACTTTGACCTCTCGCGATGAAGAGGGTCCCTTTTTGCTCTTTTGTTTGAGCAGCAGGGTGGAGTTTTCCCCTGGATTTCTGCTCGTCTATTTGACCAGTAGGGCGGAGTTTCCCCTGGCCTAGTGCTCTTTTGTCTGACCAACAGGGTTGAGTGGTCTCCCCCTGGTCTTGTTCTCGATGGTTTGGCTGGAAGATATGGTTTTGTTCCTCTGCTTCTTCGGCTGTGAGGGGTTTCATTACTATGCCCTTTCACCGGACTACGACACCGTCTATGACTACGGGTGTTCGTGCAGCGTGGGCATTTTCCCCACTTTCTGGGATGAGGTGTCTCGGTCCGCTTTGACAGTGACTCGGCGGATTGGAGCAGGATCGCATTGTGAGGCCTGGGGAGTTTCTCTTGTTGCTCTGTGTTCCCTAGTAGAGATTGTGGTTTCGGTGTGACCAACACTTTACGCGGGCACCGATCCTCTACCCAGGAGGTTGTTCCAGCAGGGCTGAGGTTGTTTCCAATAGGGCTGAGGTTGTTCCTGCAGGGTTGAGGTTGTTTCCAGCAGGGCTGAGGTTGTTTCCAGCAGGGTTGAGGTTGTTTCCAGCTGGGCTGAGGTTGTATCGAGCAGGGCTCGTCAATGGGTTACCATCCAGCAGGGATGGCCAGTAAAGCGGTGTTCACCGAGCAGTACCATCCAATAGGGATGGCCAGAGCAGTTCTGGTCTTACCTCCAGCGGGGCTGGGTAGTGGTCCCCGATGCTGGGCTTACATCCAGCGGGACTGGGCAGTGGTCCCCGATGCCGGGCTTACCTCCAGCTAGGCTGGGTAGTGGTCCCCGATGTCGGGCTTACCTCCAGCTGGGTTGGGCAGTGGCCCCTGATGCCGGTCTTACCTCCAGTTGAACTGGGAAGTGGTCCCCGATGCTGGGTTACCTCCAGCTGGGCTGGGAAGTGGTCCCGTCGCCGACTTTAGCCGGGTCGCCCTCCAGTGGATTACCCTGTTACGGGACTGGGTAGTGAGGCACCCGTCAACTTTCTGGGTATCCCCGTAGTGGGAACCCGTTGACTTCTAGGGATCCTACAATGGGGCTAGGCAGGAGTTCGCCTGTCGACTTTGAGCAGACCTCTCGACGGCGGGGCAGTGACGAGTTGTGGTTGACATTCCCCCAGAACTCTCAAGTACGGGGAGATCTTTCCCCCACCGAGACGCGTCCTTGTGACGCGACCTAAAACCATGCGGGCGAGTCAGTTCCGACCAAAGCAAATAGTATTGAGGTGTAGTGATTGAGCCCCTTGGCTTGCGGTTCGGGGCAGACGTGCGGGATGCTGGGCATCAATGGTGTTACTTTTGGGACTGTTGGAGACTCTTTTCTTGGGCTGAGCTATGGGATGGAGATCCCCTTATGTTCTTGTTTGGGCTTCTTGTTTGAACATATGGACTTGTATATAACTTTTTCTAGTACCCACTTCTTGGGTTTGGTTACTCTCTTTCCAGGGGAGGCGAAGATGCGCGGGGTATGCCACGTGCTTTCTGTGTCTAGCTTCTCATGGTTGGACGAGTCTGCTCTCCTACTATAGGTAGAGAAGACTCGACGGGAAGTTCATCTTCTCACCATTTCCAGCTCCCAGTGTTTGGAAGAGTCTACCTTCTTTCCTCTTGCTGGGTTGAGCTGGACTCTTTACGGTACTCTTACTGTACGTTTAGTTGTACTCCTCCACTTTTCTTTTCTCTCTACTGCTCACCCTTCAGTACCTCCTTTGTTGCTCCCTCGAGCCTTCGCGTTATCCAACTATGTATTTCTGTACTCACCCCTACTTGGGCTTTGCCTGAAATTGGAGTGCCCTTGCAGACGACGGACAGGTGGAGCGTGACTTCAGTGGGGTGTAGGAGCATGGGAGCTTGGACCGCGTGCGGTGGTCGTGGCCGGGTTCTAGGTGGGAGACCCGTCAGCTGTCTCTTTTTTTTGTTTACCTGTTGCCGGGTTGTGGCACTTTTCTAGTTGGGTGCGTGTTTTTCCCCTTTTTCCTTTTTAGCACTTTGTT
The DNA here is from genome assembly GCA_963277665.1 of Viscum album. Taxonomy (NCBI): domain Eukaryota; kingdom Viridiplantae; phylum Streptophyta; class Magnoliopsida; order Santalales; family Viscaceae; genus Viscum; species Viscum album. Next base: position 252,342,711 of record OY728156.1, on the reverse strand, counting down.
TGTAATTTTTACTTGTAGAGGTCGATTCACTTTGTGGTTTATATTTATAGCGGTTGTTCTTTTTTTACTCTGCTTGTTCTTTCTTTTACTCTGCACTTTTGCATTGATTGTGCTGCATGTGTGTGTACAGGTACATAGGAAAAGGCCTCCTAGAGTTGTTGTGCCTTCGGCGCTGGTCGCCAGCCCCTGGCCTATGGAGGCGGGCTTGGGGTAGTTCCGGCTCGAGCCTGGGTAGGGTCGGGTCGTGACAAAGTGGTATCAGAGCTGGTTCGTTCCTTGGGGCATTTGCGGACGTCCCTAAAAGAGGAATTGGTTGGGATTTAGGGAAACAGTGTTAATGTGTCTCGAGAGAAGCTCTCATGCCAGGGAGTCCAGTGATGGTGCGGCGGCCGACGTATCCATTCACCAGGACCCTGATAACCCGCTTGTCAACTTGGAATGCTGAGACACTCATTGCAGGGAATTTGTTTGTTCATCACATAGGATTGAGTCTATGACTGTCCTTCTTGAGTCAGCTCCCCATCGTTGTTGTTGTGGTATATACATATATGCTCATCTGACCGCGACTCTCCTTGATAATTTTCAGGATGTCTCCGCAAGGACAGCCAGCCAGGATACCAGCTTGGGTTCGTGATGACGACCCTGTGAGCTACGAGGCCACAGTCCAGGACCCATCATGCAAGCCCCTTTATCCGGGTGGGCCGGTAGCCGAACCCCCACCTGTTGAGCAGCAGCTAGTTTCAGTAGATCAGGCTGAGCTTGAGCGCAGGTTGAGCGCGCTCCGTGAGTTCCAGTGGCTGGGACCGCTGAGGTTCAGTGGTGAGCCAGACCCTTAGGCAGTAGAGGTTTGGATCAAGGCAGTGGTTCGCCTTTTCAGTCTTGTGCAGACGCCGACATATCAGAGAGTGGCTTTGGTAGCCACCCTTTTTCGTGGAGCAGCTCGGCGTTGGTGGTGTCTGGTGACTCAGTTTCTTGACGAGTAGTCACTTTCGTGGGATGAATTTCAGTTGTTGTTTCGTGAGGTGTTTTTCCCCACCTGCTTGTGCGCCATTCGGATTCAGGAGCTCCTGCAGTGTCAGCAGGGAGGGATGACGGTGGCCGAGTACGCGGCTAGTTTTGCATACCATGCACTTTTTTACCCAGAGTTGTTCCATGATGACAACATCCGAGCGCGGAAGTTTGATCAGGGTCTCCGCCGAGAGATTCATGCTGTCATAGTACCCTTGGGCATTTCCACATATGCCGGGGTTCTAGAGAAGGCACTGTTGATAGAGGGCTTCTTGTCATGTTCTGGAGTTGGTAGTGGCAGCAGGCACGATGGAGCCGAGACGTCTGCCGCAGCTAGTGGGCGTCGACAAGCAGAACCTCGACGCAGGTGGCTTACTGACAACCGGACTCAGGGGCATGGTCGTCCACCACAGATTAGCGGGAGGAGCTGGAGGTGGGGGACGATGTTACAAGGTCTTACCATCACCACTAGGCGGTCCACGTTAGGCTCCGGGAGCTGACAGTTGGGACCGAGGACAACCGCGAGCTTTGGATGTCTATTATCCTGCAGAGCATGAGGTGATAAGAGGTATGCTCTACATCTCTTCTACCTTTCTGTAGTAGAATTGTTAGACTCTGTGTGTGAACTCATTTCCTCCCTGGTCCTTGTTTGAGGTGTTACCAGGGTGACGCGGGGCGTTGGTTGTAACCCTATGTTGGTAAGGAAAAAGGCGTGAGACCTTTTCCTTTAGTCGATGGTGTTGACTCATTCGCCTTTTGAGCGTGTAAGAGAGCATCGACAGTGAAACCTTGCATGACCAGATATCCTTGGGTGTTTCAACATATGGCTATTCTGAAGTAGGGAATCATCGTGCCTTGTTTCAGGTGTGGGCGGTGATTCCTGTCGCGGCGTGCAATGTAAAGGTTTGACTGGGGAGGTGAGCTACCCCCGAGGGCCTTCGGGCCATTTGGGACCATGCAAAGGGATGGCGAGGTACCCTACCGCCTTGCCCTAACCCCAAAGTTTGGAGTGGGTGCATGACATCGGCAAGGGCCAACCTCGCGTGAACAAATAAATCCTTTGGTCTGTGTGTGGAGGCATAGAGTTGTGAGTGGGTTTGTCTGGGCATGGGAAAGCCAGGTGTGGGCTTAGTACCCTGTGTTGCTCCCTAGTTTTGATTTTTGAGGACGAAAATCTTGATGGAGGGAATGATGTAAGAACCCGGTTTTTTCTGCGAAATACTTTGGAATATTCTTTATGATATTCCAAAGCAGCGCCTTCAGACGGCATGCGATTCCGAGCCCCGGAGTGGCCGGAATTAAATTTTCAGTGCGTTCACACCGGGAACACCAAATAAATGGGATAACTCCTAAACGGAGTTCCGAATCAGAGATCTGAGTGTACGGATGGGTCTGGAATGGGGTGTTTACCCTAGGAACGACATAAAACTTGTCGGCGCGGGATGTTTGGACCCCTCGCCCGCTTCTGGAACGTTAAACGGGTTAATTAGATTAATTAATTCGTTTAATGGTAAAACTCGAATATCTATTAAACGGTGGGTCGGATTGGAAACCTGAGGGCACCGTTGAGTTCGAAGCATGTCGTTTACCTTAGGAGGGCTATATGTTTCGCGGACACGGGTCGTTTGTGAAAAATGGCTCCAGGGGCATTTTCGTAATTTAGCGTATTTGGACGATAAATTTTTAACTTTTGAACAGGGTCTCGGATTAAAATTTTGAGACCGCCGTTGTGCTTGAAAGGTGGTGTTTACCCTAGGGGAGGCTTAACCTCGACCCTGCTGAGGGTTCAGGTTCGGACCGACGGGCGGGTGGTTAAGCGTTTTTCTCTTTAAACGCTTAACTCATCCCCTTCCTCCCCTCTTCTCCCCTGGCGCCAGCAGCTCCCAACAGTGAAGGAGGAATCTCCCCTCCATCACCCCCTCCTCCCCGGCAAGGAGCAGCTCCGGCGGATTGCCCGTGAAGCTTCGGGCAACGCCCACGAGGTAGGATTTGTCGTTTGCGTTTTTCATTCACCGCACCTACTTCGAACTCAAATAATTGTATTGAAACTCTGCCGTATTTTCGAACTAATCCCGTGAACGCGTAGTATACAATTTTATCTTTCCGAAATTTGTTTCGGATTTTAAATTGGAGTTTGGAGGCGTTCGAAATCGTCCGCCGAAGTTGGCGGGTTTTCGGTTTTCAGCGGGTTCGAGCGGCGGCGCGGCGAGGGCGGACTGCGCGGTAGCGGGGTGTCCGCGGGTGTCCGGTGGAGGCGCTGGGCGTCGGCAGCAGCGTGCTCGGGTGTCGGCGGGGGCGTCTGGCGGAGCGCCCGGCGAGGCGGCGGTCGCCAGGGAGCGGCGACCACGGGGTCGCGTCGCGCAACCCCCGTGCGACGAACAAGATCCGTGCCGTGCGGGTCTTCACGCGGCGGCCGCGACTGGCCCTCGTGGCCGGTCTGAGCACGGACCGCAAGTCCGCGGCCAGCCGTGCAGCTAAGCCGCGAGCCGGCCCAGGCCGGGCGGACCGGCCTGCCACTCGGTGTTCGGACACCCGTATTTTCCGCTACGGGAGTCCGTTTTGAGTGTCGTCTATGGAGGTAGAACCGTATCGACGAGGCAGACTTTTTTAGATGGTTTTGGGAATTTTTAATTCCTGAAACAAGGGGCCTCGGAGGCACGACGCGTCTGTTAGTGGTTTGTCGTTTCCTTCGGGGGATCTTGTTCTGGACGGCGTGGATGCGTCCGACGTCCGATTTAAGCGCCGTCAGCGGCGTTGGAACCCTGGCATCGAGGCGGAGGTTTCCAGGGTAGTTTCAGGCGTTCTGGCCGAAGTTGAGGCATGCGCCCCACGACCCGTCTTTTGGAGCTGCGTGCAGCTTTTAGTGAATTTTTCCTCGGACACCCGTTCGGGGCGTGCGAGCAGTCGATGTTGGGTGTTTTTCTCAAGGCATCGTGTTGGCGCAGTCTGAACACTGTAATTCCGCATGATGGTGTGGGCCCTGCGAGGGCCGTTTCAGGAGTTGACGGTGATTTCCACCTTTATCATCGGGCGACCATTTTGGACAAGTGAATAGTCCATTTCGTGTACTTTTTCGAGAGGATCGCAATGATGCGATCCGTCCGTTGAGTTTTGGGACCGGGATGTGGGTCCCACGTTGCACCGCTCGTGTGCGGTGCGCCAGGATGCACCTTTTTCTCCAGATATCCGTTGCACTCAAGTGAGTAGTGCTTTTGACGTGTTTTCCTGAGGGGATCGCAATGGTGCGATGCGCCCGACTGTTTTCGGGGCCGAGGCTCGGGATCACGGGATGCCGTTCGGGCGTGAGGTGGTGTTGGTGACTTTTTCGTTGGATATCTGTTTGAGGAGAGTAAGTAGTCGATCTCGTGTGTTTTTCTATGAGGATTACAACGGTATGATCTGTTTGGCTCTGCGGAGCCTCTTGCGCGATCTTATTAACAGGGGAAGCATGGAAGGTGCTCCAGTGGTGGTTCGCCCTACCTTATTTGTAGCGGACCCTTGGCGTGTGATCGCGCACTCTTGGGAGAGTGATGTAAATGGTTCACGAGATGTGGTTGGCCATGCCTGGGCCATTTAGGTGGAGTTGTTACATCACGCCTTTGCGTTGACGATGGGTGCCATGTGCACGATAGCCTTTGGGCTGGAATGAGGTATACTCTGGGAGTATACGTGAGCACTTGGAGGTACGTGTGGTTGTTTGTACTTGAGGATGTTTGTGCACTCAGTTGGGGTTGACATGGGGCCACACTTCGTGTGGTCCCCACGTGCGTTCCGTGATCTGTTTTACGTACTTTGACCTATCATGACGTAGAGGGTCCCTTTGAGCTCGTTTTTTTTGACCAGAAGGGTCGAGTTTTCCCCTGGCTTTGTGCCTGTCTGTTTTACCAGTAGGGTAGAGCTTCCCCAGGCCTGGTGCTCTTTTGTCTGACCAGCAGGGTTGAGTGGTCTCCCCTGGTCTTGTTCTCGATGGTTTGGCCGGTAGAGATGGTTTGGTTCCTCTGATTCTTCGGCTGTGAGGGGTTTCTGTACTGTGCCCTTTCACCGGACTGCGACACCGTCTGCGACTACGGGTGTTCGTGCAGCGTGGGCGTTTTCCCCAATTTCTGGGAGAGGTGTCTCGGTCCGCTTCGACAGTGACTCAGCGGATTGGAGCGGGATCGCCTTGTGAGTCCTGGGGAGCTTCTCCCGTTGCTCCGTGTTCCCTGGTAGAGCTTGTGTTTTCGGTGTGACCAACACTTTACGCGGGCACCGATCCTCTACCCAGGAGGTTATTTCAGTAGGGCTGAGGTTGTTTCCAGTAGGGCTGAGGTTCTTTCCAGCAGGGCTGAGGTTGTTTCCAGCAGGGCTGAGGTTGTTTCCAGCAGGGCTGAGGTAGTTTCCAATAGGGATAAGGTTGTATCGAGCAGGGCTCGTCAGTGGGTTACCATCCAGTAGGGATGGCCAGTACAACGGTGTTCATCAAGCAGAACCATCCAGTAGGGATGGCCAGAGCAGTTCCAGGCTTACCTCCAGTGGGGCTGGGCAGTGGTCCCTGATGCCGGGCTTACCTCCAATGGAGCTGGGCAGTGGTCCCCAATACTGGGCTTACCTCTAGCTGGGCGGGGTAGTGGTCCCCGATGACGGGCTTCCCTCCAGCTGGGCTGGGCAGTAGTCCCTGATGCCGGGCTTACCTCCAGCTGGGCTAGGCAGTGGTCCCCGATGCCGGGTTACCTCCAGCTGGGCTGGGCAGTCGTCCCATTACCGACTTTAGCCGAGTCACCCTCCAGTGGATTACCCTGTTACGAGACTAGGCAGTGAGGCACCCGTCGAATTTCTGGGTATCCCTGTAGTGGGAACCTGTTGACTTCCAGGGATCCTCCAGCGGGGTTGGGTAGGGGGTCGCCTGTCGACATTGAGCAGACCTCTCGACGGCGGGGCAATGACGAGTTGTGGTTGACGTTCCCCCAGAACTCTCAAGTACGGGGAGCGCTGTCCCCCACCGAGACGTGTCCTTGTGACGCGACCTAAAACCGTGCGGGTGAGTCAGTTCCTCCCAAAGTGGATAGTATCGAGGTGTGGTGATTGAGCCCCTTGGCTTGCGGTTCGGGTCAGACGTGCGGGATACTGGGCATCGATGGTGTTACTTCTGGGATAGTTGGCGACTCTTTTCATGGGCTGAGATACGGGATGGAGATCCCCTTAAGATCTTGTTTGGGATTCTTGTTTGAGCATATGGACTTGTATATACCTTGTTCTAGTACCCACTTCTTGGGTTTGGTTACTCTCCTTCCAGGGGAGGCGAAGACGCGTGGGGTATGCCATGTGCTTTCCGTGCTTAGCTTCTCATGGTTCGATGAGTCTGCTCTCCTACTATAGGTAGCGAAGACTCGATGGGAAGTTCATCTTCTCACCGTTTCCATCTCTCCGTGTTTGGACGAGTCTACCTTCTTTCCTCTTGTTGGGTTGAGCTGGACTCTTTACTGTACTCTTACTGCACTTTCAGTTGTACTCCTCTACTTTTCTGTTCACTCTACTACTCACCCTTCGGTACCTCCTTTGTTTCTCCCTCGAGCCTTCGGGGTATCCTACTGAGTATTTTTGTACTCACCCCTGCTTGGGCTTTTCCCGCACTTGGTGTGCCCTTGCAGACGATGGACAGGTGGAGCGTGACTTTAGTGGGGCATAGGAGCTTGGGAGCTTGGACCGCGTGCGGTGGTCGTGGCCGGGTTCCAGGTGGGAGACCCATCAGCTGTCTCTTTTTTTTGTTTACCTATTGCCGGGTTGTGGCACTTTTCTGGTTGGGCGTGTGTTTTGCCCCTTTTTCCTTTTTAGCACTTTGTTTGCACTTTGTACATGTAGAGGTCGATGCACTTTGTGGTTTATATTTATAGAAGTTGTTCTTTTTTACTCTGGTTGTTATTTCTTTTACTCTGCACTTTTGCATTGAGTGTGATCCGTGTGTGTGTACAGGTACTTAGGCAAAGGCCTCCCTGAGTTTTTGTGCCTTCGGCGCTGGTCGCCAGCCCCTGGCCTATAGAGGCGGGCTTGGGGTAGTTGGAGCTCGAGCCCGGGTAGGGTCGGGTCGTGACACATGACTCCCTCATCCCTTCTCCCATGGTGTGTATGACCCCCCTCTCAGTTCACTTTTTCTCAAATGAAACCACCATTTTACGTCTTTTTTTTGGGTTTCACCTTTATAGTATGGTATCTAGATCCTCAATCTACCCATTTCGGTGTAACTATCCTCTTCCCCACCACCCCATTCATTTTTTTTCGAACCATAGGTTAAGTGTTAACCGAATTTTTCAGTTTTCTTCGGTTGTTAGGTTGTGAAGTGGGTCTCTCATGTTGTCTTTTTATGTATTTTAGCATTCTATGCTAAATGATAATTGGTTCATACTATTTTGGTCTATCCACCACTAGTTTGAGGTTGGTTTTATTCTTCCTTTTTGGGAACAATTTTAATTAGTGTTTTTGTGATGTTTGGGTCCCAAATAACATTGTAGTCTATCTTGGACCTTGTGCGGTGGTTATGACCCACTGTTATTAAAGGATTATATGTGTTTGCATAGGTAGGTATAACTATATGTCAGTTATCCAATTATAAATATTCACCCAAGACATGATTAATATATATAATGGGGTTAGGTGTTCTTATATGTGTATATATATATATAAGAAAATGAAAACACATGTATGTACGAAAGGTTATATGCATGTATAATCATATAGGTAAGGATTCCTTTGTATATATTGTGCCATAAAAATATATACTTAGGGTCTAGGTTCCCTTTCATATAAGGGAAGGTGCATATGCATCCAATAGTTCAAGATAAATCAATAATTTCATGATTTTTTAAAATTTGTTTCCATTTATTTAAAATTTTAGTGTTATATATATATATATAGTTTTCGTTCTTGGAAAGTGAATTATTTCTTTATTTCTAAGTATTATCTTACAATTTTAAAATTGATTGCTTTGATTTAAACATGGTTTCAATATTATTTATAAAATTGAGGATCCTTGAAATTTCAATAGGTATTTTAAATGTCATTGTATCTTAAATGTGTTGGGAAATTTTGTTTTTTAAAACTGAAAATGTTCCTTATAAATTTATAAGTACCATTTGACATTTTGAGATTTATTTTAGATGTTAGAAAACCCCTATTTAGGAATACCCCCTGGTTTAGGAAATCTGAAATAAGGGTAGATGTGTGATTTTTGATATATGTTGAATTTTGAGGCTTGTGAAGTATTTCTTTACATGGAAATTGGATTGCGTTCAAGGAGGGAGATCAGTGGTGAGGGTTGGATGAGTTTTGGGAAAAGAAAATGTTGTGGTCATATATGTTTTCTTGATAAAAACTCACCACCATTGAAATAGAGAACATGAGAAACTCGGGTACGTAGGTGGGAAGACTATGAAAAATACACCAGTATGATCAGTAGGGGAATGGCCTAGTTTTCTCCCAAGCAGGACTGATGCTACAACACTAACTTAACATGTGGTGATGATCATAGACCACTAGAACTTTGGATTTACTCCTCTTAAGTTGGTCGTGCATGAAGAATATATGGGTTATGGTTTATTTACCATGCTCTATTTTGATGATTGGATACTATTTGAACATTATATTGATTCCACTCTAGTGGCTCATGCATGAGGATGCTTCTATACAATGTCATTAAGGCATTGTGATCCAAGGTCCCCACTAACCCTATATGATTAGGGGATTCCCATGGTGCTTTCAATCATTTTCCATATTTTTATATGGTGTTTGTTTATTAATTTTTTTGTGATTAGATTTCCATTCTGGTCGAAAATAATGAAAATCATGTTTTATTTACCCTAGTTTAGTAGCACATGATCTTATGTTTTCTTACTGAAATGTTTCCTCCATTGGATACACTTTATTACAAAATGATTACTGGAAGAATATTAATCTTCATAAACATTTTTCCTAAACTCAAAGGGGAAATTTTAATTTAATAAATTCCATCTTTCTACTTTTTTAAAAAATGGAAGATCCTATTATTATAAAGTTTTATTTCTAAGTGATATTGAAATGTTTTTCATTTTAATAGAATGGTATAGGGAATAGTTTATTCGGGAACACCTACTGAGTTTTAATACTCATGCCTTTAGCTTTATTTCTATTTTCCTGGGTGTTTCTTCTATCTCGATCTCGTTCACTATAGGGAAATGTCATTTAAGTGGTCGGTGGTGACCTTCATGGTCAAATTGAGGAATGATCACTTTAATTTATTACCACTACAAGATATAATCCTATTATTTTTTAGTTCATATTTTTTTATTCTTCATTTAATTATGGTACAAATAAATCCCAATTTCTTATCTTGGATTTACAGCACAAGTTTCTAGCCTGAGAGGACCAGAAACACCTTTCAGGCCTTATTACCGACCGAATCGAGTGACCGATTCAGGGTTGAACTGGGTTGGTTCTTGATAGTATATACTTACCTATTACATTTTATATCATTGATTTCATTTATTTTATTTTATTAATGTTTAAATTTATTTTATTATTTCAAGGATCCTAATATTCAAAATTCACTTAAGCAGTAAAGAATCTCCATCTCACTTTTTAAATTTTTTAGACACTTTCTATATTCATGAATGTTTTATTCTATGTGGTGCATATACATCCCATGAGTTTACTTTATGATTACCCTTTTTAATATTTTTGGTAATTTTACAACCTTTTTAGTATTTCTCCTTCATGAGTATTATGATTCAAATTTAATAATGTGGTAAGAGTTTATTTCTACAATCTCCTCATTTTTTAGGATTGTTTTTTGATTATTATTCTATTAATATAATATTATGATCCATATCTCCAATATTATCAAGAATTTTCATTTATTATGGTTATTTATGATATATTCAAGTAATGGTTAAATTAATCTACTCTTCGATACTTAAGATAGTTATAAAAATGGTTTAATGAAAATTCTACATTATTTCTATCTTTGGCATGATATATATTTGATTTCAAAACCTTGTTTTCTAAAAATGACATACGAAAATGTTTTAATAATCTCTTATTACTTTTAAAAGAAAATTTTACCCATTTTTTACCTTTTTACATAATGGTTATAAAAGAGCATCTTCTTGTCATATTCTGATTAAGTCATTTTTCAAAACCCTTGAGGATGAAAGGTGAATGTTTGACATTTATTGATTTATCCTCAGTCATGAACTTATTATTTTTTATGCTTCATTTTAAATTTTACATGATTATTTGTAACAAAAAAATCATATATATTTGGGAAATTCATTGTTAATAATGTTTCTTTAAAAGAAAAAGGATTTAAAAAATATTTATGATTAAAAAACATTTTTCAAATAGGAATAGATATTTTAATCAAGAAATGATATAAATAGTCTTAAAAAATTAATTTCCTTCTTTGATAACATCTTTTAGTGTTACCCATTTCTTACTGAGAATATTTTCAATGTAAACCATTCTTATTGTTTGTTTGAATGTTTTACGATTAAGATGAATTTTTTTATGATAACCATTTCTCTTCCATGGGTAATACCTAAATAAAATACTTATGAAACCAACTTCTTCTCATCCATTATTCTATGATATATGTATTATGAAACCCGTCTATTTTCTACAGTTTATGATATGATTTAATATTTATGATACCCATTCATTTCATGGGTTATTATATGATTATTGTTAATTGTCTTGTAGAAAATGTTAGTATGATTTAATTTTTTGATGGGGGACCTATATATCCCTCCAGTACATTAGGTAATGATAAATATTATGCAATCTCAAAGGTTACATGGGTGTTCATCTAAAGCCCATAAAAATAGGGTACACTGAAGGGAATCCAAAGCCCAAAACAAGAGTGTACAAGGGAGGGAATCCCCACCCTGCAATAAGATTGTACATGGGAGGGGAATCCAAGCTCATAAAAAGAGGGTACATAGGATGTAACACCCCAGGATTCCATGTTACACTTCTCTATGAGTAATACAGTAGCATGTATTGTACGCAACTTCGAGTTCTAACACACACCACACCAGATCAAACTAGCCATTATAAATAGTAATACCAACTTTTTGATATATTATACATTTTATGTTTCAAAATGGACTTCATTTTTTTATTTGGAATATCAAAATAATATTAAGGTGAATTTTTTGTACTTTTCCGATAACTTTCATATTTTGATGAATAGTGAAAATTACTAAATATTAATTAAACAAATTTTTTAATCGAAATAATTAATAGTAATAAATATTGAATTTTAGTGGTTTTAAAGTATATTTAGAATATATTTTTACCATTTAATAAAAAAAATTCATTGGATATAATTTCACTTTTGTACCGGACATAAACAAGTGACAGTCTTTTGATAGTTATTATTTTCTTAAAAACACACTTTATGTTTTGACGGCGGGAATTAATTTTAAATTAATTTCTTCCACTTCTATGTTTTGAATTTGTAAAAATGGATTCCATATTTGGAATTAGGATTACTAAATTGTGTAAATAGGTAAATTTTATTTTTAGACATTTGGAATAATTATTTCGGTAAATATTTTATTTACCATGGATAAAGGGTAAATTTGGTAAATAAAGGTAAAAAAATAATATAATAATAATATTAAATTACCCTAAAATGTACCCTAACCATACTGGTTGATACATGTCCGAACATGGGAATATTTGGGTCTATTTGGGGACCCCATGGAGTCACATGTAAGTGAAAATGACACATTATATTAATTAAGTTAAAGTCAATACAAAAATGGCATAAACATATATCTTCTAGAAAAACAATTTTTACATAGAGTTATATATGTTATATTTTCGACTATAATTATTAATTAGAAAGCTAAAAGATTTCCTACATAATCTTATTTTATTTATATTTTTTATACATTGAATAATTAAATATATTTATGACACAATAATGATGAATTGTTTTCCTTATTAATGAAGGAATCAAATAATTGGTATTATAAATGATAAAATAAATATAATTTTAAAGTTTTGATGCCATCCACTAATTTTATAGGTTAATATGACATTTTATGATTTCTTAAATGAATTTGTTTGTAATTAATAAATTTGTTAAAACATTAACAAAAATCAATTATTAAATAGTGTCAAAATTACATAAATGAGTTTTATAAATAAATATTCTATTATTTATAGATATTATATTCCTAAAAATTTAAGGATCATCCAAATGACTTATATAATGATATGTGTATCATTAATGGACCACTTGGGGGTCTCTTGGAAGTACATAGAAATTTTATTAACTATATAATATAAAAATACAAAGAGACATGGTAAATGTCAAACTATTTAACTAAGAGTTAAATAGAAAAGATAAGGCTAATATAGTGACCCAAACCTGTCTAAAACCTATTGTTGGAGTGGATTTCGACCTATCTTCATCTTAAACTTTAAATAATCTACTTTGGAGCCATTATAAACTGAATATGAATTTATTATAAAATAATATTTCTATCTTTTCCTAAGGTGCCCCTCACCCCTCTTATAAAAGGGCACCCGTTCTTCTGACCAATTCACACCTTCAAAGACATTAGTCTTGGCCAAAATCTACTCAAATACCCTCTAATATATCCTCCCTTAATCCTAAAGGCCTTATTTTAGCCAGAAAACCTACCTACGGAGCCCTGTTGATCAAATCAAATGGAAGAACCTGAAGAAGAGGTAACTTTTTCACCACCCTCTTTCAAGTTCCTTTCTTCTTCCACTTCTTCTTTCTTTGTTATTTCCATTATAAAATAATAAATCCAGTATCTTATATATAATATGATGTTATTATAAATATGGTACAACCATATTCAGTATTCTATCTATCTTTTGAATGACATGTCACCATACGTGCATACGTACGGCCAACCGTCTCCACATCGTGGTGAAATTGTTATTCAGAGCATTATTATTCTGATGGGTATGATAATGACTTTTAATTGAAATAAATAATAAATATAACATTATAATAATTATTTATATATTATATACCATCCAATTATATACTATTTTAATATCAAAAGAATGATATTGTCGCTCGTGCGTGCGTACGGACTACCGTCTCCACGAACGCGATGAGATTCATTCCCCATCATATCCATTCAAGACTAATTCTCATTTGATGATTAAAAATAATGTTTAAAGACATGATATCATTCTGGATATGAATAAGATACATATCATCCATAACAAATACGACTCACATAACAGAGAATATAAAGGAAAACGAATCCGTTAACAACCAAAACAATGATAATACTATGATATTGTTAACAAAGAAATGTTAAAAGATCATATATGATATCATGTTAATGTATATGATTCATGTATAATTTAATAACAATTATTTCACCATTATACAGGAGGTTAACCTACCCTTGACCAAGGGAAAGTAAAATTTAAGGGTTGGTGTCACAATCTCTCTATTATACGAGGTTGTTTTTATGTAAGTATCTACTACGACCCCCTTTATCACCCACATCCATGTTTCATAAAAATATATTTTAAAAAAATTACTATTTACTAGAAAATGGGTTAATGTATTTTATACCATTATATTTTTTGAATAGAATATTTCTGTCCTTTTCCAAATAAGGTACTTTTTGACCTTTTTTAAAAATATAAGGTAAGAATGTTTTTTTAACTTATACGGCGCGTGCGGCTATTTTTCGCCGTTATAACATCATCAAAGATTCCCTAACAAGCTTATAAGGATATTTTCAAAATAAATGTTTTCTTTATAATTATGTGACTATTAAATAATTTCAAAATAGAGAGCGATATTTTTTCTAAAAAGTATTTTGATTTCATTTTTTTCAACATCCTTTGATGGATTTTAAGTTTAATTGAAATAGATTTATGATGATACAAAACATACATATTGTATTGAAGGTTTTGTGATATGTTTGACTGTGGATATGTTATTTGTATGACATTCATGGTTTATGTTTCAAGTATTCACATTTTTTATGATAGTTTTAATACGAATGTTTATGATATGTTTAAACCTTTTCATATGATGAATGTATTGGACTTAGTAAGTTACGGGTGTCGCCTGTTATAGCTCCTCGATACATTGGTTGGTATCATGAGACAAATAGACGTGGAATTGGTTGAGGCACTTTCCCAATTTGATATATGGTTTTGGCCGAGGCCTTAATCATTTTTAGATTTCTTGGATGAGGCCTTGAAAAAATGTTTCAGAATGTCCAGCATTATACATTCCCTCATTATGGATGTAATATTTATGGTTCATGTGGTCATTCGACTATTAGAATACCCAGGAATAGGTTTTATTTTGGAATTATTTACTCACCTCATATTCGTTCCATAAAAGTATTAATTTTTATTATTTGTAAAGGAAAGTGGTTTCAATTATTCATCATGCATAATATTTATGTCATTTTCTGCTGTATTACTTACCCTTACTAAGTGTTTGAGCTCACCCCTTTCTTATGTTTAATTTCCCTAGGATATGAAGAAGTTAGTCATGAGTGACCTGCAGGCATAATCTAGGAGGCTTGGATGTTTCTAATGAAATATAATTGTGTTGTATTTCACTTCAAGCTGTAAAGTTGAACTTATGTATGAATGTTGTTTCCAATAATACTAAACTGATCGGTCTTTCGAGACATGATTTCCTTGTGATGATGAAAATGTTATGTAATAATGCACCGAATCTAGGTAATGAGGGTTGAGGCATTATAGTTGGTATCAATGGAAGTTTAGTAACCCTTGGAAACTAGATTTAGTTAAACTCTGATTAGATCACATAGCCCTAACATAGACTTTGAGGATTAGTATAGAAGAACATCCTAGAATTTTGGTATTGTAGAGATTTTTTGAGTTTTCCAAGAAATACATCCCTGTCTGGATATGATCAAGTAGACGTGGCTCTGGCACAAATGTACCTAGGGGTAAAACCTGAAAACACCGCTTTGAGCTAGACACGAACGGGAAATGGTGCACGACAACGGGCCTTACTGCACTCTTGGTTACGACACGCCCGGGGGATATTCTTTCGATATTTCTCAATTTCACTACTAACCATTATGAAGGATTTATGAGTATATACTTCCTCATAGAAAATATTTTTATGAATAAGGATTATATCCATAAACTGTTCAATTTATGTTAAGTGTTTTAGAAATATGGAATTGTATATTTTGATTCATAAACTAATCTAGTTTATTCCATTGTTTAGAAATGGTGTCTGTTGGTATGAATGGAAGCTGTATCAATGAACGAACTCCATGTAGGGATTACTCTCCTACTAAAGATAATTACAGTCAAGTTGGTGATACAACCGGTGCGGATCATCTTATCACCATACTAGGACAACTCACTCAGGTTATGAATAATAACCTTACCCGTATGGAGCCCCCAGATCCACAATGTGGAGGATCAATGTTAGATCGGTTCATGATGAAACAACCACTGACATTCAATGGGAGTAAAAATCTATTAATGGGTGAGAAATGGATAAATTCCTTATAGAAAATATTACATGCCTTGGGGAGTATTAAACAGAAAAAATTTATCATGGCAGTTTACCGCCTCACTGGAGATGCTGATCAATGGTGGTCATTGATTCAAAACCCAAAGAAAGATGATGAAGTATCAAATCTAGAATGGAGGGAGTTCAAAGATATTTTCTTAGAAAAAAACTTTCCTCCTGACCATCGACCAGATATGGAATGGTAATTTCTGAGTTTGAGGCAAAAGGAGGATGAGAATGTTGAAAAGTATGAGGCTAACTTTACAAGGTTAGTGAGGCATGCTACAGATTATACATTTAACCCAAGAAGTAATATTGATCATTTATTTGATGGGTTAAAACCATTTCTCCATAAAGCATTAGTAGCATAATACTTTACAACATACGAAGATATTGTTTCGTGTGCTATCAAGACAGAAAAGGAATTCTCTAAGTCTTATGTCCTTAAATCAAAGAAAGAGAAGAAGACATATATTGAACTCTCTAGGAAAGGAAATAAGGAAACATGGGAGAAGGGAAGAATTGAATTTCCACCCAATAATAATTGTGGAAGGAAGAACCCTGGTGCCTGTCTAGAAGGAAAAGGAGTGTGCTACAATTGTGGACAGAAAGGCCATCTAGCTAGTGATTGTAAAAGAAAGAAAGACTCTACCAATGTTCAATGCTAAAATTTCAAGGAGATGGGACATTATGCAAATGTATGTCCTAAGAGTTAGGGAAACATACCTCTGAAAGGGCCTAGGGATGAAGGCCAAGATTACGCAATCACTACTACTGAGGTTGAAGCCTTGAAAGACATGGTGGCAGGTAATTTGATGGTTTCTTCATGTTTAGAGAATTTTTTATTTGATTCTGGATCCTCTCATTGTTTCATATCTTATCATTTTTCTAAGAAAATTAGATATTTCCAATTTTATTTAACAAGGGAGTTTTCAGTCAAAACTCATAAGGGAAGTATCATTGCTACAAAGTTCTATGAATTAGTTACCATTAGAGCATAAAAATGTTCTTTATAAACTGATCTCATCGTCATACACATGATTCAATTTGATATAATCCTCAGTATGGATTGCCTTTTAGACCATGAGGCGAATATTTATTGTAAGAAGATGGAGGTTACGATTTTTGATGATGATGATAAATAACACCTTATCTTTAGAGCAGAATTTTCACCACCTGATTCTTATCTAGATCCACCCCCAGTAGCTCAACTAAATTCAATTATCGGGGAGGAATAGAATGAAATAATTGTGATTTAGGAAAGGATTTTTCAAATAGAAGATGTACCAATTGTGAAAGAATATGTAGATGTGTTTCCGGAAGATTTACCAGGACACCCTCCAACATGAGAAATTGTGTTTTCCATTGATTTAATTCCTGGTTCAAGGCCCATATCGAAGACCCCTTATAGAATATCCATTGTGGAAGTAGTTGAACTAATGAAATAACTGGATAAATTGATTAATAAGGGATTTATTCTACCTAGTGTCTCCCCATATAGAGCCCCTGTACTTTTTGTTAAGAGGAAATATGGATCTATGAGGTTGTGTATCGACTACAAGGAAAAAAATGCTATAACAATAAATAACAAGTATCCCCTACCTTGATTTGATGATTGATTTGACCATCTACATGGATCTCAATTCTTTTCAAAGATTAAGCTTCGATCTGGATTCCCTCAGTTGTGTGTGAAGAAGGAAGACATTCTGAAGACAGCATTTCGAACCAGGTACGGGCATTACGATTTTATGGTAATGCCTTTTGGATTGAATAATGAACCCTCTGTATTCACGGATCTAATGAATAGAGTTTTCAAGGAATATCTCGATGATTCTATGGTGGTATTTATTGATGATATATTGGTATACTCTAAAATCTACGAAGATCATGAAAATAACTTGTGCATTATCCTGAAGACTCTTAGAAGACATGAATTATATGGGATGTTTAGCAAACGTGAATTCTGGCTTGAAGAGATTTCTTTTCTTGGATATATTGTCTCTAAGGATGGAATTTCTGTTGATCTTTCTAAGACCAAGGGAATCAAAGAATGGCCAACACAATTGAGTATAATTGAGGTATGCAGTTTTATTGGTTTAGCAGGTTATTATCAGCGTTTCGTCCAGAATTTTGCCTGATTGGATAAACCATTAATGAAGCTCACACGTAAAGGGTTTCAATTTGGTTGGACCAAAGAGTGTGAAGAATTTTTTTTAAGAACTGAAGAAATGATTTTTCAATGTCTCTATATTGACTCTACCATCGGGGAATGATGTGTTAGTTATTTATAGTGATGCATCGAAGAAAGGACATGGTTGTGTCCTTATATAGAATGATAAAGTTATTGCCAATGCATCACAACTGCTGAAAATTCATGATCAAAACTATCCTACTCATGATCTAGAGTTAGCTTCTGTAATCTTTTCTTTGAATATATGGAGACATTATCTCCATGGTGAAAAATGTGAGATATATAACGGTCAGTAGATCTTGAAGTAAATTTTCTTACAGAAAGAACTCAACATGAGGCAAAGGCGATGGCCTGACCTACTCCAGGATTATGATTTCACCATATACTACCACCCGGGGAAGGAAAATAAGGTGGTGGATGCTTTGAGTAGAAATGATCATGGAGTTTTGAACAAGATGAGAGATTAAAAAGATCCTATATATATGGATCTAGTAAAGATGGATATGGGAATGACCATGGAAGGTGAAACATCAATTCTTTTTCAAATGGTTCCTAAACCTTCTTTTCTAGAAAGGATAATGAGTTTTCAGACCGGTGATAAAGAGTTTAAAAAAGATATTAAAGATATGAATGATTGAAGATTGAGTGACTTTGTGTATGAAGATGGAATTTTGATGTTCGGGAAGAGACTTTTTGTTCCTGATATACCTGATCTAAAAAGGGAATTGTTGGATGATTATCAAAGTTCCAATTTCTCAATACACCCTAGGAGCACCAAAATGTATAGATATTTGAAGGAACATTTTTGGTGGGACAACATAAAGAGGGAGATTTCGGATTTTGTGTCAAGATTTATGGGTTTTCAACAAGTGAATGATGTAAGGAAATAGCCTGGAGGAGTCATGAAACCTATTCCCATACCGGAGTGGAAATGAGATAATATTACGATGGAATTTTTCATGGGACTACCAAAGGCTCCTAGAAGGTACGATGCAATATGTTTCATTGTTGATAGTCTTACCAAGTCAGCACATTTTTTTCTATAAGAGTAGATCTACCACTTGAATGTCTAGCAAGACTATATATTAATGATTTTTTAAGACTTCATGGAGTACCCCTATCAATTTTTTCTGATTGTGACCTACGTTTTACATCAAGATTCTGGAAGAGTCGTCAGAAGGCCCTGGATACTAAACATCGTTTGAGCACTTCCTACCACCGTCATACAGATGGACAATCAGAACGAACTATTCAAAAATTATAATACATGTTTAGATCTTGCTCACTTGACTTTTAGGGTATGTGGGATCAATATTTACCTTTGGTAGAATTTTCCTATAAAACTTTCTTCCAATAAAGAATTCAGATGGCACCATATGAAGCGTTATATGGAAAATGAGGTTGCACACCAATCTGTTGGGATGATGTTGGTGAAAGAATAATTTTAGGCCTAGAACTTGTTGAAGAAATGATGGAAAAGGTAAAGGTAATCCAAAACCACTTCAAAGTAGCTCAAAGTAGACAGAAGAGCCATGTTGATAACCGAAGGAAGGATTTGGAATTTCAGGTAGGAGATCATGTTTTCTTGAAGATATCTCCATGGAATGGTTTTATATGTTTCGGTAAGAAGGTAAAACTGAGTCCTAGGTACATCAGACCATTTTAAATTCTAGAACGAATTGGGGTTTTAGCTTTACGTTTTGAAATGTTACCAAGTCTCTCCAAAGATCACGACGAGTTCCACGTATCACTGTTGAGAAAAAACATGCTTGACCCAACGCATGTACTCACCTATGAGGAATTAGAACTGGAACCTGATCTGCCTTATTGTGAAGAGCCTGTCAAGATTCTTGATACGACAGAACAAGTTCTTAGAAACTAGATGACGCGTCTGGTATAAGTTCTATGGAGAATCCATAAGATGGAAGAGGCAATGTGGGAACCCGAGAAACATATGATGAAGAACCACCAGAGTCTTTTCATGAGATAGTATTCTATAAATTTTGAGGACGAAATTATTTTAAGGAGAGAAGAATGTAACACCCCAAGCTTCTATAGTACGCTTCTCTTTGAATAATACAGTAGCGTGTATTGTACACAACTTCGAGTTCAAACACACACCACAACCAATCAAAAATAGCCGTAATAAATAGTAATACCCACTTTTTGAAATTTTATACATTTTATATTTTAAAATGAATTTATTTTTGGATTCGGAATAACAAAATAATATTAGGGTGAATTTTTGGAACTTTTCTGATAACTTTCATATTTTCATGAATAGTGAAAATTACTAAATTTTAATTAAAAACAACTTTTTAAATTGAAATAATTAATAGTGATAAATTACGAATTTGAGTGGTCTTAAAGTATATTTAGAGTATATTTTTAAAATTTAATACAATTTTGGTCATTGGACATAATTTTACATTTAAACTGGACAAAAACAAGTGTCAAACTTTTGATAGTTATTATTTCTTAAAAACACACTTTTTGTTTTGACAGCAGGAATTAATTCTAAATTATTTTCTGCTACTTCTGTGTTTTAAATATGAAAAAATGGATTCCATATTTGGAATTAGGATGTCCAAATTGTGTAAATAGGTAACTTTTATTTTTATACATTTTGAATAATTACTTCGGTAAATATTTTATTTACCATGGTTAAAGGGTAAATTCGGTAAATAAGGGTAAACAAATAAAATTATTATAATATTAAATTACCCTAAAACATGTCCTAACCCTATTGGTTGAAACATTTATGACCATGGGAATATTTGGGTTGCTTTTGGGACCCCATGGAACCACTTGTAAGTGAAAATGACACTTTATATTAATTAAGTTAAATAAAATACAAAAATGGCATAAGCATATATCTTATAGAAATACAATTTTTACATATGGTTATATATGTTATATTTTCGACTATAATTATTCATTAGAATGATAAAAAAGATTTATTACATAATTGTAATTTATTTATAATTTTTAGACATTGAAAAATTAAATATATTTATGACACAATAATGATGCAGTATTTTCCTTATTAATGAAAGAATAAAATAATTGGTATTATAAATGATAAAATAAATATAATCTGAAAGGTGTGATTCCATCCATGAATTTTATAGGATAATATGTCATGTTAGGATTTCTTAAATTAATTTGGTTCGAATTAATAAAATTTTTAATACTTTAACAAAAATAAATTATTAAATAGTGTCAAAATTGAGATAAATGAGTTTTTAAAAAAATATTATATTATTAATTGATACTTTATTCCTAAAAATATAAGATTCGGCCAAAGTACATATATAATGATAGGGGTATCATTAACGGACCTCTTGGGGGTCTCTTAGAAGTATATAGTAAGTTTATTAACTATATAATATAATAGTAAAAAGAGACATGGTAAATGTCAAACTATTTAACTAAGAGTTAAATAAAAACGATATGGTTAATATAGTAACCCAAACCTATATAAAACCTATTTTTTGAGTGGTTTGCAACCTATCCCCACCTTAAATTTTAAATAATCCACTTTGGAGCCATTAGAAACTGAATATGAATTAATTATAAAATAATATTTCTAGCTTTTCCTAAGCTGCCTCTCACCCCTCTTATAAAAGACCACTCACCCTTCTCACTAATTCACACCTTCAAATCCTTTCGGCTCAGAAAAAATATGCACAAATACCCTCTAAACTTTCCAAACGTTATCATTGAGGCCTTCCTTTATTCATAAAGCTAGCCTAAGGAGCCCTTTTTATCAAATCAAAAGGAATAACCCGATGAAGAGGTAACGTTTTCACCACCCACTTTCAAGTTCCATTCTTCTTTCACTTCTTCTTTCTTTGTTATTTCCATTATAAAATAATAACTCCAGTATTTTATATATATTTTTATGTTATTATAAATATGGTAGGACCATATTCATTATTCTATCTATCCATTGAATGACATGTCACCATACGTGCGTACGTACGGCCAACCGTCTTCACGTCGTGGTGAAATTGTTATTCAAAACATTATTATTCGGATGGGTATGATAATGATGTGTAATTGAATTAAATAATAAATATAACATTATAATGATTCTGTATATATTATATACCATCCAATTATATATGATTTTAATATCAAAATAATGATATTGTCGCTCGTGCGTGCGTACGGAATGCCGTCTCCACGAATGCGATGAGATTCATTCCCCATCGTATCCATTCAAGACTAATTCTTATTTAATTATTAAAAATAATTTTTAAACACTTGATATAATTCTGGATATGTATAAGATACATCCCATCCATAACAAATAGGAGTCACATAACAATGAATATAAAGGAAAACGAATCCGTTAACACCCGAAACAACGATAGTACTATGATATTATTAACAAAGAAATGTTAAAAGATAATATATAATATCATATTAATGTATATTATTATTGTATAATTTAATAACAATTATTTCAAAATTATTCAGGAGGTTAAACTACCCTCGACCAAGGAAAAGTACAAGGTTTGGGTTGGTTTCACAATCTCTTTATTATCCGAGGTTGTTTTTAAGTAAGTATCTACTAGGAACCCCTTTATCATCCACATCCTTGTTTCTTAAAAATAAATTTCAAAACATTTTTACTATTTATGAGATAATGGGTTAAATTCATTTATAACCTTATATGTTTTGAAAGGATTCTTTCCGTCATTTTCCAAACAAGGTACTTTTTGAACTTTTCGACAAATTTAAGGTAAGAATGTTTTTTTAACTTATACGGAAGGTACGACTATTTTCTGCCATTATAACATCATCAAAGCTTCCCTTATAATATTTTAAGAATATTTTTAAAATAAATTCTTTCTTTATAATTATGGTAATCTTAAATAATTTATAAATAGAAAGCGATATTTCTCTAAAAATCATTTTGATTTCATCTATGTCAACATCCTGTGATGAATTTTAAGTTTATTTTGAGTTGATTTATTATGATAAAAAACTTCCATATTATATTGAAGGATTTGTGATATATTTGACTGTTGATGTGCTATTTTTATGACATTCATGGTTTATGGTTAATGTATTGACATTTCGTATGATAGTTTTAATATGAATGTTTACGATATGTTTAAACCTTTTAATATGAGGAATGCATTGGACTTAGTAAGTGACGGATGGAGCACGCTATAGCTCCTCAATGCATCTGTAGGTATCATGAGATAACTAGACATTGAATTGGTTGAGGCCCTTTCCCAATTTGATATATGGTTTTGGCCGAGTCCTTAATCATTTTTAGATGTCTTGGTCGAGGCCATGACAAAATGTTTCCGAATGTCCGACATTATACATTACCTCATTATGGAAGTAATATTGATGGTTCATGTGGTCATTCGACTAGTAGAATACCCATGATATGGTTTTATTATGGAATTATTTCCTCAGCTCATATTCCTTCCATAAAATTATTCATTTTTATTATTGGTAAAGTCATGTGGTTTCAATTATTCACCATGCGTAATATTTATGTCATTTTCTGTTGTATTACTTACCCTTACTGAGCGTTTGAGCTCACCACTTTTATATGTTTCATTTTCCCAGGATATGAAGAAGTTAGTTATGAGTGACTTACAGTCATAATCTAGGAGTCTTTGATGTTTCTAATGAAATATATTTGTGTTTTATTTCTCTTCAAGCTGTAAAGTTGAACTTATGTATGAATCTTATTTCCAATAATACTAAACTGATCAGTCATTCAAGACATGATTTCCTTGTGATCATGCCAATTTTATGTAATAATGCACCGACTCTGGGTAAGTAGGGTCAAGGCGTTACACAGGAGTACATCCCTAGTGTGAAACAAGAGGGTACATTGTAGGTCCTCCTAATATTGAAGAAGTTACTTGGGTTATTATCCCAAGAACCACTTTTTATGAATGTATTGGTAGGAATCCTTGACATAATATTTTCTTTGATTATATTCATGACCCAATTCCTTATCGCATTCCTATATTATTATATAATTGATTATTCTCTTGATTACCATATGATTCATGTCTTATGATATACCAATATTTATTAAATGATTCGTGTGTATCATCTTTGATTTCTGTGGTATGATCATAAAATTTTATTCTCACATTTTCATACCCTTATGTTCAAGTAATTTTTACATTTCTCCATTATTTAGCCTTAATGAGAACCTGATATCACCATTTATATGTTTTATTTCCCCATGTTATGAAGAAATGATTAAATTAGGGGTACTAAAGGGGAATATTTTTATGGGAAACATGGATGATATTTCACCAGATAAGAAGATTGTGTTACATTATTTCAAAATCATTAAACAATTACGATTATTGGGCATGTTTTTTTAATATATAGATTACTGATATAAAAATATGTTATATCTATTTAATGTATGTTATGATCACTATAAATATAATTAGGGAATATTTTGTAATTTAATTTTATTATGTCTATTGTCTTTTTTTAAATCATTTAAAATTCATATAATGTTATATTGTTAAGATATATAGTTGAATATTTCATATATTACCTATTTTTAATGGTATTATAATGGTGGGGGAATCATGTATTACATAATTTTGGAAGCTAGGGGTGGGGCCTCATGTGAATGTGTGATCTCATTTACCATGGTCAGATTGTGCATGTGGTTACCACACATCATTAGGGTACTACAAGCCACATGAACACTATAAACTTTTTAACCAATCAGTATAATTAATGTCACTAAAATCCCATTATGTGCCCCCCTGTATTCCTAGATTATATTATACAAAAATTAATTTTCACATTATTTATTTTAGTCCCATGAATATTTTATTAATATTGCTTTATTATAAATTATGATGGTGATGATTTGATATTTATTTTAGATCATACAGAGTTTATTTTTTATGTTATGGATTTAGATTTTTCATCGATGATGGTATGCGATAAAAAAATTCTAAGATTACTCTTAATGATGGTATCTAGTGTATAATACAATGATAAATTCAAGATGATCGTTTTGACCTCCAAAATAGGAATTTTTTGGGAAAAAAATATTTTGGATGTGGATGATTTGTGTTAAAGATTTTGGGATAGTTTTATTTTAAAATAAATATCACCTGACCCATATTATGGGGGTAAAAATACATCAACCCACATTCAAGACCCAAATATTTTTTTTTTCATAAAACACAACCTGGTGGGTATAATGAGGTTTAATGTGAGGGCTAGTTTTGTTGGGAAAAGGATATAACAAATCATAAAAAAATATAAAATTTTTAATTTGTAAAAAAATATTGTTTTAACTTCAATATCTATTTCAAATAACATTCTATGAAATTTATCATTTTTTAAGATACCCCATAATTTAATCTAATAATTCAAAAATGTAATATTCTTCATTTTCAAAATTAGTTACACCTAATAAAATTTAATAAAAAAATTTAAAAACTGGTAGTATAAAATACTTTTATTCTTAAGGAGGGTGGGTCATGTTATCCTGGCCAAACTCAATAAAAAATTAAATCTCCTCATTCTTGGACGTTTTATTGTTTTAAGGGATGGTAAAATTATGTTTTTTTCTTCTTCTTTAATTTTGGTTTTTAATTACACACATAATTTAGATATTTTATTATAAAATATGGAAATAGACAATGTTAATGTTAGTGTAAAATGATATCTGCAAAGGACCCATAATTTGAGGGATATCTACAATGATCTACATAGATTGAACATTGGATATGATTATGTTATTCAAAAATGTATTGATCATATTGTTTACTATATGAGGTTATATTTCATGGAGTGTTTGTATGTCTTAGGTGTGTATCATCTCTAAAAATTCTCTTACAAATGATACAATAGTTAATTCATGTGGTTTATGTGTGCTATTTATTAACCCTATTGAACATTGATTGACTATAATAAATTTCCTTACAACTTTTACATCATAAAGAATCTAGTATTCATGGTGATTCATTATTGTGTTTATAATGGCTATCTATGGATTGGGGATATATGGATTTAAATCATATATATTTTGATTTTGATGAAAGTGTATTATGTTATCTAAACTAGTGAAATTTAGAGATGATGACATTGTATTGTATCCCTATATATGACTTTTAAAATGAGTTTATATTATATTTTTTATAGTTAATTTATATTTCAATAATATTAATACAATGAACCATAAACATGAATTATTCTTAGTCACACTCTATCACTATGACACATTTCCATGAATCCATTAATAGAGTATTGGTTGTCATGGAGTTTGGGTATTCCTTTGCATGAAATTGTGTTTCACATTGTTTAATCCTCCATTAACTAATAAATGATGTTAAGGAATTACTCCTAAATATATTTGGTCAACACTACATAAACCTCAATGATAGGTTTCTAAAATCCCTCTATATAATTCTATAATTTACAATGTGTAATCCTCTAATGTATCAATGAAATTCTATAATGGATAAACTTATGGTTGATTAATCATTGTTTTTCTGATTGTGACTTTGTTAACCTTGATATGTCTAGAATGATGGTTGTGTTGTCATTGAAATGGTTTAAACATTTGAGTTAGAATCAAATATAGTGATTTATATAATTCTATAAAGTGGTGTTTCCTTAGTTTATTGGTTGAACAAGATAACCCATGGGTGATATTTTGTATTGATGTCATGAAAATATAAATGTTTTCATTATTTTGTTATCAGGTATATAGAAATATAACATTGATGTTTTTCAATACAAATGTGATCATATCGGTTATTGTTATTTTCACCCTTTCATGAGAACAAATATATTTATATACATCTGGTTGTGAAATCATGCTACATTTTATAGAAGAAACAAATGTATATGAATCATGTGTGATTGGAATTTAGTGGTGATATAGATGACGTCGTTGGATGTGTTATTGGTGATGGATTTAGTGCACTAATTTAGGCTTTTATTTTGGTTTAACATTTATAAATATATTTTATGTTTTATTTGAGATTTGTATCATGTTGAATTCTTATATATGAGATTACATTTTTGTATACATGAATTTTCTTTTCCATGGAATATTTCATTTTATTATGTTTGATTCATATATCTCTCATTAGTGGACTGGTTATGTATTGGAATAGGTTTCATGAGAAAATTCCTCCAATTTTCATTCCATTACCTCTTGGTGCTAGTCACCAACATATTTCCTATTCTAGTCGAACTTAATCTAGTTGAATAATCACCTTTAATAATCCATGAATGTTATTAGTGGGATAATTTCATTTTAGAATACATTAGTTTTAGCGTTCTATATATATAATTCCCAGATATGTAACATTATCATCATAATTTATTTATAATAATGTTTTTATTAGACGATATTATACTATATGTTCTATAGGTACTTGAATAATCATTTCATTGTCCCTAAAAAATAATTCTCAATTGATATAGTACTTGAAAATATTTTTTTTTGTGAAATTAGTAATCATTAATTATTAAAATACCTTTATTTTTTCATTGAAGATCTTTACCATGTTATTTATAATATGATTTACCCCTAATTACACTATGAAATTTTGGACCTATAAATATTCCTTAACAACATAAAATATATCAATTCACTAAAAATATTCAACAACAATAGTAATTTAAAACTATTTCGACTAATATATATATGAGATTAAGATAAAATAGAAACCCAATGTAAGATCCAATATCATCTTTATTAGTTTACAGGATAACATTAGTTAAAGATATTATAATGGCCTCTTACTCACCACTAAGGGCCAAGAATAAACTCTTAGTCATTTACATAGAATTGCGTATATTATTAAAAGAATTCCACAAAGATTAATAAAATAAATATTGGTAAATACTAATTATTGAAAAATATATGAGGCATAAATATTAGTTCACAACATTACATACATGATGGATCCACTTATATAAGTATAAGGAATCACATTTATATATTTAATTTCTATATCAGTGTAAGGTAACTAAAACGTTTAAAGACTCCCACTTTGTAATACTAGTATAAAATATTTTTTAATTTTATTTATGAAAATAACATATTTTTTTCCAATATATGTACATTGACTTGAAAAAAAAATATTTTATTTTTTTCTAAAATGATATCTTGCTAGTATATATACTACTTCTCCAACGTCGTTCATTTATAATAATTGTTAGTTAAAAATTTACAAATTTTAAATCAATGATTATGACACCCCTGAAATTTATGGTTCATTACATTTCAATTATTTGTTTTTTTCTATCATATTTAGTTTGAAGAAATATCCCAGGGATAGATTTGGAGGATAATGATGTAAAATAAGATGGGTTTTTAGATTGAACAAGATTCCATGGAAGGGTCGATATTTTGTGTATTGGAGGCTGTGGTTGAGTCCTAGTTATGTCACTATAAAATCATGGTCAATTTTGATGGTACTTTTGGTTTGGGTATCACTATGGCATGGAGTGTTGGCTATAAAATGAGTTCTTAGAAGGATGAGTTTGTGTAGTTCTTATAAATTTAGAATTATTGTAATGAAGATGGTGGTAGTTGTGTTGTGTTTTATATTATGTCTCGAAGGTTGTAATGTGGTGATGACCATCGCACAATGGGCCCATTTCCACATTTATTGGATCTCATCATTGACCATGGAGTGGATTCTAGGCACATTTTTTTGACCAAGAAACATTTTATTATGGTCATATCATTTCCCCTTGGGTTTTTTTAATTTGGGACCCATTATCGAATAACACTATGTTCTGCACCATGACATGTGTTTACCAAGATTTCCTATAAAGCCCAAAGATCCCTAAAACACTATGATTTCTCATCCATTCCTCTCAAACATTTGGAGAATCTATGGAATCGAGAAGAACATTACAACCCCAAAACTCTTAGCATCACAACAAAATTTAAAGGATAAAAAATTTGAGATTATTGGCGAGTTACTCTCTCATTATATTTGGTATTAATCCATTATTTTGGGTTTTTCTCTTCATCAATCACTCTTTAATGTGATATAAATGTGTACTATGGATGAATTGTGTTGTCTATGGTAAGAAAATAATTAAGGAAAATGATTTATAGGTTTATGATATCTCTTTAGTGCAATCCTAACCCACCGAAAACCTATTCATATAGACTATTCACCAACTCATGAATCATTAATTACAAAAATTCCTGATGGTTAATTAGCTTTTTAGAATCATTCTAGGTGGCCTTTTTTCATATGGTTTCCATTTTAACTATGGTATGAATCGCTTGAGAAGACACCTTTTTTAATGTTGTTTCCATTATATTGGTCACATGTGTGTGCACATCCCATTAGACCCTTGTTTGATATTGATCACATGTGTATATATGTGTATCCCATGAAACTCAAGATCAATATCAATACTATGTGTATGTGTGTTTGTATTATTAGACTCGTTCTAGATATGTTATTTATATTCCTATATGTATTACTACCAATTTTGTGTGAATTTATACTGTGTAACAGATTTTCTTCTTATAAGAGGTGATAGGTGGACATTCATTGATTAGTTAGAGTTATAAGGGATGAATTTAGAGCAAATGATGATGAAAATGATAAAATATTAGATATGGAATGGTTTTGAGATCCTTGAGGCCCAACCCTTGGAAATAGTAGGATAAATTGACCTTATGGACCATCCCCTGGCAGAGACAGGGTATGATGGCCTTGAGGCCTAACCCATGAGAGATACTGGGATTAATGACCATATAACCCAACCCAATTCTTGTAGGATATATACACAATTAGGGATATAAATATATGGTGGAATTTGGGCCAACCCAGATCACATATTCTATTATGAGTGTTCTTCTAGAATGGATCTGAAACAGGTATAGTTAGGGTTCATGGCATATTTATTTTCATATAAACACTAAAAATATGATTGACTAATGTTTCTTTGTTCATATACTTATTTTCATGTTATACATGTCTTATGAATGTGATTCTATGTTAAGGATGCATTGGTAGTTCCCTTCATGGTTTAGATGGACACCCTAAACATACATCTTGATGTGGGCATTTGAGGAAGGATAATTGACAAGTGACGGTAAGCTGTGGTAATGTATCTTGGTGTCCAGAGGTGATATAGAGATATATTTTTAAGTGATTTTATAATTTCTTTACTTATTTTATTATTTAATTCTTTTAATCCGGTTTCACCTGTAAACATTGTGGGTTCCTATCATATTACTCTACATGAATCTATGATTCCCACAATATCATATATTATAACATTGGTCTTTATGGTTTTTCCATACCCTTTTATGATATTAATAATTTTTTAAAAGTAATTACTATAGATTACAATTGATAATGATTGTATAGTCTCCCCCTACATCATTCAGATCCAGACAGCTTGTTGGAAACCTCCTATGTATGGGGAGGCGCACATGAGGCCTTGTGTAACTCTGGCTGAGACTGGGTGACCCGGGATAGGATGTTACAAAGTGGTATGAGAGGATATTTTATTTTCCTTATTGTTTATTATATTTTGGGTAAGGTGAAAAGGTGATAACATTGTGGAACAAAGGTAGGGGATTCATGTAATTTATTAAATATATCTTTTATGAAATACCTCCATGTTATTATATATGGGATTGTAAGAATAGTTTTGATTTAATGGTTTCACGATAATCTAGAGAATGTTCTGTCATTTCATTTTATCATATTTGGATGCATTCATGAATCATGATTGTTCATAGAGTATTACATTTTATATATACTAATTTCTTGTGATGCATGTTAGTTTGTTTAATTAAATTTCCCTATTTGTTCTTTTATGTGAAAAAATGATAATATTTCAATTTCATTACCTTAGGAATGCTAAATTTTTTGATTTATATATATTACTAGGACTAATGAGTATGTATGTAGAACTAGGATTGAGACTTGGGTTGCGCTGTGAGATATATGAGTTGTTGTTTTGTGTAGCCTAATAGGATTGTTTTTCCAGTATAAATCCAGTTCTTATACCTGTAAACATATTGAGTTGATATATTAAGTTTGCTGGTATTGGAATTCTAAGAATCCTATTGGAATTACCGACAATACAATCTAGAAGTTATTTTAGGGTACTACAGGATGAAGAATATTAGAATTATATAGCAAGGGATAACATCCATATTCCACCACCAGATGTATGGGGGTGTAGTTGAGAATTCACATGTACCTACTAAAATATTTCAAGTGGTAGAACTAATTTATCCAGGACACATTAACATAGATCCATTTTAGGAAAACAATATTTTCCATGATGACGGTCAACTTCAACAAGGACTTCAATACGAAATATCCTCTATTATTTGAGGGAACTAGAGTCCCTAGAGATGCAAAGGACTAGATTTAAATCACATAGGGGATATTTGATAAATTGTAGACCCTAGAGGACTATTGCATAAACCTGGTTGATCACATGAGTTAGGGACCCTTAAAAAGGTGGTGTGATATTATAAACTGAGAGGGAATACCTGAGGATCTCATATATGAAATCATCAATAATAAATTTTATAAGGAGTTATTATTACATATACTGAAGTTGGATTGTGCGTAGGAGTTTATGAATGTAGAAGTGGGTACTATGCAAGTGTATATTTAATATACTCATTATAAGGAGTTTGCTCAATTTTCTCCACTATTGGATTGGAATGAGGCATAGAAAACCAAAAAAATGATAAGAAATGTTTTCCAAATTAATTAATCAAGTCAGAAGTTTTATCATAATGATATATACATCAATGCTTCATAATGCTATACATATCAAGAAATATCCATAAGAGGAAAAAGATGGAGGTCTTCTTCCAATGAATAGCTTAGTGGCTAGTGGAACCTATAATGTTTTAGTGGGTGACTATTTTTTTAGAAAGAGGATGAATACTAAGGGGTAATTGTTGGGTGGTAGTGGGAAATCAATGAGGATTAGGGTTTTTTCTTCTCCCTCTATGGGTGGTGGAGGTCAGTAGTGTTCCAAATATGGAAAGAGTGGAAAATATCATAAATTTTGTCATAGACCGAAAATAAAGTACCATCATCATGAACAAATGGGGAATATTTAGTTCTTATATTAAATGGGTGGTTTTATTGGTTTTTTGGGAAGATGTTGATTGTGACTCAAGGATCTGTTCAGGGTCCTCAGCATCAAACTCAAATCAAAAATAAATTGGCAACCCATGTGAGTTGTGATCCTCATAAGTTGGCCCAATGAGATAAGGTAGATGGAGTTTATGTAGTAGACTAGATAATAGCTAAAAGTGGATAGATATCATCAACTGTTCAAGGTATAGTCTTGATAACATATGTTATGTCTTCTACCTTGATTAATATAATAGATTCTCATTAATTTATAACTTCTCATGTTCTTGTTGGATGTAACTTTTTTGTTAAATTATCCTATAAGTTTTTATCTCCTAGAACACCATTTAAGAAGAAATTATATCATCCCCAAAGATTTCTATAATTTTCCATATTATTTTTTCACTACAAACATTTCTGGGATTTCATGATTCTTGAGAAGACCAGTTTTGACGTGACATTAAACATCGACTGGTTGACTATTTATTAAGGATAGATATAATAATACATGAGATAAGTATCCTTTACAATAGCCTAGGGGGATAAGTTTATTTTCCCTCATGATGGTGTCAATATTTTTTATATACTTACCTTATTATTTTAATCATTTAAATCCCCACCAATTTATTATTTTAGAGATCATTATCACATATTTAGTATATAAGAGTCTTCTGGGTAAATTTAAAAAATTTCTTAATTTTGGATTTTGAAGTAGTTTATTTACTCATTGAAATTATTTGATAAAGGAATAGATTTAATTAATTGTTTAATAGGAAATTTTATATTAATAATGAATTAGAAAATTTTATTTAAATTATAGTTTTCCCTTCTTACTACACTGTAGTATTTTTATTCTTAAACTTTTTATCTGTTTAATATTATTTTCCAATTTGATTAAAAATATATAATAATATAGAGATTCATATTTCATTTGATTTTAATGAGATCTATAATGATTTTTCAAAATCTTATTTGGCCCATATGACAACCCTGGACTGGATTTATCGAACTGGATTATACTCAACGACCGAAAAATAACATCATCATCCAAGATCAGATTGATCTGATATTTTTACAAATGATAGGGGACTAAAATATTAAAATGTCATTAAATGAAGTAAAACAATATTTATGTAATTTATATATACAAATATGCACCACAATATGGGGATATTTATAAAAATAGGTTTATTTCATGAAGCTTGGAAATTTGGCATGTCAATTTTACATCGTAAAACATAAATTATTTTATTGGGACTAGTGGTAGGATAAATTATCTTACGCATGTAAGAGAAATTATTTTAAATGGAGTCATAATATTGTGAATTACCTGACACTTATAACAAAATTATCTTATGAAGTTCCTCAGATGATATTTTACTCTGCTAAAAATTCATCCATGGATGATAGCATGATATATTTGAGGGACTCATCCACACATCACGAGAAAAATTTGGGATGACACATCCATACAGAATAATTAATTTATTAGAGGACACGTTGATGATTTTATTCTAGATATTATATTAAAATAATCGTGGAGGGAATCTATAGATCTTTTTGGGGATAGAATAACTATAGGATTTAGGATTTTAGAACAAAAAAATGGGTAGATGAAAATTTCAGAAGACCCAAAATCATGGGAGATTTTACCATAATAATAAATAATTAATTTTTGATCTAATAAATAAGAGTAACTCATTTCATGGAAATATATTAACAAAAAAATTTAAATTAATCTACTATGTTTTAGATTATTATTTCATATTTCTTTCAGTTCTACTATAATTTTCAACACATATTTTAATGAAGTTCTTACACTATTTAACTCATATATATATATATACATATTTTCACTATGAAAAAATTTACTAATGATCATGCATAACTAACATGATGAATTTAACATGGGTGTAATCCTGTTTTTAAACCCAAGTCATTGTTTATTATATTTTTTCAGTTAATTTAAGGATGACCTATTGTGAGTGTAACCCCAATTGTAGTTATCTCAGGGTTATCTTGTTCTTCTATATAAATTATCCCGCAATCATACAGGTGGATGTATGTTGTACATAGAGATAATTTATTTCATTATATATTGACAACTGGGGTAGAAGAATATGTTCACACATAAGATTGAGTATGTTAATTGGTGAATATTAAACATGATAATGATGGTTCTCTTCGGATGATGCACCCTAAAGAAATTAATTTATTTCTGAAATTAATAATTTTTAAAAATTTCTTCAACAAATTTAATTTATTCTTTTCATTTCATACAAAAACCCAAAATTTATTCCATTCATAATCATATAGAATTTAAAAAGAATTATAATTGAATTAGGAATAATGATTGATGAAACCACAACTGATCCTTACGTTAGATGACACTATTAAGCCTCTATGATGCATTAGGAAATAAATTTTATTTTTTATACCATCCTACTACATGAACATCAGAATATATAACCACTAATAATGAGCTGAGTAGTTATTTAACTTATAATTTTTTTATTTTTTTTAATATAATTTTCCTTTTTTATATAAAAACTATTTTTTTCTATTTTCTAAATGTTTTCCAAATATAAACTAGTTTATAGAGACTAACCACATTTACATGTAATAATTAGTTCTTATTGAATAAGAAACCTCATTTTAAATACATAGATGAAAAATATAGAACTTTGAAAG
Organism: Viscum album; assembly: GCA_963277665.1. NCBI lineage: Eukaryota > Viridiplantae > Streptophyta > Magnoliopsida > Santalales > Viscaceae > Viscum > Viscum album. The sequence goes on along the minus strand of OY728156.1, from coordinate 252,308,165 downwards.
AAAAAAAGAATGTCTTGCTTTATATGTCTATCAAAATAATGAGCAACAAGTACAAAAACCATGAACAAATTTTAATTCTAAATAATTGAGGATTTTTTAAACTCATTAAATTTCATGTTAAAATAGATAATAATTCCAAGAGGGAGTTATATGCAAAATAATTTTCATCATCCCTTACTCAAAAATGTCTTGATGAGATGTATGATGAAGTCTCAATCGCTGATGTATATATAGGTTATCAGCTTGATTTAGATTAATTTTGTAATGAATTTATATGTGTTAACATATCAAATAATCTTCCCATATTTTTAGAACAATAAAGATCACCATTGTTCCTATATTTTTCATTAGATTAAGAAATAACCCATGAGGTTGAATTTAAAAAATGATTGGAGGAGCCTGACTACTGTTATAGACCTAGTATAACCATTCTCTAATAATATGTGAGAATTATAGAATAAATTCATGTGGAACTTAAATAACGAGAAAATATATTCTTCTTCCAAATTTATGTTAATTTTTTTGACAATTATTTAATTATAAACTCCACTTGTTTTATTTTAATAAAATTTCATAACTCATTTTCTTAGTTTTTGGATGGGAATGAAAATAAAAATGAACATGGTAATGAATGCATAGATCTACCAAAACCTATTGATCGTTTATCTAAGGGAGTACATGGGTAGTTCCTTGAGGGTTTTCATGGATAAAATACTCATAAAGCTATGATTGATGGGTGATATTTTGATTGAAATAAAAATTGTTTCCATTTTATTCAAATAAAATCCTTCTATGATTTCCCATATGAAAAATATGTTTATAACTTTTTTTAGAATTCCCTATAATATGTGTAAGAGGTTTTATAGTTATTTGTCTAACCATTAGATGAGGACCAATATTTTATCCTAACCTCACCATGTAAGATATATATCTTTAGCATGGGGATTGAATGATGAAATCTATCCCCAAATTCATTAAAAAAAGAATAATATTGATGAAAAAGAGTATGAATGAAATGTGGTGGTCTATCACACACATAAACCACCAAACACAAGACTGTGGAAAACTACTAGGACATACCCTTCATGACATCCTATAGAAATGATATAGAAAAAAGGGAGAGGTAAAATGGTCAGTAAGGGTAAACAAAGAAGATAACAACCATATCATAATGATAATATATAACCACAAAAACAAAACATTTGAAAATTAAATCATGCATATCAAAGATCATTATATCATGTCTTATGATAAATCATAAAACTTCATAAAAGATAATATTAATAGGGAGAATAAAATAAGATAAGGAATTATTTTCATACACATAAGAATAGAAAACCAGTTCCATTTTAGTCCAGTCTCATTAACAAGACCATCATAATGGATAAAGCCCTTTACTGAATTGAGTTTACCCCTCATTGTTGCTCTGCGTTACTGAACTGTGTTTACCTCTAGTTCCAAAACTGTATTACTGAACCAAGATAATTTAATGTTTTAATATTTTCCATATCATGATATATAAATATTTACCCAATTAATTGGGGGGAAGATATAGGTCTCACCCATCACATAATGAAGAGCATACATAAGTGTGCCACAAGAACATATATCATTCATCATATCCTATCCCATGGAAATAAATGGGTTTCATAAAAATCATTAAATCATAAAAATAAACAAACCATATCAAAAATATAGATAGTATGCTAGAATATAATCCCCATTAAATCATACATAACCATAAATAATGTTATCATATATAGAAAACAATTTTTTGTTATAACATGACAATAATTCTTGAGGAAAATATCCTTTCTACTTTGAAAATGTTTTCATTTCTTAGAATGACATGAATTATGAAAAGAAAAAAAATTATTTAAAAAAATTAGTTATATATTATAAAGGAATCCTCTTGTAATGATGATTTCCTAATAGGGTAAGAATATTTTCATTCCATATAAATTAATGAAAACATTATTCTCCTACTTTTTCCAGATTAGTCAAAAAGTACCTTATAAGGAAAATGAAAAAAGAGTCCTTTGAAACCATTTAGTAAAAGTAAAAAAAGGGTAAAAATGAATTTTAAACTTGGTATAAGAATATTATGAATATTTTTGCATAATTTTTTTTAAAAAATGTACATGGAATATAAATATTTCCCTATAAATAATTACGTACAAACAACGCCGTATAATAATGTAATTGTGAAATAAACCCTTACATTAGGTCTTACTTCCCTTTTATATAACTGAAACTAATGATTAATTGTATGAATAATTTTACTAATTTATACGAGAACCACATTTTTATTTATGATATCATACATTTTTATCTTATTACCCTTTTTAATAATATGAAATTAGTACACTTCTTTTGAGAGTTAAGTTATTCATTTTTCTATGCATGTTTGGTCATAAAAGCCGCATTTATTTTTCATATGCAATAGTTAAAAAATTTATACAATGATATTAAGATAATATATATAATGTTTATTCATTATATACATTTATATAGTCATTATTTATTAGTGATATTGTAGAGTGAATCACATCACGTCATGGAGACGGTAGGTCGTACGTACGCACGGGTGGTTATATAATTCCCTTAATGGGAAAATGATATGGAATTGGATAGAATATATTTTGTTCCATAAAAAATAACATTTTATAAATATATTATATATTAAATATTTCTATCATTATATCCATCTAAGTAAAGTGGTGGTGAAAAACAGATTACACCACATCGTGGAGATAGTATGTTGTACGTACACAGATGTGGCACATTCATTTTTCATAGGATGGATAAAAGGTGGAAGTTGGTTGTTAAAAAATAATACAAACATATAATAATATATTTCATACTACATTTTTTACTTTATAATGGTAAAAACATGTGAATTGAAGTATAAGAAGAAATAATTTTGAAAAGGTTAGTGATAGAGATTACCTCTTCTTCGACATTATCCCTCTATATCTTCCTTTAGAGACACTAGAGTTGGTATTTTTAGAGGAAAATAAACTCTAGAATGTTACTATGGAAGTATATAAGTAAACATGGAATTATATTGTTGAGATTTAATTCTCAAAGGGATGTGATGAAGTGAGGGATGAGTTTCCCTTTTATAAATGACGTGAGGGGTACTTTTATAATTTCTGAAAATAATAATTTATAATAATGTCAATATCTATAAAAATAATAACAAAAATTAAATGTATTAAAATATATGATGATTTATGTTTTTAATATTATCATCGAATTTAAATTTTTATATGTTTTTTTATATTTTAGAACATATCATTTTGATTAACCCTTAATTAACATATTTTTTTAACTAAGGTAACAAACATTTTAAAATTAAAAGACTGTAAAATTTACTAATTTCATGTAAATTAGATAATAGAAGAACATTTTAAAATATCTCAGACCATATTATAATTATTTTTTAATTTTAAAGATTATTTATTATTTTAAAATAATTTAATAAAATATTATTTTGACAAAATATGTATTGTGTCAATTTTGACACTATTCATTTCATGGATTCTTAAAAACATTCATATAACAAGTTAAATTTAAAATAATAATTTATTATTTCCATAAGAGATAAAATTCATCTATAGGATTCATTTAACACCTTAATTATCTCATATTAAATTTATTTTAGTATTTTTAAAAACATTTATTTGTTATTTCCATTAATTAAATAATTACTACATCCGTATTGTGTAATTATTTAATATACATATTTAATTACTATAAATATAAATTAAATACCTTGATGAATAAAAATATTAAATATTACATAAAAATATTTATATTCTAGTTTTTCTACTCTACGACCATATGTTAAAAATGATATAGTTATTAAAAATATTAATATAAAATCTTTAAATTCTTATTAAATATAATATTATAAATTTCATCAATTCAACGAAGTGGCCCAAAAGATCATAAATAAATTTCTATCCTAAAATATGTTTATTGAGTTAATAATTTATTTTTATAATCATCCGTAACATACTTTTAACCCCATTTGGCCACAAAAGAGAAATTAAAGAAGAAGAAGGTGACATTTTGTGACTTTCATTAATTTAAATATTAAATATGTCATTTTAATGGAATGTTTCCATTAAAAAAACTAATTTAGATAATTATGTGTCATGTTTATAATTATCTCCATTAAATAATATTTTTTCAAGTGTTAGTGTCATTTTAAAGTCCTTATAATTTTATTTTAAACAAAAATTACACATTTCACCCCTTACCGTGGTAACAAAATTTACCAAGGTTACTATTCATATAGGAAAAAAATAAAAGGTTCATATTTAATAAATTAAGGGATTATGAATCCAATTTTGGAATAAATTTTACAAAATTTATAACACTAATGTTTCAGGATTTGATTTAAAACAAAACTGGTAAAATTCCAGGAAAACCCGTGTTTCAAAAAATGCAATTTTAAAACATAAAATGTTTTAATTATAAATTCGTCCTTAATGTCTTATTAAAAAAATATAATCGGATTATTTTAAATGAAAATTAAATATTTATAATTTAAAAAAAATCAAAAAAATAATTTTACCATTTAAATAATGTAAAAGAAATTAAAGTTTTTAATCTGTATTTTCCACACTCCTTAATAAAAAATTTAGTTTTATGATATTTCTAACATGATAAATTCAAAAATGAAATTCATATTTTCAAATCCTTTTTCCATAATTTTAAAAAATTAATATTTACTAAGAAAAATAAGATAAATTTATTTCTCAATAATATTGTTATTTTACTAAAAATTATGGGTTGATTTTATAGGAACATACCAATATATTCATGTTGAGTTAGACCTTTATTTTTATTTCATAAATTATTTATTCATATTTATTCCTACAAATTTAATAGATATGTTATAATAGTTGTTTTATAATAATAGTTACTTTTAGTTGACTTAAACTCATTATTGCATGCTATACAACCTATTAAATAATTAAAATTATTTAAAGATAAATATTAATTAAAATATTTAGGTGTTACATTCTACCCCCCTTAAAATTAATTACACCATATAAATTTGTCACTTTCATACAATTATATTATCATAACTATATCTTTTCGCATCCTCAGGTTCCCACATATCTTCCTTAAATTGGTGGCTCCCCTGAAAAACATTAAACAAGAGAGCGGTCTTTTTTTGTAAAACCTTTTCACAGAGATTCAGAATATATATTGGATGATCTTTATAGGAAATATGTTTATACAATGGTATGATTTTGAGATTATTACATGTGTGAGATAAAGTAATTACTTTTTCTAGATAAATACATGGAACACATCATGAACATAAGTGATATTGGGTCGAAGCTCTAATCGATAAGGTAACCACCCAACAAAATCTTTAATTTTAAAAGGACCAATAAACCTAGGGATCAACATTCCCTTCTTTTCAAATCTCACCACACTCTTCCATTGGAGATATTTATAGAAACACATTGTCACCCACATGAGAATATTGGACTTATCTTCTATTAGCAGCATAATTCTTTTATTGACTCTATCCTTTTCTAATATTTTATTGAATAAATCTAAAATTTTATAACATCTCTTCAACTAGATCAGGATAAAATACAATTTTCCCCAAATTCATTTAATAATGTTGGAGTTCATCACTTTTTACAATAGAGGGCTTCATAAGAAGTCGTCTGAATACTAGGTCGAAAGATATTTTTGTAGGAAAATTCAAACAAATTTAAGTGTTTATCACAATAACCTTTAAATTCCATAGGGAAATCTATCAACATGCCTTCTAGAGTTTTAATTTATCTCTTTTATTAAGAATATTTTTTAGGATGATAAGAAGTTTTGAAACATAACTCTGTATCTAGAGCGCACGGAAGAGTTCTCCAGGACATTAAGGTAAACTGTGAATCCTGATCAGATATAATGGATAGTGGTACTCCATGTAAGGTCACAACTTATTTAATATATATTATATTAATATGATCCAGAATGAAGTCTTATCTGATAGAAATGAAGTGTGATGAATTGATAAGGTGATCAATTATTACCCAAATAGAATAATGGACAATATATGATTTGGGAGGTATGAGGACAAAATTAATTATATTGTTTTTTGATTTTCATTCTGGTATGGGTAATGGTTATAACATCCCCTTGGACTTCTATCTCTCAACCTTAACTTCATGAAAAACCAAACACTGGGAAACATATTCAACAATATATATCTTCATTCCATCCTACTAGAAATACTCTTTAAGGTCCCTATACATATGTGTGCCTCTAGGATGAATAGAAAAATATTATCTATGAGCCTCATCCACCAGTTTCTTATTTAATTGTAGTATGTTTGGAATAAAAACATGGATTCTGGACCTTATTATTCCCACATAATCATGGTTGATCTTAAGAAAATTTATCACCATCTTTTATAGTTCCACATCTTCCTTATGTTCCTCCTTAATTGTTACTTGTATAGATAGTTGACATTAATTCGATACAGATAATATTCATCCCAATTCCTAAATATTTTTAGATACATGCTTCAAAAATCCATAAATATTGGATCTTTTGTTATCCTCATCATCGATATGCTAGCATGGACCTTTCAATTCAAAGCATCTTCCACCATATTTTCTTTCCTAGGGTGGTAATGTATTAGAAAATTATAATTTTTATTCAACTCCAACCATCTACTTTGGCACATATTCAACTCATTTTTCATAAAGATATAAATTAAACTTTTATGCTCATTATATATGTAACACATTTCTCCCTATATATAATGCCTCCATATATTTATGGAAACAATTAAAGAATCTTACTCCAAAATAGTAGTTGGGAATTTTTTCTAATGAATTTTCTATTATCTAGAGGCATAAGATATCACCATTTTTTTTTCAAAAAAACACATCATTGTACCTACATGGATGCATAAATATATATCACAAACCTCTCCCCACTTTAGGGAAGTGTGAAAACATGTACACTAACTTGCCTTCTTTTCATCTCCTCTAAATTTTAATCCGATTGTTCCATCAACATGAACATAGCTCCTTTTCGAGTGAACTTGGTGATTGGATTAGATAATCATGATAAATATTTCAAAAAACATTGATAATATCCATCCAAACCAAGAAAACATCATATTGCAACCATAGTTGTTGATCAAGGATAATTCTCAATAACTTATGTTTTTTCTAGATGCATAGATATCCCCTCTCTTTATATTATGTAACAAAAAATTAATCATTCTAAATCCAAAATTAACACTTGGTAAAAAAATTCATAAATATTATTCTTTCCCTGGGTATATTGTATAATCCTCAATTGATCTTAATGTGTTTCTTTTCTCATTTAATATATTAGAATATCATATATAAATATTACCACAAATGAGTCAAGATTATCTCTTTAGAATCTATTAATCATATCCCTAAAGATAATGGGGGAATTTATAAGACCAAAAAACATCACTATAAATTCATAGTGTTCATATCTTGCACAAAATTATATATTTGGTATATCATCATTCTTGAAACATTATTGATGATATCAAGAATGAAGATCAACCTTGTAATGGTATTGAGATCCACATAGTAGGTCAAATAAGGCATCAATACAATAAAGGGGATATTTTTTCATGATAGTGATCTTGTTATGTTCTCAATAATCAATGTGGAGTCTCATTCATCTATGATTATTTTTATTAAATAAAACATGTGCACCCAACGATGATTCAATTGGGTGTATCAAACCATTTTCAGTATTATGTTGGAGTAGTTTCTTGAATTATTGAGACACAATTGGGGCTATTCTATAAGTGGTCTCCTAAATAAACATAGCACCAGGTATGAGTTCTTTTAAAAGCTCAACATCAGGATATGGTGGAAGACCTAGAAATTCATCCAAAAAGGATTCAATAAACTACTATAAATAAAGTTCATCTTTAATTGATAGTTTATCAGTGACCATTTTGGAAATATAACCTTTATTTATTGAAATTATTCCCCACAAGATGGATTTAATTTTCGATGTTTATATTCATCCTTTCATTGATAGATGAGCATAGATTCATTTAGAATATGATTTATGACATCCCTTCCTTGATTATGGATATTATCTCTATAAATAAAAATCCAATCCATGCTATAAATCACATCGAATTCAACTATAAGGATAATCATGAGTTTTAGAGGAATCACTTCCCCACAATCATCAAAAAGGAGAAGAATTATAAACTTATGATGCAAATATTGTTCCCTTAGAAGTTTCCATAGCTTACTAAACATATAATGTGTGTGGTAATATATTGATTCACTAATAATATTATTCAGAAATAAAGGAGTGGGTGGATCTTGAATAAATTAAACCATTTTCTATTTTATAGTGGATGGTATGTGTACATTTCACCACGTTATTTTTTCGCTCCACATATCTAATAGTGATCACATTAGATTTATCTTTTTCATTGTTTTTAAGTTGTTTTTTATGTCAATAATCATTAATAACCCTTAGATTTGGGAATTGGTTAGCATAATGCATGTTTTTCATTCACATGTATCATTAATGTCTGGGAGGTGTATTAAATGTAGCCTTATATCTATTCAATTCATTGGATATCATCTTCCCATCACATAAGTAGTCATCTACCTAATGAACTTTTTTCACACACATTAAATATTTACTATTCCCTTTATGAAATTTTATTCCATGTTTCTTTCCACGCATTGAGAATAAAATAAAATCACATATTATTTTCTAATTTATTATTATATTTTCCCTGGAATTCCATTTTATTATTTTTATAGAACCCATGAGATTTATGGGTAACTCTAATCCCCGTATCAACCTTGAGAACACCTCGAAAGATTTCATCTTATCTAGTAAAGTCCCATGTGGATAATACCCTTAGGAGAAATAGTTTCAAGCCACTAAAGAATAAATCAATATTACTCTCAAGTTAAATGATAATTCCATAAGTGTACCTTGAAAGTCTTGTAAAATTTTCATTATTGATACCAATGTATTCATCATCATTTTAAATAATATCAAGGAACTCCTTCCCCTTCTCTGATTGAATTACTCACGGAAAGTACTTATTGAAAATTAATTTCTTGAACATGTCCCATTACTTGGACTCAATTTCATCTTATTGTCTCGTTTTCTTGATAAGGTAAATTGCTGATCTGCTTCACCTTCCAAACGATAGACTTCCAAGATTAATTTCTCATGCTATGAACATTAGAGAACTCAAAATATCTTTTTAGTGGTATCGGTCCAATGTTCAAACATTATTGGATTAGGAGACCCACTAATAGATGGTGGACACTTCCATTTAAAGGACTCAACATAATGTTGTACCCTCCTCTTCTCACATGGAATTAATATATGTTTCATACCATGAAAACGTTATGTGAGAATTCCAATACGAGTTTGAATTCTACTTCCCATAAAATATGATTTCTTATGAGGAAAATCATTACATTTCTCATCACATTTTATACTAAGAATATTGCTACAAGTTCCAGCCATTGACTCATACCAAGAAGCATGGTGTGAGAAACACTAATAATAATGGTAAAATCACATGATCAAGAGAAATTACTTATAAAACTAAAATTCATGAAACCTTACGGTTTATCCTAGTTTATTTTTTATCATCACAAAAACATTACGATTGTATCCAAAACATAGACTTATCCGTAGGTTCCATTATATGGATTTATCATCCTAGTATCCAACGGTTAATTAAACCATTTCCTTAATAAAAAAAATAATGTCCTATACATTTCATACATATAAATTACTTATATGTTTATTAATAATCACTATGAAACTTAAAAAACCATTCCATGACCATATATGTTTATTGTCTTTAGAAACTAGAAATCATAAACCACTTGTTCATAAATCATCTACGTCGTCTACCTCTTATTTCGTCTTTTATTGAACCCTTTTTGACACATATTACTTAATTAAATTATTTTAAATACCAGAAAATTTCAAGGAAATTTTTTTCTTAATTTCTTTGGGATTTTACAAGAATGCAGTTTTTGACGGCACCTGATTCCGAGGCCCGGTGTGCCCAGAATCAATTTCCGAAGTTTAGCACGGGTACATTCAGTGAACGAACGAGCAGGTTTTTTTCTATCATTTGAATTGGTGCTCGGAATCGAAATCCAAGGGAACTGATGAAACCGCATCGCCGGTAATTTCATAGGAACACCTTTTCTGGAGTTTTGTTTGCTAGGGTGTCGTTATTAAAATAATGGGATAAGTATTGAATAAAATAAAATTCGTGCAACCAATTTTATTTTATTTATGTCTATATGGTTATCCTATGTAAATGTGAGGTGGGGCCCACACGGACCCCATCCCTTAATATTCCCTAAATCCCTTAACTCTCCATTTAATTTGACAACACAAGTTTAATTAATTAAGTGGATTCAATTTTGAATTTTGTAATTTTGAAAAGCATGGAATAAAAAATTAAAATAAGGGGTGTCCTTATTTAATTTGGTTAGCTTGTTATGTGGGGTTTGTGGAGAGAGCCTTGTGTGAAGGAAGAAGGAAGCTCCTCCATTGTTGAAGAATGTCATCCCCTCCACGAAGAACAATGAGGCGCAAACCTTTCTTCTCTCCGTGACAAAAAGAGGAGACGCCGCTTCCTCCTCGGGAACTCTCCGTTGACGTCTATGAATCCTCACCTCGCAACATCGTCAACTGCGACGCTGACGTTCATCGTCATTGTCGAGGTAGGGGGTTACTTCTTGTTTGTCAATATCTTCCTTTCCGTTCATTGTATTATTCTTGTGCCCCCTGTTATCATTATAACGGGAGTAGGTCGGACCGCACGAACACGACCGACTATCCTCCTCCTTCGATGTTGTGTTTGTCGCGGCATGAACAAAGGCATGCGGTGCAACAGCACTGTGCGGAAACAAGAAGAATTTGGCAAAGAAGCGCGGCACCGTCGCGCCATGCCGTTGAGGCCGAATGAAACCGTGTTTGGAGTCGGGGCCGAAGAGGCGATTCGAAGACTCCGCAGTTTGTATATTGACGTGTGGATCATCGGGCGATGATGAAACCGGACGCAGAGGCGATTTGATGACTCCAAAATGAAGCTCGGGTCCCATAGTGACCATAGGCGCAGACGGCAGGAGAAACGAACCACTGGTGCGCGACCAGTGGTCCGCGGAAAATGGCGGCGGCGCGCCCCACTGGTGCGGCGGCGCCGGTGACCGGTGGTGGCGGTGCACCGCTGGAGAAGGCGGCCGCACTAGAGCCGCGGCGATAGGGGTTGAACAGGACCGACTTTGCCGTTCCGGAATAAGGGGGCGCGGCATAGATGCCGCACCGGTTCACCGTCAACCGGGGGGCAGCGCCCCCTCCACTCCGCGCGTTAAGGCCCTGCTGGCCAAGCCAGCTCCCCCGGCCGGACCAAGGTGGGTCGTGCAGGCCAGGCCGGGCCGCGCCCAAATGGGCCGGACCCGAAACTGGGTCGGGTCGACCCGGTTCGGGCAGACCCAGGGGGGTTGGGCCAGGTCGGACTGGGCCCAGACACCCCATTTTTGGATCACTTCTGGTATTTTGACCATATCTTGGGATAAAAAGCTCCGATCGATGCACCGTCAGTTGTGATGTGATACTTGGATCGAGATGGTCGTTTCGGTATATTACACTCAAGGTTTCAGAGTACATGGGGTACGAACGGGTTGGTTCGAACCCGAAACCAACCGGGCCCTCGTAGCGGAAACGCTTATAACTTGAGCTCCGGACATCCGATTGACATGTCGTCGACATCGTTGGATTTTCCTTGATGAGATGGAATATTTAGCATACTTTGACTGAGGTTTCGACGCAGTTGGATAGTGGCCAGGAGTTATTGAACCCGAAATCCAACCTGGCCCCTAGAACGGAAAAGATGTTAACTTTCAGACCGGATGTCAGTTTGACGAACCGTCAGCGGCGTTGGTGATCACGTTGAGAAATGGTACTAATGAGTATACCCTATGATAATTCGGGGTATGGTTGAGATACGTCCAGGTTGGTATACACACGAAACCAACCGGGCCCCTAGGACGAAAAGGCTAATATCTCACAGAACGGGTGCCCGATTGACGCGCCGTCTGTTGCGTTGAGACCCCTATGGTGAGGCGGTCCTTTGAGATACTTCTTCGTGGTACTTTGTGATACGTGTATTATCGACATGCAGCTTGTGAAGCGGATCCTCCCAGAGACGAGCGTACGAAGTACGGAGACCGTGTAGTCCCCGGAGACCTGACGACTGCTTGACCGACTCAACTTGGAGTGAGTTAACTAGCCCAGTGGACAAAGCACTACTGTGTTTGGGTGAAGACCCATGGAGGATGGAGTGCCTGGTAGGAGGTATCAGACCCACAGTAATCGATAGGAGAAGTACCTCTGTGGGCTATTAGGGGGGGGTGCACTATTGTGTTTTGGTGGCAGACCCCGGTGGGAAGCACTACTGTGTTTGGGTGGCTGTCCCGTGGTACTCGACAGGAGGAGTACCTCAGCACTCTTAGGTTAGTGAGAAGTACCTCTGAGTCGTGACAGGATCACTGTACTCGTCAGAGACGGAGCACTTCACTAGTTATGGTTTCGATAATGAATATCCTGGTTTGAGCTGAGTCTATGACCTTTTTGCTTACCTCATGATTGAGATGGGTCACTTGATAACATAGGTATATGTATGGGCATATAACTAGGTAGTGGTTATCCATTGATTCATAACCTTTGTGTTTCCTCATGATTGAGATGGGTTACATGATAACTTAGGTATAAGTATGGGCTTATACCTAAGTAAGGGTTATCTATTGAGATCCTTATTTGTGGTTATCCTTGTTGGATTTAGTGAGACCTTGAGGGTCTTAGGGTCCCTACTGAGTATCGTATACTCACCCTTGCATGTGATATGCCCACACCTCGTTGTGTTGGTTGCAGACGACAGGCAACACTGCTGGAGGCCGAGTGTTCGAGGACATGACAGTACCCGGAGGTGGATCTCACGATGAGTCAGTATCCGTGGTGGACTTCATAATGAAACAATAATCGGAGGAGGTTGATGGGAGAGAGAATTGTGGAGGCTATCTATACCTACCCTTCAGGTAGGTTCCATGGTGGATGATCCAGCAGCTGCGCTATCTATACCTACCCTTTAGGTAGGATCCGAGGTGGAGGACCTAGGAGCTGCTTCTATTCTTCCAGCTGCTTGTCTTTTCTATTGTACTTTCAATTGTAGTTGTACCTATCTGTTGGGATTGTATTTCTGACCCCTTTGTACTTTTAGCACTTTTTTTACTACTGTACTTAGTGTTTTCTTCCACTTGTACTCTGGTTGTGCTTTTTTTTACGTTAAAAAGGAAACACCTTCCCAGTCATAGGGATTTAATCCTTTGGTGCTATTCGCCAGCCCCTGGCCTATGGAAGGCGGGCTTGGGGTAGTTACGACATGGTCCATGGGGACAGGTCCCCACAAATTGGTATCAGAGGATTTAGTTCTACCGCAGAACTTATAACTCTGATATTTTATTTCTGTGAAGTAGTAGTGTTAATGGTACCGAGAGTGGTTTTCAGTTCAGGGAGTCCAGTATTGGTGCGGGCGGCCGACGTATCCATACACCATGACCCTAATAACTGATTTCCGACATTGTGCATGAGGACACTGATTGTGTGTGTGTTTTCAAAGGTTTTCCCTTAAAACAGCGCAAACCAGGTCAGCTCACTAGGTATAAATCATTGACCATGTTACGTCTGTTTCTGTCAGGATGCCTTATCACAAACGACCAGCTATAGCTCTCAGAGATGTACGTACTGACAGCCTGCGGAGCGACAAGGATTCGGTATAGGGAGCTCTTATAGTTGAGGAACCAGTGGAGACACCAGCGGTACTACCATACGTTGGGCCACCGATGCCACCAGCCCCAGCAGCAGGCGATGCACGCCGCTTGAGTTCACTGCATGAGTTCCAACGCTGGAGGCCACCCAGGTTCCGGGGAGAGATGGACCCACAGGTGGCTGAGGATTTTCTAGAGGCTCTGGTGAGAGTTTTCAGGATAGTAGGGATGCTAGCAGACTTCATGGTGATCCTTGCTGCCAGCCTCCTTCAGGAAACAATAGGCAGATAGTGGAGCCTGATGCTCCAGATGCATGATGACGCATCACTTCTGTGGGCAGACATCGAGAGCCTGTTCCGGGAAGAGTTTGTACCAGCCACCCTTTGAGCAGTGTGGATCCAAGAGCTACTTCATCTGTAGCAGGGCAGCATGAGTGTAGTTCAGTACTCAGCGAGGTTCACAGACCTCTTATGCTACTCTACAGACATGGTATGAGACCCATTCTTCAGGGCCCGTACCTTCGAGCTGGGGATCAAGTGAGAGATTAGAGCTTCTGTTGTTTCTCACAGCATTCCGACACAGACAAGGGTGTTGGAGCGAGCCCTCTTAGTGGAGAGTTTCTTTGCTGAGCAGTCTCCAGCAGTAGGACCCACCACTAGCCATCATGCGTCAGAGTCTTTTGCTGCAGGTATTAGACAGATGACGCATAGGTCCAAAAGGACCAGAACCACCGATGGCCAACTTCACGACTCAGGTTCAGTTGTGCAGGGAAACTGGGGTGGAGTCAGAGTGAGTCATGCCAAGATTGGGCAGTGTTACTTCTGCATCGGGCTTAGTCACATGGCACTTGACTGTCTGACCCACCGTACAGATGATCAGAAGATAGACGAAGAACTCCTTAAACAGATGCAGAGGTTCGATCAGGGTGGACTGCAAGGAGTAGGTGGCCATGGCAGAGGAGCTGGCTGTGCAACTGGAGGTGGACGACGCTTCGAGGTGTTGCCACCACCACCACCATAAGGTCCACCCCGGCCGTAGGAAGCTTGTGTACAAGAGCGGGACTAGTTCCAGGCATGACACCTTTGATCATTGTGCTTCTAGTTTCCTTGTTTTCATTGTTTTGTGTCTTTGTACTATGAGCTGCAATAATAAAAGACAGTTATCTTTGTGATGTTTACTTTCCTGTCCTTTTGTTTGGTTGATACTGAGAGGTCCCAGTTAGAACTGTTGACTTGACCCTCACATTCGAGATTTGTACTGGAGGAGACCCAGTGACCTCACACTGATTTCGACAGTGTGACTCGACCCTTGTAGGCGAGAGTGACAGTTGGATCTCTTGGTAGTAACGTCGAGGCCTTACGACGTCGTCCATGGCATGAATGTACCATTCATGTCAGGATTGACTATATTAGGCAAAGAATGTGGTTCATCCAGGGGATGAGACCAAGTTTCTCCTCTCGACAAAGGAGAAATATTAGATGTTCTTATGGATCGTAGGCAATGAAGGGTGGTCGTTGACCGACTTGTCACGTCGGAAAAGTTCCTACCGACCAGAGATGGTACGAGTTACGACGGAGAAGGTGAAGATCATCTAGGAGTAGATGAAGACTACACAGAGCAGGCAGAAATCATTTGTTGACAGGAGACAAGACCACTGGAATTTGAGGATGGTGACCACGTTTTCTTACGGGTCACACCTCGATGAGGTCTATGAAGATGTGGTCGAGGCGGAAAGTAATCTCTGAGGTTCATCAGACCATTTCAGATCCTCAGTAGGGTAGGCGAGGTGGCATACGTTTGACCCATCCACCTTTGTTACTCCAGGTGCACGACGACTTCCACGTATCTCAACTGGGGAGATACGTGCTTGACCCGATGCATATCATCAACCATGGGGAGCTGGACATTGGCGATGGGGTGACTTTTGCGGGGTTAAAGTAGAGGTTGAGGATCGATAGGAGTGGGTCCTACGAGGATGGTCAATTCCACTTGTGAGCTTTTGTTGGCAGCACAGGAACCTCCTAAAGAGCACATGGGAGCGGGATTCTCTGATGCGTGATCAGTACCACTTTTTTATCCCTTGTTTGTGTTAAAGCTTTACGGGGACGTAAACCTTGAAGTGGGAGTCATGTAAAGACTCAGAAATTTGAAGGAATTTTTTTTCTTAATTTCTTTGGGATTTTACAAGAACTCAGTTTATGACAGCACCTGATTCCGAGGCCCGGTGTGCGCGGAATCAATTTCCAAAGTTTAGCTGCAGTACGTTCAGTGAACGAACGAGTGGGTTTTTTTATATCTTTTGAACCGGTGCTTAGAATCAAAATCTGAGGGCACTGATGAAACCGAAACACCGGTAATTTCTTAGGAACACCTTTTCTGGAGTTGTGTTTTCTCTGGTGTGGTTATTAAAATAATGGGATAAGTATTTAATAAAATAAAATTCGTGCAACCAATTTTATTTTATTTATGTCTAAGTGGTTATCCTATGTAAAGGTGATGTGGGGCCCACACGAACCCCACCCCTTCATATTCCCTAACCCCCTTAAATCTCCATTTAATTTGACAACACAAGTTTAATTAATTAAGTGGATTCAAATTTGAATTTTGTAATTTTGAAAAGCATGGCATAAACAAATAAAATAAGGGGTGTACTTATTTTAATTTTGTTACCTTGTTGTGTGGGGTTTGGGGAGAGAGCCTTGTGTGAAGGAAGAAGGAAGCCCCCCCATCGTTGAAGAACTTCATCCCCTCCACAAAAAACAATGAAGCGCAAACCTTTCTTCTCTCCATGATAAAAAGAGGAGACGCCGCTTCCTCCTCGGGCGCTCTCCGTTGACGTCTAAGAATCCTTACCTCGCAATTCCGTCAACTGCGACACCGACGTTCGTCGTCATTATTGATGTAGGGGTTAATTTCTTGTTTGTGAATATTTTCCTTTCCATTCAACGTATTATTCTTGCACCGCCTGTTATCATTATAACGGGAAGAGGTCGGACCGCACGAACACGGCCGAATCTCCACCCCCATCGATGTTGTGTTTGTCACGGCATGAAAAAAGGAGTGTGGTGCAATGACACTGCATGGAAACAAGGAAAATGCGGTGAAGAAGCGCGGCGCAGTCGCGCCGTGTCGTTGAGGCCGAACGAAACTGTGGTCGGAGTCGGGGCCGCAGAGGCGATTTGAAGACTACGCTGTTTGTATATTGACGTGCGGATCGTCGGGCGATGACAGAATAGGATGCAGAGCCGATTTAAAGACTCCGTAGTGAAGTTTGGGTCCCATAGTGACCGTAGGCGCAGATGACAGGAGAAACGAACCACTGGTGCGCGACCGGTGGTCCGCGGAAAATGGTGGTGGCGCACCACACCGACGCAGCGACGCCGGTGACCGGAGAAGGTGGTCGCGGCAGAGCTGCGGCGGTAGGGTTTGAACCAGAACAACTTTTCCATTCTGGAATAAGGGGGCATGGCTTAAATGCTGCGCCGGTTCACCCTCAACAGGGGGGGTAGCGCCCCCTCCGCTCCGCGCGTTACGGCCAAGCTGGGCGAGGCATCTCCCCCGGCCGGACCGGGGTGGGACGCGCCGGCTGGGCCAGACCGCGCCCACCGGGCCGAGCTGCGCCCAAATGGGCCAGACTTCGACCCGGTTCGGGCTGACCCATGGGGGTTGGGCCGGGTCGGACCGGGCCCAGACCCCACATTTTCGGATCACTTCCGGTCTTTTAACCATATCTTGGGCTATGGACCTCAAATCAATGCACCATCAGTTGTGATGACATCCTTGGATCGAGACGGTCGTTTCGGTATATTATACTCAAGGTTTAGCAGAACTTGGGGTATGGCCGGATTGGTTCGAACCCGAAACCAATCGGGCCCTCGGAGCGGAAATGCTTATAACTTGAGCTCCGGACGTCCGATTGACGTGCCGTCAACTTCTTTGGATTGCTCTTGATGAGAAAAAACTTTTAGCATACTTCGTCTGAGGTTTGGATGCAGTTGGATAGTGGCCAGGTTGGATTGAACCCGAAATCCAACCAGGCCCCTCAAACGGAAAAGCTAATAACTTTCAGACCGGACGTCCGTTTTGACGAACCATCAGCGGAGTTGGTGATCACATTGAGAAACGGTCCCTATGAGTATAACGTATCTGATTTTGGGGTATAGTTGAGATACGGCCGGGTTGGTTCGCACACGAAACCAACCGAGCCCCTATGAAGAAATGGTTAATAACTCACAGATCGGGTGCCCGATTGATGCATTGTCTCTTGCGTTGAGACCCCTATGACGAGGCGGTCCATTAAGATACTTCTTTTTGGGACTTTGTGATACTTGGATTATCGACCTGTAGCTCGTGGAGCGGACCCTGCCGGAGATGAGCGTGTGAATTACGGAGACCGTGTAGCCGGCTGAGACCCGATGACTTCTTGACCGACTCGACTTGGAGTGAGTCGACTAGCCCAGTGGAAGGAGCACTACTGTGTTTGGGTGCAGACCCACGGTGGACGGAGTGCCTGGTAGCAGGTAGAAGACCCGCAGTACTCAGCAGGAGAAGTACTTCTGCATGCTATTAGGGGGGTGCAGTACTGTGTTTGGGTTTCAAACCCCAGTGGTAAGCACTTCTGTGTTTGGGTGGCTAACCCGCAGTACTCGACAGGAGAAGTACCTCAGCACTCTTAGGTTAGTGAGCAGTACCTCAGAGTCGTGACATGATCACTGTACTCGTCAGAGACAGAGATCTTCAACAGTTACGGTTTCGATAATGAAAATCCTGGTTTGAGCCGAGTCTATGACCTTTGTGTTTACCTCATGATTGAGATGGGTCACTTGATAACATAGGTATATGTATGGGCATATACCAAGGTAGTGGTTATCTGTTGATTTCATAACCTCTGTGTTTCCTCATGATTGAGATGGGTTACATGATAACATAGGTATAAGTATGGGCTTATACCTATGTAAGGGTTATCTGTTGAGATACTTCTATGTGGTTTTCCTTGTTGGATTTAGTGAGACCATGAGGGTATCAGGGTCCCTACTAAGTATCGTATACTCACCCCTGCACGGGCTATGCCCTCACCTCATTGTGTTGGTTACAGATGACGGGCAGTGCTGACAGAGGCCGAGGGTTCGAGGACTGGACGGTACTCGGAGGTGGACCTCATGACGAGTCAGTATCCGTGGTGGACTTCACGACGAGACGATACTTGGAGGAGGTTGACAGGCGAGAGCATTGTGGAGGCTATCTGTACCTACCCTTCAGGTAGGATCCGAGGTGGATGACCTAGGAGCTGCTTCTATTCTTCCAGCTGCTTGTCTTTTCTGTTGTACTTTCAGTTTTAGTTGTATCTATCTATTGGGCTTGTATTTCCGGCCCCTTTGTACTTTCAGCACTTTTGTTACTATTGTACTTAGTGTTTTCTTCCTCTTGTACTCTGGTTGTGTTTTTTTACATTATAAAGGCAATGCCTTCCCAGTTATAGGGATTTACGCTTTTGGTGCTAGTCGCTAGCCCCTAGTCTTTGGAAGGCGGGCTTGCGGTAGTTACGACATGGGCCCCGGGGGACGGGTTGGGACACTTATTAATATCCCATGAAAAGGAAACAGAATAATGGGTGAGATTATATGATCATTAAGGTATACCAAGTGACATATAAATTATATCATATTCATAATACATAAGAACATAAACATAACATTTTAAAATAGAATCCTACATATCAAATGTTGTGATATCATGTCATAAGATAAACAATACATGTTCATCAAATAACATATTCGAAGAGATCCTAAAAAAAGAATAGAATTTGTTTCATATACATAATAATATAAAACCATTTCTATATTAGCCAAGGTACATTTCCAAGACCATCATAGTGGAAAAATTACTTTACTGAATTGAGTTAACTACTCATTATTGCTCTACATTACAAAACAGGGTTTACTCCACAATCTAGCCCTATATTTCTGAATTTTGATGATTCCACATTCTAGTCCTATATATCTCATGAGATATAATTCATTATCCAATTAATGTGAGTTAAATATAGTCCCAACCCACAACATAAACATTCTTATGTGTTCCATAAGAACACAAATCATTCATGATATCTTAACCCATGGAATGAAATGTGTTTCATAAATATCATTCAATCATAATAATAAACCAATCATCAGAATAATAGGGATATTATACTTTCAGAATATCCCCATTGAATTATAAGTAATATTAATTAATGTTATCGTAGATGGAAAATAATTTTGGGAGATCACATGAAAATATTTCTTGAGGAAAATATCTTTTCTGCTTTGAAAACATTTTGTTTTCTTACAATTCTATGAAATATTAAGATAACATTTTATCTGAAAATAAATATGAAAAATTATAACAGAATACTAAAAAAGATTTAATATTTCATAAATGTGTAAAAAACATTTTTTCATTATAATTTAAAAAATATGCTTCTCACACTTTTTCTAGATAAGTTTGAAATTAACTCATAAGGAAAATGACAAAAATATTCCTTTCAAACCGTTTTGTAAAATTCAAAATGCGGAAAAAATGACTTTAAAAAATAGTAGATGAATAGATAGAATATTTTTGAATACATTATAAAAAACTTGGATATGAATGATAAATATTCCCTATTAAATACTTACGTATAAACATTATTAGATAATAACGAGATTGGGAAATTAACCCTTACCTTATGTCTAATTTGAGTTGTATGTATCTAAAAATACTGTATAATGGTTTTGGTATTGTTAAAAATTCATAAAATAAACATATTTATATTTATGATATGTTACATGATTATCTTATCACCGCTTTTGATATTAATTTTTCATTATTAACCTTCTTTCGGGTGTTAACCACTTCATTTTTATACACATGTTTTGTCATATAAGTCTTGGCTCTTATGAATAGGATATAGTTCCATATCTTACAAAATTATATTATGATAATATATATAATATTTAATCATTATACACATTAATATTATCATTTTTTATGATAATATTGTAGAATGAATCACATCATGTTGTGGAAATGGCAGATCATGCGTACACAGAAGCAATGATATAATTTCCTTAACGGTGAAATGATATGGAAGTGGATGGTATATATTTTGTTCCAAAATAAATATCATCATATAGTTATCCTATATATTTATTATTTCAATCATTATAACTATCCTTGTAGGGTGTTGAAGGAAAACATATTACACCACGGTGTGTAGATGGTAAGTTGTACGTATACACACGCGGTAATTTCATTTTTCATAAGATGGATAAAAGCTAAAATTTGGTTGTTACATAATTATAATAACATCACAGAGTATATGTGATAACAGAGTTATTACATTATAGTGGTAACAACATATTAAGAGGAAGTAGAAGACGACATAATCGTGAAAGATTCGGTGAAGGAGATTACTACTTCTTTGGGGAGCTCCCTCTAGATATCCTATTAGGGACACTAGAGTTATTATTCTTTGAAGAAAAGAACCTCTAGAATGTTACAAGGAAAGTTTAGAAGATAAAATTTCAAGTGGTGGTTGAGATTCAAGACTCAATGGGATGTGAAGAAGTGAGGGAATAGGTTCCGTTTCATAATTGAAGTGATGAACACTTTTGGAATTTATGAAAATATTAATTTTTAATAATTAATATAAAAATCTAAATACCTCCAAAATTTCATCAATTTGAAGATAATATGATATAATGTTATAATATCATCAACCAATATATTTTTTTCATTTTTTTATGGTTTTCAAAATTAATATTTTCATTAACCCCTAGTTAACATATTTTAAATTTAAGTTGGGTAATAAATTTTTAAATATTAAAATGTTGTAATTTTTACTTATTTTATATCATAAATAATAAATTTAGAAAATTTTAGGACATTTTATAATAATTTAGTATTTCTAGTGATATTTTAGGATTTTTAAATAATTTAATAAAATATAGTTTTGATAAAATATCAATAGTGTCAATTTTGACACTATTCATTTCATGGATTTTTTAAATATCATGATAAAAAAGTTAACTTTGAAAAGAAAATTAATTATATCCAAAATATGTCAGAGTGATCTATAAATTTTTTTCAACACCTTAAAATATCTAAAATTTAATTTATTTTAATATTTTTAAGAACATTTTTTGGATATTTCCATTAATAAAATAAGTACTACATCACTATTACGGTACTAATTAATATAAAAATTATTTTAAAAAAATTAAAAAAAATTATAATAATGTATATAAATATTATATATTTTATAATAATATTTATATTTGAATTTATCTATTGTATAAATATATATGAATAATGATATATTTATTAAAAATATTAATGTGATATCATTAATTTCTAATTACTAAAATATTATAAATTTCATAATTTTACCCATGTGGCCCAAAATGTAAAAAATAAATTCATATCATGAAAATATGTTTATAAATTTAATAATATACATTCATATTCCTTCAGAACATAATTTTGTCCCTTTGTGGACACAGAAGTGATTTTAAAGACAAGGAAAGTGACATTTTGTTACTTTAATTAATTTAAATATTATATAAGTCAATTTTATTGAAAAATATCCATTAAAAAACTTAATTTTGTTCCTTCTGTGTTAATATTAAAAATAGAGTCATTAAATAAAAAATTTAATGTGTTACAGTCATTTTATTGTCTTTATAATTTTATTTGTAATGATAATTACTCATTTTACCCTTTGTTATGCTAACAATATTTACCAAGCTTACCGTTCATATTTTCCAAAAAAAGAAAAAACGCTAATGATTTACTATATTTGGGCACTATGAATCCAATTTTGGAATCTATTTTTCAAAATTCAAATCATAGAAGTTATTGAATTTAATTCAAAAAAAATCATTAAAATGAAATGAAATATAGTTTTTCAAAAAAAAATACATTTTAAAAAACAAAATGTTTTTAATATAAATATATTCTGGCTGATTTTTTTACAAAAAATATAATTGTATTTTTTTAAATAAATATTATATAATTATAGTTCAAAACTAATACAAAACATAATTTTATATTTTAAATAGAATAAAAGAATATACAATTTTCAATTAGTATTTTTACTATTCCTTAAAAAATAATTTTAAGATAAATTAGACGTACTAAATTCAGAAATGAAATTCATTTTTCCAATCCATTTTACATAATTTATGAAAACTAATATTTACTCGTAAAAATAAAATAAAATATATTTTTTATGAATAATGTTATTTTAAAAAAACTATGTGTCCATTTTCTAAAAACTTGCATATATATATTTATTTATTTATATTGAGTTGGACCTTTATGTTTATTTATTTAATTAGTTATTCAATTTTATTCGTATCAATTTAATGTGTAGGTTATAATAGTAATTTTATACTTATATTTTCTCACAGTTCACTTAAACTCATAATTTTGGGAAATGCATGCTATTGAAGAATTAAAATTATTTAAAGAGAATTATTTATTAAAATGTCTAGGTGTTTCAATTAGTGAGGATACCTTATTGAGTTTAAATTTTTTCATACATTTTACATCACCTTAATTATATGCCTCATAATTCTACCTCAACTATTTCTTTATTGTAATAATACCAACAATTTTGGATCAGATCAACCTAGGAAAAGTCCATCATGATTAATAATTTTCTCTAATTTTGTGAAGAATATAATATAGGAAGGAAACAAGGCTAAATAAATCATCCAATTCGTTTAGAATTATAATAAACCAAATATAAAACCTTATGTGAGGAGAGATATCCATCCTAGGAGGTAATAAAAAATGAAATTGATAGTTAATAAGATGTTTAATACAATTTCATTTTCATTGGGGAAAGAGAGAATTAGAATCCATGCATGGCATGCTAATTAATTTGATGGATAAATTGAAGATTGATGAAATTTCCCTATTGAGAAACATTAAATTACCCGGTAATATAATGATTTCTCAAAGTGCAATGTTTAAGTGTGTGGGAATTTATATGGAAAATATTTTCATGTATTTATCTTGGTATTTTTATTATTTTAATTCCATCATTTTATCATATTGAAAGTAATTATATTATATTTAGTATATATGGGTGTTCAGGATTAAATTGAAAAATTCATAAATTATATATTTTTAATTATTTGTATTCATATTTTATATTAATTCTTAAATAAATTTTTTAAATGATGATTTATTATGAATTTATAAATTACATTAAAATTTTAGTTTTTCCCTTCTGACCACACTTTGGTATAGTTATTATAAAATTTTATATATCTCGAATTTTAATTCAAAATTTTGTTAACAAGAAAATAAAAATATACAGATAAAAGTTTCATTTTAAGAAGGTAACATAGATCAATATTTTTGATAATGATAACAAAATCCATATGTGAACCACGTACTGGATTTATCAAATATAACTATACTTCATTGATTGGGATATAACAATATCATTGTTTCTCGGATTGATCTAAAATTTTGAAATAAGAAATATAATGAAAATAATAATATTTACCTAATTTGAAGAAACCCCTAGTTTATTCATCAATATAAAAAACAAGGAACCATTAAAAAGGTATGTTCATTAACATGATTTAATTTCAAGAAGCTTGAAAATCTAGAAAAGGGGTGGTCCTAAGCATAAGATAAATTACTATATGGGTACCTTATGTAGGATAAATTATCTTATACAGATAAGATAGATTAAATTTGGGCTCCCACCATATGATCAATTAGTCTACATTTATATGATAATTATCATGTGGTCGTCCTCATAGGATATTTTATATTCTACCCAATCATCCCAAGGATAAAAACATGGGTTGTTTGGGGGACTCATCTAAAATTTAGGCTGAAACTTCAGGATACTACATTCTTTATTAGGAAGAAATTTGAATTAGGGCATACTAAAAATTGAACTCCAAATAACCAAATAAATGAACAAATGAGGTAAGCTGAAGATTTTGTGGAACACCAAATCATGTGAATTTTTAATAACATCAAGCTAAACAAAAAGGGAAGATATAGACATAAAAATAAAAAATATCATATGAAATTTGAATAAACTAAAGAATACATACTTTTCAAGCCTATAAATAATATAAAGTATCTAATACAAAAGGAATCGACCGAAATAATGTTAAATTAGGCTAGTGTTGTGTAGATCTGTTTTTCCATTTGTTTTATTTATTTTATTTATTTTTTAATTTTCATCGCATATTTAAATAATGTTATTTAATTAAACCAATTATCTCTCTCCAAAAAATTCATCACTTTGATATATTATATTCATGATCATATGTAACTGAACCATGTAATATCTTACAAGAATAATCCAATGCTTTAACACCAAATATGATATTCGGTGAGTGTAATTCTCATTTGTGTTATCTAACTATAACCTTCTTCGTCTATAACCATTCTACCTCGATCAAGTAGGTGGATGTGTATTGTGCTCAGAGATCATTAGGTGGAAAATATATCTCCAAATATAGAAGAATAATATGGGCTCAAATACGAAGTTGTGTGTTTGTTAGATGAATATAAAAAAAATCAAGGTTCTGCCCAGATGAAACTCCCCATAAAATTTAATTTATTCTAAAAAAAATTCATTTTGTTTGCATTTCAACTATAAATTTAATTTTATATTTTTCATTTGATTATAAAAAACAAAATTTCATTACATTCATAAAATAACAAAATAAGAAAATATATTAATTTAATTAGGAATATTAATATTTTGAACTGCAACAATTCCTCCAGGGAGACGACCCTTGTCCTCTTTTGTGATGTTTTGGGAAATAAATTATAGACTTTTTACTACACTATGATAGGTGCATCAACTAATGAATAGGATGTTGTATTATGAACAATTGGTTTGTAAATGAGTTGGTTTTGAGCTATTGTAGAACAAGTATTAGGAATAGTTCTTATTGAAGATCAGGTAATATTTTCCTCGTCCTTTCCTCCTATAGTAGGCCATTATAATGATGTATTGATTAATCATTACTCCCGAATTCCTCCGGATAAAGGAGTTAAATCTTAGATCAAAATCATTTCAAGGGTGAATCCAATATATATTTCTACATATCATATTTATTAGGATGGGTCAAAGGAACTCAAGGTTCATCTTTAGGATTTAATGACAAAGGAATTTATCAGACTGAGTTCATATCCTTGGGATTCTCTAGGGTGGTTCATGAATAATGTGGATGATATTCTACAATTTTGTGTGTTCTATTTTATGTTGAACAATTTTATAGGGAATAATAGAAACTAGATTCCAAGGATCAATGAATTATTTTATCAGTTGTAGGGATCCCAATGGTTCTCCAAGATTTACCTATGATCTGGCTACCACAATCTCTGACGTAGAGAAGAGTGTATTCCTAAGAAATCATTCAATAGATGATCTGGAATTCATGTGTATCATTTAAACAAATTAATGTTTATAAATGACCAACAATATTTAGTGATCGACTAAAAATGATCTTCCATCCATAACTCAAATCCAGCATTGTGGTGTTTGTTGATGCTGACCTCATATACTTATAGACCTCGGAGTTAGAATCTAAACACCTAGAGACTGTGTTATGTATTTTTTTAAGACATTCACACTAATATGTGTTCTCAAATATTCAATTTTGGATCAAGGAGTGATGTTTTCTTAGGTATGTGGTCTATAAGGCGGGTATTTCTATTGACCTATAGAAGGAAGAGGTTGTGAGGTCTTGGGAACAACCTTGAAATGTGTTTATGATAAGGTGTTTTCTTAGGTGGGTAGTATAACACCGATAGTTATTTTAGGAATTTTCTCACTTAGAATCCATAGTGATGGTACATACTAATAATGGGGAGAGGATTTAGTGTATAGAATAGTGTAAAGTGGTCTTCTTATAATTGAAGAGGCGATTTATTCCCACTCTCATACTAAAATTTCAAAAACCATGGATTTGATATGTAATTTAATGTGATGCCTAAATTGTTGTTTTCAATGATATAATAATGTATAAGGAAAAAGTTGTAGCTTCTGGGTCTCACCAGAAATGGCCTCATGAGTGAAACTACCCTATACATGAGTTAGATTTTGTATCTATAATCTATGGACTAATGTGATAGTGCCACTATATCATTGGTGAGATATTTATTATATAAAATAACCACAATATCTTGTGGTACTTCTTATATCAGTGGCATTGGATTCTCTTGCAAAGTAATTGGGTAGAGTATCTATAGACCATTGATTTTGAGAATAATTATTCTCCAGGGAATGATAATTTCATTGGAGATACTCTCAACAATATAACAAGGGATCATGGAGAGATACCTTTAAAGGATGAATAAATGTGGATGATCTTGTTAGTGGAATGGTTTGTGGATACATATGAGGACCATGTGGTGAGGGAATGTCCTTTCCTTTTTATCACATAACTATTTGTTGATCGGGTAAATACCATTCAATAGTTGAATCCTCAAAGAATGGTAATGTGAGAATATATGGGAGGATGTGATGTAGCTCTAAGATGGTTGATAGATAGTGATGATTTAATCCATAACCATGTAAGAGTTCTAGTTATTTCCTCTATGAGGGATGTTTTTGTAAAGACCCGCAAATTTCAAGGAAATTTTTTTTTCTTAATTTTCTTTGGAATTTTACAAGAGCGCAGCTTCAGACGGCACCTGATTCCGAGGCCCGGTGTGCCCGGAATCAATTTCCGAAGTTTGGCTCGGGTACGTTCAGTGAACGGACGAGCGGGTTTTTCTATCTTTTGAACCGGTGCCCGGAATCGAATTCTGAGGGCACCGATGAAATCGTAGCGCCGGTTTTTGCTTAGAAACGCCTCTTCCGGAGTTGCGTTTGCTCAGACGTGGTTTTTAAATTTTGCGGCTTTAAGTCAGAAATAAAATAAAGTTTGTGCGGCAACTTTATTTTATTTCACTTAGGCTGCTTGGAAGCCACTTGAAGCCACTTAAAGACGGCTTGAACTGAGTTGAACTGGATAGGATTCTATCCGGAAATATCCTACCCCCTTGGTAGGATATTTGTGAGGTGGGGCCCGCACGAGCCCCGTCGTTTCTTTCGCTAAGTAACGCACCCGCGAAAACCCGTCAAAGTAACTGAAAAGTCAACCGACGCGTTTTCTTTAATTCTTAACAGACCATTTAATTGGGCGGTTTATTTCGTGAATTAAATGGGCTGTTTCTTTCGTGAATTAAATGGGTCGTTTCTTTCGAATTGATGGATCGTTTCTTAACCGGTTTCGTGTGTTGGCATGTTTATAAAATAAGACCAACCTAAAAATCCTTTGAAAGGATTTGATAGGATCTTGTTTCTTCATCTCCCCGCGAAGAACGCGAAGAACGCGAAGAACGCGAAGAACGCGAAGAACGCGAAGAACGCCGACAACCGAAATTCGACGACGCACACCGAGATCTGCGACGTCGACGAGCTTTACCCGCGACGTTCTTCGGCGACGCCTCTTCTTCCGTAGCCGATCCTCGTTCGGCAACTAAGGTATGAATCAAATCTTTTATTTCTCCTTTTTTTTTAAATTTCAATAACAACGGATTTAATTAATTAAATCCGTTTGTTCTTGATCCGGAGATTGGCGACGCGACGCCGGATACCGTGACGACGCGGCGATCTCCTTCTTCCGCGACGACCCCTCGTCCGACGACGACGACAAGTAAGGGTTGTTGGAATTCTTTTTTTTAAAATCCCGTGTTTATTCTTTTGAAATAAAGAATCCGATCACGAAACAATTTTAATTTATTTAAAATTGTTGATTGGTTTCTTTCTTGTTTCTCCCGTTGATTATGACTAACGCGGAGTGTGCGGGTCTAACGAACAAGACACGGCAACCCTCCGCCAGTCTTCCCTTTTGTGCGGATTTGGCGGACGAGGACGAACCGCGCGGCAGGGGCGATCTGTTGATCCCGCAGTGAAGGTCAGTCCCCGGGAGGAGCAACGGCGCAGACGGGAAAGGAATCGGGCCACCGGAGCATCTCCGGCGGCCCGCGGAAGGCGGCGGCGGCCGGAGGCGGCGGCGCCCGGCGCGCCGCCGTGGAGAAGTTCCGCCGCGGCTGAAGCCGCGGCGGCGGCGGCCGGTTCCGTGGCCGCGCGGAACCGGGGAGGGACGCGGCGGCCCGGCCGCGTCCGCGTGACAGGCGGCCCCCCACGGGGCCGCGTTTTGCTTGAGCCGCGGGTCAAGCCCGCGGCGCCCTCCTTCGGCCGCTCGGCTGAAGCCGAGCCGGCCGGTCCGGTCGGCCGGGCCGCGCCCAGGCCGGACCGGACGCGGCCTAGCCGGTTCGGGCCGGGTCGGGCCGACCCGGTTCGGGCCGACCCGGTTCGGCCGACCCCAGGGGGGTTCGGGCCGGGTCGCCCCGGGCCCAGAACCCCCGTTTCGGGCCCTCTTCGGTCTTTCGCCCATATCTTGGGCCTGGGACCTCCGATTGACGAACCGTCAGCGGCTACGCGATCCTTGGATCGAGACGGTCGTTTCGGTATATTATACTCAAGGTTTCGGAAGACTTTGGGTTCGGCCGGGTTGGTTCGTACACGAAACCAACCGGGCCCTTGGAGCGGAAACGCTCATAACTTGAGCTACGGACGTCCGATCGACGTACCGTCAGCTGTGGTAGTTTCCTCTATGTGAGACGGAACTTTTGGCATACTCCGCCCGAGGATCGGATACAGGCGGAGTACGGTCGGGTTGGTTTTGCCCTAAAAACCAACCGGGCCCCTGGGACGGAAATGCCAATAACTCTCAGACCGGGCGTCCGATTGACGCGCCGTCTGTCGCGTTGAGATCCTGTTGTCGATACGGAACTTTTGGATACATCAACTTCGGACTACGTGTCAGTTGATGTATCAGCCTCTCGGCTCGTGGAGTGGACCCTCCTGAACGAGCTCGCTTTGTGCGGGAACCCTAGTGCTGGCTGTGACTTCGACGACAGAGCAGAGATCCTCCGTGGACTGCGACGACGGCAGAGCAGAGATCCTCCGTGGACTGCGACGACGGTAGAGCAGAGATCCTCCGTGGACTGCGACGACGGCAGAGCAGAGATCCTTCGTGGACTGCGGCGACGACTGTGCAGAGATCCTCAATGGATTGCGTCGACTACTGTACTCAGCGATCCTACGTGGAAGAGTGCTACCGAACTTGTGTGAGCTGAACCTTCTTTTTTACCTTGAGCGGTGGAGCGCTTGGGTGTAGCGGCGGACCCGTGGTACTTGACAGTGGTGGTGCGCTTGGATGCAGCAGCAGACCCTTGGCGGTGGAGCGCTTGGTTGTAGCGGCGGACCCGCGATACTCTACGGAGTGTGTGCGCTTGGTTGTAGCGACAGACCCGCGACGGTGGAGACGTGCGTGCGGAGTACGGAGACCGTGTAGATGACTGAGACCTGACGACTGCTTGACCGACTCGACTTGGAGTGAGTCGACTAGCCCAGTGGACGGAGCGCCCAGTAGTTGGCAGCAGACCCACGGCGGACGGAGCGCCTGGTAGTTGGCGGCAAACCCGCGGTACTCGACAGGAGGAGTACCTCAGTAGGCTATCTGGGTGAGCGCCCGGTATTTGGCAGCAGACCCTCAGCGGACGGAGCGCCCGGTAGTTGGCAGCAGACCCGCGGTACTCGACAGGAGGAGTACTTCAGCAGTCTTAGGTTAGTGAGCAGTACCTCGGAGTCGTGACAGGACCACTGTACACTTCAGAGATGGGGCTCTTCAACTTTTACGGTTTCGATAATGAAAATCCTGGTTGAGCTGAATCGTATGTTACTCTCCTTTGTGGATTGTGTTGAACTATCCTATGTGGATTTTACTGTTTACTCTCCTTTGTGGATTGTGTTGAACTATCCTATGTGGATTTTACTGTTTACTCTCCTTTGTGGATTGTGTTGAACTATCCTATGTGGATTTACTGTTTACTCTCCTTTGTGGATTTGAGTCTTGCTTTCCTATGTGGATTGAGTTGTTCTTGAGCTCGTGAGCAGAGCTAGAAGTGGGGACTTAGGTATATGTATGGGCATATACCTAAGTCGAGTCAGATGTTACTTCATGATTGCATCTTTCTTTTGTGCTATATCCTTTGTGGATTTCGGGAGACCTTCGGGGGTCTCGGGGTCCTTACTGAGTAGCTTGTACTCACCCCTGCACGGGCTATGCCCGCACCTTGTTGTGTTGGTTGCAGACGACGGACATCGCTGATCACGGTTGGGGCGTGGAGCAGGACGGTACCTGGAGGTGGACCACTGGGCGGGACGTGCTCGGAGCGGACGTGGGACCCGAGGAGCCTGGAGGCTATCTGTACCCACCCTTCAGGTGGGATTGCCAGTGGACGACACGAGGCCACCGTCTTTTCTTCAGTTGCTGTACTTTACTTTTCAGTTGTACTTTACAGTTGGGCTTGTATTTCCGGCCCCCTTTACCTTCTGCACTTTACTTTCCGCTTGCTGACTCTGTGTGGTTGTTACTTATAAAGGCAATGCCTTCCCTGTTTACTGGGATTTTATGCCTTGGTGCTAGTCGCCAGCCCCTGGCCTATGGAAGGTGGGCTTGGGGTAGTCACGGCACGGGCCCCGAGGACGGGTCGTGACAGTTTTAATTATATACTCCCCTGTATCTATGTGGGAATATCTCCCTTTATTAGTGATGATGTAGGGATATTAGGAATCTCATATGGGATTGTTAATGTAGAGAAACACCATGTAATTGATCCACCATTTTCTAACCTAAAATTAGATCGAAGATTATCATTGTTGATCAGGAGGATTACTTCATTCTCATCATAAACCTGTGAAGAAGTGGTATGGGGTGATTATAAAATTCATGATAGGTTTTCCTAAGATGAAAACAAGTCAAGATGGTGTTAGTGTGATATATAATTTGTTGATGAAAGTTGAAATTTTTTATCTATTTGGGAAAATCACTCAATATAAGATTTATGAATGATTTATATCTATGATATTAAATAAATTCATGGATTTACTTCTAATTTCATATCACTTTGGTATGTTCATTTTGTATTTTTTTTGTAGGCCTTGCAGAAGGAATTAGTATATAGTAAAAATTGAGTGCAATATATCATCATCATACAAATGGACAGTGAGACATGATGGTATAGATCATGAAGGATACAATTTGGGCATGCATTATAGGATTTCTTAGAGAATGCGGCAATTATTTGGGCTTGGTGGAGTTCACATAAAAAATAGTTTACAAGGATTTATTTAGATGGATCCTTTTTAGGCTCTTTATGTTTGATCATATTGCTCAGTGTTCTGTTATCATGAGTCGAATAAGGTTGTAATTGTTGGGTTAGGTATTGTTTAGGATGCCCATAAGAGACAACAATAGATCAAGATGGTGTTAGTTTTCAGTGAAAGTAGAAAATTATCATATGTTGATATCAGGAGATAACTATTGGAGATCATTGTGGTTGACTAGAAATTCTGGCGGGTGTTACCATAGTTGGGGTATCATTAATTTTGGAGGAATGGGAAGATGGTTATGGGGTTTTTTTGACCATGTGATATCATCAAACTTTTCAAAAACAGGGATTACCAATTTTACCTTCCACTAACGTATCATGGTATTCAGGATGTGTTCCATGTGTCTCATATCAAAGGTATGAGCTAGATTATGCACATGTGATCGATGGCGAAGAAATTAAGTTGGAAATAGATTCATTTCTTATGATGTGTGTAGAAAAAATTGTTGACCTGAGTGAGAAAGTAATGAAGGAAAATATGGAAAAAAAATTTAAAGGTCTATAAAAAGATGGTTGAATCTAATAAAAGACATGGGAGTGAGATTATTATGTTTTAGTGCAGTGGTTTGATTTTTTCATGAAAGACTCCTAAATAGTCTTCACATGGAAGATAAGACTTTTAGTCGAAGAGTCTATGTTTCCACTCATATTTTAAATTGCATTAGTTTTTAATTATTTAATTTTTATATCATGTTGAGTTTGATATAATAAACAAGGGTCTTTTCAGGGAAGAAATAGTGTGTTTGAACTTGTTTTTTATATTGAACTAGATTTTGAGTCATACATATATTTTTCAATATGGAGTCTGTCTGTAGTATGGTTTGGGCACTCATGTATGATAGTCTGTTTTAATTTTTCTTATTATTTTGGAATAGATGTGGTGTGGATATTTGTTTTTTGAGTTAATTCTTAGAAGGTGTTATTTGTGAAGTTCATCCAAATTTGGTGCCTTTCCATCATAGATGGTGATTTTGATGTGGTGTTCTTATGCGGGAATAGAGGTTGCAAAATTGGGATGACCATTGTCTCAATGTACCATTCCATTGTTTATAATATCTGCTCATTGACCATTGAATTGATTCTATAATCCTTTTTGAAAAATCACTATTGTGGGGTTTCTATATCCTTGGCTTCACAGTCATTAATGAATTGGAACCCATTATTATGTACCCCTATATACTTTGATGATAACATTATTTACATGATTTCCTATAATTTTTTGTGTCCCCCTAAACATTGTGAATTCCTAACCATTCCTTTTTGACAATGTTAAACTCTATGTAGTCATCAAGAGATCTTCCAACACTCATACTATTGGATTAATCCTCAATTTTTTTAGGATTAACTCCTGTTGATTCCTAATTTTTTCTTATCCAATTTTATTTTATTTTAATTTGATTATTCAGTGTTTCTATCTCTCTCTTTCAACCGATAAGGGTCTATATATATGGGTTATATATGATCTATATAGACTACAGTGAGTGAATTATAATGGTAAATGTTTTCTAGGTTGGAAAAATATTCTTGGTTTAAATTAACCAATCGAATACAAATTATAATATATTATTCTCTAACTTGAGAATCATTCATTAAAGTGATTCACGTTGAGGAATTAGAAGGTGAATCTCATTATAGTTGATGTTTCAGGTCACTAAATTTTTAAAACTATTATGGGAAGATTTTCTATACCATTTAGATAACTTTTATAAAGTTGTTTCCTTGATATTTATCACATGTGTGTGCATGTGTATCCCATAAGGAGCATGTTTGATGTTTATCACATGTTTTCTCTTCTATATCACATGAGACCCATGATCAATATTTATCATAGGTGTGTGTGTGTGTGTGGATATTGTGACTCATGAATAAAATTATATGTTTTTTCTTTTATATTTTATGTCCTTATTGCTTTTAAATTTATATCATGTAGAGGTATTTCTTAGAGTAGATAGTGAAAGGTGGACCATCAGGTCTCATTTATCCTTCGAGGGGGAGAATGAGAAACATGAAATAATTATGTTGATAGACTAGGACATTGGGTAAGAGTGTGAAGGAATTGATACATGACCTATGGAAGTACTGGGACATGATAAAAATATTTCCTAACCTTTGGAAGAGATGGGGTATGATGGATTTAAATCATTACCCATGATAAAGATGAGACTGATTGATCTTATGGAATGAGTTGAAACTTTTCGACCATGTCCCTAAGCATTGAAATATGTGGTGGACATCTGGTTGACCCCAGATCATGAAATTTGTTATAACTATTCTTCAGCATGGATCCAAAGCTATTGTGATTTCAATTCATAGTGGAATGGTCTTTTAATGATCTCTTGAAACCTGATTGTTTTTTCTTATTTAATTATTTTCATAAAATATACCTCTAATTCATGTGTACATATGTTAAGGATGAATAGGTTATTTAATAATGGACTTATACCCACACCTTACATGTTCATAATGATGAGCAGGAATAATTCATGATCATGGATATGGGAACAGGAAAGGCCCTAATTATAGGAATATAAGGAGACAAATATTAGTTCCCAAAAGTAGTGTCAGGAAAGACTCCAGAGTGATTTCATAATTTTTTATAATTTTTTTTCGTAATTATGCTCTAATTTTACAGTCAACATTTGGGGGCCTTGGTTAATTACTTTTTATGACTCAAAGATACCTTCCAATTCAACTATTATAACATTGTTATCATTTAGTTAAACTTTTCCATTTTATGTTATTATTCATTTCTTGTTATTATTCAGACATATATCTTCAGGTATTATGGGAATAGTGACCCCCCAGAACCACTAGGGCTATTAATTACATTCAAAAACCTCTTTTGTATGAGGAGGTTCACATTATTTCTTATGGAATTCCATCCTGGACTAGGTGATGTGGTTACTAGCATTATAATCTGGAAATTTTTGAAAAGTAATATATCAGACACATACAACACTATAAATATAATAGTGTTCCAATTATCTTTCTAGTATAAACATGTAATATATTTTCCTTGATATAGAAATACTCTTTGTTAGTATCATTAAAAAATATTCTGTAACATCTAACCGCAACACATCCATGTTAGTTAGGATAAATACTACATGACCCCATGTGTGAGGCGTGATGTTCCAAAGGATAAGGATTAATATCAAAGGTCAAATGATATCTCTTGGGATGATATTTAATTTTTTATGGTCCATCACATCAAAATAATTATGTAAGGATCTCAATGATGATAAGAAACAAACCAAAATATAAAAAAAAAATCAAATTTCCATTTAAAAATTATTATAAAATCTTATATTTGACATACCTACAATCATGAACCAATGTTAAATATCATGTATGAAAATGTGCACAAGAAAATTTTAATGAAAAATAAAACCAATTGTCGATGGACTCATTAAAATGACTCTAAGAACCTGGATACAACTCGATAGTGTATGTAGAAACGATCTCCCCTATTTAAAGGACTCTTGACTTTACTTAAAATATAATGCAAATAACCTATAAAAAGGGGGTGTGTACATGTAATAAGTGATAATTAATTCTTATTATAAACAACCACATCCATTAAAATATATAGGATTTAAATATGAAAATATAGAAATAGTGAATATAATTTAAATTATTTAACAATTATGTTTATAAAAAATATAAATAATTAGTAAGGGTAATTATGTAACTTAAAAAAATAAGAACTCCTTTGGCCAATGATAGTACTTTTATAATGTGGAATCCAAGATCATGGATTATCACATATTTCATTGGTCTAACTCAATTATGATTAGGCCATACTCATTTCATCAAAAATATATAGTGTAAACTCAAGGATAAAAATACCAAACACAAAATATGTCATGTTGACAAGGTATAACTCAATGAAAATGTATCTAAACATATTCAAGTACTCTTGTAAGTAACAAAATTGATGACACTCTTACAATACAAGAGAAATTAGAGTTAAATATTTCAATAATTATCTAGTTCCCAAGATAACATGAAACATTTATCCCTATGTTATTCTACAAAAATAAACTTAACACATTGGATATTAAAACAAAAACAAAATTGGACTCAAACACACCTCCATGTTCTATTAAACAATTTTTAGAAAATATTTTCCCACAGCCATTACATTTGAAATCCACTTTAATCATGTATTTAATCATGCATCATAAATAACAGCTTCCACCTCTTTAGACCACATTACCACAAAATTAAAGTAATTTTAGTAACGAATCTCAATAAAACAACAAAAAATAGCAACACTTCACAAAAATCACCAGAAATTTTCTAATCACATTGTGAAATCATGTAATAATGATTAATAGTTAACATGTTAAAATTATAATTTAAAATTAAATTTTATCGTTTCATTACCAAAAACTAAATATTCCACTCGTGGTTATATCATTTCCACATTTAATGTATCTATTTACATCATTAAACCATATATTTGACCAAATATTTACTCTATTAAATGGTTAAATCTACTTTATTTACATAACATAATTCATAATTAATCATCAATGAATACTTTACAACAACTAAACTAATTCCCCACTTTTAGATAACATCATAAGAATAATAAAATAATTAGAATTATTATAGAAGCTATATAATTACAATTTATCACCAAAATATAGCAGGACGTCACCTACCTAATACAAGAAGTAAAATATACTCGTGGTATGTATCCAGAGCTCCACCAATAACAAAACTATTCAAAGAAAATGAAAAATTATAAATATAGTTATATTGTATTTTGAAAATAACTAAACCATATTTACAATAAACAAAATGATAGTACACTTTTAGAAATCACAATGACGAAACCAACACCACAAATAATCACAAATCAGAGCTCAAAAGAATAAGATATAACTATTTAAAATTAAAAGATAAAGATGTATTATTAAAGGATAAAATTATATAATAAATTATATTTAACAAGATAAATTATACATTAATGTATAATTATAATGATAGTACTTATTTACCCTTGTTAAACAAACAACACAATTGGCTACCAAGTACCCAGTCACCCACCATCAGGTTCCCAGTTGTTACTCGGTTGGTATATCACAAGTACTATACTTACTTGTTACTTGATACCCCACATTGGGTACCCAATATCATATTATATACATTTTAAAAAAATGACATCTCTCTATTTTCATCACTATTTCTTAATACCCCTTAAACAAAATCCAAATAATCCTCAAAATAAAACTCAAACAAATCAATTATATAAATAATATACCTCAATTACTAGGGTTATTAGTAAATATCAAATATAGGGATTATAAAATAACATTCTTTTGATCAAAAAAATTTATATAAATTGAAGGTGATAATAAGCCTTAGATATAAGTTCTCCTTGCATGAGTGAGGCTACCCGAACCAACTATAATGGGTCCTATTATAAAAAAACATACTTTACAAACCATTTTAATACTAAGTGATATAGATCAAGAGAAAAATATCTTTATTTTACATGATTTAGATAATTTAAACATTTCATCTTATTTCAGAAAAATCTCAAAAATTCCATGAACTGAATTTTTAGTGTCTTTTATGATCAAATACCTAATAAACTTGTTTTATATCAATAATAATCATTTCTCATTAGTCTAACCACACTAAACTCCCTACTATACTTCTCATAATTTATACTCATCTTCATGAACTAGGGAGAGGATCCGTATGAAATGGGTTACCTTAAAATCTTAGTAAGGGAAAAAATATCAAAATTTCATTTAGGGATAGATCATAATCATATGGGAAAACATAAAAAGTGGATAAATATCTTATTAAAATGAATATTAAACAATAATTGTTATGTATATAAATAAATAAGGACATGAAATATAAAATGAACCAATATAAACCACAGTAATAGGAGTGTGAGATAATACACATGATCTATGGTGAACAAACATATGTATATGAAAATAAATTTGGAATTTTATGGAATCATAACATTACATTGAGATATAACATGAGAATAATCATAGAGAATCATCACATTCATGACTCACTCACTTTCACCTATACATAAAAACAAACATAATAAGGTGTTTGAATACTTATATCTGGAGATAAAAACCATTATCAAATGCATTATAGGGTGATATGGTACCCCACCCATCAGTCATTTAAACACATGTTTCCACATGAAATTAATCATACATTTTATCATAAACTACCCATGGAAAGAAAATAATTTTCATAACATTTCTGAAATTGAATCACATTAAATTTCCTTAAGAATTAGATCAGCTGTTTCTAATAGTTTGAAACCAAAAAATTAAAATTTCATAAATTCTTTTAAAGGCTGACCCATAAAAAATAACTCAATATGTGATATATCATTTAGGGATAAAGTGGAAAATATAATCAAAACTTAAATGAGTATTTTGAAAAAAAATTACATGTTTAGAAAGAGAAGATGTTATGACCCAATTTTAAAAATTCAAATTTTTTGAAATTGAAATGGATAATTTTTTAAACATTTTTAAAAAAAAATCTCAATAATATATCCTTGAAAAAAATATAATTTAACTAAACAATAGGTTTATTGAAATACAATATATAAAATTGAGAAGAAAAAAACTTTTCAAAATTTTAAAAGTACCTTTATTAAAACCCACATCATAAAAAATATGTTAAATAATAAATATTAAAATTGGTAAATAAAAATGTGAATATCTTCAAAAATAATATATATTTGGACTTCAAAACATTTTCAAGATGAGTGAATACAGACATGGAAGGGAAAAAGATCATGTAGAGAAGATGAAAATTATTCATAGCATATAAATTAAAATAAATAATTCATATAATATTTAAATAATTTAAAAATGTAATTATATATATATTAATTAGATATAAAATAAAATATCATCATTTTTTAGTATAAAAAATATTCTAGATCCATAATCAAATAAAAATAGTTTGGACTCAATAAATAATATTGATTCCGGAAGAATAATTTAAAATTTTATAAAAATTAAATCAAAGAGATATGAGCTAGAATTAAAGATAATAATCCTACATCCAATTAAGGAAAGTTTAATAATATGAATAAAATAAAATTGAGCACAAAATACTCAATCTAAAAAAAATTAGGCAAATAACATGAAACCATGCCTCAAATATGAAAATTAAGATGATAACCCATAAAAATATATTATTTTTCATATTAGAATGAATTGAAATTGATTTTATAAGAATGATATATAAATTATTAGAAAAAATATAGAATAAAATATTATAAAATTTCTTATATAAAAATCCCAACATATAATTATGATGTCTAAGAATAATCATTATAACTCAGTGAAATTGTAATAAGTTAAGAAACACCCTCGTTACTTTTATAAAATTTTTATAAAAAACTCTTGGTGGAGTGACGATGAAATATAACATTAAATATCATAATATAAAGTGTTAATAATGTTATATTATGTAAAATAGTTATTATAAAAACCATATAAACTAATATAGGTGAATAATACAGCATATGTCTCAAAGAATGAAATTTGATATGAAATTGCTACCTTGTATTCCATCTTAGTTGAATGCCCTCTGAAAAAATATCTGAAAAAATAAATATATGAATAATTTGTCTAATAATATTATTCATATATATTAACTTTTTATTATTTGTTTTTAATCATTAACTACTAATATATTTTTCAATTATTTCTTATTTTTACCATCGAGTGAAACTAATTTTAATTGTTTTACACACGCTTGCAATGCCGATGTGGATAATTATTAATTTAATGTATGTTAATAATTATTACATTATTAAAGGTACTAGAATAATTTTTTTAATTATATATAGTTTTATTATTTCATTTAGTGAGGGTTTAATTCCATTTTATGAACTTAGAATCAAGGAAAAACAGGTTTTGGTAACAATTTAATGAATAAATAGAGGTTTTAATATTAAGTTATATATTAAAATAAAATATCCATTACCAAAAAACAAACATTTTTTATTATCAATATCTATTAATACTTGTATATATGTTTATATATTCATCCATGATAGAGATTAATTCATTTTTTAGGTTGGTAGTTGAACCAACAAAAAAAGAATATATTATAATCAATGGATGAGTGTTATTAAGAATGTGATTATTTTGGAATGATACCATCATTATAAAATATAAAATATATTAATCATACTTCTATGAATCACATGTTATGATATTTTTGTATATAATAAAATACTAGAGAATGAAAAATGATATATGTCACTTTTTCGAGGAGGTAATATGCACATATACACAAGTAATGTTCTCATTTTCTATATAATGATATGATAGAAAAAGTGATTTAACTTTTTATAATGTCAATGAAATTATTAATATAATATTTAATCAGTAAATACCCCTTTTTTAATTCAGTTTAACATAGTTAAAGAATATGAATCTCGAAATATTGTAGATGTTGTAGTCTGCACGTATGTAAAAACAAACATTTTCATTAAGGGAAAAGGGAGTATTTGGATAATGATTATTCCCTTGAAATAATAAAATTATTTATACCAATAATACTAATTCAATTATATATTAACAATAAAATTATATTTTTACAGGAGACATATAAAATAAGAGATATTTTGGAGTGATTAGTATTCATATTGTGAACAATAGTTTTACCATGGATGACTTCTCGGAAATGAGAGAGATATGAAAAATTATTATTTCTTTAGTATTATGGTCTTAGAATATTCTTCTATGGAATGAAAAATGGTAGGTTTCATGATGAATTCAAAATTTTAGATTAGACATGAAGGGGGGGGGGGGTTGAAATTCCCTTTTAATTAGAGGGAATTTCATTTTTGTAAATATAACTTCTTAATATAAGGAGAGAACATGTTTCACTTGTAAGGTGTATCAAAATTTGACAGTAATGGATGAGGAACGATTTAAGGTAAATAATATCAGAATAATTATTTGGGAGTTATTTTTTTTAACATGTTTTTAATATTTAAACATTAGATTTTATAATTTTACTCATTTTGGTTTTTATTTTGGTATCTAATTTTTACCTATGTAATAAATTTTTTATGCATAAAAATAAAATGAACCTCATTAGTTAATTTGAATCTAATGACTCAAAATATGAAATATATTTTATCAAATTAAATTTTTATGAGTTAAATATAATAATTTTATTATTAGCTTAGAAAATATATAAGAATAGTTTTTAGAAAAAATGAATTTTAAGCATAAATATTATGGTTAAGATAAAAGTATAAATTTTTTAAATTTTTATTACATTAATTAGTTTATTATTAATAAAATAATATTTATATGGATTTAATATTAAGTAAAAACTAAATTTAACCTAGTGAAAAAAATAATGAATAGAAAAAACAATGAAAAATATATGTTTTATTAAAATATTATATTACCCATATTTTAAAACGTAAAAAATTATTTTAATAAAATAGAAATAGTAATTTTAAAATCAAAATTTTACTCATAATAAAATTATTTGGTCATCAAAATGTATTAATGAATTTTTAGTTCATGTTTCTGTCCCGACGATGCCATAAATGGTACGGTAGTTGTAAAAATGGTATTTTGCACTATCCAATAATAAAATAAATTTTTTCTAGAAAAATACCAAAAATCATCCGAATATAATATTTTTATATTCAATAATAAAATAAAGTCAATTTTTTCAAATTTAAAATCAAATTTTTTAGCATTTAACTTTTACATGAAAATATAATAAAATATTATTTTTATTTGAAAATGAATTTTCAAATATTAACTATCCTTAGTCTTACATCATATTAATTTAAAATTATTTTCAATATATTATTCTTATAAAAAATATATATTTTCACAATTTAACTACAATATTTTAATTTTGAAAAAAATTCATATTTCATATATATTGAATTTATAGTAGAATGCATTTTAAGCATAGAATTGTATTATTATTTATTATCTACCCAAGATAAATTTTTTCAACTTAAAAGTATTATAATTGATGTTTTATTATTTTTTACATATATTTATATATTTTTTACCTATATTTTCACTCTCCAACATAAAAAAACATTTTAATAGACATAATTACTACCTATAGTAAAATATACCATAGTTTGTTTCAGTTCGGTGTCATGTGTGATAAAATATTTAAGGCTTAGTATGTATTTAAAGGGATGTTAATAATAAAATATTTGGGTGTTACATTACCCCCACCACAAATAAATTTAGTACTCATAATTTTCTTTATCACACACTAATTGAGATAGATAAGGGTATCTTAATGAAAAACGAGAGCGTGTATACATTTTATAATAAGATATCAACCTCACTATCATGTTTATGAATATAAACTCTTATTTTTTCCCAAAAAATTCATATATGTAGATTCTCAAACGGTTTTTCCATATATACATACTACTATATCTATAAATCATACATGTTTCTAGAGAGTTTCCTTTAATTGCTTCATTTTCATGATGTTGTTTCCAAATAATAAAACCAAAATGTTTATGATAGTATCCAGAAACATTAAACCGAGATAAGATAAATTTATTCTTATATTTATTCACCTATGAACCATTTTTTAAAAAAATTTATACTTTCATTTCAGTATGTTTTTCTTTATGTTAGTTTGTCCATTAATTTTTTAACCAAATCCTAAAAATAACTATCTCGAAGTTATCAAAATCATTCTTATAATATTCAAAACTTGAAATTCATTTAAATCAAAGATCTAAAAACCATATAACTCTTTATCCATAAAATAAAATACCATATAATATAAAAAATAATATTTAAATCTCTAGGTTTTAATATAATCAATATATAATATTTTTGTATTTGGATTTTTTACTAAAATAAATTCAAATACCTTATAATAGTTCATAAGGTTCATGTGAATCACTAAAGAAAACCCACTAAAGGTGTAAAATAATTTGGTAATTTATGACTCTTTATCATGAAAATAATTAATATTACATTAATACCCAACCAACATTTTCAGGGTTATTAATCCTAGGAACAAATTTTCTATAGAATGCATCCACTTGTTTTTTTTGAGATATGTATTTCATTTCATGGAAACTAAACAACCTATAATTTTCAAAAAAATGTGGATGTTATCCTATAAATAAACATATCCCAAGAGTTTTCAATAAATTAATCTCACCTTAATTCCCTAAAATAACTAAACTAAACATAAAAAATAACAGAACATTTCTCTGCTACCAACTGATACACCCTAGAACTACATTCCCATGCATGGTTATTAAAACACAAACATTATATACAAATTATGATACCATGGGAGATGCCCCAAGATAACTATATCTTTTTTTACATAATTTCCATAAGTTAATCATTATGACTCAAAATTGATCTCCTAAATCATAATAATAATTTTTTGGAATCTTCTATGATTAGATACATAACATCATTATTTCGAAACATTTATGTATAATCAAATAAAAATACACTCCTTCGTATTCTTTTAATAAATTATACTCATCTTCATAACCCGGGAATAAAATAATAAGAATGAGGTCAACTAAAAGTCTCAGGAATGGATAAAGTCACCCGCATGTCATGAAGGATTAGAACAAAAGAGAACTAAAAAGAATGATCAGGGGATCAATATCTTACTAAAAAGAATATGAAATATGTGTGCTTTATAAGTCCTAATAGAAGGACATGTAATATTTAAAAAATTATTATGGTATAAGATTATG
The DNA here is from genome assembly GCA_963277665.1 of Viscum album. Classification (NCBI taxonomy): domain Eukaryota; kingdom Viridiplantae; phylum Streptophyta; class Magnoliopsida; order Santalales; family Viscaceae; genus Viscum; species Viscum album. Next base: position 252,264,236 of record OY728156.1, on the reverse strand, counting down.
ATATAAGGTATTTTATCCCAGAAAATAATCATAGGAATATGACATTAAATGTGGCATATCATGGAAAGATAGTATAACAATTAACTATGGAACAAAAAATCATAGTGAAACATCACCATCATGAGTCACCCACTCACACCAATTCTTAAAAACAAACAAAATCATGTCCATGAATACTCATATCAGTAGATATAAATCCATAACAAATGAATTATATGGTGATATATAACCCTCAACATCAGTAATCCATAAATATATCATCCACTTGAAATTAATTATTCACTACATCAAAAAGAACCCATGGAAATAAAATTTGTTTTGAATCATTTCCAAAATGTCATCTCATAGAATTTATTCAATAAATAAGTATATTAAACCCAAAAAAATTTGTAACTCAAAAGGATTATTTACTAGAGGAATTAAAAGGGATATTCATAAAATTTTACTCTATAGGAAAGAATTAATTTTTATTTAATGATGGAAATGGAATAGAAATGTAAAAGAGTTATTAGAAAACATTTCATGATATCACCAAAATGATAATATATTACTATTTATTTTTTAACATAATATTATTCTGAAAATGAAATGGAAAAGTTTTTAAAAAATTATTCTTACAAAAATATCAATAATAGATCATTGAAAAATACATAAACTATATCAAAGGAAATGTGAATCAGTATATAATATTAGAAATTAGTGTGGGAAAACCCGTTAAAAACATTTAAAATTCCATTATTGAAACCCACATCATTAAAATAGTGATTAATATTCCATTTAAAAAGATAAAAGGAGAAATTTGAATAGAAAAAAAAAAAAATTGATTTTTAAAAAATGAAGGATATAATTAGTCTGAATAGTAAATATGTATAAGGAAGAAAAAAATTCTACTTAGCGAGGATTATAATTACTCTTAACATCAAAAATTATTATGAAAGGAAATCCACCAAAGAAGGAATAATGTATTAAAAAATATAATTACCAAAATAATAATGAGAATGAAAATATAATATCATAATAAGATAGAATAAAACAATAATTAAGATCCATAGTCACAGATGAATAATTATCACACAATAAAAGATAATGAGTTAATAAAACCCCTTATAAATTCTGTAACAATTGAATCAAATGGATTAAAAGGAGGGATTCTAGGGAAGTATTGAAAATATAATAAAATAATCATTAATATTAATAATAAAATAAAATGGTTCAGTAAGTCCATAATAAATATTTTGTTACAAATCATGAAAATATGACTTAATGAATTTCAATTGAGAGAGAAATCATTACAAATCTCACATTTATGAAGTAAAAATAATTTGAAATTTCTTTTTTAATAAATAAACATAAATTAGTAGAATTATAAGAGGTCAAAAAATTAATAAAATCATATGGTATTATTTACCAAATATATAATAAAGGGGGTCAAGATGAATCATTATAACTCAATAAAAGATTATTGAGTTAGGAAATTCCCTTACGGCTTTTATAACACTTGACTGAAAAATTTCATGATATTGATAAGTTGATATGGAAATTTAAATAAAATTACTTAAGGAATGAATCAATATATATTATTTTTAATTTGTAATATATACCACATATCAAATAAAATGGTTTCATAATATAAAACATATATCAAAGAAGGAAATTACAGACAAAACCCTTACCTTGTATTTTTACTTATTTGAATTCTCTATAACATCCTATATAGGACAAAAATATATAAATAAGTTATTTAAAAAAATTCATATATATTAACTTTAATAAATTTTTAATAATTTATTACAAATATAATTTTTAGTAATATATTATTTTGATCTTTGGGTGTCAGCAATTTTAATTTTTTTCCACATTTGTTTTTTTTGTTGATCATCATTCATTTAATATATTTAATCATTCCATGATTGTTCATGTTATAAAGATATGATTTTTATAATTGCTTTTTATTTTATAATTTCATTTAATGAAATTTTTATTATCCGTTCATGGAAATGGAATCAGTGAGAAGGCTATTTTTGTAATTTTTCAATGAATAAATTATGGAACTAGTAATAAGCTAAATATTATTATAATCCTAAAATAACCATAATAAAGTTAATTTTTTCATTAATTTAGTATAACACTAAAATTTATGACACCAAATTCATAAATGATAGGGATTTATATTAATGTTCATGAGGGTGGCTAAACCAACCCAATAAAGAGCTTGTTATAATGGAATGTTGAGTGTGGATAAGAAAAATATTCTTCTAGAATAATATCATTTTTATATTTCCATAATGACTATTTTTTATTTTTTAAGGTTCAAAATTTGATTTTAACATTATTTGATAAATATGGATATGCTCAGGAGAGGGGGAAAATACATCACTTTGTGGAGGTATTATTTGGCACGAATGCACAGGATATATTTTCACTTTCCATAGATAGATTTCAATGTACAAAGAGGTTTAAATTTTCATAATACTCATAATGTTAAAATATTAAAATTTATTTATTAACCAATATTTTTGAACTAGCTATGTAATATAGTGAAGGAAGATGAAATCTGTTGCTTCATGGATACGGTAGACTGCATGTACACACTGATGAGGTTTTTTTTCTAGGTAAGGTGAAAAAGTTTGATAAAGATTATTCAATGAAAAAAATTAGTAAAAAATGTAATTGTTATATAATTATATAGTAATTTTAAAATTATATTTTCCATGTGAAATAGATAAATGAATATAATTTAGATATTTATTAGTAATAATGTTCATAACATGAGTTTTCTCTTGGATGAATTCTTTGATATTGTGGAAATATACCAATTTATTTTACAAATAGGCATATGATCATGGAAGATGATTTTATGGGATGAAAAATGGGGTTTTCATGGTATTTCTAATTTCTTAGAGTTTCTATTAAGGGGTTGTTGAAGGCCAATTTTATAAGTGGAAGGAATGACATTTTTCTAAATATAACTTCCTAATAAAATGAGAGCACATATTTTTCATGAAAAGTTTCTCCAATGTGAATAATAATGGGTAGGGGATGTGTTAAGGTCTATAAAATCACTTCAATTCAATTTATGATATGTTTTCACATGTTTTAAGTCTTTTATTCTTGCTTATTGAAACTTTTCAATTTTTCATTTATATATTGGTAACTAATTTTGACATAAATATTCATTTATGCCTAAAAATAATATTTAAATAATTAAATAACTTGGAAGTAAATATTAATAATATGGGGAAAAAATTCAAATAAAATTTCTATGTTTCATAAAAATTATTTTTAATATTATCACATATAACACATGAATAATGTTTTAGAAAAAGTATGTTTTTATCTATAATAATTATGTTTCTTGTAAAATTATAAATTTTATTTATCTTCATGAATCTAATTTTATTTTTATTAGCTTTATATTTTTTATGGGTCATAATAATTTAGAGAAAACTAAAATCCACCAGTTTAAAATATAATTAAAAAACAAGAACATTTATTTAATTATAATAAAAGATTTCGAATGTTTCAAAAATGTTAAACATGGGTTTCATATACTTAGAAAAGTATTTTTTTTAATTATTTTACTCTTAATATACAATTTTCATTTAGAAAATGTTTTCATTAATTTTTAAGTCATATTTATATAATATTTTATGATATATGTTATAGTGTTTTACACTATTCATATAAAATATCTTTAAAAAAATCCAAAAAAATAATCATAATCCAATCTATATTTTTTGTATTTAAAAATTATGTTATTTTTGTCAAATTATATTTCACTAAAACTTTGGAATTTAAATTTTAAATAGAAATATAATTAAAACTATTTTATAGGAAAATGATTATTTTAAATATTAATTATCTTATTTATACTTCTTATAAGTTACAAGTTAATTTCAATATTTTTTATTTTAAAAAATATAATTTATCACTATAAAAAAATATATTTAGTTTCTTAAAAAAAAAATTCAAAATACATAAAATGTAATTTTTAGTAAATTTCATTTTTTATCATGAAATTATCTTATTATGTTTTTAGCTATAGTAATTAAATTATATAAATATATTGGCATTAGAAATGGACATTAATTTTTCAATATGAAAATATTTCAAAATTTTATTACCTATATTTATACCTACATTGTAACGCCCCGACCCCAGCTACCCAGAGTCGGTGCCTTACTTCGTAACATTGGCATGATCACAAAAGATCAAGTCTCGAAAGACCGATTAGTTTAGTAGCCTTGGAAACACTAGATACATTCGTAAACGTTACATTACATCATAAAGTGAAAAACTACAATAACAAAGTCTCCATAGTCCACACTCATATCCTCTTCTGACTATCCCTGCAGGTCATTCATAAAATACTTCTTCACATCCTGGAAAATATTAAAACATTGATAGGGGTGAGCTCAGATGCTCAGTAAGGATAACAATATTGCGGAAGCTTTCATAAATAAACATAAACATTTAAGGCAATGTATAACTAAAACAAAAGCCTTTTTAAACTTGAACATCAACATAATATGGCAAAAGTAAAATGAGATAATGCCATTTACTTCTTCACATGGATATTCTACTGGTCGAATAATCACATGCAATATCAATAACCACTTTCATAATGAGGGAATGTATAATGTCGGACATTCTAAAACATTTTGTCAAGGCCTCGGCCAAGACGTCTAAAATGATTAAGGCCTCGGCCAAAACCATAAATCAAATTGGGAAAGGGCCTCGGCCAATTCCTCGTCTAGTTGTCTCATGAGACCTACCGATGCATCGAGGAGCTATTGCGGGCTCCACCCGTCACTTATTAAGTCCAATACATTCCTCATATGAATAGGTTTAAACATATCATAAACCATAACATAATCATATCACATGAAACATGCATAAAGGAAACATAACATTTCCACATTTCAATCACAAGATATCAATACAACACATTGTTATAATAAAAACGCTTTCAAAACCATTTTCAATACCAAAATAAAAGAAAGTTAAAACTTTGTATTTATTTTTCATTAAAAAAAAGATGGCTTATAGAGGAAGCCGAAACTCAAATAATGGTCACAGCGGCGGAGAAGTCGTTGTCGCCGCATAAGTACGGAAAGAAAAACATTCCCTTTGTCGTTTAGCAAAACTCTTTGTATAAAAAGATTCCTTTTGAATAACCGTAAAAGTCAAAGGGGTTTATACACCGTATAAAAGAAAATTGTGTATAAAAACAAATATGCCTCAATGAAAGGGGATTGAGAAGAAGTCCTTAAAAAGATCATTTTTAAAATAAAATAGATCTATTACGTGTATTCACTATAGGTACACATGAAGAAAGTAAAAATACAAGATAGGACATAATAATATCATGACATAATTTGAAAGTAGGAGATTAACCCAAAGAATGGAAATTGGGTTAAGAAGTTCCCTTACATCGTGTCTGACTTGACTCAACCATTCTTTAACCTCCTGAATAATAAACTAGAGTTAATATATACCTTATTAAGAACCATTTTCAACTTCATTATCCTTATTATATCACTTATTACAATGATATGAACATTATGTAATTATTTAAGTTAATAACGGTCGTTTTGTCGATCTTCGGTACTTGAGTCAACAATAAGCTTCTTATAATTAAAAGTTGTTTATGTGGTGAAATATCCATTATATCCAGAATTATATTCATGATTTATATGTCATATATATCTTATATATCCAGTATATACATTCATTTATAATATTACGTAACATTTAGAGGTAAGAAATGAAATGCACCGTTCATGGAGACGGTAAGCCGTACGTACGCATGAACGCTACTTTCATTTCAATTTCATATTTAATGGAACTAAATCATAATGATATAAATTTATAATATAATTCCAGTATAATATAGTGTATAATACCATTTACTCCATCCTTTATACATCCCACATATGGCATTAACGATTCAAATCACTTTGAGGGGGCGGTAGTCCGCACTTCCTAAAATGAAATTATCGCGTTTTACCCATAATGGAAATCATAAAGTAAGCCATAAATGAGAAATACAGAAGCATAAGTAAAACATAAACACATTATATATCATATATAAATATAGTTACATCTTAATGGCCACCTTTGAAGGTGTTATATGAGTGTTGAACAATCATCGTTTCGTGATGCAGAAATTCGCCATCCCCAGAAACCGTATGTTCTTTAACCATTAGATGTAGGTGTGTGTAAGTGTAACTAGAATACTTCTTATAACAACATCCTAGTATATTTAGGATACTGGTGTTGTTACAAAAGAAATGAATAAAAAGAGTTTAGGGGGTTGGAGAAGAAAAATAAAACAAAACAACATTATAAAAGACATTACCTCAAAATCGGGTAACTCTTTTTGATTTGAGCTAAAGGCTTCCTTGGGAAGCGTTCTGCCCAAAGTTAGGTTTCTAGTAGTAAGGGTGGAATGTTGTGAGAGTATTTGGGCAGAGTTTGGCCGAGCCAAATGGCTTGAAAGTGTAAATGAGGTGGGAGAGGTGGGTGCCTTTTATAAGTGGAGAGGAGGGGCACTTTTGGAAAGATTGAAATGTTACATTATTTCACAATGCTTTTCGGATTCTAAAGGTCCCAAACTTATATAATTCGAGGCTAAGGTGATAAGGTTTCGAAATATCTTCATCCAATAGGCTTTGGACAAGTGTAAGCCTTGGATTTTGCATTATCTTCCCATTTTATTTAAATCGTTAAATAATGAGGTCATCACTACATCATCATGATGTCATAAATAATTTAATTTATATAATGTCTAAAAATTATAAACAAAATACTATGATGTAGGAAATCTTTTTAGCTTTCTAATGAATATTTATAATCAAAAGTTGGACTTGTGTAAACCCACTTAAAAATTGCTTTAGTAAAACATTTTATGTTTGTGTCATTTTTTACTTTAACATTAAATAAAAGGTATTTATGTCATTTTCTAACTAAAGTGGCTCCATGGGGTCCCCAAGTTGACCCATGGGTTGTCTTGGTCGGCCGTGACTTATCCAATAGGAGTAGGACAAGTGTCAAGCTCATATCATATTAATAAAACATTGTTTTTACCTTAAACTACACTAATTACCTCTAATCGCGATTAAGAACTTAAAAGTTACTATTCACCAAAAAAAATTTTTGATCTCATTGAACCACATTTTACGTCTTAATGAAAACCATGTATGTCGGATTTTTGAAAATCAAATCAAAGAAGTGTTAATATTTCATTTAAACGAAAAATCAGTTATTTAACTACCACTTAGTGGTTTCACTATTCATCAAAAATTGAAGTTTTTCAGAACAATGCCAAAATTTCACCCTAAGCCATAATTGATATTCCGAATTCAAAAATGATGCCTATTTTACAAAATTCCAAACATATAAGTTGCATTAATTAATTTTATAATTAATTCAAGCTGTTACAACAAATAGCGTGTTTTTAAGAAACAATTTATATCAAAAGATTGGCAATTGTTTATGTCCAATTTCAATGTTAAATTAATTCTAATGACCACCATTGGATAAAATGATAAAAATATATTCTAATTATACTCTAAAACCCCTCAATAGTATAATTTATCACTATGAATTATTTTGATTAAAAAAGTTGTTTTAAGTATTTTTCACTATTCATAAAAATTTTGAAGTTCTCAGAAAATTACAAAAAATTCAACATAGGCTAATTTCAATATTAGGAATACAAAAATGAAGTCCATTTTGAAATATAAAATTTATATAATTTTTAAAAAGTGGTTATTACTATTCATAACGGCTACTTTGATTTGTCGCGATGTTTTAGAACTCGAAGTTGCGTACAATGCAAGCTATTGTATTATTGAATGAGAAGCGTATCGTGGAAGCTCGGGGTGTTACATTCTCCCCTCCTTCAATAAATTGCGTCCTCGCAATTTGAAATTTTTTTTTGATAATAAAAGGTTGAAAATAGAAAATACCTTTGTGGAAAACCCACATCGGAAATAAGGTTAATAAATATATAACATTAAAAGAAAGCAGGATAATTACAAAGGTCACCCGATATAGCCCATTCTAGGATTATATAAAAATATGGATATGGAGGAGAAACAAACCATCAAGGTCTGATGGAGAGTTATAGAAAACAGGATTAGGAGAAAGTTTAACCATAAGAAAATCACAAACTTGTGATTGGTTAAACGGTCATTGAATCCCCAGTTGGAAAAGTTAACCGACAACATTTTTGTTTTAAGTTACCTTTTATTATGTTGAGGAATTTATTTAGGAGATTTACTAAGAACGTAATGGAATTTACATACTTGTTATGTATACTTTCATTCGTTAATAAATTTTTGCCACAAACCCATCTTTTACTCCAAATGGTAACGGAACTCAAAAATATTCTTTTTATCCTAATTGTATAAGGTTCCAAATATTAACACATACCATTTAGATTAGTAAAACTATTTTGTAATAACCAGGGACTTCCTGTAGGCTAGTGGTAGGAAATAAAGGCTTGTCGCACTATGGTTGTTGGTTCGATTCCTGCAGCTTTGTCCGACGCGACGGGTTATTCCCCACCCTACAGGTTGTCCTTTTTCCTAAAACTATAGTATTATAATATTCCAAAAATAATCTTCAGAAATTCTTTAACCTTAAACAATACTATCCATGGTTCAACTTAATCCATTCCAACCTTAATAGTTATCCAAAATACCTCCATCCAGACTTTCTCTAAAAGGTCTCTAAATTCCAAAATCAGATTCCCCAAACAAAGAAAAGTTTCTCTTATTGTCACATACTAAAAATATGATTACCTTAATCATATTAAAACCTTACTGAAATCAACAAGTACTGCAGTACAATCCATATATATATATCACATTATTCTTATAACCAGAATATAATCCTTGAGTCCAAAAGCACCAATACATTAGTTATTCTGCTTCAACTGTAGTAACAGCATAAGATTGTCCTTGATCCCTTGGCCTTTTCTGAGGTAAGTTTCCCTGACGCTTAGGACATTCATTTGCATAATGACCCATTTCTCTACAATTGTAGCATTCAACTTTGACAGCCTCTTTCTTTCCCTTGCAATCACAAGCCTGGTGACCCTTTTCTCCACATTTATAACAAACTCCCATTCCTTTTAGGCAAGTACCAGGGTGATTCTTCCCACAATTATCACATAATGGAAAATCCTTCTTTCCCTTTTTCCCTTTATCTATCTCTTGTTCCACCGTTCTCTTCTTCTCTTGCTTTACTTTGTTGTCATAAGACTTAGAGAATTCCTTTTCTGTCTGGATAGCACACGAGACAATATCTTCGTATGATGAGAAGGATTGTGATACCAAAGCTCGACGGAGAAATGGTTTTAACCCATCAAAGAAACGATCAATCTTACTCCTTGGGTTACGTATGTAATCTGCAGAATACCTTGCTAACCTTGTAAAGTTAGCCTCATACTTTGCGACATTCTCATCCTCCTTCTGCCTCAGACTCAGAAATTGCCTTTCCATATCTGCTCGATGGTCACGAGGAAAGTATTTTTCTAAGAAAAGCTCTTTGAACTCCCTCCATTCCATATTCGATACGTCATCATCTTCCTTTGTGTTTTGAATCAGCGACCACCACTGATCGGCATCTCCAGTGAGGCGGTAAACTGCCATGACAACCTTCTCCCTTTCACTACTCCCCAAAGCCTGAAATATTTCCTCTAGGGAATTTATCCATTGCTCGGCTACTAAGGGATTTGTACTCCCATTGAACGTTGGTGGTTGTTGCCTCATGAATCGATCTAACATTGATCCTCCACGCTGTGGATCAGGGTGCTCCATACGGGTAAGGTTATTATTCATAACCTGAGTCAGTTGTCCCAGTATGGTGATTAGCTGATCGGCCCCAGTTGCATCACCAGCCCCACTATAATTATCTTGAGCAGGAGGGAAATCCCTACATGGAGTGCGTGCATTGATACGGTTTCCATTCCTTCCACTAGGCGCCATTTCTAAACAATGGCATAAACTAGAATAGTTTATGAATCAAAATACATAATTCCATACTTGTTAAACACTTTACATAAATTGAACTATTTATGGATATAATCCATAATCATAAAAAGAAATGTTTTCTTTGCGGAAGTATGTACTCATAACCCTTCATAGTGGTTTGTAAATAACATGAGAATTATCCTAAGCATATCCCCCGGGATTGTCGTACCCAAGAGTGCAGCAAGGCCCGTTGTCGTGCAACAGTTCCCGTTCGAGTCTAGCTCAAAGCGGTGTTTTCGGGTTTTACCCCTAGGTACATCTGTGCCAGAGCCGCCTCTACCTGCTCGTATCCAGACAGGGATGTATTGCTCGGAAAACTCATAACATCTCTATAATACCAAAATTCTATGAAGTTCTTCTATACTAATCCTCAAAGTCTATCTTTGGGCTATGTGCTCTAATCAGAGTTTATCTAAATCTAGCTTCCAAGGTTAGTACTAAACTGCCTCTGATACCAACTGTAACGCCCCGACCCCAGCTACCCAGAGTCGGTGCATTACTTCGTAACATTGGCATGATCACAAAAGATCAAGTCTCGAAAGACCGATTAGTTTAGTAGCATTGGAAACACTAGATACATTCGTAAACGTTACATTACATCATAAAGTGAAAAACTACAATAACAAAGTCTCCATAGTCCACACTCATATCCTCTTCTGACTATCCCTGCAGGTCATTCATAAAATACTTCTTCACATCCTGGAAAATATTAAAACATTGATAGGGGTGAGCTCAGATGCTCAGTAAGGATAACAATATTGCGGAAGCTTTCATAAATAAACATAAACATTTAAGGCAATGTATAACTAAAACAAAAGCCTTTTTAAACTTGAACATCAACATAATATGGCAAAAGTAAAATGAGATAATGCCATTTACTTCTTCACATGGATATTCTACTAGTCGAATAATCACATGCAATATCAATAACCACTTTCATAATGAGGGAATGTATAATGCCGGACATTCTGAAACATTTTGTCAAGGCCTCGGCCAAGACGTCTAAAATGATTAAGGCCTCGGCCAAAACCATAAATCAAATTGGGAAAGGGCCTCAGCCAATTCCACGTCTAGTTGTCTCATGAGACCTACCGATGCATCGAGGATCTATTGCGGGCTCCACCCGTCACTTATTAAGTCCAATACATTCCTCATATGAATAGGTTTAAACATATCATAAACCATAACATAATCATATCACATAAAACATGCATAAAGGAAACATAACATTTCCACATTTCAATCACAAGATATCAATACAACACATTGTTATAATAAAAACGCTTTCAAAACCATTTTCAATACCAAAATAAAAGAAAGTTAAAACTTTGTATTTATTTTTCATTAAAAAAAAAGATGGCTTATAGAGGAAGCCGAAACTCAAATAATGGTCACGGCGGCAGAGAAGTCGTTGTTGCCGCATAAGTACGGAAAGAAAAACATTCCCTTTTGTCGTTTAGCAAAACTCTTTGTATAAAAAGATTCCTTTTCAATAACAGTAAAAGTCAAAGGGGTTTATACACTGTATAAAAGAAAATTGTGTATAAAACCAAATATGCCTCAATGAAAGGGGATTGAGACGAAGTCCTTAAAAAGATCATTTTTAAAATAAAATAGATCTATTATGTGTATTCACTATAGGTACACATGAATAAAGTAAAAATACAAGATAGGACATAATAATATCATGACATAATTTGAAAGTAGGAGATTAACCCAAAGAATGGAAATTGGGTTAAGAAGTTCCCTTACCTCGTGTCTGACTTGACTCAACCGTTATTTAACCTCCTGAATAATAAACTAGAGTTAATATATACCTTATTAAGAACCATTTTCAACTTCATTATCCTTATTATATCACTTATTACAATGATATGAACATTATGTAATTATTTAAGTTAATAACGGTCGTTTTGTCGATCTTTGGTACTTGAGTCAACAATAAGCTTCTTATAATTACAAGTTGTTTATGTGGTGAAATATCCATTATATCCAGAATTATATTCATGATTTATATGTCATATATATCTTATATGTCCAGTATATACATTCATTTATAATATTACGTAACATTTAGAGGTAAGAAATGAAATGCACCGTTCATGGAGACGGTAAGCCGTACGTACGCATGAACGCTACTTTCATTTCAATTTCATATTTAATGGAACTAAATCATAATGATATAAATGTATAATATAATTCCAGTATAATATAGTGTATAATACCATTTACTCCATCCTTTATACATCCCACATATGGCATTAACGATTCAAATCACTTTGAGGGGGCGGTAGTCCGCACTTCCTAAAATGAAATTATCGCGTTTTACCCATAATGGAAATCATAAAGTAAGCCATAAATGAGAAATAAAGAAGCATAAGTAAAACATAAACACATTATATATCATATATAAATATAGTGACATCTTAATGGCCACCTTTGAAGGTGTTATATGAGTGTTGAACAATCATCGTTTCGTGATGCCGAAATTCTCCATCCCCAGAAACCGTATGTTCTTTAACCATTAGATGTAGGTGTGTGTAAGTGTAGCTCGAATACTTCTTATAACAACATCCTAGTATATTGAGGATACTGGTGTTGTTACAAAAGAAATGAATAAAAAGAGTTTAGGGGGTTGGAGAAGAAAAAGAAAACAAAACAACATTATAAAAGACATTACCTCAAAATCGGGTAACTCTTTTTGATTTGAGCTAAAGGCTTCCTTGGGAAGAGTTCTGCCCAAAGTGAGGTTTCTAGGAGTAAGGGAGGAATGTTGGGAGTGTATTTGGGCAGAGGTTGGCCGAGCCAAATGGCTTGAAAGTGTAAATGAGGTGGGAGAGGTGGGGGCCTTTTATAAGTGGAGAGGAGGGGCACTTTTGGAATGATTGACATGTTACATTATTTCACAATTCTTTTCGGATTCTAAAGGTCCCACACTTATATAATTCGAGGCTAAGGTGATAAGGTTTCGAAATCGCTTCATCCAATAGGCTTTGGACAAGTGTAAGCCTTGGATTTTGCATTATCTTCCCATTTTATTTAAATCGTTAAATAATGAGGTCATCACTACATCATCATGATGTCATAAATAATTTAATTTATTTAATGTCTAAAAATTATAAAAAAAATACTATGATGTAGGAAATCTTTTTAGCTTTCTAATGAATATTTATAATCAAAATTTGGACTTGTGTAACCCCACTTAAAAATTGCTTTAGTAAAACATTTTATGTTTGTGTCATTTTTTACTTTAACATTAAATAAAAGGTATTTATGTCATTTTCTAACTAAAGTGGCTCCATGGGGTCCCCAAGTTGACCCATGGGTTGTCTTGGTCGTCCATGACTCATCCAATAGGAGTAGGACAAGTGTCAAGCTCATATCATATTAATAAAACATTGTTTTTACCTTAAACTACACTAATTACCTCTAATCGCGATTAAGAACTTAAAAATTACTATTCACCAAAAAAATTATTTTGATCTCATTGAACCACATTTTACTTCTTAATGACAACCATGTATGTCGGATTTTTGAAAATCAAATCACAGAAGTGGTAATATTTCATTTAAACGAAAAATCAGTTATTTAACTACCGCTTAGTGGTTTCACTATTCATCAAAAATTGAAGTTTTTCAGAACAATGCCAAAATTTCACCCTAAGCTATAATTGATATTCCGAATTCAAAAATGATGCCTATTTTACAAAATTCCAAACATATAAGTTGCATTAATTAATTTTATAATTAATTCCCGCTGTTACAACAAATAGCGTGTTTTTAAGAAACAATTTATATCAAAAGATTGGCAATTGTTTATGTCCAATTTCAATGTTAAATTAATTCTAATGACCACCATTGGATAAAATGGTAAAAATATATTCTAATTATACTCTAAAACCCCTCAATAGTATAATTTATCACTATGAATTATTTTGATTAAAAAAGTTGTTTTAAGTATTTTTCACTATTCATAAAAATTTTGAAGTTCTCAGAAAATTACAAAAAATTCAACATAGGCTAATTTCAATATTAGGAATACAAAAATGAAGTCCATTTTGAAATATAAAATTTATATAATTTTTAAAAAGTGGTTATTACTATTCATAACGGCTACTTTGATTTGTCGCGATGTTTTAGAACTCGAAGTTGCGTACAATGCAAGCTATTGTATTATTGAATGAGAAGCGTATCGTGGAAGCTCGGGGTGTTACATACATAAATAAGGAAGACATTATAATGGTTATATTTTCTAATTATAAAAATAAATATTGTGGGTTTGTTTTAGCCGGGTGTTTTGTATGATACATGATTTAAAATAATGTATTTATTTAAATGGATATTAATATTAAAATATTGGGGTTTTATAATGAGAAACTGATATAATTTTATATATATAATATTTTGAAACAATATACCTTACACCAATTGAGAATCTACTACCTCAATCTTCATTTGAATGTGTTTGAAGAAGATTACAACAAAAAAAATCAAAGGAGGCCCCCCTACTTGGTGAATCCACAGGTCGAATATAAATCAATAATCAAATATTCATGATCAACCTCATAACCATGATATTATACTATTTCAAAAAGAAAAAGAGTGATGAAAAAATAAGGATATGGGAACTGAGGACTATTAAGCACGTCTTGGGAAATCTCACATATGAAAATATGTGGCACTATGATTCCCATACAAGTCTTAAAAAACATTCAAGGATTATATAATATGATTTATATAATATTTTTTAATTATTTAGTTCGTTAATATATTAATCATATGAATGAAACATCTCACCCATGTTTTTCATATTATGAAACACATTATTTAAGTATAACTAGGGGAAGTAAATTAAATATTAACACATTAATGTTTTCATTCCATGAAAAGGCACTGGTTTTTATATTTCTTAGGTAATGAAATACCTCAATAATACCCTCTATATCAATCCAAGGCATTTAAATATATTATTACATGATATTCAATAGATATTTTTATTAGAAACAACCAAATGATCTAAAGGTGTTGTTATTTTTCAAGAATTGGAACATAAAACATCAATATGTGGCCAAATATAAATCTTCATTATTTTATTCTACATGATGATATTTTATATCCCATTGAACTCATTAATATACATAGGATAACTGATTAGAATACATAAACTAAAAGGTTATCAGTAAAGCCTAGTAAGATATTAATCATGATAATGAATCATGAAATATAAGTGATAAATCATAACATGGTGACATAAAAGGAAAGGCCTATGAATAATCATTCAGAAGAATTAAATGAAAAAAATGTAATCATAAACTCATGGAAAAATTATGAATTTTACATAACATAGGATATTATAAAAGATTAATTCAAGGATTACCACCAAGAAAACAACACATGGTGGACAGAGTCCCATCAATGGCTTAGGTACACTATTGGATCCCATATGTATCGCCTCATGAGAGAAAAACATTACCCAATGAAATAAAGCGCTATATGATTTCACCCACCATAAATTTTACATTTTTAGGAATTCCAATAAAGGAAATAAATCATAATTAATAACCATAGTAAACACACATGGAAAAAATAGGATGCATAATATTTCCTCTTATCATAATAAAAGGATATCTCATAAATAAAAAATTTTGAGAAATGAACTTAAGGCATGTGTTATCCAACAAAACGAAAGGATAATAGGCTACGTATATATTTAGAAGATATATATATATATATTAACATTCATAATTTCAGAACATTAAAAATATATTCAAAATGAATGATAGGGATAGAAATATCATAACACAAAGAAATATGGATTTTAGAGAGATCCTTTACCTTATATTCTAGAATCATTTAATACATTACCTTAATTTTGAGAATAATATAATTATAGTAATTAATTAATCTATCTATAACCTTTTCCATCAATATTTTATTTAATATAATTTTATTATGTTCATTTATAACCACTTCAATGAGTTAAACTATTCAATTTTGTTGGTTGGGGGAATTTGTTTCATGGTTCCATGGTCAGATCACTTCTGTATAATTATTTTTCTTCTTTTTATAAGGCACTAAAAGTATATTAGTTAAATTACATATTATTTATTTACATACAGAAATTTCAATTATCCAAGATATATGTTTTTGAATTACATAAAGACAATTAATTTAATAAAAAAAGATTTTTAAAAAGTTATTTCCTTAAGGTGATTTTATCAAGCATTATGAACTAGTTTCATTTCATATAGAATTAAGTCAATTTATTTATTTCTGAACATTGAATAATTTAAAATATACCTATTACCATCTTATTTAACTATAATAACAATTTTATAACCATATATAATTGTAGTGGATAAAAAAAATGAAGTGTGTTGTTAATGGATGCGGTGAACCAACCATATTATGAATAATGATTTGATTTTAAAAAATGGAAGGGAAGGTTAGAGATGAAATTTATTAAATAATAATAAAAAATAGTATATTTAGAATACATATGTTTTTATTTTTAGGATTATAGAAAAGTGAAGGGGAGGTACAAGGATAATAAAACTAACAGAGGTTTGTCAAGATTTCTACCACTTATTTTGGTCCCCTCCACATAAACTATCCCTTAAGGATCCATGAAATGGTCTTTGGATGAGAATAGTAGATCTTGGAAATTGTGTATTTAGATGGGATGATAATTGGGAAGAAATTTTGAAATCTCTAATTCATATAATTTGCGAGGAGAATGGATGGTGATGGGTGGTATTTATAAGGGGTTGAGAGGAATGTTTTGAATATAATAGTCATTAGTTTTTTATAAATTTAATGAGTTTCAATAGTATTTATTATTATGAATACATTAATTATATATAGACTCTGATTTTAAAATAACTACTGCTTATGATAACAAAGACTAAAAAATTCTCTTATGTGGCTAATAATATTAAATACTACAATTTACCATATTTCACAATTCACTAAAAGAAATAAACTATTTTATTAAAAAGATAAAAAAGCAACCTAAACATTTATCAATGTGAACATTTAAAAAATGAAACCCCTTTTATGAAAATAATTTTTTAAATATGAAAAACAAATTTTTAAAAATTAAATCCTCAATTGATATGAAAAATCCTGATTTTAATATTAAAATAAATTTTCTGACCCTTCAAAAAATTAGTTATGGTATTAAAAAATTATATTGTTATTATAATTAATTTTATTAATATATAAATACTTTTTATGAAATTAAAATTTATTTTAAATCAGAATATTTTTTATAATTGATGAATTAAATCTTTTATGTATTAGAAAAAAAATACAAACACATAATTTATAATTTTTAAATAATTTATCTTCTTGTAACATGATATAATTATATCATATTTTATATCATAGGATTCTTAGATTATATTTTAAATTTTTATTGCTGGGGTTACTATTTTATTGGTAAGGTTGCTATTCTTAACGGTCAGATTACAATTCCCAACATCATAATAACTATTCCATGACTAGATTATTATTCCAATGGTTACATTTGTAATAGTTATATTGGTTCCCTATTTCTTATAATTAAATATTTTTTCATTAATTATTCATTCAATATTATTTTCACTCAAGGTTATATATATTTCCATTTTCAAAATTCATATTGCATTACTAATATTCGGTTTCCTTCCTATAATGTTATTCATGAATATAATTATTCATGGGGATTTATCATATAAATATATCTTTATTATTGTGATACTATATTATTATAATTTTTCCACTTTAATAAATTTAATTAGTATGGCCATTTTTTATTAAATGAATGTAATGTTCAAATATTAAAAATATTGTTGGTTCTTTCATGTGTTTCAAGTTCTATATACTATATTACTAAATATATACAATTATAACATGGTAAATCATGTTGATAAAATTATGTGTTTTTAAATTATTCCCCTCTAAAGAAATTTTACCCTCGAAATATCATTTTACACACTTTGATGAAAACATGTAAGGGAACTTCTTCTTCATTATTAATGTAGGTTCCTATGTCACATACTCATAGTTATGGATTCACCATAGTGCTTTTATTTGGTGAGTTGCCTTTTTGGGTTTAACATTATCTATATGGTCCAAAATAATCATATGATTCTCCTCATAATAGATATAATTTTACAATGCACCACCTCTACATTCAACACTTGAGAGGGATACCGGGAATATATCATGTACACTATATTGGTTTAGTGGGAGTTCTAGTCAACATTCCACAACACTAAGGTGATATAAAATCTCAAAGGGGTTGATGTACCTAGGATTTAGATTCCCCTTATTCACAAATAAAACTAATCTATTCTCTAAAACATGTTTAGGAATACTTTTTCTGGAACCAAAAAACTTGAGGTCCCTTCCATGGTTTTTAGCATAACTCTTATTTCATTTTTGGGAAGACCTGCTCTATAGTTGTATGATCTTTATATTTGATACCATTTAATTGAAAATTTTAGGTCCTAAAATATTTCTTTCACCAACATCATCTCAATATCAATGTTTCATAAATCTCTTTCTATAAATGGATTCGTATGGATCCCTTTGGATAATTTATTCAAAGAAACTACTCTAAGAGAACTCAACTAACAGATGATGTTGATAACATCCTCTGTTGAATCATAATAGAAATTATTTAAACATCTCATATAGTGTCTGGATATTTAACATAGGTTGGCTATTATTTAGGGTTTTATAATACTTACTGATGTTCAAAAAGGTGTTTATAGCATGTTAGAGTCTCTTCAAGAACATTGAGTTAAATCTTGGATCTTGACCAAATATAGTCAATAATGGTTGTCTATGTAGCCTCTCCACTACTCTTATATATTTATTTGAATGTTGATTGAGTGATAAATCCTATCAAATAGAGATAAAGTGCATATTATTTTAATATGGTCCACCACAACCCATATAACAAAATTTCTTCAAGATGATTTCAGATTACTGGTGAAAATATTCATTGTGACGTTTTCCAATTTCCATATTTGTGTGGGTAATGGTGGTATCATCCACTAGTATTCATTCCACTCAACCTTAACTTACTAACATATTATTAACTTTGAAATATATTTCATGATCTCCTACTGCATATTTTCCCACCAATAGTGATCTCAGATATCTAAAAACATCATCATGATGACTATGTGGATGGATAATGTTGAACAATGTGCATCATTATACAACTACATTATCTCATGATTTGATGGTACACACAATCATGATGAAAATATTACAACTCCTATATCAAATTTTAAACTCTATGGAATTTACTTTTATGATAGATTCCATATTCTTATGGATGTCCACATCATCATTTTGAGAATCATTTAACTTATAAATAAGGGATTTTGAATAAATAATTTGTTCAAGGAATGATGATGTTCCTTACATTATGATTCTTGTTTCTGTCCTTTTTATGTTTAAAAATATCATATCCTTATCAATTTTCATCATATATTAGGTTATAGGATCATTTACACTTCAATAATATGAAACTTTGTTTTCTTTCCCATTATGGTAGTGGATTGAGCAGTAATATTCCTTGGTCAAATCTAAGCATCTACATCAGAAGATATAAATCTCTTTCTATGTGAATATATACTTGACTATCTTATAATGCATATATATTTCAAACTTCTCCAAGTAGAGATAATTCTGGTAGTTTTTTAATGTGAATGTCATGACAACACACACTATATCATGTGTTGGATAGTTTGTCTCCTGAACATTCAACATACTTTTGTCAACAGAAATTACATTATCATTTTCCTTCTATAAATATATTAATCGCTTCATTTATGAATCTCTATATACCTTGAATACATCCACACTTAAGATAAATGTGTGGACAAGTGCAATTATAAGCCTCTTTTTCAACTCTATGAATCACTCTTTGCACTCATTATTCCCAAAATACTTCACCCCTTCTAAGTAATCTTGGTTATCAGGTTTCAAAATAATGATAAATTCTTCAAAATTCATTGATAATACCTAGATATTGCAAGAAAATATGGATCTCTATTATAGATACTGGACAAGGCCATCCTTTAATTTCCTATAACTTATAAGGGTCCACATATATCCCTTTATTGGTGATAACATTCCACAATAATGATACTTCCTCTATCCAATAATCACATTTATTATACTATTCACATATCTCCTCCTTTATCAATTTCATTAGCACAATATTCAAATACTCATCATGATCCACCATTCTCTTAATGTAAATCATAATATCATTTATAAATAATACAAAAAATTTGTTGACATAATCCCTAATGACTATGTTCATTATGTCCACAAATATTGATGGACCATTAGTCATTCCAATTCCTAAAACTATGAACTCATAGTGTCCACATATTGTTCTAATGATAGTCGTGAGAATATATTATTTCCTTACATTTAATTAGTGATATCATAACCAAATCCCACCTGAGTGAAATACTATGTCACACGTATTTGATAAACTAGTCATCCATTTATGGACGGTGATTCTTTTTGTTAATAATACGTTTGTTTTGATCATAATAATCAATGCATAGACACATTGTAAAATTCTTCTTCAAAATAAATATGACTATCACACCCCATGGTGAACCACTTGGGTTTATAAAACCATTTTATAGGTTCTCTTGTAATTTCAGCATATGTACATAAAACTAGAAATTGGCCATTATTTTGGGATTCTTGGATATAGAAAGAGATCCAAGCATGAAATCCATTAATAGCACAACCACTAAGTTAAGAGAAAGAGACTACAATTATTTTTTAATACATTAGTATAATCCCTAAAAAAGGAAATGTCTTCCAACATGAATCAATCTATTATATCAATAATTTGATCTAGATATACCCTTTCAAAAGACAATGATATCAACAAATGTGATGAATATTCAGAAGGATATTCATTCTCCTGTTTACACCTTTATATAATTTCAACCTGATATGTGATGTAAAGAGTGATCTCCCTCTATCATACTTATTGATGGATTTATATAAGGATAAAAAATCCAAGCCCAATATTTCATAAAACTATAATAAAAGATGTAAGAAAATATCTATTGGTGGTTCATCACATAATCATTTAACAGTGTGGAGTAATATACATGGGAAGAAAAAAAATTATCCACAATCTATTCTCATAGATAACTCGCCTCCCATGTTTGAGGTGGTGTTTTAACAGTTCTACTAAACAAGCATGATTTTAAAAAATGTGTAAAACTATAATCAAAGAGTAAATTATCTATTTTTGAATTCATAACCAGCATACCCATCACCACATAATTTTCTACATCTACCTCATCAATAGTGTTGTAATACACCCTTACTTTCTCTCAATGCCTTATATGTTTTTATCTTTTATTGTGTCTAAAAACCATTGGCATATGGCACTAGTTTTCATAATGAAGGGATCACTTACAGCTGAAACACTATAATACATGGTGAATGTTGATTGAAACATTACATTCCTTTGTCAAATTATTGTGATTATTTATCTACCTTTATCATTGAATATCACGATGCCCCTCTTTTTAAAATTTTGATTATTGTATGGTTCCCTAGATAATTTTTCTAGGATGCCTCTTCCCACATTTTTGGCACATGGGAAGTTGATTTTTCTTTAATATATAGGATTCATCTACTTATCCTCTTAAAGAAAACTATATTTTATAAATTGTATCTCTAGGCCCATGTGAGAACTATTAGTCACCAGTCTTCATCCCATCTTTAATGAAAAAACATACAATTTCTTTATAGCTTCAAAAGTCTCTAATCACCAAATATTTTCGTAGAATTAGATTTAATCAACTTACAAATCCATTCACCTTAGTTTCTATATTGATTACAATTATAAAGGTATACCATTAAAACCTTATGAATTTTACCTCATACACCCTGATAGACTCATCTTCCATTTTCATCTATCTAAGGAACTCCCTCTAAATATTAAGATAGAAAGTTTAGAGAAATAGTCATTGAAAATTAATTTTTTAATGATTGAAATTCCACACCATAAATCTTGTTTATGGAATTTTTGTTATTTAGTAGTGTCCTATACTAAAAAGTATTCCATTTAATATTATAGACATAAATAAGGACTTTATCTATTCAAGAATTAGATGATAGTTAATATCTTCTCAATTCACTTAATAAATTATTCCATAATTAAGAGATTATAATATACACTAAAGGTAAGATGCCTTTGTTGTATAAGTGATTAGATTTTAACTTTCTCATTCTCAGTAGAATGACATTGTTCCACAAGTTTCAGGTTATTATTCATAACTTATGCTTGTTGAGATAAAACATCAATGAAGTTCTCACCTCCCACTCAAATCAAGTTTGGTATCTCATTAGGAAAATCACCACATTCCTTATAACGTTGGTTATTGTAAATGGTTTTCCTATTCCCCACCATTAACTAAAAAAGTAAAATAAAATATATAATATGATTACATATTTAATAATAATATAAAAAGGAATCATCAATCTTAAAAAGAATAACTTATGAATGATATATAAATCTAATCATATGATTCTTTGTGTTTAAATCTAGGTAAATCATGGTAATTATTTTATTTGAAATTATATCCTTAAAACTATTAACATCCTTCATAATGGTTCTTAGATTGTTTTTTATTTTTCTAAATCATATCCACTGGGAGTATCAAACTAGTTGTGTAATGAGGCCTCTTTATTGTGCAATCGGTTACTATTGAATTAATGACCGTAACACCGTTTTTTGGGATTTACCCTCTTGGTACAATTATTCTACATCCATATCCACTTTTATTATCTATATAAATATTTAACTTCTAGGAAACCACTCACAATATACTTTACCAAAATTATAGGTTATTTTACTATACTTAGACGTATATATAGTATTCTCCCAAGGGTTGGTAAAAAATTATTATATTCCTAATCCACAATAATAACATAAACATCCTCTAAAAATACAATACAAATCCATGCCTTTTAAACATATTATTACATGATTTTTGAAATAAATATTCATTAAATACAACGAACGGATTGAAAGATCTTGTTTATTTAGAAGACTAGGTATATAAAACATCAAAATATAACAAAACAGAACATCTTTATTTTATTCTCCTTCATGATATCCTATATCTCATTAATCTCATAAAACTATATAGGATAGAATGGGGGAATACATAATAAAAGGGCTGAGTTATGATTCTGATATAGGGAATGAACTAGATAACGAAGCATACCATATGATCCAAAAGTCATAACATGATAAAATAATAGGAAAGTATTTTTAATAATCCATTGTAAGAACAAAAAAATATTGAATAATAATATCTTGGAAACAAGAATAATTATAAGAAATATAAAACATGATATAATCATAAGTTAAATAAATTACAAAAACAATATCACATGGCGGACAGAGTCCCATTATAGATTAATCTTAATCCCAAATAACATAAATATCACTACATGATACTAAAACATTAACGAATTAAATAGAAATATATCTAGGTGAACCCATCATTAAATTTTCATGCTTTTCATTCCATAAAAGTAATTCAATCATAAGGAATAAATATTATAATTAATCATGGAATGAAATGGGTTTCACAATCATTCATCATATCATAATAAAAGGAGATTTCCTAAACAATACATTTGAGAAATGAACTTAAGGAATGTTTTTCCTAGCCAAAGGAAAGGAGAATAATCTAGGTATATATGTAAGATAATATATATATTTTTTAGAAACATTTCATAAAATCAAATAATGAGAGATTAGGAGGTACATAGAGAAATTTCATTAAAAACGAAAAGGGTGGTTCATAGAGTTCCCTTACATTATGTTCCAAAACATTTCTATGCTCACACTTAATGTTTAGAATAATAAAACTGGGATCAATAATTTAAAAATTCAGATCCATTTCAATTAATTTTTTAATATAATTTTTAAATTATTATTTTAAATCCATTTCAATGAGATATAATATTCAATTTAGTTGTTTTGGGGTCTTTTTTACATGGTTCCAAGGATGGATCGCTTGGGTATAATTATTGATTATCTTGTCAAATGGGACTAAAAATCTACAATTAAAATAAAATAATATTAATTTACATCTATAAATTTCAATAGACCCTAATATATATATTTTAACAAAGGAAAAATTCATTTTAAAAAATTTAATGTTAATCAGTTATTTTATTTTGGAAGTTCTACCGACCATCATGAACTCATTACATTTTATTTAAAATTATGTCTATAAACTATTAAAGAACATTGAAAAACTTATAATATACATATTATCATCTTATTCGACTATAATAATATTTTTATGACCATATGTGAAGGTGTTGAAGAGAAACAAAGTGCATAATTCGATGAGATAGTGGACCAATCATATTGTAAATAACCCTTTCATTTATTAAAGGACTGATGGTTAGACTATAAATATTCAACCTTAATAATAATATACAAGTATATTTAGGATAATAATGTTTTTATTTCTAGGTTTATTGATTACATTTTTGGGTGGTAGAAGAAGAACAAAATTGAAAGAGGTTAGTAGATATTTTTACCTCTACCCTTGGTCGCCTCCTCTTATGCAACTTTTAAACCTCCTTGAAAAGGGTTTTGGAGAGTAGTACAAGTAATCAATGGATATTATAGAAAGGTAATTTAGTAGAATATCAGGAAGCTCCAAGCCTTGTAAATAATGAGGATAAAGGGTTATATTTTAAAGGGGAGGAGAGTGGTGTTTTTAATAGAATAATAATTAATCTTTTTATTTTGGATCAATAATATAAATAGTATTTATTATTGTGAATGTTCTTATTAAATAGTAAATTTTTGTTTGATCTAATGGGTTAGTAACATCCATGAATGAAAAAATCCTTTATTTATCTTATAATGTTAGATACAGTAATTTAATGTATTTCAAATTCAAAAAAAATAACTATTTTAGGATAATAAAAAACTCACCCTAACCATTTTTATATTAGAAGATTTAATAAATAAATCCAATTTATTAAATTAATTTTCATAATATAATGACTTTAATTTTTAAATAAAATCCACATTAATTTTTGAGAATTCTAATTTTAATATTATGATAAATTTTTTGAACATTTGAAAAAATATTTTTGTTCTCATAAAATATTCTTATCATTATTATACAGTATAATATTAATTTTTTAAAACATTTTAAGAAAATTAAATTTTCATTAAATAATTATATTTGTTATAAAATTTAATTAAAACATTTATGTTTTTCAAAAATATAAACACATAATTTTTCATTTTTAAAACATTAATTTACTTGTACCACAATATAAGTATATCTTATTTTCATCTCTAATATACCTCAATATTATTTTACATTTTCATAAGTGAGATTACTATTCTTTTGGTCATGTTACTATTTTTAATGGTTAGACTATTATTCAAAATTGTCATGTTATAATTCCAATTGTCATATTACTATTCTAATGATCAAATTTTTAATGATCATTTAAGTTCACTATTTCCTATAAATAATTATAATTTAATTAATTATTCATTATATTTTATTTTTATAAAGATTATATATATTTCAATTTTTTAATTTAATATATCATTACTAATAGTTTTCTTAATTTATACAATGTTTTTCTTGAATATGCTTGTTATTGTGGATCTAGCATATCCAAATTTCCAATTATTATTATATTATTTTATATTTTTTCTCCCATTTTAATACCTTCAATTCATATAGACATTTTATTCTCTAAATATGCTATTCAAATAATGAAAATTTTGATGGTTATTTCGAGTGGTGCATGTTCATTATACAATTTTACTAAATATGACATAATTATATAAAGGGAAATCCCATTGATAATATTCTTGGATATTACACCCTATGATTAACAGAAGGTAGTATCATGTTATCTTATAAAATGATATTTGATATACCTATATTTAATTGAAATTTATAGTCAAAGTAAATCATATATATATATATGGGATTTCAGGAATATATTTTTTAATCTCTCACTTTTACTAAATCCTCTTAGACTTTGTGCCATTCATATTACATCATATAAAATGAATTGTGAAATCAAATCCAATAATCATTCTGGATATCTTCTAGAATATTTTTAGAAAGATATCATTATCATCTCCTTGTGTCACATCATATATAATACCTTATAAATATCCATAAATATGATTTTTGTATTTTACTTGAGAACAATTTTAGATTGTACCTCTAAAAAACATTATCTCAATTTAGTAAATCATAATTTATGACCACATGAGTTTTTATAGCATTGAAAAAAATATAAATCATCGAATATATAAATGTATATAAAGATTAGTCTCTAGAAATGAATTATTGAAACTCAACCGACAAAGGGATCTGAAAAGTTCACTATCTAAAACATGTATATCAAAACTTATGTCTAATGGATCCATCGTTTGAAAGAATACATTTTCATATGAAAACTATATCATGGATAATTACGAACTATGGAAAATGGAGTACGCCAATCCCAAATATCATACACTTTCCTTATTAAATCATTGACTGTAAACTAACCAGGTTAATGAATTTATGAGATTACATTCACTTTTATGGATCATCACATCACATTATACTAAATTATATAGATAATCACAACATATGTAGCTTCTATACATGGCCTAACAAATCCTCTATTTATCTCAATAAATGTTTCAGATGTCGTACTCATTGTAAAGGAGGATAAATCTCATCTTGGATAAGCTGTAATCAATGACATGATCAATACCATACCAAAACACCCCTTTATTAACTAAGAATAATGATTTCATAAGAATTGTATAAAATTATGGAGGTTGTCAAGCTAGCTATATTAATAAACTTATGTATTGGGGACTCCATATATGAACCATAAACCCATAGTA
This sequence comes from Viscum album, assembly GCA_963277665.1. Classification (NCBI taxonomy): domain Eukaryota; kingdom Viridiplantae; phylum Streptophyta; class Magnoliopsida; order Santalales; family Viscaceae; genus Viscum; species Viscum album. Next base: position 252,237,234 of record OY728156.1, on the reverse strand, counting down.
TACCAAATATATAGTATATGACACCCCATGTGGTATACATACAGGTTCATCTTGTGCACAATTTATTTACTATGTGAGCATATTACATATCCTCTTACAAGAATCATACACATGATAACAATAATTGTTTTTCATAACCTATAATACTCCGTGAAAAAACATCAATTTTGGATCATGAAAATCTGTACCTTAGTAGGTCAGCCAACACTTAAATCCATGATATATATATATATATAAAATACAAGATGAAATAATTATAGATTGGATATTAAATTTTGTACAACATGATATATTTTATATTAATACCATTCTCTAAGAATACATAAAAAATACATATGTCTATACATAAAATTTAATATATGATGGACTTAAAAATGAGCCATTTGTTTGAGTCACATTTAGAGGTTCTTAAAACTCATTATATATCTCAACAAGAATTCCTTTTTAAATTATTAATATTGAAAAGAAGATAAGGGCCTGAACTATAGGGGCATGAATAGTGGTGTCCAAGGGAGTCATCCATTACAATGAAGCTAAAATCAGTGGGTAAGAATCTGGTGGAGAAAGAAACAGTGATACCCAAACTATGTAATTACTATCACATATCTATGTGACCATCCGACAAAACCCTCCTATTAAACTCATTAGTGTGTAACATCTTTGTAGTAAATCATTTTAATCATAGTAAAATCTATGTATCATATTCTGAATTTACCTGATCAAATTCAAACTCCTCAACTCCATAGAATTAATTATTTCAATATTATAACTTAAAATTTCTATGTATATTTACTTCTAAGTACATAATTTCTTTTTATAAAAATTATCCTTGAGAATATTTGGAATTATTATAGTTATTTACTTTATTAATTTACCAACATTTCTTAATCACATTTAAAATATTTTGGAGTGGCACAAAATTCATATTCTAATTGGAATAATCAGTTATTTGTTAACGTTTACCTTCCTAAGTACAAACATAATATCACTAACCACTTAGACAATATATTATATTCATAACATCATGTTGTGGTTTACAAATTCTATAGTGTTAGAAATAATACTTATTTACTTTTAATATAAATATGTAATAAATAAATTATTGTTATATATATCATATATGGTATTATATATGTTTATTTTATTTTCTAGAAAAGAATATTCTTATTAAAAATATGATACTAATGGTTTTGTGATCAAACCCCTTATATTTTAACAAATTATTGGATAAAAACTTTTATCCAAGTTACGAGATTTTTAACCTTATTTTATTTTGAAAAAAATATAAAATTCATTGAATCATAAATCTTTTTTATTGATCTCATAGTGTTCAAATAATCTCACTGTTACTAAGAAACGTATCTTATTATTTTAAATATTTGAGATAATTATACATAGCCTTTATTTATATTCAATTGAACTTGATATATTCCTCAAAATTTAAATCTTCCATCAGGCGACTGTTTTCATCATCACTTGAATGAAAAGAACAAAATCTATTTGTTCCTCCTTTGATTTTAAATGCCTATATATTTATTAAAATTTAATGCATTTTGTACCACATACCCCTCAAAACCAATGAATTAAATTCTATAATAGTAATAAATAATAATTGTATTCAAATAAGTTTCTCAAAATCGTTCAATTATTTCGGATTATTCAATCACATGAAATAATTTTTCCATACATTATCCAAAACTCTTGGTTATAATGACCTTAATATGATAATATAAAAAAATTATCATACTTTCAAATTAAATATTTTCCTTCTAATTTGAACCTTTAACCACTTTAATTGATGATATAACTCAATACAATATATATCCAATTCCCAACTCATATATTCTTAATAGTTTAAAAATATGAGGTAATATTTTCATAAACTAATTTATATTTTGAAAACATCTCATACTGGAGAAATTTCACAATGAGCATAATACTTATAGAAAATCTTGATCCACACCAAGATATTATAACCCTCACACATATTTAGTATATAAATAGAGACTAAAGTTATTAATTTATTTTGCATCTAATTCCTTTGAAACATTAACTGAATCATTCTACGATTCTAATAAGAATCGAGATTTTACTATTGAATAATTTCAAAAACTTATTAACAAATAAGATATTTCTCTAACATATAGAATTTTACTTTATGAATATTTATAATATTACCGATAAAAGGATTTTCTTACATTAAAAATCTCCTATAAACAATTGTTTTCAAATTAAAATATGATTTTGATGATTTTTCAGTAATAAAATCTTATATAATGTGATTATAATTTCTTAATTACAGTTAATAAGGAATTATATTAAATATTATACCATTTAAATGATAACACATTTTTAATATCATTATATCCATTAGTCAACCAAGATCCATATTTCAATAAGCTCTCATTTGTTTTATCATTTCTCCCATCAATTATCCTTTTATGTAGGGAATCATCCCAGTCATATAATATATGAATCTTTGATTTTTTAATGGATAAAACTTTTTCTAATCTATCATATGGATAAACATTACTCTATTCTTTATGTAATCTATTCTTATTAGAGTATACCATTAAATGTAACCTAATTTAAATTCCATGAATTCACATATAATCCTATTAGGGTCACCCACTTCCTTTTTCCATATATATGATAATCTATTGTAACCCAACATTATAATGACCTACCAAATTAGATTATGAAGATCTTGAAAAGTTTATCTATTGAAGGAATATATATTATAGTATTCTTAAATGTAATTTTATCTCAAAATGATTTCACCTATTATTTACATGTATGAATTATTTAAATTATTTAGTTTGGAATCATTTTCCTTCCACCAAATCAATATTATTAAATCATATTTATGTTTAACTATTTACAAAACTCTTATATTATATTATTAATCCAAATAAAAATCCTTACACATTTATACAAATGAAAATAGATCACATGTGTAAGGTAAGTTAAACCCTTTCATGTTAGGTATAATTCATAATTCACTTCCTAATTGATTTTCAAATAATAGTACATCCCAAATTCAATGTAGAAGAATACTAAATCACTTTTCATATCTCACACGTAATTCTTTATAAGATTGTATGAAAATTTAGAAGTAGTTTATATTTTAAACTAAATAATATAGATATATTCATAATATAAATGGTACATAAATATAAATAACTAATAATGGAATAAAAATAAAAATATTAACAATTCATGAATTTAAACATGAGAAATACTATTTATATATAATTAATAAATGAAAAATTACAAACACTTTTTAATTTTAGAATAATTATAGAAATCCCGTAAATAAAAATATAGATAGAATTTTTATATTCATTCATAATATGAGCTCATTAAAATTTATCTTTATATGTTATTTAATATAAATATATGATACTAAATGAATTATAAACATTTTATAATCTGAATTTATTATGTAAAAAATTTACATATTCTAAATAACACATATGTATCATTTTTTAAAGCTTGAACAAATTAATCATCAAGAAAAATTTTCATATATTTTATATAATTTATAAAATAATCCATTTAATTCAAATAGTTCAATTGATTAAGTATAAATAATTATTACATAAATAAAAAATCTATTTTGAATTTTTTAGTAACTTATTAAAATTTATAAATTACCTTTATTATTTTCAATTAAACTACCTGAACAAAAATAATTATTAATAAAATATAATTCAAAAAGGTAATTCATCATTAAAAATTAATATTTATGTATATTTTTTAATTTATTATTCATAAACATTTTTTAGTTATTTATAAAATTTTTATAATTAATTAATGTTTAAACACCTTTATAAATTCATAAATATCCAAAAATAAGTTTTATCATAATTTATAAACAATTTATAATTTATATAATTCAATTAATAGTCGAATTCTTGGGAAAAAATGCCATATTTTTCCCGTGTGGGTTTGAACATGATATTAGATTAATTTTGTATGATTAAAGAATTGAATCTTGTTATGATTGAACTACATAATATTAACTCATCAAAAAATAACATCAACAAATATTAACCTAAAATAGGATTAATTTATGCCTACATAAGATCAATATAGTATGTCATATGTGATTAAACATGATTAGGGAGGTCTATGAAGGATTTATTTGAGGTCAAAGTATCATGTAAGAATAAATCGGTCCTAGTATACCATTAAAAAAATATATGACATTAATTTAGCATAGGTAGTTTAGCATCATATAAAATTTACAATGCAGATAACATTAAATAAAATTAATCCCACATAGAGTATGATTGTAGGATTATTTTTTTGGACCATGTCAAATGAATCCATAATTCTAATAAGGAGAGAGTACATGCTATACAGCCTGTGTACAATTAATTCATTCACCATTTATGATAAGCATCATTGTGTAAGAATAAATTCACATCAAATATTCCATATTTGACATTAACAATTAGTTGTTTTTTTAAATAATATATCCTTTTTAGAATAAACCATATCTTGTCATAAACCATGATACCTCCCAAACGTCTTCCATTATTATTTAATGACTTGAATTTTATCACCTAATCTAATTTTCTAATCAATTCTTCACAACAAGGTTTCTAATAGAAAGACCTCTTTTTTTCTAGTAAGACAGTAAAATATATATACACATATACATATATATATATATATATATATTCAGGGCTAAGTGCTGCGACGACATGTGATTGAGAGACCTGCTTCTCCTGAAATAAATTTTATAAAATGCTAAATATATTTTATATTGTGAAAAAGGTCAATAAAATAAAACAAGATTAATATTAATTGGATGATAGGATCAGAATTATGATACAATGGTTGTGTCCATAATGTGGTGATTACCCTAGGCGTGCCATAAAATAAGATAGCATGGGACATTCGAACCCCTCTCTTATTGGAGGTTCATTTAATCGGACCAATCATTTAATGTATTAATTAATAAATTATATTATTTTAACCTATTTTATGTTATAAATATGTTTCTAAGAGAATTTGGCAAGGTTTTTCCCATTATTCACGTTCTCTAGTGAATCTCTCCTCCCTGAATCTATTTGGAGAATCACTTATACGGTCGACGAATCCATGGATCAATGCAAATCGAAGTGCAGCGAACTATGTGGATCCTCCCAAGTTCACAAGAAAGAAAGTTCATCAATAGATAATGATCCAAAATAGATGTGGGACTTGTCTTTGGTGTTTCTAAAAATTGGGAGTAAATGTTTGATTAGGTCATTATTCTATCTATGATCTTCGCTCTATTTTTATTTTTCATGATCCCACATACCGGATTGCTTCATTGTTTTATCCATTGTTTTCTGACCCAGTGACACGTTCTTAATCGTAATCCAAGAAATATTGGATGATGATGTTATAAACCTTTTTTTGTTTCTTTTCTCCATTATTATTCTGGTTCTTATCCAATTTAATCCCTATAATTCACAATTTTATTGTTTTCAGGTGACCTGACCTCGATTGGATACCCAGATTCATGACATATCAATGAAATGATGACTATATTTTGAGTGATTCCTAGATCAGGAATTTCCCAAATGAGCAGATGTTGAATTCTATGATTGGAGACTTATCATCAAGTGTCTAATAATTGGGTGCTTATAGAACACATGAAGAAACCCATTTTGGTGATCATCATCGATTCGCAGGGAACCACGACTGAGATCTGTAATCTATGGCCAGATGATCATTTTTTGAATATAATTTTGACTATAGGTTGTGTACAATGAAGAAAACATGGAGGAAAATCTTTTTCAACAGATATTCTAGGGTTTTGGAAACCCATAAGTATAGAAAGATGTTTACTTACTTTGAAATTCCATCTAACACCATTTCGTGTGAGTGAGGAATGTGATGGACCACATGGAAAGCTATATGTCATGCACTAAAGTACAACGGCACAGGCTCTGAGTACACAAACACGACCAGAAGACACAACTCGGTACCCAGATAGATGGGAAACATAGTTTAATTCACCTACACGGTGTGTTCCCCTAATGGATGGGACCCATGTACTGAATAAACACATGTCTTGGTAGTGAAGAGGGACCATATCTCAGGTCGGTCCCATAACACACTGTTTACTCCTTGATCACTTCCATGTGAACTTCAAACGTCCCTATTTATTTTGTTTAAACTCGTATCTTATTCTGTGACTAGCCTATCCAATGTGTTTTTCCTTAATTAACATGATGTATCCATTAAAATCTGACTTCTATATAGAATACTTTATGTATTGAGTTTCTAATGCACCATGGTGACACCCTTTGATGGAAAAAACCATATAGAATCACTAGAGATGTTCAAGAAATAACCCTCCAGTCGAAAAGGGTAGTGGAGTTCCATGAAGATAATACTAGGTGTACCCTCCAGTAGGGCTTGGCAGTGCAATTCTCTGATGATCTTTCCATGGGACCCTCCAATAGGACTGGGTAGTGAAGTTCCTCTACATTCTTAAAATACCCTCCACCAGGGCAGGGTCATGGAATTTGCGGATGAAAATTCAAGTCTTACACTCCTGTAGAGCATGGAAGTGTCATTACCCAATAACACCTTATAGATATGACCTTCCAGTAGGGCAAGGCAGTGGAGTTCCGTGATAACAGACGTTGTGTAACCTTTAGTAAGACTAGGCATTGGTGTTCCCCAATGAAATTCCTGAGTGTAACGCTCCAGTTAGTTTAGGTTGTGGGGTTCCTCAGTGACTACCAAAATAGGACCCTCATATCACATTAGGGCATGGGATCATTAGAATTCGTGGTTCCTCAACTGTGTGACATAGTGGAGAGATATGGTTTAATATAGCTTTGTACTCACGAGGAAGAGGTATTTTTTACCCAATGAGATACATTTTTATGATGAGATCTAAAACATTGAAGGTGAGTTAGTGCCGCCTAATACAGAATAAATCAAGGAGTTTTGATTGAGTCCCTTATACTTGAGTGTTTAAGTCAGGAAAATGATATTTTGTGCATCATTGATAGACATACTTTGAAAAAATTGGAAAATCTTCTTGGGATGAGTTACGACATGGATATACCCTCTCTCTTGATTGGGTTTCATTGAGTGAGCATATTTATATATTATATATATATATATATATCATTTTTTGGTACCCGCTCATTGGTCTTGGTTACTCTCCTTCGAAAATAGGTGAAGACACACATGCTTTATATGTCTAACTTCTCATGGATGGATAAGTCCACTCTACTACTATAGGTAGAGAAGACTCTAAGAGAAGTTCATAGTCTCACTTTATCAATTTCCTTGTGTTTGGATGAGTTTTCATTCACTCTTGGTTTCGTAGATCTATACTCTATTAATATACCTTTCTTTGTCTACTGCTTTCCCCTTTATTTGTATCTCTTACTACTCCTCCTTCACCATTTGGGGGAAAATACTAGGTATGTATTTACACACCAAATAATGGACTTTCCCCACATGATTATTATAGTTTTCAGATATGATACAGGTCAACTATGATTTCAGATGAGCTTAGAGGTACTGGGTGATTATACTGCATACGATGGTCATAGCTTGGGATCCAAGATCTAGGCTATATCTGTTGTTTTAATTTTCAATTTTTCAAAAATTTTGAGACATATTTATAGTTTTCATGTATTTTGAATCATTATTTTTCATTATACACTACCGTACTATTTTACTTTCTAGAGGTTCACACATATTTGGTTTATTTTATAGTAGTGTGTCATGTTTTCTTATTTCTATCTACAATTTTTCATTGAGTTGGTTGTGAGCATGTGTATTAGTACTTAAGAAAAGGGCTCCCTGAGTCTTTTGTGCCTTTGGCACTTGTCGCCACCCCCTAACGTATGGAGGAGGGCCTAGGGTAGTTATAGCTTGAGCCATAGCTTGGGTTGGGTCATGACAGATTGGTATTAATGAAAGTTCATTCCTAGAAATGTTTTTTTGGATGTTTCCCCTTAAAAGGATTGGTTGGATTTTGAGAAATAATGTCAATGATTCTTCACTGTGGCCCACAATCCATGGAGTCTGATAATGGTACGATCGGAAAAAATATCAATTCACTAGGACCTTGTCTACCTTGTTGTCGGCTCGACATGCTGAATTTGTTTTGCAAGGATTAATGGTACATGATTCATATAGGATTGATTCATTGACATTCCTTATTGATTCAAATCCAAATTATTGATATATATATATATATATATTGACCTATCCACGATACCCCTTGATAACTTTTAGGATGCCTTCATAATGAATACCATCCAGGATACCAGATCTGGGTTGTGAAGAAGGCCCTATAAGCGATGATGCCTCAATTCACGGTCCATCATGTGATCCCCTTCCTCTTAGTGGATAGGTAGGAAAATATCCACATGTTGAGAAGTATTTAGTTATAATAGAAAAGGCTTAGGGCACACCGTATGTTCCAAGAATGATGAATGTTAAGGTTCCTTAGTGAGCTAGATCCTTGGGTGGCAGAGGACGGGCTAGAATCAGTGGTCTTTATATTTAGGCTAATATGGATACTGATAGATCAGATGGTTTCTTTGATATACATGATTTTCCATAGATCATATGGTCATTGTTGGGTCTTGGTTACTCAGATGCATGACAGGTCAGTACATCATGGACCGATTCCCATAAGTTGTTCTATAATTGGTACTACCCCTCTTTATTACGCTCAGTTTGGATCTTGGAGCTTTGGGAGATTCACCCAGGAGTCATGATAGTGTATGAGTATATATCAACATTTACAGACCTTATATTCTACTCTCTTGACGTGATCATTGATGGCTACTTTCGATCATGGATTTTTGATCAGGGACTCTACAGAGAGATCTAAGCCAACATAGTTACCATGTGCATCCCCACCTATGACGGGGTATTATAGTTTGAACATCATATAGAGAGATTTATATAATATGGATTCCAGATAGCTGGAGATGGTAGTGGATGAAATAGATCTGAGTCATCTTGTAACATCCCAGGTAAATAATGAATAAATCCTTTTCATATTTTTTAATATTTACGAATTAAATATTAATGTTACTTTAAAGGGGTTGCTATGTTCGATAGCGTACCTGATACACAACAAATATTTTCATTGGAATCTTACGTTGCACACGAGTAATAAAATAATATTATTTTAAATGGTAGTTAACACATAGCCATTTTATTAGTGAGAATGGATAGAAATAACTAAAATATGACTATATAGGTTTTTTAAATGTTTTTACATTTATCCAATAAAATATAAAGACTTAAAATACGGAAAGAATTCAATTTTAGGCATATATACCCTAATTTTCACTAAAGGTTCACTTATCACCTTTTGATGGAGAAATGTAATTAAATATAGTTTTGGTCACTCTAATACATTCTAATGGACCCAATAAAACTCTTCTTTAGAATCGGGACATCAAAATTTACTTTGTGTAAATTTTTGGTATTTTTCCGATAAAGTTCATTTTTTAATGAATAGTGAAAATGTTGTATTTTTATTCAAACCCTTTTTTTAATATAATTTATTTATATGATTATATTATCTTTTTATTTGTTTTTAGAGTTGAATTAGAATATATTTTTACCATTTAATCCAATAGTGGTCGTTGGAATTAATTTCACTTTGAAATTGGACTTAAACTAGTGTCAATCTTTTGATACTTATTGTTTCATAAAAACACGCTATTTGCTCTGACAGCATGAATTAATTATTAAATTAATTAATAAAACTTATATGTTTTTAATTTTGTAAAATAAACATCATTATTGAATTTGGAATATCAAATATAGCTTAGGGTAAAGTTTTGGTATTTTTCTGAAAAACTTCAATTTTTGATGAATAGTGAAACCACTAAGTGGTACTTAAAAAAACTGATTTTTGGTTTAAATGAAATTTTACCACCTCTGTGTTTTAAATTTAAAAAAACCTACATACATGGTTGTTATTAAGAAGTAAAATTTGGTTCAATGGGATTAAAATAATTTTTTTGGTGAATAGTAACTTTTAAGTTTTTAATCACGATTAGTGGTAATTAGTGTAATTTAAGGTAAAAATAATGCTTTAATAATATGAAATGAACATGACACATGTCCTACCCTTATTGGATGTGTCATGGCCGACCAATAAAATCCATGGGTCAACTTGGGGACCCCATGGAGCCACTTTGGAAGGAAAATGACATTAATATCTTTTTATTTAATGTAAAAGTAAAAATGTCAAAAACACGAGTTGTTTTACTAAACCAATTTTTATGTGGGGTTATACAAGTCATAGTTTTGACTATAAATATTAATTAGAAATATAAAAAGATTTCCTACATCATGATATTTTTTTTATAATTTTTAGACATTAAATAAATTGAATTATTTAGGACACCATGATGATGCAGCGATAACCTCATTATTTAACGATTTAAATAATATGAAAAGATAATGTAAACTCTAGGACCTACACTTTTAAAAAACCTGTTTTATGGGTATATTTCGAACCCTTATCACCTTATACTAGAATTATATCAATGTGGGACTTTTTAAATCCGAAACTCATTTTAAAATAAAGTAACATTTCTTTACTTTCCAAGAGTGCCCCTCCTCTCCTCTTATAAAAGGCCCCCACCTCTACCACCTTACCCACACTTTCAAAGACTTTTTCTCAGAACAAACCTGCCCATTTTGTCTCTCCACATCCCTATATTACTCCTTGAAGCCTCACTTTGGGCATAAGTCTTTCCAAGGAATCCTTTGAGCTCAAATCAAAAAGAGTTACCCGATTTAAAGGTAGTGTTTTCTCTTGTGTTCTTTTGTTTTATTTTGCTTCTCCAACCCCCTAAACTCTTTTTATTCATTTCCTTTGTGACAACTCCAGTATCTTGAATATACTAGGATGTTTTTATAAGAATAATTCTAACTACCCTTACACACACCTACACTTAATGGTTAAAGAACATACTGTTTCTATGGATGGCGAATTTCTGCCTCACGAAACGATGATTGTTCAGTATTCTTCTAACACCTTCAAAGGTGGCCATTAATATGTCACTATATTAATATATGATATATAATATGTTTATGTTTTCTTTAAGATTATTTATTTTTCATTTATGGCCAACCTTTATGGCTTCCATTATGGGTATACGTGATATCTTCATTTTAGGAAATGCGGACTACCGCCCCCTCAAAGCATTTGATTCGTTAATGCCATATGTGGGATGTATAAAGGATGCATTTAAAGTTATTATATATGATGTTATACTGTAATTAAAATATACCTTTATATAATTATTATTTATTTCCATTAAAGTATTAGATAGAAATGAATGTAGCGTGCATGAGTACGTATGGCGTACCGTCTCCATGAACGGTGCATTTCATTTCTTATCCCCAAATGTAATGTACTATTATAAGTACATGTATATAATGGATATATATGATGTATGATACATCTAAATAATGAATATAAGTCTGGAATTAAAATATAAATACATCTCATTTAGTTTAAATTACATTAATATGACATAGAAATGAAAGAAGCGTTCATGCGTACGTACGGCTTACCGTCTCCATGAATTGTGTGTTTCATTTCTTACCTCTAAATGATTATGTAATATTATAAATACATGTATATTCTGGATATATATGATATATATGATATCCAAATCATTAATATCATCTTGGATATAATGAAACTCTGACCACACGAACAAAATGTAATTGTAAGAAGTCCACTTTCGACTTAAGAACCAAATATCGACAAAACAAACATTATTAACATAAATGATTACATAATGTTTATAACATGGTAATAAGTGATATAAAAGTAATAATGAACTTGAAAAACGTTCTTAAGAAAGTATAAATTAACTCAAGTCTATTATTCCGGACGTTAAAGAATGATCGAGTCAAGTCGGACCCGAGGTAAGGGACTTCGTCTCAATCTCCTTTCATTGAGGCATATTTCATTTTGTACACAACTTTCTTTTATACGGTGTATAAACCCCTTTGACTTTTACTTTTATACAAAAGGAATTTTTTTCTACGAAGCATTTTACTAAACAAAAAAAGGAATGTTTCTTTTAACGTACGTGGTGACAACGAACTTTTCCGCCGCCGCGAGTATTATTTGGTATTTGGCTTCCTCAACAAGATGAAATGTTTTTAAAATGAAATAAATACCATATAATCTTTTATGTATTTTGGTATTGAATTTTTTTTATAATGGATTTTTTATGTCAATATATTTAAGTGATATATTGTGATCAAAGTGTGGAAATGTTTTCTTTCCATTATATTTGTTTTATGTCTTATGATTTTATAATGGTACTTGGAAATTTGAAGGGTGGTTACGTGATAAACCATATGATGGGTGGTGCCGTGAATACCAGGACGGGTGGTTAGGTTATAACCTCCAATGCATTGGGTATGGAAGTTGGCCGTATGGCTATTCCATTAAGTGATATGTGTGGAAGTCGACCGTATGGTTATTCCATTTAAGTATGTTTATGTCCCAAGTTACCTTTATATGTTATGTGATCTTTATATGGGTTTTATGGTAATCTTTTGGTTACAAAAGGGTAAGTAATGATCTTTTATTCAGTGAAGAGTTTTTACTACTTCATAATGGTGAAAAGTATTACTTTGATAAAGTATACATGGTTTACTTGTTGTTTTGATAAACTAACAGTTTTCATTCTTTCTGAATCACTTACTGAGCTTTTTATGCTCACCCCATGTTTTTTTGAAATGATTTTCACAGTACTTACTGTGGAATAGGGTCAAGGATGGGATCAAGGGAAAGTCATTCTATATAAAACATGGAACTAGACAAGTTTATTTTTAAGCATTTTTATTCTATGGATACTTAGTAGAAGTGACTACTTTTTAATCTTTTGAGATGTAATAGTTATGTCATAATTCTCTAAACCTCTAAACCTGAAAAGATCCTCAATGTGAATTATACATTTAATTCAATATTAAATAAGGTTTTAGGCCGGGGCCTTATTGTTGGTATCAGAGGTCGGTTTAGACAACATTAGGAGTTAGAATTATATTAAATGATTATCCAAAAATATTTTTTTTATGGTCAAATTGAAATGATATAGAATTTGAAGATTACCATGTTGCTTCATCTAAGACATGTTTGTTCAGAATGGTTTTCCGTAGAGGAAACAGGGAAGCAGTGCTAGGAAGGCATACAGAAGGAAATAACCTTCTGAATCAGCATCCTGAGATGGTCAGAATTGGAACAGAACAGTTTGTTATAGTGATGGAATTGTTGACTCAGGCTATAAATGGTGGTGGTATCCATGCACGAGACCAGCCAGATCAACCGCAGAGGAACATGTCAGTGGTGGAACATTTCATGAGGAAACATCCCCCATCATTTAGAGGATCATCTGAGCCCGTGCAAGCTGAAGGGTGGATTAAAGCACTAGAGAAGATTTTTGATGTCATGGGGTGTTCAGAACATCAAAAGGTCAGTCTTGATATTTACCGTTTTGAAGGTGAAGCTGATCTTTGGTGGTCGATGGTGAAAAATATCAGGGATAGTGATGAGATTGATGATCTTCACTGGGACGAATTCAAAGGTATGTTTCTTGAGAAATATTTTCCTACGGTGGTTTGTCTTAGGATGGAAGTACAATTCCTAGAATTGAGGCAGGAGGATGACTCAGTGGCTGCTTTTGAAAAAAAGTTCACTCGATTGGCAAGGTATGCTCGAATCTTCATACGAGATCATGATAGTAAAATAAACCGTTTTTACTCAGGGTTAAAGCCAAAGTATCGAAGGGATTTAGCTTCTCGTGAGTTCAAAATTTATGAAAAAACTTGTTCTATGTACGGAGAAGGTGGAAATGGAGTTCGCCTATGATAAGGTGTTCTTTGAAAAAAAAAACAGAATAAGAGGTCCAGTTGGGAGGCAAAGGGGAAGAATTCATCAAAGAAGCAAGGTGGTAAGAAAACCAAATATCCATCCTATGAGAAGTGTGGTAAAATGCATCCTGGAGAATGTTTATCCAAGTCTGGAAAGTGCTTTCGGTGTGGTAAGTATGGTCATATTGCTCATAACTGTAAGGAAGATGATCAAGAAGGCAATGAAAATCCAGTGGTAAGATGTTATAAGTATAATTAAATGGGTCATTATGGAAATGAGTGTCTAACGAAGAACTCAACTGGGGGAAAGTAGCCAGACTACAAGTAGATTGGGGTGGTGAAATCCTTTAAAACTACTTCAGCAGATGTTGGGCCATAGAATGAAGTAGTATCAGGTACACTGTTTGTTTGTTCAGATTATGCCAATGTGTGGTTTGATTTAGGGTCTACACATTCATTCATTTCTAAGAATTTTTCTAGTAAATTGGAAATTCCATCTCAAGATATGAATCCAGAACTTATGGTAAAAACACCCGGAGGGAACTTTGAGACAAAAAGGAATTATAAGAACCTTCCTATCCTTGTGTGCGGAAAGAATCTACCAGCTAACCTTATTGTTTTGCCTCTAGTAGAGTTTAATGTTATTTTGGGCATGGATTGGATTTCTGTCTATCATGCTCAGATTGACTGCAGAGCTAAAATGGTTTATTTTCAGAAAGATTTTCAGTTTGTGTATAAGAATGAACCCTTGATTTTGATTACATATCAGGAAGTTGAGAAACTAGTAAAAGATGGAAATGAATGTTACCTTGCACATATTGTTGAAAATAAAGGAACTGCTCAGATTAATGATGTGCCAGTGGTAAATGAGTATCTTTATGTTTTTCCTGATAAGTTTCCTAGTATTATTCATGATCAGGAAGTTGAATTTACAGTTGACTTAGTTCATGATTCTAAGCCAATTTCAAAACCCCCTTATCAAATGGCTCAAGTTGAACTTTTAGAGTTAAAGAAGCAATTGCAGGAGTTATTAGATAAATGTTTCATTTGACCTAGCACATCACCATGGGGTGCTTCTGTCTTGTTTGTTAAAAATAAAGATGTCTCAATGAGACTTTGCATTGATTATAGAGCCTTGAATAATATTACGGTTAAGAACAAGTATCAATTGCCTCATATTGATGATTTATTTGATCAGCTCCAGGGAGCTCAGTATTTTTCGAATATTGACTTGAGGTCGGGGTTCCATCAGTTGAAAGTAAAATAATTAGACATTCTGAAGACTATGTTCCGTACTAGATATGACCATTATGAATTTTTAGTTATTCCTTTTGGGTTAACCAATGCACCTGATGTATTCATGGACCTTATGAATAAAATTTTCCATGAGTTATTGGATATGTTTGTGGTTGTTTTCATTGATGATATTTTGGTGTTTTCTAAAAGTAAATAGGAGCATGAAAGTCATTTAAGGGTTATCTTGAAAACCATAAAAGAAAGGAAACTATATGGAAAATTCAGAAAGTGTGAGTTTTGGTTACAACAAATTTCTTTCCTTGGTCACATTGTTTCAATAAATGGCAAAACTGTTGGTCCTTCTAAAACAAAATTTGTTGACGAATGGCCAAGACCAACAAATGTAACCGAGATCCGTAGTTTTCTTGGTTGGGAAGGTTACTACCGAAGGTTTGTTGAATATTTTTCACGATTATCTAGTCCAATGACAAAGCTAACTCGGAAGGGTGTTAAGTTTATCTGGACAAAAGAATGTGATGATTGTTTTCAGGAGTTGAAAAGAAGATTGGTGAATGATCCAGTTTTGGAACATCCTTCTAGGAATGGTGAGTTTGTTATCTACAGTGATGCTTCGTTTAAGGGACTTGGCTGTGTCCTTATGCAGAATGATCAGGTAATTTCTTATGCTTCACGTCAGTTGATAAATTTATGAGGCAAATTACCCTACTCATGATTTGGAATTAGCTTCTATTGTTTTGGCTTTAAAAATTTGGTGGCATCATTTGTATGGAGTAAAGTGTGAAATATATACTGATCAGAAAAGTTTAAAGTATATATTCACTCAGAAAGAGTTGAACATGAGACAGAGTTGATGGCTGGAATTAATCAAGGATTATGATTGTACAATTCATTACCATCCAGGAAAAGAAAATAAAGTGGCTGATGCTTTGAATCAAAAATGTAATGCTTCATTAACCATGATACGTTTGGAACGAGATCCTTTGGTTTTTGATTTGATGAACTTTGGCATAGAAGTTGATGGTGTAAGAAGTTCTTCTATTTTGTTTCAGGTATCTATGAGATCATCCCCATCAGACAGAATTAAGCAAGCACATAGGGAAGACCGTGAGTTGTAGAAAAAGGTAGAGCTTGTTTAGAAGGGTAAGTTGCCTGAATTCAACATTGATAGTGATTGTGTTTTGAGGTTTGGGAAGAGATTATGTGTGCCTGGTGATTCACAGTTGAATAATGAGTTGTTATGTGAGGCTCATAGTTCCCTGTTTTCAGTGCATCATGGAAGTAATAAGATGTACAGAGATCTGTGGGAGTATTTCTAGTGGGATGGAATGAAAAGAGATATTGCTGATTTTACTGTGAAGTGTTTGACTTGTCAGTAGGTTAAAGCAGAGCGACAGTTACTAAAAGGGATGCTTCAGCCTTTACCAGTGCCAGAGTGGAAATGGGAAAACATATCCATGGACTTTGTTGTGGGATTACCTAAGACATCTCGAGGTAATAATGCAATCTGGGTTATTGTTGATCGCTTGACTAAATCTGCACATTTCCTTCCTATTCGAGATACTTTCTCTCTAGATCAACTTTCTCGATTCTATCTTAAAGAGATTTTCAGGTTACATGGACTTCCCCTCTCTATTGTGTCCGATCGTGATCCCAGGTTCACTTCTAACTTATGGAAGGGCCTTCATAAGTCGTTGGGTACTGAATTAAATTTTAGTACAGCTTTTCATCTGCAATCAGATGGGCAGTCAGAACGAACAATTCAGACCTTGGAGGATATTCTATGAGATTTCTCTATGGATTATTAGGAATGTTGGGACCAACATATTTCTTTGGTTGAGTTTTCTTATAATAACAATTTTCATTCTAATATACAAATGGCACCATTTGAGGCATTATATGGGAAGCGGTGTCGAACTCCAGTTTTTTGGGATGAAGTGGGTGAAAGGAAGCTTATGGGACCAGAATTGGTAGAAGAGATGGTAGAAAAAGTTCAGTTGATTCAGAAACACATGAGAATAGCTCAAAGAAGGCAGAAGAGTTATGCGGATAACCGGAGGAAGGATCTATCTTTCGAGGTAGGTGATCATGTTTTTCTCAAGGTTTCTCCAGGGAAAAGTGGGATGCGATTTGGTAAGAAAGGAAAGCTGAGTCCAAGGTTCATTGGACCATATGAAATTCTAGAGAGAGTTGGATCAGTTGCATACAGAGTGGCATTACCTCCATGTTTATCTCAGGTACACAATGTTTTTCATGTTTCGATGTGGAGAAAGTATATGCCAGATCCATCTCATGTTTTGAGCCCAGAGGTAGTTCAGTTAGAAGAGAATATCTCTTATGAAGAACAACCAGTCCAGATTCTTGACCGAAGAGAGAAGGTTTTGCGAAATAAGGTAATTCACCACGTATAGGTTTTGTGGAAAACCCATATGGTTGAAGAGGTAGCGTGGGAATCTAAAAATTCTATGAGGGATAAATACCCCCACTTATTTTGATAAGTGAATAAAATTTCAAGGACGCAATTCCCAAAAGGGGGGAAGGATGTAACATCGCAGGTAAATAAAGAATAAATCCTTTTAATATTTATTAATATTTATGAATTAAATATTAATTTTACTTTAAAGGGGTTGGTATGTTCGATAGCGTACCCAATACGCAACAAAGAGTTTCATTGGAATCTTACGTTGCACACTAGTAATAAAATAATATTATTTTAAATGGTAGTTAACACATAGCCATTGTATTGGTGGGAATGGATAGAAATAACTAAAATATGATTATATATGTTTTTTAAATGTATTTACATTTATCCAATAAAAGATAAAGGCTTTAAATACGGAAAAAAATCAATTTTAGGCATATATACCCTAATTTTCACTAAATGTTCATTTATCACCTTTTGATAGAGAGTCGTCATTAAATATAGTTTTGGTCACTCTTATACATTCTATTGGACCAAATAAAACTCTTCTTTAGAATCGGGACGTAAAAAATTACATTGTGTAAATTATTGGTATTTTTTCGATAAAGATCATTTTTTAATGAATAGTGAAAAATGTTGTATTTTAATTCAAAACCTCTTTTTAATCTAATTTATTTATATGATTAGATTATATTTTTATTTGGTTATAGAGTTGAATTAGAATATATATTTTTACCATATAATCCAATAGTAGTCGTTGGAATTTATTTCACTTTGAAATTGGACTTAAACTAGTGTCAATCTTTTAATACTTATTGTTTCATAAAAACACGCGATTTGCTCTGACAGCGGAAATTGATTATTAAATTAATTAATACAACTTATATGTTTCAAATTTTGTAAAATAGACATCATTTTTGAATGCGGAATATCAAATATAGCTTAGGGTGACGTTTTGGTATTTTTCTGAAAAACATCAATTTTTGATGAATAGTGAAACCACTAAGTGGTACTTAAAAAAACTGATTTTTCGTTTAAATGAAATTTTACCACCTCTGTGTTTTGAATTTCAAAAATCAAACATACATGGTTTTCATTAATATGTAAAATGTGGTTCAATGGGATTAAAATATTTTTTTTGGTGAATAGTAACTTTTAAGTTTTTAATCGCGATTAGAGGTAATTAGTGTAATTTAAGGTAAGAATAATGTTCTAATAATACGAAATGAACTTGACACATGTCCTACCCTTATTGGATGTTTCATTGAAGACCAAGAAAATCCATGGGTCTACTTGGAGACCCCATGGATCCACTTTGGAAGGAAAATGACATTAATATCTTTTTATTTAATGTTAAAGTAAAAATGTCACAAACATGAGTTGTTTTACTGAAAAAAATTTTAAGTGGGGTTATACAAGTCATAGTTTTGACTATAAATATTAATTAGAAATATAAAAAGATTTCCTACATCATGATATTTTTTTATAATTTTTAGACATTAAATAAATTAAATTATTTATGATACCATGATGATGCATCGATTACCTCATTATTTAATGATTTAAATAAAATGAAACGATAATGTAAAATCTAAGACCTAAACTTGTCAAAAACCTATTGTATGGGTATATATACAACCATTATCACTTTATCCTTGAATTATATCAATTTGGGACCTTTTAAATCCGAATCACATTTTAAAATAAATTAACATTTCTTTACTTTCCAAGAGTGCCCCTCCTCTCCTCTATAAAAGGCCCCCACCTCTACCACCTTACCCACACTTGAAAAGCCTTTGGCTCGGCCGACCCCTGCCCATTTTGTCTCTCCACATCCCTCTCTTACTCCTTGAAGCCTCCCTTTGGGCATAAGTCTTCCCAAGGAATCCTTTGAGCTCAAATCAAAAAGAGTTACCCGATTTAAAGGTAGTGTTTTCTCTTGTGTTATTTTGTTTTATTTTTCTTCTCCAACCCCCTAAACTCTTTTTATTAATTTCTTTTGTAACAACTCCAGTATATTCAATATACTAGGATGTTTTATAAGATTAATTCATGCTACAATTACACACACCTACATCTAACGGTTAGAGAACATACTGTTTCTGTGGATGGCGAATTTCTTCCTCACGAAACGATGATTGTTCAATATTCTTCTAACACCTTCAAAGGTGTCCATTAAGATGTCACTATATTTATATGTGATATATAATATGTTTATGTTTTCCTTTAGCTTCTATATTTTTCATTTATGGCATACCATTATGGCTTCCATTATGGGTATACGCGATATCTTCATTTTAGGAAGTGCAGACTACCGCCCCCTCAAAGTGATTTGATTTGTTAATGCCATATGAGGGACGTATAAAGGATGGATTTAAAGTTATTATAGACTATGTTATATTGGAATTATAATATACCTTTATATAATTATTATTTCTTTCCATTAAAGTATGAGATAAAAAAGAAAGTAGCGTTAATGGGTACGTGCGGCTTACCGTCTCCATGAACGGTGCATTTCATTTCTTATCCCCAAATGTAATATACTATTATAAGTACATGTATATAATGTATATATATGATTTATAATACATCTAAAGTATGAATATAATTCTGGAATTAAAATATACATACCTCTCATTTAGTTTTAATTCCATTAATCTGGCATAGAAATGGAAGTAGTGTTCATGCGTACGTACGGCTTACCGTCTCCATAAACGGAGCATTTCATTTATTACCTCTAAATGATTATGTAATATTATAAAT
The DNA here is from genome assembly GCA_963277665.1 of Viscum album. Classification (NCBI taxonomy): domain Eukaryota; kingdom Viridiplantae; phylum Streptophyta; class Magnoliopsida; order Santalales; family Viscaceae; genus Viscum; species Viscum album. Next base: position 252,216,893 of record OY728156.1, on the reverse strand, counting down.
ACATGTATATGCTGGATATATATTATATATATGATATCCAAATCATGAATATCATTCTGGATATAAAGAAACTCTGACCACACGAACAACATGTAATTGTAAGAAGTCCACTTTCGACTTAAGAACCAAATATCGACAAAACAAACATTATTAGCATAAATGATTAAATAATGTTTATAACATGGTAATAAGGGATATAAAAGTAATAATTAACTTGAAAAAGGTTCTTAAGAAATTATAAATTAACTCAAGTTTATTATTCAGGACGTTAAAGAACGATCGAGTCAAGTCGGACCTGAGGTAAGGGACTTCGTCACAATCTCCTTTCATTGAGGTATATTTCGTTTTATACACAACTTTCTTTTATACGGTTTATAAGCCCCTTTGACTTTAACTTTTATACAAAAGGAATATTTTTCTATGAAGAGTTTTACTAAACTACAAAAAGGAATGTTTCTTTTAACGTACGCAGTGACAATGACCTTTTCCGCAGCCGCGAGTATTATTTGGTCTTTGGCTTCCTCAACAATCCATAATGTTTTTAAAATGAAATAAATACCATATACTCTTTTACGTATTTTGGTATTGAAAATTATTTTTATAATGGTTTTGTTATGTCAATATATTTAAGTGATATATTGTGATCAAAGTGTTGAAATATTTTCTTTCCATTATATTTGTTTTATGTATTATGATTTTATAATGGTACGTAGACATTTGACGGGTGGTTACATGATAAACCATATGACAGGTGGTGCCGTGAATACTAGGACGGGTGGTTACATTATAACCACAAATGCATTGGGTATGGAAGTCGGCTGTATGGCTATTCCATTAAGTGATATGTGTGGAATTCTACGGTATAGTTATTCCATTTAAGTATGTTTATTTCCATGTTACCTTTATAGGTTATGTGATCATTATATGGGTTTTATGGTATTCTATTGGTTACAAAAGGGTAAGTAATGATCTTTTATTCAGTGAAGATTTTTTACTACTTTCTAAAGGTGAAAAGTATTACTTTGATAAAGTATACATGGTTTACATGTTGTTTTGATAAACTAACAGTTTTCCTTCTTTGTGTATCCCTTTCTAAGCTTTTAATGCTCACCCCATGTTTTTTTGAAATGTTTTTCACAGTACTTACTATGGAATAGGGTCAAGGATGGGATTAAGGGAAATTCATGCTATATAAAAATTGGAACTAGACATGTTTCTCTTTAAGAGTTTTTATTCTATGAAAACTTAGTAGAAGTGTCTACTTTGTAATCTTTTGAGATATAATAGTTATGTCCTAATTCTCTAAAACTCTAAACCTGAAAAGATCGTCAATGTGAATTATTTATTTAATTCAATATTAAGTAAGGTTTAATATTGGGGCCGTAAACATCTACAGTAGTTGGAAGGTGCCAGAGATCTCAAAATATGATACCCATCAGTGATTAGGCTTAGGTACATGTTCATATGGGGAAAAGATATCATAGAGGAATAGAGAATCCCTAAGAGGGGTGGTTCTTTAAATATGATAGGCATGGTCACATGGAATGGGACTGTCTGATCAGGCCTACTGAGTAGAATGAGAATATAGCTGGTGGACCACCATAGTAGAGACAATGTTGTGATCAGGGATTTCCCAGACGGAGAAAATGTCATCCCTAGGGATGAAGATCTAGTAGAGGATCAGGATGAGCTACATGTGGGGGACAATTCTATGAGATCCTTCCACCACCACCACCACCAGGTGGCCCACATCAGGCTTAGGGAGCTCGTGACTGGGGATGCAGAAATATGCAATCATTCAAATTTATGACCCTATAGTGCATGAGATGATTCAAGTTATGATATCTATATATTCTAATATTGCCTCAATATTAGTATAAATTGGTTATATTCACAATTTTCTCTCTTTAATCCTAATGTGAGATCTAGAGCTCCAAGTAGTGACGTTAGCACAGAAACATCATCTCGAGGTACCTATAGGTAATGCTTTTTCTATGTCATTTACCTACTAATAGTTTGAGCTATCTCTTAGAGGAGGGAGGTCCATGTGGGAAATTTTTTTCATCATGATGGAACCCTATTATTTCATATTGGTAACGGATTTTCATTCTGTGGTTTGAGCCCAAATCGACTGTCACTGCAGACTAGTCAGATTCCTACACACTAATAGGATGAGGTTCTCTTTTTCCAGTGAGAGAGAAATCATAGTAGGACAAGAGGATACTATGAGAAAGATGTTTCATCCTATCACCCATCATATGGAAAGTGTATAACTTTTTGCATTATTCTCTTTAGGAATCAATGTTCCTTCAGTTGTCGAGGATTATATAGACATCTTCCCCAAAGATGTTTTGGGATTACCTTAGAGATGGGAGATGCAGTTTTTAATAAACAAGAAAATATTGATTTCCATGATATCATCAATGAAACATTTGGTTTTCTGTAATGAGATGAATCATAGCTGAGTCTATCTCACAGTGCCTCAATTTTCAACAGGTTAAAGATGAGTACTATGTTTTGGAGGGATTATTGTAGCCTCTTGAGATCCCGGAGCGAAAATGGGATAGAATATCCATGGAATTAATCATTGGTATTACACACATAGTGAAGATCCATGATTCCATCTGGATTATAGTTGACCATGTCCCAAATTTGGTGCACTTCCTTTCAATGAGGGAGTAGAGTTCGGTGGAGAGTTTGTGGCAGTTCTATATATGAGAGATCATTCCCCTTCATGGGGATCTCTCAAATATTGTCTGTGGTTGTGATGTTTGGTTTACATTATGATCATGGAGAGGCAGGTAAGAAGCAGTTGAGACCTAGTTGTGGATGGGTACATATTTTCACCCCCACAGTTATGGACAGACTGAGCACATTATCCAGGTGCTAGATGATATGTAGAGGTCTTGTGTGTTGGACTTCAGCCAGAGCTAGGGGGATACCTTCTCTTGGTAATTAATTCTTAGAACAACATATATCACTCTTCTATAAGCATGGAAAATTTTAAGGCCTTTTACAGGAGACCCTTCAGGTCACCATTAGGCTAGAAAGGGATTGGTGAGTCATCTCATGTGGGTAGAGAGTTGGTACAGGTGACAAAAAAGAATTTCTAGGTTATCTGGGAATTGATCAGGATGAGGCAAAGCATATTGAATTCCTACATAGACAACCATTGTAGGCCCTTGGAGTTTGAGAAAGGAGAAAACATCTTCTGGAGTATCTACCCATATTGAGGAATACAGTGATTTGGTCGGGGAAGAAAGCTATCCGAATAGTTTATTAGGACATTTGAGATCATGAATATAGTTGGTGAGGATGAAAACCATCATTCCCTACCCCCACAGATGGAGAGGGTTAATGACTTCTTCCATGTGTCCTAGTTGGGGAGATACGTGTATGACCCTATGCATGTCATTAACATGGGTGAGCTAGACAATGATGATGTATCCAAATTTTATGAGCACCTGATGGTGATTGAGGACATATAAAATTAGACCACGCATGGATGGTCCATCCCTTTGGTTCACATGTTGTTGTTGCATGGAAACATGTAGGAGATTTCCTCGGACTGGGAGATCCAGATGCAGGCTCAGTGTCTTGAGTTGTTGTCCTTGTTTTCTATTTCAAGGATGAAAATATTAAAGGAGAGAATGATGAAGAAACTCGATTTTTTTCCTTTTAATGTTTTGAAATATTTCTATATATATTTATAGAGCTATGCACTAAGACAATGTGTGATTTTGAGGCTCGGGGTGCCAAGAATAAATTTAATAAAAAATTTAAATATATCTTATATTTTGTACACGTGGTTGAGGAAATAAAATGGGATAACTCCTAAGTAATTGATCAGATTGGAATTCTACGGCAATGATTGTTTCTCGAACATGGATTATACCATTGTTACAAAATAAAATATGTTGAGATGGGAAGTTTGGACCCATCATTGATTGGAGATGAATTTAACTATATCAATTGATTTTTAACCTAATCTTGGATATAAATATTGCTCTAAGTGATTTTTTATTGGGTTTGATCATTATTCACTTTATTTAGTGATTCTCCCCTCTCCTCCTCCCTTTGTTGAGTCTCTTAAATGAATAGTGAATCATTGGATCAATGTGAATAAAATATTACTGAATGTAGTGGTTCTACCCAAAATTTTTGTTGAGAAAATAGTTCCCCAGTAAAAGATCCAAAAAAAATTACAACTCATCATTGGTTTTTCTACATTATGGGATTAAATGTTTGAGTATATTGTTATTCTTTCTATGATATATTCCCTTTTATCCTTTGCATGAGCCCATGTACCATATTTCTTTATTGTTTTATTAATTTTTATCTAACCTGACACCCCATTCATAATCATTGCCCAGGAAATCTTGGTCATTTACGTTCTAATCCTCTATTATGTTTCTTTTCTCCCTCATTCATCCCATTCTTCACTGATGGAATCCTCTTGGTTCCTAGTTTAATAATTTTCGGGAGAATCAAGCTTGATCGGGTACCCAAATTCATGATGAATAAATGAAACAATGATGATAATGTGATTATATCATATATATCAAATTTTCATGATGAAATAATGTTCAATATAATTATTTGGATATGGATCATAAATTTTTGAATCCTTAGGTTTATGTAGAACGCACGATGAAACCATCATCGGTAATTAGAGTAGATTCACTAAGAACCACAGTTGTGATCCAAAATCTTTGGTCAGATATGCCTTTTGGGGTTGAATCAAGGAAGATTCCTAGGTGGTTGGAATAGATTTAAATTGGAGGATTTAATCTGGGATTTTTTTAAAAATCTATACTATTCACCATGTACAATGAACAACATGCAGCGTGTAGCATTTTTCAATGGCGGTGCTACAGTTTTGGAAACCCATAAGGTTGAAAAAATGTGTACATACCTTGAAACATCATGTATTACCTTCCTATGTGAGTTAGTGGTTTGATGGACCACACGAAAATCCACATTTCATGTACCGATGTACATGGACCCAAGGTTTGAATACATGGAAATGGTGGGAAGACATGGATGTGTCCCCAGATAGGTGGGACATGCCATGTAGTCTTCTTACATGGAATGTACACCTACATTGACAAGCCCCATGTACTGACCAGTAACACAATCAAGTAGTGATGTGGGACGAGACATTATGCGGGTCCCCTCACATATTGGGTACTCCCTAATCTCTTCCGAGAAAACCTCAAATGCCCATATCTCCTTCATTTAAACTCAATTTTAGCAAACAAGAAGCCAATCTAGAGTGTTATTTCATGTATAAGGGGATAATTCCAACATAAGACGACTTCTATATATGATTTCAAATGCTCTAGGTTTGGAATATGCTATGGTGATTCCTGATGAAGTTAGAAATTATACATAATCACCAAAGTAGTTTCAGGCATAACCCTCTAATATGGTTGGGTAGTGGACATCCCCAAAGACAGTACTGAGTTTACCATATAGTAGGAATGGGTAGTGGTTTTTCCTAACGATCAATCTATTTTCATTCTAGTAGGACTGGGTAGTGGAATTCCTTAATGTTTCAAGATTTCCCTCTAGTAGGGTAGTGTAGTGGTGTTCCCCTATGATAGTTTCAGGATTACCCTCTAGTAGAGATGTGCAATTGAATTACATAATGACATATTCCAATTACAACCCTCTAGTAGGGATAGGAATTAGAGTATGTTGATGGCTCACTAAACATACCCTCTAGTGGGACCAGGGAGTGGTGTTCCCCAATGAAATTCCTAATTGTAACCCTCCTGTTGGGCAGGGAAGTATAGTTCCTTGGTGACTCTAACACCCCGAGATTTTATGAGAAATATTCTTTTTAATATATATTTTTTTTTGTACTCTTCACCAATATTAGCTTGCATTATATTCCACACTGTATTAGCTTATAGTATACACAACACTATTCTTGGCTTGTGATGCACACAATTTCAAGTTATTTTTAATAAAATTCATTTTACACAACACCAAGTATAGATTTTGATCAATGTATAACTAAAATATATTTTGAGTATGTTATATGCAACAAAAAATGAAGCTTTCCCTACACACAACCCTGACTTGGCTTGCATTACACACAAGATCGACCTTCCTCGATAGCTTTCGTTGTACGCAATACCGAGTTTCACTAAACAATGATATATTATTATAATATTATGAAGTAGCCATTATGAATATTATTAACCTAATTTTGAATTTTATAACATTATAATTCATCATACACATTATCTATAATTATATATGAAAACAAAATCAATTTTTCAATAAAAGAAGTATATTTTTTGAAAAATGCAGTTTTACCGCCTTTTGATGGTGCACCCACTTTAAATATGATTGTTGATAAGTTTATAAGTTCAATTTTACAAAATAAACTTCTTATTTTGAATCAAGATATAAAAATTTATGTTGGATAATGTTTTGATATTTTTCTGACAACGTTCTTATTTTGGTGAATAGTAAATCATGCTAAATTTTAATTAAAAACAACTTTTTTCATCATGACAATTTATATGGTTAAATTATAATATTGAATGGTTTTAAAGTATGAATAGAATATATTTTACCATTTAATATAATTGAAGTCATTACCATAAATTTTACATCGAATTCATAGGTAAAAACATTTCAATCTTTGACAATGTTTTAACTTTTAAAACGCGTTTTATTAACAACTTGATTAATTTTAAATTTATTACTGCAACATCTGTGTATTGAATTTTGAAAAATGGATTCCATATTTTGATTCAGTGGGTCCAAATTATGTTAATAGGTTAAATTTGTTTTTTTGATATTAGTAATAGTAACTACGGTAATTTTTTTTACTACAGTTAAAGGTAAATCAGGCAATTAAGGGTAACAATAAGATTATAAAATTATCCTAAGACCTCCAAAAATTCTATTTTATGAATAAAAGTCGACCCATATCTCCTAAGGGTCGTAATAGATACATATTATGGTATTTTGACCATGAAAATTATATAATTATTATTATTTTAATAGGTTGGGGTCGAAGCCACATTTTTAATATTAAAGGAAATCAAAGACCTCTTTACCTGGGTAGAAGGAGACCCATTACATATTATTTAGGCCCATTTGGCATTTAGACAATTACATAGCCCATAGGCCCAAATTTTAGGGCCAAGACCCATTCTGTGAATTGTATTGCTACAGTACCCGCACTGCTCCAGTACCGCATAGTACCTGCCATCGCTACAGTTCCCCTGCTGCCGCTAATGTGCCGACCTTGCAACAGTATCTCATCTGCTACATTAGCGCTACAGTACTGCTATAGTACCTACGCCCCAAGGGTTTTAGTGACTACATGTCACACTCTTATATCTTATAAGTGTAATAATTTTAATTTAGTGATATGATTCATAAAACATCGAACATGAATAGTCTCCAGAAATCAAATAAAATTATCTACATCATGTGAATTTATATAGAATTTTTATGGGTTAAATAATTATAATTAATTACGACACAATAGTGATGTTGAAATTATTTTATTTATTGAAATATTAAATATATGGTTTTAAAAATATTAAAATAAATATTATATGAACTAATTAAGGTCATCCACGAATTTTATAGACAAATATGACATTTTATGAATCTATTAAATCTTTTAGTTCGAACATATCTCTTGTGTGGATTTTATTTAAATTCAAATAAATGAATAGTGTCAAAATTGAAACTATTATTATTTTATAAAACTAACATTTTATAAAATTGTTCAAAAATCACAGAAATATTTAAAAATTATAAATTGAAATTTATATGGTCAACAATGTCATAAAGTATCCAATTATGGAAAATTCACAACACATAAGTAATTATATATAACAATGTAAAACATAGAATATTATTACTACAAATAAAATTAAATAGATTAAATAAGGATAAATCAAGGTGATAAGGTTTAAAAAAAAATTAACAACATGTCTAAATGTTATTGTTTGATGATATCACAACCCTATCTCATCTAATATTCGTATTTGAGTCATTTTTGGAGGTTTTTAACTGGGTATTGAGTTTATTATAAATTAATATTTTAGATGTTTCCAAAAGTGCCCCTATCCTCTCTTATAAAAAGGCACATCCTCCCTCTCCTCCTAACACCATTTTTAGCCTTCAATCTATGCCAACCCCTGCCAATTTCAGTTCTACACTTCCCTAGAAACATACTAGAGGTCCTCGTCTTCTTCAAATACAAACATTGATTCCCTAAGAGGAGTTTTAGAAGAGGCGCGTCGAAGAAGAGGTAATATCCTTTACTGGTTCTTTAAAGATCATTTCTTCTTCTAATTCCTCTTATTTTGTTGTCTCATAATAAATTAATAACATCAGAGTAACTCAGATACTAATATATTATTATAAATATTAACAAACCCTATTTCACCTTCTATCCGTCCTACGGAAAATGAAATCATCACGCGTGTGTACGTACGGAATACCGTCTCCACGTCGTGATGTAATATATTTTTCCACCACCACCTTACTTGGATGGGTATAATGGTGTAAAGAATAACTATATATGGTTATTATAAAATGATACTAATTCTAAAATATTATATCATCCACTCTAATTCCATTCAATAATTATGAGAACGATATCATCGCTCGTGCGTATGTACGAATTACCATCTCCACGTCGCGATTAGATTCATTCTCCAAGTTAACCATACAAGAATTATTATAAAGTATATATAATAAATAATCATGAAATATATGAAATATTAATGATATTGTATTTATTTATATGTTATTTACTTTCTTCAATTAAATTTAATAAGGAAATGAAGACAACATTAATGCGTACGTACGGCCTACCGTCTCCATGAACGGTGTATTTCATTCCATTTATAAATCTATTATATATATGTATATTCTAAATATATATTATATATAAATCTTGTTTTACATTCTTCATGTAATTAATCATGATCTAAGTAATTATATTAATAATTACAAGTCAAAACACGTACGACAAATGAAATGATTTTACCCAAAACGACACATTAACATGGAATTGACAAATGAACGGGTAATATAAAGTCAAAAGTGAATCATATTTAATATCATAAATATTATTACGGTTATTTTAATATTTGATAACATTTTTAGACCCACTATACAGGAGTCTCAGTCACATATGAAAGAAATTGGACATAAGGTAAGGGAGGATTTTGCAATCCCATTTTTATCCGAGATTGCTTATACGTAAGTATTTACTGGGGTTATATTTTTCATCCATGTCCATAAAAATGATTTTCATAAAGTGTTTAATATTATTCCATGTATTTTTAAGGTCATGTTTCCCCCTCATTGACTTTTACATTGTGTTATGGAAGAAATCGTTCTTTTTTTACCATACGAGGAACTTTTTGAATTTTCGGCAAAAGTACGAGGAGAATATTTTTTAACTTATACGGTATGAATGAATTTTTACGGTTTCATAACTCCTTATTTTCATGAAGCTTAATTTACAATATTTCATTATTATTTTCAAAAAAATACTTTTCCTTTAAAATTGAATGCCATTTTTAGTAACGAAAATGATTTTGAAGAATAAATGATATTTTCTTCAAGAATTAATTTCATGTGTTTTATCGAAACTATTTTCCATCTAAGATGACATTCTTTAATATGGTCATGTAACAAGTATAATTTCTCTATTGTTTACATGGTTTGATTTTTCTTACGATCAAATGATATCCATTTTGTTTATATGGATTATGTTATGATGGGATGATGTTTATAAGACCCATATTATTCTTTGGGTTATGATGAATGATTTATGTATATTTTGTGGAACACGAAAGAATGATATCATTATGAGATGGGTGAGAACTATATCTCCCTAAAATTCATTGGGTAATGATTTATATCTCATGATATAGACATGGCAGGAGTGACAAGTGAATCTGGTTCAGTAATACAGGGCTGGAATGATTAGTAAACTCAGTTCAGTAATGGACTTTGTCCACTATGATGGTCTTGGAAATAATGCCTTGGATACTATGGAAATAATAACATGTGATTAATAGTTTTCCACAATTCCATGTTTTATTCCCATGACATTTTATCATGATTGAGGTTCGTTTAGGATCTATACCTTATGTACTGCCATGATTTATGTCATTGCTCAAGATTGTGATGTTTTCTGTTCATGTTTTTACGTTCAAATGTTTGTGGATTGTTTTTAAGTTCTCCATGTTTACCTTTACTGATAATTTGATCTCACCCTTCTTATCTTTTCATTTTCCCAGGATATAAAGAAAGGATTTAGGTAAGAAAACAAAATGGGAAGATATTTATGTGAGATGATGAAGATATTTCACCATGATTAGAAGATTATGTTCCGAGTTTCCAAAGATGTTAGACTGACATGGTATTTGGGTGTTTGTTTTTGTTATGTATTAATTATTCCCCAAAATTAATGTAATGTCAATGTATTTCAAGCTTGGGTCTCTATAGTTGGTATCATAGCGAAGGTTTAGTCAACCTTTGGAAATTAGGATGCGAAAAATTTAGTGAGATCCCTAGTGATATTTCTAAGGTATTTCTATGGATGTGTCTAAGGCTAAGTATAAGTATAGGTTATAGTCCAAGAATTATGGTAATGATCTTAGAATAAAACCTAAGATGTTATATATTGAAGGTACTCCCCTTTTAATATGTTGTTTTCCTAGTATGATTTTTGCCTCTCACACTATTCTTTTTGGGTTTTAGAGGATGGCTGGAACTCGAAGAACTGTGTTGATCAATGTAATGGAAAATGAAATGATTTTCCTCTTGAAAAAACCAATTATATCAGATATGGAGTGAAAAATTTTATTACTATACTTACACAAACTATGAATCATTCTGGACTTCCAAATGAGCATTGAAATGAACAATATTCTATTGAGTTCATCATGAGGCAACGTCCACCTTCTTTCAATGGTTCTTCTGATCCACTTATTGCTGAACAATGGATTGGTACAATTGAAAAGATATTTTCCATACCTTTCTATTCATAACATGAAAAAGGAATTCTGGCTATTTACCGTTTAGAAGTTGAAGCAGACCAGTGGTGGACTCTAATTTAGAATATGAGGCCCCACGATGAAATTGAATACATGGAATGGGATGAGTTCTAGAACATATTTTTCAATAAGTACATCCCTCATACTCTTCTAACAAAGATGGAAAAGGAGTCCTTGAGCTTATGCAAAAGGATACAGAATCTGTTGGTATATACAAAGTGAATTTTACAATGCTTGCAAGGTATGCATCTGGCGTTATCATCCAAACTGAAAGTAAAGTTGATCGATTCTTCAGTGGCTTAAAACCAAGTCTTCAAAAGGCATTAGCTATAAGAGGATTCAGTAGCTATGAATAAATTGTTCGTTTTTCTATCAAGGTAGAACTTGAAGATTGTGTTATATATCCATCTCATGGTTTTTACGAGAAACTAACGATGGAATTTAAGGAAAAATCTCAGAACAATGGTAAAAAGAAGATGAATGTTTCTTTATGCTAAAAGTGTGTAAAGAAGCATGGTGGAGATTGTCTATAAGGTACTTGAAAATGTTTCAAGTGTGGAAAAGAAAGTCATCGAGTAGCTGAGTGAAAAAGTAATGGGAAAAACATTTCTAATGATGTGACTGAGGAAATACTATAGAGAACACTCCATCATCATTTCAATGATTCAAGTGCAAGGAAATGGGGAATTATTCTAATCAATGCCCTAATACAAGGGTTAATGATGATCGACGTGAGCAACCTCTTATGGAAAAGGACAAAGGGAAGTCACATGCGATCACTATTTGTGATGTTGAGTATGGCAATGATGTTGTGGAAAGATTAAATTTTTATGTAATGGGATTTTAAAATAGTATCATGGAATCTCAATTATAGTATCGTGGAATTTTGGAATATCTATGTACTGGTTTTCAATAATTGTATAGTACCGGTAACCATGAAAAGTGATTAATGTATTTTTGGAAAGCAGATGAAATGTGCATTATGAAGGAGGATAAAATGGTATGTTTGATGGTACTAATGAGATCATGACTGGTATAAGTAAAAAGTTATATCACAGTTTGAGTATATAGAAATTTTGGGATTTTGGTATGTGGAAGGAGTTAACTTTTGACAGCATTCATGCTTTAACTAAGGTTCCATGGTAATTCATGTTTGAAGAGAATACATGATTAAGGTATTCACATGTTTGGAATGTGACCAATAAGATAAAAATTATTATATATGGGGGATAAATGATGGTATTCACTTGCTTGGTAGATGAACTCTCCAGTATTCATTTTCTTTACACTATAAAATTGGACAGAAGTATTTTGGATATGCCTAAAGATTGGAAGGAATTAAGTTAGACATCAGATAGTATTGTTTAAGGCTAGAACCTTTTGATATTATTTTTGAAATGTTATAATAGAATAGTTTTATAAAAAGGAAAACCTATAGGATGGGCGACAACCCATCACGTCGGACAAGGTTGCGGGAATCGAACCCACAACCGAAGTGCAACATGCCTTTATCACCTACCACTTGCCTATAAGAAGTCCCTGATTAGTAGAAACTAGTTTTATTTTATTATGAGGTATGATAGATGAATTATAAGTCCATTTTTGGAACCATATACGATTAATCTCACCATAAGATGGAATTATGTATATATCTTTTTCTAACCTTATGTTTGAGACAGATGGAATGACCTTTCATTCTATCGCATGATCTGCTAACACTTCACGGAATACAAATTCAACTTAATTTCTTTAAGAGATGAAATGGAAGTTGTTCAAGGCACAAACAACAGTGAGATTGTTCCAAAATAAAGTATGTATATATTTTAATTCAAAAATTATTCAACATTATGGAAATGATCTTGAAAACCAAAAATGTTGTCCTAGTTCCCTCATATCCGATGAATCAGATTGTACCTTAGATCATCAAAAATTTATTGCTTTGTGATTGTTGGCTTTTTCATAGCCATGTTCTCTACCACTCTTCATTCAAACATTATGGATATAATTCTCTTCTATATCCATATTTTCACCTATATTCTCCAATGTGGAAACCCATTGATGAGTTACTTTGGGTATCCATTATGTTTCTAACATTCCTTTTTAAAATGATGATTTAGTATTCCTTTTTACGATGTGGGTTTCTATGAAAGAAACTTTCAAGTAGAAAACCACTTATAACCTTGATAAATTTCAAAGGAGAAATTCATTTTAAGGGGGTACAATGTAACACCCCGAGATTTTATGAGAATTATTCTTTTTAATTTCATTGATGGCTTTTTTTGTATGATTCACCTAGATTAGCTTGTGCTATATGCAACACCGTATTAGCTTCTAGAATACGCACCACTATTCTTGGCTTGTGATGCACACAATTTCAAGTTATTTTGAATAAAATTCATTTTACACAACACCTAGTATATATTTTGATCAATTTATAAATGAACTATATTTTGAGTATGTTATATGCAACACCAAAGGAATCTTTCCCTACACACAACCCTGACTTAGCATACATTACACACAAGAGAAACCTTCCTCGGTAGCTTGCGTTATACACAATACCGAGTTTCACTAAATAATGATATATTATTATAATATTATGATTAGCCGTTATGAATAGTATTAACTTAATTTTGAATATTATAACATTATAATTCATCTTACATATTTTCTAGAATAATATATTAAAACAAAATCAATTTTTCGATAAAAGAATTATTTTTTAAAAAAATGCAGTTTTACCGGCTTTTGATGGCGCACCCACTTTAAATATAATTTTTGAAAAGTTTATAAGATCAATTTTACAAAAAAAACTTCTTATTTTTAATCAATATATAAAAATTTTACATTGGATAATGTTTTGATATTTTTCTGACAACGTTCTTATTTTGATGAATTATAAAAACACGGTAAATTTTAATTAAAAACAACTTTTTTTCATCAAGATAATTTATATGGATAAATTATAATATTGAATGGTTTTAAATTATAAATAGAATATATTTTACCATTTAATATTATCCAATTAATTTCTATTAATTTTACATTGAATTCATAGGTAAAATATTTCAATCTTTCACAATGTTTAAACTTTTAAAACCTCTTTTCTTAACAATGGGATTAATTTTAAATTAATTACACCAAATTATGTGTTTTGAATTTTGAAAAATGTATCCCATATTTGGATTAAGTGGGTACAAATTATGTTAATAGGTTACTTTTTTTTGATATTATGAATAGTAACTACGGTAATTTGTATTTACTACAGTTAAAGGCAAATCAGGTAATTATGGGTAACAATAAGATTATAAAATTACCCTAAGACCTAAACAAATTCTATTGGATGAATAAAAGTCATCCCTAATCACCTAAGGGTATGAATAGATTAATTTCATGGGCTTTTGACCATGAAAATTATATAATTATTAATAAAACCAAAGGAAGTGACAACATGTCACTCTCTTATATCTTATAAGTGTAATAATTTTAATTTAGTGATAAACTTCATAAAACTTCAAACATGAATAGTCTCCAAAAATCTAATAAAATTATCTACATCATTTGAATTTATTTCTAATTTTGATGGGTTAAATAATTACCATAAATTATGACACAATGGTGATGTAGAAATTATTTTATTTATTAAAATATCAAATAAATGGTTTTAAAAATATTAAAATAAATATAATATGAACTAATTAGTGTTATCAACGAATTTTATAGATAAATATGACATGTTATGAATCTATTAAATCTTTTAGTTCAAACATATATTCTGTGTGGATTTTATTTAAATTCAAATAAATTAATAGTGTCAAAATTGACACTATTGTAATTTTATAAAAAAAACATATTATAAAATTGTTTAAAACTCACAAAATTTTTTAAAAATTATAAATTGAAATTTATATGGCCTAAAATTTCATAAATAATACAATTATGTAAAATTCACAACACACAAGAAATTATTTATAACAATTTAAAATTTAGAATACTATTACCACAAATAAAATTAAATAGATTAAATAATGATAAATCAAGTTGATCAGGTTTAAATTAATTTTCCAATAGGTCTAAATTTTATTGGTTGATGAGATTACAAGCCTATAGAATCTAATATTCATATTTGAGTCATTTTGGAGGTTTTTATGTGGGGTTTAAATTTATTATAAATTAATATTTCTTATATTTCCAAAGGTGCCCATCTCCTCCCTTATAAAATGGAACCTCCTCCCTCTCCTCCTCATACCATTTTGTGCCTTCAAGCTCATCCAAACCCTACAAATTTATCTTCTACACTTCCCCAGAATCATACAAGATGTCATGGTGTTCTTCAAACACAATCTTTAGTGCCCTAAGAGGAGGTTCAGAAGAGGCGCGTCGAAGATGAGGTAATATCCTTTACCGATTTTTTGAAATTCATTTCATATTGTAATTCCAATTACCTTGTTTTTTCATAATAAATTATTACCATAAGTATCAATAATATATTTATATGATATTATAAATATTAACCAACCCTATTTCTTCTTCTAACCATCCTGCAGAAAATGAAATCACCGCGCGTGCGTACGTGTGGAATACCGTCTCCACACCGTGGTGTAATCTGTTTTTCCACCACCATTGTACTTGGATGGGTATAATTGTGTAAATAATAAATAAATAAGGTTATTATAACATGATTATAATTATTAAATATTATATCATTCACTTTAATTCCATTCAATAATTATGAGAACGATATCATCGCTCGTGTGTACGTACAGATTACCGTCTCCATGACGCGATGAGATTCATTCTCCATGTTAACCATCAAGAATGATTATAAAGTATATATAATAAATAATCATGAAATATATAAAATATTAATGATATTGGATTTATGTATATGTTATTTACTTACTTCCAGTAAATTTAATAAAGAATCAAAAACAACGTTCATGCGTACGTACTGCCTATCGTCTCCAAGAACGGTGCATTTCTTCCCATTTATCGATATATTATATATATGTATATTCTGAATATATATTATATATAAATCATGTTTTAAATTATGGAAATAATTAATCATGATCAATATAATTATATAAATAATTACAATTCAAAACACGTATGACAAATGAAATGATTTTAACCAAAACGATGCTTTAACATGGAATTGAAAAATGAATGGGTAATATAAAGTCGTAAGTGAATCATATATGATATCCTAAATAGTATTATTTTTATTTTACAAGTTAATAATATGTTTAATCCCAATATAAAATAGTCTCAGACACAAACAAGTAGAAATTGGACATAAGGTAATGGATAATTTTTCAATCTCGTTTTTATCCGAGATTTCTTATACGTAAGTATTTACTGGGGATATATTTTTCATCCATGTACATAAAAATGTTTTTTATAAAGTGTTTAATATTATTCTAGTATGTTTAAGGTCATTTTTACCCCTCTTTTACTGTTAAATAGTGTTATGGAAGGAATATTTCTTTTGTTTACTATGTGAGGATCTTTTTGACTTTTCCAGCAAAATTATGAGGAGAATGTTTTTTTAACTTATACGACATGATTGGATTTTTATGGTTTCATTACCCCTTCATTTCATGAAGATTACTATATAATATTTCATGATTATTTTCAAAAAAATCATTTTCTTTTAAAATTTCATGGCATTTTGAGAAAATAAAATGATTTTGAAGAAGAAAGGATATTTTCTTCAAGAATTCATTTCAAGTGTTTTATCGAAACTATTTTCCATCTAAGATGACATTATTTAATATGGTCATGTTTCAAGTATATTGTCTCTATTATTTACAAGGTTTTATTTTTATTATGATCAAATGATATCTATTTGTTTTATATGGATTATGTTATGATGAGATGATGTTTATGAAAACCATATTTTTCTTTGGGTTATGATGAATGATTTATGTTTATTTTGTGGCCCACGAAATAATTATTTCATTTTGAGATGGGTGGGACCTATATATCCCTCCAATGCATTGAGTAATGATTTATATCCCATGATATATACATTGTTGGAACAGAAAGTGAATCTGGATCAGTAATACAAGGTTGGAACGACAAGGAAACTCAGTTTAGTAATATACTTTGTCCACTATGATGGTCTTGGAAACAATACCTTGGCTACTATAGAAATAATAACATGTGATTAATGGTTTTTCATAATTCCATGTTTTATTCCCATGCCATTTTATCATGATTAAAGTTCCTTTATGATCTATGACATATGTACTGCAAAGATTTAGGTCATTACTCAAGATTTTAATGTTTTATGTTCGTGTTTTTACGTTCAATTTTTTATGGATTTTTTAAGTTATCCATGTTTAACCTTACTGTGCATTTGAGATCACCCTTTTTATGTTTTCTTTTCCTTGGGATATAAACAAAGGTTTTAGGTAAGAAAAAAAGGGGAAGATCTTTATGGGAGATGTTGAAGATCTTTCACCATGATTTGAATATTATGTTCCGAGTTACCAAAGACACTATGCTAACATAGTCTTTGGGTTTATGTTTTTGTTATGTATTATGTATTACACAAAAGTAAAGTAATTTCCATGTACATCATGCTTGGGTATCTACTGTGACTATCTGATTAGGACACTCTTGTTGCATGGGGTTAGGGGATGCTTACATAGAATTTTTATCCCCATGACTATGTGTCACAGTGGAGAGACATGGTTTAAAATTTCTATCCACTCATAAGTAAGAGGTATTCTTTTCCAAATGATACATGATTTTGTGACATGAATGAAAACCGTATAGGCGATTCAGTTCTACCCAATGCAGATAGTATCAATTGGTGATGATTGATTCCCTTTGTCTTGAGTGTTTTGGGTAGGCGTGTGAGATAGTGGGAATCACTGATGTACATTTTTTTAGAAATCATGGCTACTCTTCTTCTTGGTATGAGATGGGATATAGAGATACCCTACTCACAAATTTGGGTTTCATTGAATAAGAATATATATATATCCTTCTTCGGTACCCACTCCTTGGGACCAGTTACTCTTCTTCTAAATGATGAGAAGATGCATGGGGTATGCCACATGCTTTCAATCTCTAGCTTCTCATGAAAGGATGAGTCTCGTCTCCTACTATAGATAGCAAAGAATCAATGAGAAGTTAATATTATCACCATGTTGATCTCATTTTGTTTGGATGATTTTACATTTACTCTTGTTTAGATTTAGTTGTACTCTTTTGTTGTACCTTATTATATCTACCACTTTCCTCTTTAGTTGTATATCTTACTGCTCAACCTTTACCCTTTCAGGGAATTAATGGGGTATGTATATACTCAACCATGAATGGTATTTTACCACACAAGTTGTGTCTTTTGTATAAAATAGATAGGTCTACCATGATTTTATAGAAGCTTAGAGGTACAAGGTTCTTGGACTGCATACAGTGGTCGTAGAATGAGATCAAAGAATGGGGATCTATTAGCTATTTTAATTTTCATGTTTTCCATCAGGTTGGGATATATTACTACTTGGGAATGTAGTTTTTCTGTTTACTTTTTAGTATACACTACCATAATTGTGTATTGTCTATAATATCATGCATGTTTGGTTTATTTTATAGCAGTGTTTCATCTTTTCTTCTTTCCCTCTGCACTTTTTTTCATTGGTTTGGTTTTATGTATTTTTATATGTAGTTAAGATAATTCCTCCCTGGGTAACATTATCCATCATCACATGTCACCACCCCTAGCCTATGGAGGTGGGATTGGGGAATTTGCCGCTCGAGCTTAGGCTTAGGTTGAGTTGTGACACATACCATTATTTTAATAAATATTTCATCATTCATTTCGATTTTACGGGATCTTATACCAGTACTACGTTTCTAATATCAATGATTGTTTATTTTAATAAATGGGAAGAAATAATAACCCTTAAAAATAAAATCACAATACATGAGATCGTAAAATCATGTTGTAAATATAAAATGATGAAATTGTGTTCCGTATACTATTCATGGATCTATTGATGCTTCCATCATCTTTATGGGATTGATAAAGATAAAATGATAAATTAAATGATTCCACGGTCTATATTTTCTCAATGTATTGAATCCAAATCACTTATAGAATCATAGGGATCCTCTACACACCCATAATATTATTTTATCTCACTTAGGAAAAGGGTGAGTGGGAAGAGAGTTATGGGAATAGAAGAGTATAATTATTGTATTGGGAAATCTCACATACACCTTTTTAGGGATGTTGGTGGTTATATTAGTCTTAGAAAACCTACATTCCAGTATTCATGTGTTTTATAACATATTCATTAATTTTATATCTTTTTAATGCATTCATTATATAAATTCAATACCTCGCCAATGTGTTTCATGTTTGGAAGTGTTTTATTTACTGATATCTAGTTGAAGTGTCTCGAATATTAACACATTATTTTTTAGATCCCAATTAAACGTAGTGGTTCTGATATGTCTTAGCCAATGAAAAACCACAACTATTTCAGATGATTGAAAGAATTCAATATCTTATAATCATATAACATTCTATATGATATGTCCCATCCTGACCCATGTTTATTTTATTTCATTTATTTATTTTCTAATATTTATTTTTTATCTTGATTACCTAGTCATATACTTTAAATTGTATGATTTATTATGTTTCTAGCATAGCTGAATGGTTTACACATGGTAAGTAGAAATTGTGTGGTAATTGTCAACCACTATGTGTAATTTAATAGTGTAATTTCATATGGTCAATTCACTATTTCACAGGCTTTGTAGCCAAACAGTGTGTATTTATAGGGGTGTCTCGTAGAGGAATAAGGATGGTGCATGGTTTATCAAACCATGTATCCACATCATAATATTGAACCAACACTTTAGAAAATTAAATTTTCGGTTTTCAATCTTCATTTTCCTAGATAAAATTGAATCCCTTGTCTATCTCCCCCTCTAACATGGCACAAATAGTTCATTCTCCCTTTATTTGTGCCTCTCCTCCTCCCCCTCCCTTGGATCACCCACTTTGCCTTCAATTTTTTGTGTGATCATCTCATGTTCAAGGTTTCCACTAATCCTTATGAGGTTCCATGGCTTCTTTGAGGTGGATATATACATCCACTATAGAAATCATAATGTTCTAGGTATATCATCCCCATGCTTGGCACTCTCTTTTTAGAAAGATTGGTTTTTGACTTTTAAAAACATTATTTTTTATACCTTATTGTATTATTGTTTATTATTATGGAATTTCTAATAATAAAATAAATTTTAAACAGGGTTTTCATAGAACATGATGGTATTTTATATTTTGGATTATGGTTTAAATATTCATTATTTAACAACACAAACCCTATGTTACAGAAATTTCCCAAAAAGATCTTATAAATGTTTTATATGATTTCAAAAATGAGTTCTGTTCTAGAAAGGTATTTCTAGATTATTTACAATTTTTAATTGGAATTTCTTGGAATACATGAAATTCAATGTATTGTTAAAGTATTTCAAGAATGATATATTTAAAAATGTGTTGTCTTAAAGTTTATTTTAATGTATTAGACTGTTATACAAATGTATATGGGTATAAAAGCACAACTATATATATACATATACAAATTCACATTTGAATATGTAATTTTTTTATATAAAAAAATATTTCTATGTGTTTGTGTTTGTTTGTGTGTGTGTGTTGGTATAATAATCTATGGAACCTTTTCGAATTTAAAATTTATAGTCAAACTCAATTTTTGAATAAGTTTTTAAGTGGATTTATAATGTAAATAAAAGTCCCACTTAATTTTATTTTCATTGATTTCTATTTATTATTAAGGTTATTTTAAATAAATATACCCTTGTTGTGATAGTTGTGATGATTTATTATATATATGAGGAATGTTTTTTAGGTTTCCCCTTGATTAGAAAAATGAAAAAGTTTAAAGACGAATTTAATGTTTTATGAATTAACATATATGAAATTAGTTTTTTGAAAAGACAAGGTCCATGGGAACCCTAGTTAAATATGTGGGATGAGTAGGAATGTTATTCAGGGTAAAGTTATTCCCCCATATCTTCTGTAATATGAGAAAACACTAACTAAATATACTATTAATGATGTAGTTATTGATTATAATTTAGATGAGGTCCTCCCCCATAGTTCCATCACATGAAAATTATTATATATTTTTAACTTTAATAGTTTTATTATACTAGGAAGTGGACTAGACTATAGTTTCCTTAGGGTGTCCCCATTATTCTTACCATTTAATGATTTTTATTTTGTGGTGATTTATTATTTATTACCTTTCATTGCTATATATTTTGGTACTCCACAATTATTACTTGATATTTTTATAATATCTTACTTAATTTATTAAATTGTTTATAGAATAGTTTAGAAAGGTTTTTTTAACACCCCATCTTGAAACACTAGGATTGAACCAGAGTTTTATATGGCATCGTGCATGCCTCCCCGTATGCAAGAGGATTCCAATTAATAGTGAGGGTTTCAATTCAATCAGTTGGGATACTATACCAATAACATCGAGGAAGAAATGTATATACAATAACATAATAGTGTAAATAAAAAAGGATAAATAAAATAACATGTAACATATCTCAATTCATGCATAGCACAAATAAAGGATCCCCAAATTGGAAGGTTAAACTAGTGTACAAGGCACATAGATATATAAATAAAAACCATATTACCCCTCCAGATTACATCATGTAAATTCCTCAGAAGACAATGATCCATATCTTTACTCCTTATCATTAGCCCATTTATGTTTCATGGGTCCCTGATCATAAATTATACATGCACATCGAGATGTCTATTAAGGGTTTGAGTATAATACCATTAAAGCAACATCGATGTTTTCTTTTTCATAGTACATAATAAATATAATAGTGTAAATCATGAAGTAGATATAATCCAGAAGTAAACATATAGACACACATGAACTGAGTCATCATGTGATAACCATGACACTGAGATCACTTGCCAACCTAATTCGGTAAGTTACCGATTAGGATGACAATGTCATTCACCACACATCTGAGGATGTGCCTGATGTCCCAACAGTAGTTGGAACCCTATGAATTTTAGACTCGTTCCAAGTTCTACCTTTAAGGATAACCACATGACACACATTTATGGTTTTAATTAATTGTAACATTGAATGCCCCATTGTGACTGTGGTTGTAATCCTTGAACAATGGCAAGTGTCACATGGAATGTTCAATATATTGGTATGGTAACATCGTCGTTTCATGGAAATGACCCATATATGTGTGTTTAAAAAGGATTCTGAACACCACTTTATAGTCTATGCCATAATTGATCAATAATTCTATGATGCTACTCATTCAATTAAATTAGACATCATCCATAGCCTTTTTCAAATCATCATTCCCCCTACCCCAAGGGGTTATCTAACCAAAAATGAAAAATATATTCATCCACATACCTATTTTAACATTGTATAGGATGTGAATTTTGAAAAAAAAAGAAATAGCATAGCAAAAACCAATAAGGAATAAAAAGAACTATTCTCAAGAGTTCACACACACATGCATGATACCACAATTTGGAATGGGTTACATAGGCTACCCAAATATCTTAAAAACACATATCATGGATGGGTGTCCAAGGGAAACTAAGGAAGAATCATGTAACATATATCAAGAAAGGATTCCATGAATAAATGATCAAATCATGAAAAAATCATATACAATTCCCTATTTTTTAAGGATATTACCACCCCCAAGATCATATATGTCAACATCTGGGTTCACCAAGTAGGTAGTAACCTGAAACATGACCACACCCATGGTTCTAAGAACTATCTCTAGAAGCACATAAGTGGTTAGGAACTGTGATTCTAGATAGGATCATTATGCCTTCAAATAAAGAGACCCACAAAATAAGTGTCTCTAATATAAACACCATTGGGATTTTTTAGACGACCAATGATAAAAAATTATAGTTTTATTACACTAAATTTTGGGATCAACTTTATAGACTAAAAAAATCATAGTTTTGGCCTTGAACACCTCATTCTAAGATCACCCATGATGTTAAGAAGATATAGGATAGAATAAGAACGAATCATTGGAGTTATCCATAAAATAACGCCATACTAGAAACACTAGATATGAAGGTTAAATTGAGCCCTTACATAGACCCAAGGAGAGGAAAGATAGTTCAAATCAAGGGAGAATAATATTTTGGATTAAATTCATATAAGGTCAAAACATATGTCACCTATAGCACCTAGAAAATGATACAATCATAAAAGAGAACTATTGATCGAATAATAGGGGTAAGAATATGGTTAAAATTGAATTTAAGACCACATATTTAATCCAAAAACATTTTAACTTTAAATTGGTCAATATATAAATATGGGATCCATTACCACAATTTCATGTACATCCTGACCATCACCACACCCTCCACCATGTCTGACCCAAGTCATGGTGTTATTAAACATTTAGAGAAAAAACTTTACCCTATAATGTGTCTTTCCTATTTGACCTATTTTCCAACACCAAGTCCTTAAAAATTCCCATGGTGAGGATTCCCATATCATGGACCATGTGTCCATCCACATCTCTCTAGGCCAAAGGCAACTATGATCCCACTTTTTTATTTTACACTAAAGCTCACCATGTCCACCGTGGACAACACCACAATTGTGTTGCAATACTTTTTAGATAGAAAAACTATTAATCTATCTTCTTAGATTAAAATAACATTCGATAAAATATAAACATATTTTTGAACAGTATTGGTGCTCAAAGACATAATTTATGACATTCCAGAACGTACACTAACCTACCCTTTTAATATTATGGTGTTATAATTATTCCCCTCAACAGAATTATTGTTATTGGTATGTATCATCATATTCAAGCTCTAATAAATGGTTTAATATCACTCAAATGTAAGACACCCTCTCCCAAGTCTCCCACTAGAACTATTCGTACCCCTATATGATTCAAACAAGTGGAATCTCTTCCCCCCTATGACTTTCATATTCTTGTTAACTACTAGAAAATTAATATTCTTCAAATGACATATCTATCTCTAACTCAATGTCCTTATATTCCATAACATGCGAAGGATTAGGCATATACATCAGAATATGAAATACATGGAATAAATAATGTGTACAATGGTGTAATTAATGTTGACCCAAATGATAAACCATTTTCCTAATATGCTCGATGATCATCAACAATCTAGTGAATTTTGTTATTTGATTTCCTTGAATATAAATATGTTGATTTCCATACCAATGAGTCACCTACAAGAAAACATGGTCGCCCATAGAAATATCCAATGGTTTCCTTATATGGTTGGAATTTTATCTATATCTACTTTGGGTAGTGACCATGCAGTTTTAGATCTTCAACACTCTATCTAAATAATTCTTTAGTAGGCCCAGTGTCTCAAAAGCTACCCCGCCAGCCTTAAGCTATCATAATAGTGAGAAAAAATCGTACCTAAAATATCCTCATATGGTACCATATATATATATATATAATCCTTGTAGAAGATATTATAATCAAACCCCACAATGAATATATACTCATACCATGATATAATAAAGTATATGATGAAATCTCGATGAATATACTCAATAATTTGGGACATCCTCTTAGATTGAGGATATTCCTATGGGTGATTTGTCATGAAGAATCGTAATACAGTCCTAATATAATTCGTCAAGACCTATTAGAACTAATACATTACACATGTGTCTCTTTATAATACAAATCTCAAAGTAAATTCATGTAGATGTATAATCTCATGGACACATATATTTCCCAACACATCCATAGATAAAGTATCTCGGATCGGAAAGAAATGGCCCACCATTATAATTTGATTGACTATCACCCAAAGATCATCATGGTTACATTAGGTCATTGGTAACCCTACCAAAAATATAGTGTGACATCATCCCTATTCTGGATGGGAAATGGAAGTGTCTAGAGTAATCCACAAGGAAATTGATAATCATCCTTTACAATCCTTTTATAAAGAAATTATGAAATAAAACAAGTGGAATCCTACTTCATGCATGGAAACCAAAAATATCATCAAATGTCATGGTACATATTCATTGAACCAGGATGCACTATCCGCTATGAGACATGGGAAACTATCGTATGCTCTTCCCGGATTGGAGAAGGAACTATAACCCTCCAATGGAAAAAAATCTCATCATCATCTTCTAAGGACCAAAAATGTTCTACATCATTTCCTTTCAACCATTCTAGAATCACCGCTCACTTTTGATCTAACTCCTAGCTATTGATTACCCATTCAAATAAAGATAACATGAAAACGAATTTTTAACAGGTCACTAACCCTTTGTTAGTCCAATCCATCCTTATATCGGTGAAACAACATGTCATATGCCACTATTACTATGAAGTACTCTCTCATATATCCTAAGAATCATCTATAATCAGGTGAAGAGACACAATAAAAATGTCACACATAACTATTGTATAATTCATCTAGAAGTAGAACGCCTACCAGTACTCTACCCAATGAATTTTCTCTAGATTCTAGTCTCATTGTGAGATGATATTGTAGAGAATATTATGGTCTATGTAGTAAAGAATCATATCTCCAAGGTTATTGTGAATCTGACACACAAATTTTTTTACCAGAGCTACAAAATCAAAGTCATTGACAAGTTAGTTTTTCCCATGGGGTCACAGATAGAAATATCCCTAAGGTAATATATGATCATCCTTCATTAGAAAAACTCCCAATACAACTCACAATGAATTGTATGATTTCTTATATCCCATACTAGGTTCTTTAAATGTTATAATTATAGTTATATTCAACCTCATTACTAAATCAATAATTTCCTCTTTTCAATGATCTATCCTCTAAAACATATTGCCTTTCTAGGTCAGATCTATCATTGGGTTATCCAAAAACTATAAACCTGAGATGAAATGTTTTTTTACCTAAAAATAAAAAAATAATCATATCCATTTTTATATTAAGTGAGTGAACCCAATACATTATATCCTCCACCTTCATTGGGGATAAAGAAATTTCAGCCTTAGACACAACATGCCCTAGAAAACACACCTCCTAAATCAAAAAGTGGCACTAGGAAAACATATAAGATGTATTGTGTGATTTAATTGTACTTTGGAATATATCAATATTCATAGAAGGATTCTCTTAAGTGTATAAATTGATGAGGATATCATCAGTAAACTCCATAATGAAAAAGTTGAGATATTGATGAAAAATATTGTTCATGAGGGCGAAAAAAACCAGTGGAGAATTTTTCAAACCGAATGACATCACCATGAACATGTATATCCCATACATACTCCTAAACACTTTATTAGGTATGTCTTTCTCCCTGGTCCATAGATAATGGAAGAAAAAATCTAGGACGATCTTGTAAAAATAATAAGTTTCTTATAACTAATTAAATAGATCATTTATCCATGGAACTTTTTACATGTTATTCACCATCACCTAGTTCAACATTCTATAATCCACTCATATCCAAATCAGATAATCCACCTTTTGGAGAAAAAAAGTAGAGAAACCCATAGATATTGTAAGAAACCATGTTTCTATACATGATACTAATCCTTTTATTTTTAGTTTAAATGATTTTGTATGGCCTTTCATATTTAACACTTCTTATCACGAGTGTTTTGGAGGTGCATGGGTCTTGTTCGGAACCCAGAACCATGTATTGGGTTCAAAACAGCCTGGCTCATGGCTTGCATATAGGTAGAATAACCATGTTAGTGGAGGAATAGCATATGCATGGTTTCAAAAACCATGTGTAGTGGCTTCAAGACCATTTGTTAATTCTAAAATGTTTCAGAATTTTTTCAAATAGTTTCATCATGGTTACTACATAGTTAGAGAGATCATGCGTTGCAACCATGCGATGAGCCCTCTTGGAGGTAGTGAGCTGTGAATGGTTACCACATGGTTTGGGAAACCGTGTAGGTAAACCGTTAGATCCTACTGTGTGGGTTTTTAATTTTTTTTAAACCTAAAATCCCTTTTAAACCCATTTCAGGATTCTCTATAATGGACTGAGAAGCCCCTCTTATGGAGTTCTCCTTTGGAACCTAACCTAGGAATTGATACTAGATCTCTGTATGATCTTTGTTTCAAACTAGGTTTGTCTCAACAGATTTATATTGGTAAGTCCTATGTTTCTTTTTAGCCATGTTCAATTCTTCAAGAAATCAATTGAGATATACTATTTTATGTTAGTATTCCCTAATATTCTATTCCTCATCCATTCTTTATAATTCTCTTGAACTGAGACAAATCGAGAGTTAATACTAGATGAACTCTCTACTACCTATCCAAGCCCGGGGGTCTGTACATTCTTTCATCTTTTCATGTGGTTTTTGGGTGTTCATCTTTTTCACCGCCCATTGGACATTTTGTTGTGACCATTTTTTTGAGTGAGATACTTTTGGTCATTTTAGTCAGACCTAGTGAGGATGCATGTAGGTTCCATTTATGTTCATTGAAACGCATTGCTCGTTTTAAGGTCACCCATGGGGTTTTACTTAAGGAAAATCCTTGTTTATTCCTATTTAAACCTCCCAAGGGGAGTGTTCTTTTGCTTTCCTAATTATAGGAATCACGTTAATGACTTAATGGTTTGAACAGCTTAGCTAGGAGAGGTACTGCCTCCTTGACTTGTTATATCTTGTTATTACATGCCTATTTTGATAGTTTCGATTAATTTAAATGGATGATATGGGTCATTATACCAATATGAAATGACTAATGACATGTTAAATGGATTATATGGGAGGGTAGCCCTATAGGAATTGTTAATGATAAATGGATTTCATGAGTGGGTATACTCATGTCTTGTTCTTATTTATGTGAGTGGCTATACTCACATGGTTTGAATTTTTTAAACTAAGTGAATTGAATGAATTTTTTGATAGATACCATGGAGTGCTCTCTATGGGTCTGGAATGCGGTAATGGGAGCCTTGGGTTGACTCTGCCCCTTGGGTCTTGATTCTATGGGATTCCTCGGGATTTTTAACCTTGTGGATCTGGCTTTCTTAAACTCATGTAGGACATGTTGGTACACATGACCCTAGGACTCCAACCAGTGCTTAGACCAATTTTTCACTGGGATTCCCATGGGACTCATGGTGGATTCCTTGGATGTGTTCTTTGGATCCAACCCTTCGTGGTCTAGATTTATTACATTGAATACCTAGAAAATGATACTTTGGAACTGAACCTTATGGTCTAAAATTCATTATATGGTGTGGTTGTGGGATTCTGGACAACCTTATACAGCATGGATGTCGGTTTCATGGTATGGATAGATGTATGGTGTAATCATGTGACTTTTTAACTTTTTTTATAACTGACTCTTATTGTAGGTATCCTTGAGAGACTGTTAGTTTTTCTTATTAGAGTAGACTTATTCTGCGGGCATGCGCACCTACTTTACTGCATTTTTACACATGAACGCACTTATATAATTGTTGTTAGAACTGTATAGACCTTCGGTGATTACCTAATAGGATTTTTATCTCACACATTATTTGGGCCGGCTCGTGGAACCAAATAGATTATAAGGTTTCAGGTGATGATAGGGTCCATCACACAGGTACATGTTGTTGATTATTGCTTTGGAGCAGGGGAGCAGAGGACTAATATGAGCCTTGAGATGCTATAGGAAATTTTTGGTATTTTTTCTTTTTGGGATACATGTATTGTATTGTGTTTCCATGTACTATTTTGGATGATTTCTAGATACTTGTATCATTTGTATCATTTTGTATTATAGATACATCCGGTTGCTGATATGTTCTTGTTTTGACTTACATCCAGTTGAATGATGTTTATTTTTCTTCCACTATTTATTAGGTTTAACTTCTGTTGTAATGCTTTGATAATGAGTGCATAGCCTCCCCACTAACTCACTTATTCCCTCGCTACTAGTTGTAAGACTCTTGCATTTGGGGATATGCGCTTGATTCCGTGTGGACAACCAGGATTGGGGAATCATTGGGTGGCACCCGGGTTGAGGACTTTACAAAGTGGTATCAAAGGAGGATCCTTTTTGGATTGCCTTACTATTTAGAGATGTTAGATAGGTATATAAAAGAAATGGAATTTGATAATAAACTGTTCCTAGGAGTAGCTAGCCCATGTATAAGGAAAATCAAAATGGCCTCGAATAGAATTTTGTTTTTTTTGGATTTGATGGTTATAGTTGATTTGATTTTAACTTTGAATGACACGCAGGAATTATGACTTTACTGATGATGAAATAATGGGTTCCATTTCTATTTAAAAATGATGATATTAGGGTGTTCCATATCATGCATCATATATTCACTTGTTAAAGAAATCACAAGCCATGCATTGTGCCACACCATTAAATATTCATTAGTTATTGCATGCTATTATGATATTTGATGTGATGAAAATGTCTATTGTTGTGTTATTATGGGTGAAATATATATAAAGTGTGATGTCATATTTCAATTCATAAAGAGTATGGGCCCTTATGAGTTGGGATGTGACACACTGACAAAATGTAAATGCTAGATGAACTTTATATATGTGTGGTTTGAACAGAAACCATGTTTGGGTACATGAGGTGTTATGAGCCCTCATGAATTTAGAATTGGTAACACTTGGTAGAATTTTCATGTTAACTAAATGTTAAATGAAAATGGAATCATGGAATGATAGATAGAGACTTGACCTAGACCCAACTTTTGAGTGGTCAAGAGGAATAGAATATTGTGGTTTGACGGTTGTTTTTTATATAATTATGGATATAAGATAATGATGTGGGTTGACTTGGTTTCTAGGAAGGTTTTGACCTATCCTATGCTTTTTAGAATTATTATTTTATGTTTTTCTCTATTAAGCCTTGTGTTTAGAACTGTAGAGGCATTCCACCATGATGACCTCTAGTGGTATGTCGTGAGGGATGCAATGACCATACTTCAGAGATGGTGGGCCATGAGATACCGGTTGATCCTACTCTCGTGCCAACAGAGGCACCATGGGATGTTTCAGACATTGTTGTTGACACAAAGTTCCATGAAGGATTCCTTCAATATATACAGTCCTTCTAGGGAGCATCACAACTTGTTGTGTCTTTGTTCGAGATGACACGGGTGTTCCAGTAGCAACATCATACCATGTTTTTGGGGGGGATGGTGGACCACAGGTATAAGAGTGGTGTCTTGAGACCATGTCATAGATTTTTTAGCATATGGAGATTTTTCATGGGTGAAGGGTCATCCTCATGAGTTATATTCTATGTGGGGTAGAAAAGACCTCGTGTGGTGTTTTGGACAAGGATGATGTGTTGTGGAATATGGGTTGGGATGAATTCCAAACCCATTTCTTTGAGTACTTTTACCCTACGAATCTGCAAGAAATGTTGGCTAGTGAGTGTATGCATCTGTAGCAGGGTACTATGATGGTGATGGAATAATCGGAACGTTTTACTGAGCTGCATCATTTTTCACTGATGTATCTTACTGATGAGCTATCGAGGGTGAGATACTTCAAATAAGGTCTCGGATATCCTATAAAATATTAGGTGAATGTGTTTTGGTAGGCTTCTATGACTGAGTTTGTTAATAAAGCATTGATCATAGAGAGGATCCTGATGGGATTAATGTTTCTTTCTCTAATAGTACTACTTCTTTTGGTAGAAAGCATCGTTTCGAGGCTTCCCTTGAGGTTTGTGGTAGTTAGGTTGTGGTGGTGGGTTTCTTGGTGTTTTTTCATCAGTTTGGTAGGAAAGGCCACTTGAAGAATCAATGTGACCGCAACCCAGTCGAGTGCCAAAATAGTGGAAGGATTGGGCACATGTAGCGGTTTTTCAGGACCTTCCCACTAGCCGCGAGTGGTAGGGGTCATCTCTGATGTCAGGTTTAGGAGTAGGATCTTCATATCCGCGTCAGGTAGGGAGCTAGAGCTATGTAGGCCGGTCAATATAGGGCAGTGGTGATCGTGGTTGTGCTATCCAAACACTAGGTACTTCGAGACAACATGGTGGATCAGCTCACGGTATTCATGCAGTGTCACATGAACATGGTACATTCTAGACATATGTTGTATAATAGACCCAATATGATGAAAATCTCAGACCATCTTGGGTGAGAGGTACGATCTTAGTAGCTTCTACTATTGAATCTTTTCTTTTTGAAAAATGTTCATCACATATTTTTCTATCTGCAGATGTGGTCAAAAGACATGGGCTAATGATTTTTATGAGTGTTTTTTGATTCTAGAAACACCATTGGGAGTTAGAATGGGTGTTGTGTTCCAGTGTAAGCATTGTCCCCTTCAGGTTGGTGGGATTCGCTTTATTTGGGATCTTTATTTCCTAAAGGTGGAAGGGTTTTTCATCATTATAGGGATGGACAGGCTAGTATTTTATTGAGAATTTTTTGACTACTATTGTCGAAGGGTGGCTTTTACATCATGAAAGGATATAGTGAATACCCACAATGGTGAATGGGATGTCTAGGGGAGCCAAGATGGACCTGAGCATGCTGGTCTAGGAGGGATGATAGCCCATATTTCTAGTTTGTTTCTAGATGATAAGGGATTGAGTTAAGAGGAATTTCCTATAATGTTTGATCTCTTCAAGGATGCCTTTTTTTGAAGACTTTTTTGGGTTACCTCCTAAAAGAGTGGGTGTGTTATCCAATGAGATAGTTCTAGGAGCTCCACTATTATCCAATCCACCTTACAGGATCGCAACAACATCATTGAATGATCTCAAAAGGAACCTATATGATTTGGGGTTGAAGGGATTTATCAGACCTAGTACTTCTCCATGGGGTTTATTGGTCCTTTTTATGAAAAAGTTGTATGGTACCTTTACTCTAAGTGTGGACTATCAGAAACTGAACCATCACATGGTTTTAAACTTATATCCCTTACCAAAGATACATGACCATTTTTATCATCTTAAAGGACCTAGATTGTTTTCAAAGATCGTCATGAGGTATAGATGTTACCAGGGGCATGTTCAGCATGTAGATATATCTCATAGAGCCTTCGGTAGTAAGTATTGTATATACAAGTACCTTATTGTGCCATTTGGTCTCATGAATGCAACAATAGATTTCATGGCTATGATGAACCATGTATTCCATCCGTATCTGGATTCCTTTGTTGTGGTTATCATAGATGATATCTTGGTGTATTCTCAAAATCAACAAGACCATGGAATCTATCTTGAGATCGTTTTGAATACACTCAGGGAGCATTAATTATATGTTAAGCTCACAAAGGTACACTTTTTGATGGTTTAGATTCACTTCATGGGTGACATCATCTGGGCGACAAGAGTGTAATTTGACCAAGAGAATGTGAGAGTGGTAGATTTCAAGGAACAACCGAAATATATTTTTGACATACAGAGTATGTTGGGGATAACTGGTTACTACATTAATATTATACAAGACGTTTTACATTTAGCATTTTCATTTATAGGATTAAATAAGAAGGGAATGAAGTTTTTGTGGTAAAATTCTTGTGATATAGCCTTTCAGGATGTGAAAGGGTGGTTGACATCAGTACTCGTCCTGATAATACTAGACCAAGGAAAGAGTTACATGGCTTAATATGATGCTTGAGGTATTGGTTTGGGGGAAGTGATGATTTCGAGGATTGACTCGTGGCATGTGGGTCTTGGCTACTGAGGCCTCATGAGAGAATTTACCCAACACACGATCTCGAGCTAGTGCTGGTTGTACATGTGTTGTGCTATTGGAGGCACTATTTACTGGGATAGCATTTTGGGGTATATACGGACCACAAAATCCTTGAGTATATCTTTATGCAGCATGATCTAAATCTAATTCAGTGATGGTGGGTGGAGTACCTATGGTCCTTTCACTTTGATCATTCCTTCACGCATAGTAAAGTCAATGCATTGGACAATTCACTGAGAAGGAGAACTTAGATACAAGCAATGTAGTAGGATAGTAGTGAGTGGAAGCTTATTGTTTTTTTCTCTGAGATGCATATGGATTTGTAGGACAAGAAGTTAAAGACGTATCTTTCATCCTTAGTAGTGACCTCTACCCTACTAGATATAGTTAGGATGGGGAATCTATTACATTTAGAGGTCCTAGTTCTATGGGAGTGTGTGGCATGTGAAGAACCTCCTCCAAGATGGATGTTAGGCGATGATAAAATCTTGTTTATCCATGTACATGTTTGTTTTCTAGTGGATATACATGAGGAGATGATATGGGAGTTCCATTTTTCGGCTTAGGCAGTTCACCCTGGTGTCACAAAGATGAAAAATGACTTACACCACCAGTAATTGTGGTAATGTATGAAGAGAGAGGTAGCTAGTTTTATTATGAGGTGTTTCACCAATCTGTAGGTGAAGGTGGAACATCAGTAGCTGGAAGAGATTTTATTGTAGTTTTCTATCCAAGATTGAAATATGGATGACATCGTGATGGATTTCATGACTGTTTTATGAGGTCACCACAAGGTAAAGATGTTGTGTGGGTTGTTGTTGGTAGTCTTCCAAAGTTCACTCATGTCATACAAATCAAGGAGACCTTCAATATTGATGATCTCATAAGTCTATACATCTGAGAGGTGGTATGACTACAAGGGGTACTACGCACTATCATTTTGGATATTGACACCCACTTTAAGTCTTGTTTCTGGCAGAGTATTCAGAGGGTGTTGGGTAAATAGGTGCTTCAGAGCACAACATACCACCCTTAGACTAATGGACTATCAGAGAGTATGATATGGGTTCTATAGGAAATTATACAACATGCATTCTATATTTTAGTGGTTCTAGGTAGAGGAATATTCAAATGTTTTAGTTATCCTACAATAAAAAATATCGAGAAATGATATATATGGAACCTTATGAATATTTATATGGTTGGCCATGTTGTTCTCCCATATTTTGGGTAGATGTAGGTGAGGAAGCTCTACTAGGACAACATCTCATGCAGGAGATTTTGGATTAGTTCAGGTTGATACAGAAGCTGATGGATATAACACATTATCGTAAGAAGTCTTACGCTGGTTGTTGTAAAAGACCTCTAGATATCAAGGTCAGGGATAGGGTTTTCTTGTGTTCTACACCGATGTTGGGAACCAGAGGATCAACAGACATGGTAAGCTTTCACCATGATATGTTGATCCATTCTAGATTCTAGAGGGAGTCGGGTTAGTTTCCTATCTCTTGTAGTTACCTCATATGTACCAAGACATTCATGACATCATACATGTATCTTAGTTATACTGCTATCACTCATACTCATCTCGCATTTTTCATCCTGAGGAGGTTGAGATTTAGGGTGATGCATCCTTTGAGGATCATCTGATTCGTATAATTGATAGGTGCATGAAGGTTCTCTGAGGCCGGTCAGTTCCTCTAGTTTTTGTCCCATGGAACCCTAACTGTTTATAAGAAGAGACTTAGTAGAGGGAGGTTGATGTACAAGCTCAGTGGAAATATTTGTTCTCAAATGAATCTTGACCACCCATCAGATAGAAATTTGGGGACAAATTCCTATTAGGTGGGATGATTTTATGAACATAGTATTTTAACGTGGTACAAATCCTTTTATTTTTTGTTTATATTATTTTTTATGGCCTTTCATATGTAACCCTTTTTATTAGAAGTGTTTTTGAGGTGTATAGGGCTTGTTTGGGACCTAGAACCATGTTTTGGGTAGGAAATATCTAGGCACACAATTTGTGAAAGGATTTCTCATGGGTAGACTAATCATGTGAGTGGAGAAAGTAGCTTCCACATGCTTTTAGAAAACGTACTATAGAGGTTGAACGACCATGCGATAAGTCTGAAAAGTTTTACATTTTTTAAAGATAGATTATTCATGATTACTACATGGTTAGCAAGACTGTTCTTGGTAACCGCGTGTTGTGCCCTCTTGGGGGCAGTGAGATATGCACAGTTTCCACATGGTTTGGAAAATTGTGCAGGTAAACCGTGTGAGCCTACTATGTGGGTATTTTTAAAATTTTATTTAGAACCCTAAAATCCATTTTGAACCCATTTTGGGTTTCTCCTCATCATACAACTGACCCCATCCCGTGGATCACTCCTTTAGCACCTAACCTAGGAATCGGTCTCAACTATTCGTTCGATCTCTATTTTGAGCATGGTTTGTCACATCGGATCCCTAATGGTAAGGCCTATGATCCTATTTATCCATATTGTATTCTTCTAGAAATCGATTGTGTTTTTTGATTTTAGGCTACTATGCCCTAGTATTGTGTTATTATTTCATTATTTATATTTCTCTTGAACATGGATGAATTAGAGAATGATACTAGATGATCTCTCTACTCATATCCTGAGGGAGGTGGTTAATACATTCTTTCATTTATTCAGGTGGTTTTTGGGTGTTTGGCGTTATCAGTTCCTGTTATACATTTCGGCATGACCCCATATTTGAGAGAGCTACTTTTGGTAGTCTTAGTCAGACCAAATGAGGTTTTCTGTATGTTATGTTTATGTATGTTGACACCCATTGCTCATTTCGAGGTCACCACTAGGTGTTACATAAGGAAAATCATTGTTTATTCCTATTTAAACCTCTCAATGGGTGTGTGCTTGTGCTTTTCCGAGATAGAGGAAGCCCGTTAATGCCTTAATGGTTTGAATAACTTACCTAGGAGAGGTACTACCTCATTGATTTTTTATATCTTATGATGTCATGCCAATTTTGACAATTTCCCTTAAATGAAATGAATGATATGGGTGGTAATTCCAATATGAAAGGACTAATGGCATGTTAAATGGATTATATGGTAGGGTATGCCCATAGGAATTGTAAATAATTAATAGATTTCATGATTGGGTGTACTTGTGGCTTGTTCTGGTTTATGTGAGTGGGTATACTCACATGGTTTGAATTGTTTAAATTGAATGAATTGAATGAATGGATGGATAGATACCATGGACTAATTTCCATGGGTCTAGAACATGGTAGTGGATGACTTGGGTTGACTCACCTCTTAGGTCTTGATTCCATGGGACGCCTCAGGCCTTTCAACCCCATGGATTCGGCTTTCTTGGATTCACATAGTACATGTCGGTACATATGCTCCTTGGAATCCAACCATTGACTAGACATAGTTTCCACTTGGACACCCATTAGACTCAATGTGGATGCCTTGGATGAGTTCCATGGACCTTACCCTTCATGGTCTATATTAATGACATGTATATTCTAGTATTTGATACCATGGATCCAGTTCTTCTGGTCTATACATCGTTATATGGTGTGGTTGTGGGGTTAAAATATTATTTTTACGGCATGTAAGTGGGTTTCATGGTATGGATGGTTGTACAACATGGTCATGGGACTTGCTTACTTTTCTTATAGATTAATCTTGTTGTAGTTATCCTTGAGAGGATTTTAATTTATCTTATTATAGTAGACCTATTCCATGGGCATGCACACTTACATTAATGCTTTGTTTACACTTAATAGCACTTATAGAATTACTGTTAGAACTATATAGACCCTAGGTGGTTAATTACAAGGATGCTTGTCTCACACCCATTTTGGGCCTCCTCGGGGACCCAAATAGATTATAGGTTTATAGGTGATGATATGGGAATGTTTCTTGGAAGAAGATGTTGATTGTAGATTTGGAGTAGGGGAGCAGTTGACTGAGATAAGGCTTGCGATGCGATGGAATGTTTTTTTGCATTTTTTTCTTTTTGGGATACTTGTACTATATTGTGTTTCCATGTATTGTTCTAGATACTTTCTAAACACTTGTATCATCTACATCATTTCGTATATGAGACACTTCTATTTTCCTATATATATTCCTATCGTATCATACTTATATATTACTATTGTTTATTTCACTTATTCTATTTATCATGTTTAAATTTTGCAGGAATGCTTTGATAATGAGGGAATATTCCCCCCACTAACTCATCAAATACCTTGCTACTAGTAGGAAGACTCTTGAGTTTGGGGAGATGCGCTGGAGTCCATGTGGACAGCCGGGCTTTGGGAACCATTTGGTGGCATTCAGGTCCTGGAAGTTAAAGATATAATATTGTTTCTATAAATCCCTTATACTACATATCATCAAGAAGAATTTTTATTTCCCTCAACATGGATATCACCATATTATAAGGTAAAATTTACATCATTTTCACCCCTGAATCACATTATATTTTGAAATTAATTACTCTGTTTGGGGGTATATTTGAAAATTATTCTAGTAAAACATATGGATAGTGATAAAAAACTACAGGTAAAGAATATTGGTTTTAAAATTATCCTTAAAAATGTATAATTTGGTAAAATTCATTATAATTTCTCTAATCTAACTCAAATCTAGTACTACTCTTCAATCTCCCGAATCCCCCGCACAGAACATTACAAACATATACCCTTTTGAGAGGTTATTGATATCCATCTACAATTTTAGTTGATATTTCCACAATATATGACAATCCATTACACCCCAAAGATCACATAACATATAGCCATATGTAGGATCATAAAATCAAATAAATTCTAAAATCCCACAATCACCACATGACATTTTTGAATCTTATAAAGATTGTCTACATTAGTCCCTAAGGGATATTCGAGACACAACTATAAATTTTGGCTATTTATAAAGTTTTAAAACATTAAAATATGC
The DNA here is from genome assembly GCA_963277665.1 of Viscum album. NCBI lineage: Eukaryota > Viridiplantae > Streptophyta > Magnoliopsida > Santalales > Viscaceae > Viscum > Viscum album. Next base: position 252,179,112 of record OY728156.1, on the reverse strand, counting down.
CAAAACTAAATTTTTGTACCTTAATGTCATGTTTTAGATTAACTATGTGCCCTATTTCTACTACAATAGGGTCTAGCTAAGGCTGCCATTTTAAACTATTCCATAACATTGTCTATTTCCATAGTCCACAATGACAGTGAAAATAACATATTCTTATGGAGGATATAGACATGATTTTAAAATTTTTGGATTTATATTTTCTACCCCCATGGTTACATGGACCATGGGATTAGGTTACATGTATTCCCATGATTAAAAAACTATGTTCATAGGAATTAATTTCCCAAAAGCGTGTTTCTACCCCTCGATCGCTTCGTAATGAGCATTAACACCTTAACACTTCTAAACAGTCTTTTATATTTATATATGTATATGCCTTTATATATAAATATAAAATTTTATATAATTATATTAAAATATAAGGGATTAATAAACCATATCCATGTAATTTTAAATACACATCAAAAAAATTCAATCTATCAAACCCTTCGACAAATCTATAATGCTTGAACACTCATTTGAAAAAATTTATATATATATATTGATAAATTTAATATAATTATACATAATTATAATTTTTAATAATTTATATAAATGAATAAATTATTTTATATTGAAAGGTAATATCAATGGTTCTCTGAAACTAGGGTTGCAAATAGGCATACTTTCATAGTTTGAATTAAATATGGCCATATATAATTTATTATATTTTTATTTCCATTTATTCATAAAATCATATCCATAGACTCTCTAATGACATGGTTTTAAAAATCCATCGTAATATCCTCTTTTATTACCATATATTAAAGATAAATTTGAAAATGGACCCTCTTGCCATATTCCCAGACAATATTGTTTCTTCCCACTAAGCTCACATGGTTATCTACTTCCATAATTCCAAAAATGTGGTTATAGGTTATCCTATTTACATGAATAAATTAAAAAATTTAATAGGTTTTACAAAGATAACCTATAGCCATTGATTCTTTTAAATTGTGATAGTTGGATACTCTATAGACTTGTTTTTCAAAACTGTGGATATAGATGTGTGCTTATAGGTTTAATCAATATTTGTGAGAGAAAGTATCTTTAATGATATTATAATAGGTAATTATAGGATATTATCCACTTGAATAGAGATAATGGAATGTGAATCACCACTATTAGACAAAGTAATAAATAATGTGTAAGTGATAAATATCATACCCCAAACCATAGATGGTCACTCACCACTATTAGTTGGAGCCAAATCCATCTAAAATATAAACATTCCTCAGATCCATCCCCTTTCCCATGAGTCATCAAAGACTGGGGAGTCAAAATCCTCTTATATGGTTCTCCATCCCAAATTATTCATAATCTTTTAGAACTCTTCCCTCTATCCCTCATGAAAAAACCCTAAAGAGGTCCATTCCTACCACATCAGTTGAACTCCATAGGAATATTCTTATAAGTGTTCTGAAATGGAATCTTATCCAATAATATAATCCCCTATCATAAACAAAAACTACAAATGAAACTAAGGAAGTCTTCATCTGTCCCATATCTATACATCCATGCTTGTCCTACTCATATTTCCTCTTCTTATTATTAGATGAAAATCTTATAGTAGTGAGAGGAAGCTCAATCACAAGTCTTTTTTGCACTAGAAGTAATCATGATACCCTATCCCCCTCTAAACCCTTAATTATGGATAGGGTCTTGAGAAACACCTCTAGTTGTGAAGGAAATTCAAAACATTATACTAGTTTCTGGACCTCAAGACGAATTCCAATCATAAACATCCAAGACATTTGGACCACATTTCCATCCTAAAGAGGGGTGAACCCTAGAAATTTCATGAACTAAGAAGAAAATGAAGAGATGAAAATATATCCCTACTAAAAATCCATTAAATCCAAAGAAAAATCAAACTTCGTTTAGTCATTATAATATTTCTTGAGGAATAGTCCTTTAATGGCCACCTAAATATTACCCTCTCATCTAACATCATGATTCATGGTAGTCCACAAACTCCTATAATATCCTTATAAAATGAGTATCTGTAACACCACTCACCTTTCCATAAGAGTATGGATCATATCATAAACTACCATAGAAATTTTTATAAAGTACCATAAATCATCAAAGAATCCAGTACCTTGAAATTCTGGAGGATGTCATATATGGACTTTATAAGAATGATTAGTAATTTTCTTGTGAATATTTCCACCATAAACTAGAAAAATATAAAACCATTTTGATAAATGAGTTCGGTGTGATTAATCACCTGATCTAGAATAGAATAATGCTGATATATATCCTCCGGTACCACTAGAGGAGGTATAGCCACACCATTACAAGCATAAAAATCATAATTTTACTTTTCTGGCAGTCACATCATACTTCTATGTCGAGAAATTTCTAAAATGACAACAGGATATTTAATATGTTTGAATTTATCCATTGAAGATATATCTTAATTGGTAAATGTTATCATATAAAGGCTCTCTTATGAGGCTACCCATAACCCAAGGTATATCCCTCCTAGCTTTAACCAACACCAAAGGTATATCCCTACTAGCTCTACCCAAAACCAAATCAATGTGATCCTTACATTCATTTTAGTCACAGAAATATATATATACAAAAAGACATATTTGTATACTCAGGATCAACTAATTTATTCCAAATATATATTTTACACAACAAAGAATATTATCTTATCCTGAATAGATAGCACAATAAATGAATTAATGTATGGAACTATTATAAATCACACAATAGGTAAATATTTGGAATGTGATTTAATGTTCATACCGATGATGTATGAAAAATCCAAAATCCCATAGATTAGTAACAAAACAATATACTTAAGATTCACATGAAAACCAAAAAACATAACTATAATATAGATTCTATCACAAATGTGTTGTCCAGGAACACAAGCGACTCTTCTCCTTATCTCCCTTATAGCCTAACTCCTCTCCTCATTTTCCCCAAAACATATTTTACTATGAAATAAAAATGAGAGCCTCCTTTTCTACCATTTTCTAATTCTCATACATAAATCATCAGGTTTAATCAAGAGTGACACATGGCCTCATGCACACTTACCCATATGTAAGAGGATTCTAACAAGCAGTGATGGTCTACATACCGTCAGTTGAGAGATTATACCCTTAGAGACAATGAAAATAAGAAACAATAATAACATTAAAAAATAAAAAAATCAAAATCAAATAGGATGAAATGAATATCAAGTCATAAAATTTATCAACCAATGAACCCAACAGTTGAAGGTAAAACAAGAGTATGAGAAATATAGAAAAATAAATAGATCACTATATATCCCTCCTGAGTTTTTCATATTTCTTTGGTCAAACACCATGATTTGTCTCCTAGCTCAATTTCACTCGACCTTTTCCATTCCTTATGTCCCTAATCATGAAGTCTACATAAACATCATGATTCATCTATAGGTTACGAGTATAAAAATATTAGGACACCAAGATTTCATCCTTACCGAAATTGAAAAATATATAAAATAAGTATGTTAGTTCATGGATATATTAATAATTATACGTACATCCACACATTTTTTGAGTTATCATTACCTAACAGAGCACCCATGAACCTTTGCCTGACCAACATCAACATGATGTCCTTAAGGATTTCAATGAATACATCCAAAAATCACGTAATGTGACTCAAGTCCCAATATTGGTTGGTACCCAAAACATTTCAGTCATATTCCATTTTATTCCTTTAAAAAACCCTACACACTCCACCCTAGTGTTGTTTGTTAATATGAACAAATCACACCCCACCATGATGGTGGTTATAATGCTCAGATGTCTCACTTCACATGTTTAACATATTTGGATGTTAATATCACCAATGCATGGAAATATCCCATATCAGCATATAGCTAAAGGGAACCCAGCACCCCTACTCGGTATATTCCCATTTCAACCAACATGACTTGGATCACAATCATTATATCAAATAATCCATCACCCATAGCCCTTATCAGATCATCATGCTCCCCCTCCAAGGGGTCGTATAACCAACACTGAATGAACTATTCATCATAATACCCAAAGAATGCTTATACATGACATGAAATATTGAAAAATACATATCATTGAAATGAACAATAATCCTTAACAATAACATTCCTCAGGAGGATACACACACCCACATGAAAAAACAGCCAAAAATTGGTTATATAAGCCAAAAAATAACAAAAGAGTGTGTATATGGTATGAGAGTCAAGAGGCTACTCACCCAAATTCATGAAATATATATCCATCATTTGTTCAATGAATAAATGGTAAAATCATGAAAACATTTCATAAAAGGTCCTATGAAGTAAGTACATTCTTATATGAAGGTCATACACATCAACATCATGATTTTCAGGAAGGTAGTCACTCAAAACACACACACCCAGGGTCTAAAGAATAATATACAATGTCACATTAGATTCCAATAATGAATATTCTAGAGAGTAATGTCAACAATTTAAATAAATATTCTCAATAAAGTAGATTCACAGATACAAATACCACAAATATTTCTAGAATGACAATGATACTCAAGTATTAATTTTTTTACTAAACATACCTGAGAATCACCTATCTAGAATTCAAAAAAAACTAATGTATAATTCATGATATCCTCATTTCACGATTATATAATAATGGAATGTGAAATATTCTACAATAGGAATGAATAACTATATTTATCCATCAAATCATCCCAAACTAGAATAACCTACAATATTGGATGAACTGAGGCCTTAGATCGACCCAAAGAGATGTATGATCGACACAAAAAATCGAGAAATATAATATTGGATGAATATAACACAATTATAGAACCATTATTTCCTAGAGAATTTTTAAATCGAAGGAAACACAAAGGAGGGTTTTTTTCGATTAATATGGGTGTTAATCCAGTTAAACTGAATTTATGACCCCACATTTAATCCACATGTCTTTCCCCGTAAAATCAGCCAAGATATGATAATGGAGGCCTTCATTACATACATTTCAAGGCAAGAATGGGAATCACCATGCCCTCCTTAGTGTCCAAGACAAGGCCTTGGTGTTCTCGATCATGCTGAGTAAAATGGCTTCCTTTAAAGAATGTTCATCAGATTTTTTTACTTTTCCCTCACAATAATATCAAAAAACGAGTGTGGTGATGTTTTTAAGACATGTCCAAAAATATTATTCCAAGTGATACTTGACCAATACAATTCCCACACCAACCATGGCCCCCTTTACAATTTTACACCAAAACAGACTAGGTCCATCACTACCAACACCATGGTTTTGGTGTTTCTAATTTTGGATAGAAAAACTACAAAACTAACATTTTTCTTTCAAAAAACCTCCAAAGTAGTCAAAATCCTAGTTTTGGAAATAAAAATTCATTCAAAAACTTACATTTACATTCCTACTAAAATCAAGGAACTTACAGTAGTTTCGAGAAATTATTTGTAATGTGATATTCAAATGGTGTTTTCCAATTATAATGACTTTGGAATATAAAAAATTTATAAGAAATATTTTTAATTTAAATGATAAAATGAAACAAAATTTTTAATGTTTTATGAGGTGATAAAAATTTTTATTAACAAATTAAATTCATACATTTTATTTTTGTTTCCTAACAAGGATGAGGATGGGTCTTATATTAAAGGTTAAGTATTTGGAATGGTTGAAACAGACCAACTATGAATTTTTATGATCAAGAATATATTTATATTTTCATTTCATGATTTTAGCTTAACTTGTGACCATTCTTAGATAATTTATGACTTCAATTTTATATGTTGTTTCAAAAAGTCAAATTGATTTTATTTCATTGTTTAGTTTTTTACATAATGTATTCAAAAAATCATAAATTCAATAATTATTTAATTGAATTAGTGGGGAAATTCAATTGTCCCGTTATGGATATTTAAGATAGAGGTTGTGAATTATGAAGGAATTAAAGGTGATTTTAGGTAAATTAATTGTTTTATATATTTTTTAGTTATCTTATTTTTTATTTTTTATTTAGAATGGAGATCTAACTAATAGTCGGATCATACTAGAATATTAATAAAAGTTTCCCTTATTTTTTAATTTATATTGAGGTAAACATATTCTAAAAATCACTTATGTGATTACAGTGGTTCTATTCACTAACCTAGGGTGATTGGGATCATGTCTTGGGTAATTTACATGGTAGATCATACATCTGAGAGAGGAAAAAATATGTTTATTTCATATAAAAATTGTATTGTAGTCTAGGATCCTATAGGGTAAATTTTATAAATAACACTTTTATATTTGAGAAAATTTTTATATTTGAGTTAGGATTATCGAATCTAGGGGGGTTGGTCATGGGTTGGTTCATGATCACTATAGCTTGTGATGAAACCTGAGATTACATTGTATTTCATGATTTTAAATTTTATTTTAGTTTTATATTATTTATTGAAAATTGTGGTATTTTGTGGGAAACTATATTATTAATAGATATATATGTTTTTTGGGGATGAAAATGGGAGTCAAAATTACATCACTTTGTGAGCTCTCAAGGCCTTTCATACCATATGGATTCTGAGTACACTATTTTATATGACTTACAATGGTAAGAACATGATTGGAACATCATTTTCTAAACCATGTGTCCATTTAATTCAAAACCACTACTCCCTGTTAGAATATTTTTTGAAGTTACGTGATTTTGATTATTGGATTTTGGTTAGAATTAATGAATGGGAAAAATTATATTTTTTAAAAAATGATAAAAGTATTTTATGATGGGAACTTGATTTTGAAATGGTTTTTTAAAATAAAAAATTTGTTAATAAAAAAGAAATTGAAATAGGTTTTCCATTTAATATTTATCATATTAAAATCAAGGGTGTTATTTGGAATATGGTTAAAGACAATATATATTTGAATTTTTGATATTTTTATTTTTCAACAATTGTGATTTTGATTACATAATGGAGTTTTTTTCTTTGTTTTTTCTTTGATAAAGATAATATTTACATTAAATTTTTATGTTTGGATATTTTTTATCTATTATTTAATATATGATTCCTAGAGTGGTCTTGGGAATTTTCAGGTCTAGGGGTCATCTCCCATGATTTTATAATCAGGGTTTCTTGTTATGGTTTTTATGTGGTTATGGATATTATGAGATTTATTTCTAGTTCATTGGGAATTGGACAACCATGGGAAAATTTATTAGGAGACTTGGAAAATTGTTTCACCATTCAAGATTAGTAATTAGATGGATATGGTGTGACCATGTTGGGGTGAATATTAGTGGTGTCTAGAGTATTTAGTCCTAGGTCACCCAATTTTTTTCTTCATGATTGAGTATTTAGGCATCAGTCTAGTGACCCATTTTGAATAATTTTTCCTTTATAATATACCTAGTTATATCTTAAATTGTAGTTAGACCCACCTTTTGTAACATTATCATAATATTATCATTAGACGGCTAGTTGTGGGCATGATTTGAAGACCATATATATTTTTAGATTTGGACAGTTATATGTATTGTGGACTTATATATCCTGTCTTAATTGAGTGATTTATTTGAGTAATTTTGTGGGAAGTGTATTTTATGTTTACTAGTGGTCCTATACTTATCTTCTTGACCTAGAATTCATGATTATAATTCACAGGGAGTGTATTTTTGGTCTCTATTCCCTAAATTCACTATTATAAGTGGATTTTGATTTATTCTTTGAGGGTTTAGAGGTTTTATAAATTTGGAGAAACTTTATTGATTTATGTGTTCAAATTGGTCTTAGGGTATATTAGATACCATGTCATATTTCCTCCTTCACTAATGATTAAATTCCTCAACGAGTCTACTCTTTTTTCTCAATGTCTTTCGAGGGGAAGAAACGGTTCTACTACAGAGAATTTTCATAGCCCAACTCATATAAAATTTATTTATATATTTATTCATCAATATTTATTTTTTATATTGTTAATTTTGTTTGATCCTTTTATTTTTTTTAAATTTTTTATGTTTTGAGAATAGGAACAGAGTTTTTACACGGTTAGTAGAAACTATGTTTCAAATGTGCACCATTGTCTACAAATTCCAAGGTGAAATTTCTCATGGTTGGTGCATTTTTTCACAAACCATGTATAAAGTTTTTGTGTGTGTATAGGGGTGTGAAATAGTGGGAGAAAGGTTTTTTCAACTATATGAACAAAACATCTGATTTACCCAGGGAATTAACATTTTTAAATATTAGTTTTTCCCTTAACTTTTTTTCTAAAATAGAACTCCATGATCCTCTTACCCATTTACATGACACATAAATCCCCCCTCCATCCCCTTGGGTGTGCCTATCCAATTTATCATACCTTTGATCGCTTTATCTCCCTCTAATACAGGGTGAGTGATTTTGTTATTAGTGTTTCTTCTCCTCCATCTCATTTTTCAACTTATTAACTATTACCAATATGGCCTCTAATATTTCTAAAATTGGCCATTTTTAGTGTTAAAAAAAGTGACTACCATAGCGTGATTAAAATACATATGATTTTATAAATCCTATAAATGTACTGGTATAGGAAAGCATTATCAGCACTAAAAATCATTAATTAGACATTCATATTTTGGTTATTTTTTAATCATTTATAACAGACCACCCTATATCAGTGCTATTTCAAGAGATAATAAAGCAATGAATTATCAATTCTAGAAGAAGTGATTATAAAGGGTACATTTATTAGCACTATTAATAGCATTGATAAAGGGATATACTATTATAGTGTTCTATTAAAATTATATCACAATGTAGTAGAAAAAATAGTTGAAAAAACATAAAATATGTATTGAAAATATTGTAATCAAAAAAGGATTTAAACAGAAATAAAATTTACAACACAAATACAAGAAAAAATCACTATAATATATACATTAATAACATTGGTTTTTAAAATTACTAGTTTAAGTAAAAATTATCACATACATTCAAAAACATCAGTAATCCTTTTTCTTTGGCCCTCAGCCTCGAGTCATGATATTACCTAAAAAACCACCCTAACTTAAAAAAATAATGTAGCTATATAAGAAAAAAATCTTATATTAAAAACATAATAAATAAATAAATTAAACCCAAATTTTCAATATTAAGATAAAAACATATACCTTGAGTCAAAAGAGGAATATATTGTATTGGATTGATTTTTTGTTGATTCTTACATGTCACACCATTTCTTGTTCTTCTTAAATAATTATCTCCATGAAAATTAACTAAATAATAATCAAATAAAAATAATAAGGCAGTTAATTAAAAAAATTCAGATTGAATGACAAGAAAACAATATGAGCTCATCTTCTCAGTTTTGGCGATATGATGCAAGTTTTATTCAAAAATAGAACTTGTATATTGAAAACACACAAATTGATTAATAGTGACCACATTATTTGTAGGATAGACATTTGGTAAATTTTTAATATTTCATAAATTAATTATGGATCATCCAAAATTATAATGACAACCAAAGAACATTTTCTTAGTTTTCAGTCAATGGTACACATTATTAAATAAATTTTCAATTTAATCTAATAACAGACATTTTGAATCATACCAATCACAATATGCATTGGACTGAGGTGTGGCTGAATTATACATGTCCCAAGTGACCTGTGGATCCTTTTTTAAGACATAGAAAACCAATTTGAATTCATTTTCTTGGTTTTTAGTATGTCACATGGGTTTTTTGATAAATTGTTGACAATTTTAAATAAAAAGACACACATTGAGTCATATTAGTCGTAATGTGCATTAGATTGAGGTGTGTATGTTTACTACATCTCCTAAAGAACTTATGGATCATTTTCATAAATTTTAAAAATATTGTGAATTTTTTCCCCTATTATAAGAATGAAACATATCATTTTTACTAAAAATATTGTCAATTCCAAATAAAAAGACACACTTAGAGTTATAGTGGTATAACGACCCACGTAACACCTATATTAAAATTACATCACTTTTGTAGAATACTTTATACATTACACAATCACATGCCCAAAGATTGTATTAGTTTAATGCTTTTAGAAACATGGAAACATAAACACCAGTACATATGTGATCTAAATTATCTCCTACTAGGTTCTTCTCAATATGAAATATTCATAGACACATAAAAAATAATACATTTTTCATAAATTTGGGGAAAGGAAACATAAAAAGGGGTGATCTCATATGCTCAATAAGGGTAAATAATGGATATGTATAAGAACATTCATGATTATAAGGGCATGAGAACGTGATCATGAATGTAAAACATCACACCCGACATATCAAACACCATAAACATGAATCATGGCATCAATATTGGCAGTTCACATGACATGAATCATAAGGAAATAATGAACACAATCTATGAAAGAATGACACAAGAATAAGGCATTGAATTTTTTATTACACATAAACAAGTAATATCATTCCATATATGTCAATATGTATTTATAGAACATATCAGGCACTTCATGGGGAATATAAAAAGTGGGAATGACACACCATTATCCCCATTCACGATCCTTTCCTTACAAGGGATCATTTTTCCCATATTTCAATATTGGATCAAGTTTTCCCTTATTCCTATTGTCGATCAGGTTTCCCCATATTCCCATAGTTAATCAGGTTTTCCCATATTAACATATTATATTGGGTTTCCCCATCTTCCCATAGTTGACCAGGTTTCCCCATCTTTGCATATTTGATCAGGTTTCTCATCTTCCAATTTGGATCAAGCCTGTCGACTTCATTCTCATCATTATATCATGAGACCAAAATATTTACCCAGTTCATTGGAGGAAGATATTCATCCCACCCCCATCCCATAATAAAATCATACATATATCTTCCACAAGAATACTAATCATGTATCATATCAAAATATCATGGAATGAAATGGGTTTCATAAACATCATTCAATCATATGAAAAATGAATAAAAATAAATGGGTATCTTAAATATCATTTCATCATATATATTGTTTTCTTTTCTTAAAATACATTTATATTTTAAAAGAAAAATATTTTCAATGAAAATAAACATTTTAGATTTTAAAGGAAGATTCAAAAAATTAAGGCATAATGATAGTGGGAAATTCTGTTCATGCCTTATAAGTTTTAAAAAACATTCTTCTTATACATTTTCAAGAAATGTCGAAAAGTAACTCATTAGGAAAACAAAAAAATATTCTATTCAAACCATTTAGTAAAAATTCATATATAGGTAAAAATTAAATTAAATTTTTTTATATGAATAGTAAAAATATTTTTGTAATACATTTTCTGGAAGCGTATACTAGTAATAAAAATATACCTTAGTAAATACGTACCTATAAACAATCTTAGAAATTGAAGTGATTATGAAAGTAGCCTTTACAACCTTACATTTAGTACAATGGTATATCCAATGAGGAAAAAGTAAATTATATAGATATCAAAATACCATAATATTATGGTTAGTACTTATAAAATACATTTATTAATAGAATATATACCATGTGTAAGAAAAAAGTAGTGTACGAGGCACTGTCTAACAGAAGTAATGTTGAGACAAAAATCCCTTAACTTTTGTCTGCTTCCTTTAAAACATGTCTGATACTCCTTTATAGTGGTTTTGAAAATAATATAAACTTATAATATAATCATAATAATATTTATGATATCAAATATTATTCTTTTATGAATTTATATTAACCTTTTATTCATAGTTCCAATTTAAAGCAATGTTCTGGGTAATAACTGCTTTGTTTGTCATACGTGTTTTGACTTGTTATTCTTGATCCTATTACATAGATCAATATTTTATTATGTACATTATGTAAACCATGATTTATATATCATATATATTTATCATATATATTTTTATATAAGATATATATATATATTAAATGTAATATATCTTTCTAGAAGACTGTAATCCATACATACGCATGAATGTTGTTTCAATTTTTGTATCATATTAAATAGAATAAGTTAAATAAAATTTATTTATATATATAAATACTATTAAATTATAATTATTATTTCATATATTTCATATTTATTAATTATTTAAATTTTTTATAATCATTCATGTAATGGTTATTTTAAAAGATGAATCTAATAACGTCGTAGAGACAGTAGGCTGTATGTACACATTAGTGATTATATCATTCACTTAATGGTAAAATAGAGAGGAATTATATGGAATATTATTTAAACAGAACCAATTTAATTTCATATTTATTATCTATATCCATTATATCCATCTTTATAACCATCCAAATAAATTAGTGATGAAAAACAGATCACGCCATATCATAGAGACGGGAAGCCATATAAACCCACATGTGGTGCTTTCGTTCTTCATAGTATGAATAGATGTTGAAATATGGTTGTTAAATAATCATAAAAAAATAAAATAATATTTTTTATAATGGATTTATTACTTTATAATGTAATCAACACATTATGATTAAGTAGAATAATAATTTTTATAAAAAGAGTCAGTATGGAGGTTTCCTCTTCTTCAAAGATCTCCCTATAGATCTCCTCTGAGGTACACTAGAGTTGATCTTTTGTGAATACCAACATGTCAGTAATTTTAAAAGTAAAGTCATGAAGGTAAAATATCTGAGTTTGGTTGATCATGAAGTATCAATGTGATGTGAGGAAGGGAGGGAGGAGGTTCCCTTTTAAAATTTATGTAAGGATCGCTTTAGGAAACTATTAAAATATATATTTAATATAGATTTATTTTAAATTTAAAATAGATAAAAAGTGAGATATTTAGAATATAAGATGATTATGAGTCAAAATCCCGTCGTCTGTGTATTTTTATTCATAATAAGGTCACAGTATTAACCTTATCTTTTGGATTTAACACTTATTTAAACCCTTTATCATTTACCATGAAAACATGGATTTTTGCAGATTATGGTTTATATAGTTTCTATAAAATGCCAATAGAAACAAATTATTGATCATTTATTACATTATTGACATTATTTTTGTTTGTTTTCTAAAAAATATTTTCTTAATTATATATTATTTAATAAAATATTATTTATTTTAAAGTAAGATTTATAACAATTTTATACTATTTAATATTTTTCATTACCAAAAATATCATTAAAAACATGATAACATCTAGGTAAGACTTATAATATCTCAATAGTATGTTCAATATATCTATAAAATTCATTTATGTCATTAATTCTGTTAAATTATAGTTATTATAATATTTCTAATATCGTTTATTTGATATTTATATTAATTAAACAATTTCTACATTATCATTATGAAATCCATTAATTAAATTATTTTTATTTTATACATTAAAAATAAAATTTTAGGAATAAGATAAATATATAACATTTAAAATTAGTATTTTATTTTGAATTTATCTGATGTATAACCCTATATTAAAATGATTTACTTATTAAAAATATAATTATGTTATTTTTAATTAATCATAAAATAAAATATAATAAATGTCATATTCACATAAAAGTAGAATAAAATGTTTATAATTTCTTCATAAGGATTATTTATTTCAAATCCCATTCATAAAATTATATTATTACAAGTGTTAGGGTAATTTTTAAGTATTATAATTTAATTTTTAACCATTAATTTCTTGATTTACCCATATCCGTGGTAAAAAAATACTAAAGTTACTATTTATAAAAAATTAATTTATCCTATTTGACTATGAATACCATACTGATTACAACTGAGTATTTCTATTTTTTAGAATTCAATTCAAAAAATTGAAAAAATTAAGTTAATGATAATCTTGCAGACATTGTGAGAAGGCGGTAAAATAAACATTCAAAAGTTCGATAAGTTTTTATATCTAATTTTAATATGAAAATTATTCCAATGAAATATATTAGATAATTATTTTTTGGATTTATCTATTGTGAATTTAAAATAAATTTTAAATATAATAATTATTTAAACAAATAATTATTATTTTAACAAAAATTAAATATTTTTAAATATTCATCAAAAATGAAACTTCTGAAAAAAATAACAAACATTCACCATAAATTAGTTTTTACATTAAAAATTAAAAAATGATTTTTATTTTACCAAATTGAATTTATAATAGTGTAGACCATTAATTTTAATATTTTTCAGAATAGGTCAAAACAAGATGTTCCTTTAAGAAATTAGTATTTTTAAACATATGAATATTTTTTTTAAAATAATACATTTCATAATAAATATGACGTAATTATGTGAATCCTTTTAAAAAATATTTATTAATATTCATATTATTATGTTTAATGGGTAGGTAATAACTATCTCATTTAGATAAATATAATAGTAAACTGTTGTTTCGTAGAAACTCGATGTTGTGTGTAATGTATGCCATGTTGGTGTTGCGTGTAGTGAAATTTTAACTTTCTATTGTGTATAACATAATAAATATTTAATTATTTTATATAATCAAAAAATATTCAGTGTTATGTGATGTGTAAAATATTCAAAATGTTAAATTAATTCAATATATAATAATTCAAAAAATATCTAGGTGTTATATTCTACCCCCCTTAAAATGAATTTCACCGTCGAGATTCTTCTGGGTAATATAAATTTCAATAATTTAATATTCCATTAATTAAAACCCACATCATTAAAAATAATTCTAAAACTTCCTTTTAAAAATGAATAATTGGAAAATAAAAGTTACCCAAATTAAATCATAACTATTTACCTACATTGGTGTAAATTTTGGCATTGAGGAAAAGAGTAAACAATCATAGAGATTGATAAAGATCATGAATCACAAGAATGTATGTGATCTAGAGAAAGTAAACAATCACAAAACAATAAATTAAAGAAACTTGAAATTGCACATTGATATCATAAAAAATGATGATAATAGGAAAACCTTTTACATCACACCCCCTTTTACTAAGGTTGATGATTTTTTATGAGTATATATTCTTATTTTATTTCAACACAATCTTTCCATTTTTTGTGACTTGATTAATTTCCAATTCAAGTATTATTCGAATAAAAACTATTAATTTATCAATCTTAAACCATTAACAGATCCTGAAATCCATAAATATAATGATAGGTCATTCAAACTGTCTTTATCACAATAAAAATAATAGAACAAGGTATTACATATGGATATTCTGATCTATAATGAGATAATACATTAATCTAACAAACAGAATATAAATTTTAACTTATACATTCCATAAATGGATAACTTTATAATCTATCTGAAATCTAAAAAATAAAAGATTCAAAAATAGGCTCCCTATATCATCTTAACATTTATCTCCCATATATCATAAGGAAATTTTTGGTTGTCACATTCAAAACACGTGAAAACCTTCATCCATGATAGCAGATACCATTTTTCATCAACTCCTTAATTTGCTTCACGGAAATATATACCACCCAATTTACTTAATAATATATGACAGAGATTTACCCAGATATATTTATCTCAACATCATTCCCATATTAAGTGGTGTCCCTCCATTAATCATGTGTTGTCAAAAAATATCAACTTATTACAACGATCATAATTCACGGTTACCAATACCATTAAATATATGCTCCTAAATCCTTATGGAAAAAATATAGTGGACTAATACATAGATAGTTCATTTTTTCTTAATATCATAATATTAATTCTACAATATTAATTCTGAATTCTATTACATAAATTCTCAATATCTCCAAACTCCACATCACCAATAGTTACCCATGATATTTCCCTTTGTCTTTGTCCTTTAGAGGTTTCTAACACTGATTGTCCTCATTAACCCTTATATTTAGGAACTAATTAGCATAATTCCCATTTTCCATACACTTGAATCATTGAAGTGTTGGTGGTTTCATTCTATGAAACCTTATCTCTATTCAATAATATATATATAACTTTTCCCCATCCCTTTGATAGTTAAATGCCCGATGACAATATCTCACACACTTAAAAAATCATCCAGTCCCATTAAGACAATTTCCTCCATTTTTCTTTCCATACATTAGGTATAAATGAAATCTTATCTTATTTTCTCTAGGGTTTTATGATTTTTCTTTTATCTCTACCTTTAGTTTCTTTTCTATTCCATGATATTGATATGTAACTCTATCATCAATTTCCCCCTTGATAGCACACCACACAACCTCTTCATTGCTAATAAAGTATATTATGTCCAATTCCATACCAAGACTTGTTTTTATGCCATTTCAATAACCTATATAATTTACTTTCTAGTTGGATAATAGTAACAGAAGTGTACCTCACAAGTCTTTTGAAATTAACCTCATAGGTACTAATAGATACATCATCATTTTTCTTCATCTTAATGAACCAGTTTTCAATAATTATATCAAGAACATTATAAAAGTAATTATTGAAGAATATTTTTTGATCTCATCACAATCCATGGATTCAATTTCATCTTTCTTCTTTATATAGTTGATTATATTCCACCACTATTCTATTTCACCATCCAATCGATAAATAAAAAAAATGACTTCCTCATGTTCCTATAATTGAAGAATGGAGAATATATTTTCATTGTTAATGATATAGTGTTTAAAAATAATTTTACCAGAACACATGTTGAATGAAGGTGGATGTTTCCTAATGAAAGACTTGGGATATTTTTGTTCCTTTATCTGCTCATTTAAATTTTTAGTATGATTTGTAGCTTATGTATGTATAGAAATAAGATTTTTCATTCTAACCCCCACACCATTTCGTTTTTCAATAGTAAAATTATTGCATTACAGATTACATCCATCGATAACATGAATTCTTTAGGTTTTATCCATTGAATAAAACTAGAAAACATAATGCGAGAAACACATATCATGGTGAAAAACCACATAATAATGAGAAACTTCCTACAAGATGTTTAAATTATGATACATTCTTTAATATATAATACCTTAGTTTTTACCTAGAAAATTTATTGACATATTTTAATTAAATCCATTATGATGGTAAATAATGAGTTTTTGAATGTCCAATGAATAAAACATTTGAGTAACAAACCATGTGTGCAACAAGCCCTCTTACCATGTACCAGGATACCATCCTTTCAGGTTTGATGCACCTTGTCAGAGTTGTTACCCCTAACTAAAAATGTGATAGATCCACATCCACATGTAGTATTCAGAAAATGATGTAATTCTAGGAAACCCCTCTCTCTATACTTTTTCAAATTCTAGAACATTTTCCTATATTTTTCCTCATCTCCAGATTTATCCATAGCAAAATCCCAAGACATAACCTTAGAAACATTTCTATGGATATCACTAAAGATTATCACCGTAGTTTCCAAATTTTTAATAAATATTTTCTCTAAAACCAACTATCAATATCCAATATTAACATAAACGACCATTAAATCACTTCTGAGGAATACTTAATACATTACACAAACACACACACAATTTACGTTTTAGTTTAGTTCCTTTGGTAACATTGAAATAGAAACACTACTACATAAGTAATATACATTATCTCCCACTAGATTCTTATCAACTAGAACTATTTTTAGACTCCTAAAATATAATTCATATCTTCATAACCTGGGGGAAAAGAAACATAAAAAATTATGAGCTCGGATGATCAGTATTGGTAAAAAAGGATATGTGTAGGAATATTCATGAGTGTAAGGGTATGAGAACGTGATTATGAAAATATAGGATCATACCCTGCATATCAATGATCATAAACGTAAATCATGTCATAAAGATTGGATTTTTATATGACATGAATTACTAGTAAAGAAAGAACAAAATAAATGAAATAATAAAATAGGAATAATACTTGGAATTGTGGCATACAAATAAACAAGTAATATAATTTCTAATAGGAAAAAATGTATTACTATTACTTATCATGGAAAATCATGAGGACTACACCTGTTTGGAGAGACACACTGCTACCCCTATTCATTTTTTATTCCTTTTAAGGGATTATGTTTCCCATCCTTCCATATTGGATCAGGTTTCCTCAAATTTCCATAATGGATTGTTTTTACCCATCATCCCAGAGTGGATATATTTTCCCTATCTTCCCATAATGGATTGGGTTTCCCCATATTTCCACAGTGGATTAGGTTTCCCCATACTCCTATTTAGGTTCGGGTTTCTCCATATTCCCATATTGGATAAATCTCGTAACTTAATTCCCATCATTATATCATTAGACATAAATATTTACCCAATTATTTAGAGGAAGATATAGGTCCCACCCATATCATAATGAAATCATACAAATATTTTCAACAATAAAATAAATAATGTTTCATATCAGAATCCCATGGAATGAAATGGTTTTCATAAACATCATTTAATCATAACGTAACACACACAAAAGAAATGGGTTTCATAAAAATCATTTCATCGTAATCATAAACCATTAATACAGATAATAAGAATGGTAACATTGAATCATATACCTATTAAAAACTATGTAACATAAAATAAATCAAACTTATATAGAAAATAAATTTTAGATATCACTTGAAAATAATTATGGGGGAAAGTATACTTTCTTCATTAAAATTGTTTTCTTTTCGTAAAAATTTATAAAATATTAAAATAAAACATTTTAATTGGAGACAAAGATTTAATATTGTAAATTACGAATCAAAAACATAAATTTTCATAATAGTGGTAAATTCCCTTCTTTACATATTATTTAAAAAAATATTCTTCTCATACATTTACTGGAATGATAAAAAGTATCTAATTAAGAAAACAATAAAAGAATCCTCTAAAACCATTTAATAAAAAGCCATAAAAGAATAAAAATTAATTTAAATAATTTAATAAAACTATAAAAAATATTTTGGAATAATTTTTTTTAAATGTAGACATGTATGATAAATATAACATATAAAATACTTCCATATAAAAAATTGTAGATAATAAAGAGATTGTTAAATTAACCCTTAAGACCTTATGGTCGGTAAAATATTATTCCCCGTGAAATAAATAAAATCATATAGATATAAAAGAACCATAATATTATGATTTTTACTCATAAAATACATTCATGATATTTAAATACACTATGTAGAATAAACAAGTAGTGTATGAGGCATTTGTCTCACAGAATTAACGTTGAGACAATAATCCCATACCATAAGACAGTTTCCCTTCGTACATGTCTGAAACTCACTTATAATGGTTTTAAACACATGTTTAACTTTCAATAGAATCATAATAATATTTATGATATCATATATAATTTATATATGACTTTATATTACCAATTTATTAATAATTCCATGTTAAAGAAACATTTCGAGTAATAACCACTTTGTTTATCGTATGTGTTTTGACATTTTATTCTTGATACTATTACTTTAATAATAGTTTAATTACTTCCATATTTTAAAAAATTATTTATATTTCATATATATATATTATCAAAATATGTATACAATATAGATATATTAAATGTGTTACACTGTTAATGGATATGGTAATCCATATGTATGCATGAATGTTGTTTAAATTGTTTTGTCATACTGAATGGAAGAAGGTAAATGCAATATGTTTATATATATATATTATAAAATAATTATTATGATAGTATATATTTCTTATTTTTTTCATTATATTCATTTTTAATAATCCTTATTGAAATTCATAACATGGAAAATGAATCTCATCACATCGTGGAGATGGTAGGCCGTACATACGCATGAGTAATGATATCATTCTCTTACTGGTAAAATAGTGAGTAAATATATAGTATATTAATTACATAGAATCAATATAATTCCATATTTTTTATTTATATCCATTATATATATCATTATACCCATTTAATGAAAGGAGTGAGGAAAACATATTATACCATGACATGGAGACAGTAAGTCGTACGTAGGAACACTTTGTACTTTTGTTTTTCATGGGATGAATAAAAGATATAATATGTTTGTTACATAATCATAATAAAATATATGAATATATGTTACATTATATTTATTACATTATAATGGAACCAACAGATGAAGACAAGTTGAAGAAGAAACAATTTTGAAAGAGTAGTTAAAGAGAAAACTTCTTCTTTGATGATCTCACTATGGATATACACTTAGGGACACTAGAGTTGGTATTATGAGAAGAAAAGAGCCTCTATAATATTACCGGTTAATTTTAATGGGGAATTTATCAGGTTTTGGAAAATCATGAAGAAGAAATGTGATGTGAATAAGTGAGGGATGTGCCCTTTTAGAATTGAGGTGAGGGGAACTTTAGGAAACTCAGAAACTATTAAATTAATATAAACTGATTTTCGATTTACAATAGATAAAAAGTGAGTTATTTAAAATATAAGAAGATTATGTGTTTAAATCATCTCAAAAAAATTATTGGGAATAATATAAACCTTATCTTTTAGATTTAACCCTTACTTAAACCCTTTAACTTTTACTTTGAGAACTTGGATTTATACACTTTAGGGTTAATATAGTTTTTATAAAATGAAATATAAATCCCAAATGGATCATTGATTAAAATATTAACCTTATTACAGTTTGTTTGGGATAATTTTAAATTTTTCTGAATTTTAAACCATTTAATAAAATATTATTTAAAATAAAGTATCGTTTATATTAATTTTGATACTATTAAATATTTTTCTTTTTAAAAATGTCCTAACAACATGAAAAATTATAAACAACAATTATAATATCTCAATAAAATGTAAAAGGTATCTATAAAATTCTAGTATTTCATTAATTATATTAAATTATATTTATTTTAATATTTTTAATAAAATTTATTTCATATTTCCATTAATTAAATAATTCTCACAACACTATTATAAAATCCATTAATTAAATTATTTATATTTTGAAAATTGAAAACAAATTAGTTACATTATGATAAATTTATTATATTTCAAATGAATATTTATAGAAGAATTTATATTTTCTATAACCCTATATTGAAAATGAATTAATTTTTAAATGTATGAGTATGACATTTTTAACTTATCTTTAAATAAAATATAATAAATGTTATATTCTCAACCAAGTGGAATAAAAAGGTTATACTTTCACCCTAAGGTTGATTTTGGTCTAAACCCACACATCCAATTAAATTATGGAAAGTGTTATGGTAATTTAAAAATATTATAATATTATTTTTATCTTTAATTGCCTGATTTACCCATAACTATTATAACAAAATACTAAAGTTACTATTCACAAAAAAAATAAGTTGATCCTATAAGATTGAAAAAAAATACTAATTACATTCTTGTATATCCATTTTTTATATTAAATTCACAAAAGTGACAAAAGTATGTATCACGTTAATCCCACAAACATAGCGATAAAGTAGTAAAAAATGTGGAAAAGTTCAATAAGATTTTATATATAATTTTTTTATAAAATTATTATAATGACCAAAATTGGAATAATATATGTATAATTGATCTATTTTTACTTTAAAATAAATTTTAAATATAATATTTATTTAAAATAATACATAATTCTTAACTACAATGTAGTATTTTTCATTATTCATCAAAAATGAAACTTCTCATAAAAATACTAATAGTTAACCCTAATTTAATTTTGACATTCTTAATTCAAAAATAATATTTATTTTACCAAATTAAATTTCTAAGAGGGTCTAAAATAAATTTATTTTTATTTTTCACAAAATGACATAAAAATGAGTTCCTCAATGAAAATAATATTACTAAAAATATAAATACTATATAATAAAGTATCCATTTTATTATAAATATGATTTATTTATGTGTAAAATTTGAAAAAATATTTATTAATATTCATATTACTATGTATAGTGTATAGGTTATAACTATCTCATTAAAATAAGTTTAATAGTAAATTGTTATTTCACATAAATTTGGTGTTTGTGTAATGCAAGCCATGTCGGTGTTCCATATAGTGCAGGCTTAACATGGTGTTGCGTATAACATAATCCAAACATGTTAATTTTATATAATAATAAAAATATATATTCAAATTTATATGAAGAGAAAATATCAAATATATTAAATTAATTCTAAAAATATAATTAAAAATTCTCAAGGTGTTACATTATACCCCCTAAAAATGAATTTCACCCTCCAAATTCATCAAGGCTTTCATCGGTTTAATAAATGAAAGTTTTTTTTATAGAAACACGAATTGTAAAAATTAATTCCAAAATTTATATGAAAAAATTTGATGTTGTAAAATAATAGTTACCTGAAGTAAATAAAAACTACATCACTCCAAAGGTGAAAATTTGGGCAAGGAGGAAAAGAGTAAATAATCATAGAGATTGATAAAGATCACCGATCAAAAGAATGTGTCTGATATAGAAAAAGTTAGCAATCATAAAAATATAAACTAGAACTCATTGAAAGTGGTTATTAATATCATCCAAAAATATGATAACATGATAACCTTTTACATTACAGTCCCTTTTCGTAATGTTGATGAATTAGAATGAGAATATACACTTACATGGTTTTTACACAATCCTGCCTTTTTGTTATGCATTTATTAACTTTCTCTTCATCTACTATTCCAAAAATTGAAGTTGAATTTATCACTCTTAAAGTATTCATAGGTCTTGAGATCCATAAATAGAATGATATTTCATTCCATCTATCTTTATCACACCAAAATGGTTAGTACAGTTACCAAATATGTATATGTCCAACTGTAGTGAGAAGATACTTTAATCTAACAAACATCGTTCGATGTTTAACTTATTCGTTCCATAAATGTATAACCATTAAATCCTTGAAAAAGAAATAAATTCAAAATATTAGATATAGGTGCACTAAATCATCATAATATTTATCTCCCATATATAATATAGAGTTCCTTGGTTGTCACATTCCAAACTTTGGAATACCTTTATCCATGATTCCATATACCACTTTTCATCAAATACTTAATCAGTTCCAAATAAAGTAGTACCATCCAATTTAATTATTCATATATGACATAACATTATCCAAATATCGTTATCTCAACATAAATCCCATATAAAGTGTTATACTTTCATAACCATGTGTTTTACAAAAATATGAACCTATTACAACAATTACTTTTCATGGATACTAGTACCATTTAGTATATTCTGTTAAATCCTTATAAGAAAACTACAGTGGAAGAATAAATAGATATTGTATTATTCAATAATATCATAAAAGTGATTATATAATATTATTCATGAATTAGATTTCATAAATACTCAATCACTCTACCACTTCGTTGTCATACTCCACATATCCAATAGTGATCACATGAGATTTCAATTTTTATTTGTCTTTAAAAGTTTACTGACACTGATCTTTATTGTTAAACCTTATATTTGGGAACTCATTTATTTAATTCCAATTCTTTCATACTTTTAAAAGCATTAATATATCTGTGTGTATTTTATATAACCTTCTCTCTATTCAAATGCTTAGATATCTTCTTTCCAATCACTTCGGTAGTCAAATGCCCAATTACCTTCTTCGGCACATTTAAAACATCTACCAGTCCCCTAATAAAAATTTCCTCCAGTTTTCATTCCACTCTTTTTGAATAAATGAAATATCATCTTATTTTCTCCCTGGTTTTTATATTTTTATTTGATCTCCAACATATGTTTCCAGTCAACTCAATGAGATTGATATGTAACTCAAAACTCCATTCCCACCTTGATAAAAAATGAACAACCTCTTCATAGCTACTAAGGAATCTTATGGAAAATGATCTTCTACGACTTGGTTTTGAGCCACTGAAAAACCTATCTACTTTACATTAGAGTTGGATAGTAATTCCAAAATCATATCACAGAAGTCCTTGGAAATTAGCCTTATAGGTACTAATAGATTCATCATCATTTTTCTTCATCTCATGGAAATATTTCTCCATATTCATATAAAGAATATTAGGAAATTAATTTTTGAAGAATATGTTTTTGAACTCATCCCAATCCATGGATTCAATTTCATCTTGGGTCCAACTATTATTTATAATATTCCACAACTGGTTTATTTCACCTTCCATCCTATAAACAACCAAAACTAATTTATCATCATCTAAAGAGATGATAATGAAGAATATATTTTCACTTGTATGGATCTTTTGTATTACAACAAGTATATCAGAAGACCCGCTGAAAAAAGCTAAATATTTCCTCATAATGGACTTAATTTTTTTTTGCTCCTTTCACTTATCATTTGGATGTTCAGTATGATTGATAGATTGTGTATGTATTGATATAAAATATTTTATTTCAGCTCCTATAACATTAAGTTGTTTAGGAGGACAATATTTTCATTACTCATTGCACTTATCACTTACATGGACCTTTCATGATCCAACCGTTGACTAAAATTAGAAATCGTAATGTGAGAAACACTTATCCTAGTGAAATCCCACATAGTAATTAAAAACTACTTATATGATGACTAAATCATGACACCTACTTTAATATATGACATATTATGTTTTTACTAGGTTATTCATAGACAATTTCTTTTAAAATCCTTAAACATGGTTCGTGACAAATTTTATATTTTCCAAAGAATATCCCTTTGGAGTGTCAAACTATGTGTGCATCAAACATCATTTTTATATACTAGGTTACGATTGATTTAGGACAAACTCATCTTGTGAGAGTTGTTACCCCTAGGTATATCTATTCTTGAGCCACATACACTTGTAGTCTCTATACTGGGATTTAATTCTAGGAAACCCCTTTCTCTATCCTTTACCAAAATTTATGGACATTTTCCGATAGTTTTCCGAATACTTGTAAATTTCTATAGATATAAAACTAGAAATATCCTTTGAGAGATCGCCATTAATATCTCTAATGTTTTCTTAGCCTAATTTCCATATTTTTACAAAACCTTTTCTCGGATACCAACTATAACAACCTAATCTTGACGTACATTAACATTACATTACTTATGAAAAATAATTAATACAATCACAAACATGAAATGAATGACCGTATTTGTTTAGTGCATTTGGAATCATGGAAATTGAAACATGGGTAAATATGTGATCTACATTATCTCTCACTAGGTTCTTCTGGACTAGCACTCTTCATAGAAACATCAAACATAATACATATCTTCATATCCTGTGGAATAGAATCATAATAATCAGTGAGCTCAAATGCCCAGTAAGGAAAAACAAGGGATATATGTAAGAATATTCATGAGAATAAGGGCATGAGAATATGATATTGATAATAGAAGATCATACCCTGCATATCAAAGACCACAAAAACAAATCATGTCTTAAATATTGACATTTTATATGACATGAATCATATGGAGATAAAGAACATAATGCAAGAAAGAATGACGTATGAATAAGAAATAGAATTGTGTAATACATATATACATTTTATATCATTCCCTATATGTCAAGACATATTACTAGAACTTATTAGGGATCTTCATGGGGACTACACCTACTGGGAGGGCCATAACACCATCCCTAGTCACAATACTATCCTTATATGGGATTTGTTTTCTCATCTTTCCATATTGTATTGGTTTTACCCATCTTCCCATAGTAGACTACGCTTCCCCATCTCCCTATAGTGGATCAGGTTTCCCCATATTCCCATATTGAATCTGGTTTCCCCATCTTCCCATAGTGGATCATGTTTTTTCACATTCCAATATTGGATAGGGTTTCCCCATCTTGCCATATTAGATTATGCTCATCCACTTGATTCCCATCAGTATATCATGAAACATAAAAATTTACCCAAGGAATTACTGGTAGATATAGGTCTCACCCATCACATAATGAGATAAAACATATATTTTCCACAAATTCATAAATCATGTATCATATAATAATCCAATAGAATGAAATGGGTTTTGTAAACATCATCCAATCATAACATAACCCATGAAAAATAAATCATTATCATAAATATCATTTAATCATAAAAATAATCCAATAATAGAAAGAATAAAAATGGTAATATTTTATCACATCCCCATTAAATCATAAGTAACATAAAATAATTTTATCTTATGTGTAAAATATTTTTGAGAGATCGCATGAAAAATATTTTTTGGAAAATATGCATTCTTCGTTAAAATCATTTTCTTTTCTTAAAATGGAATTGAAATTTAAAAGTAAAAAATTTTCTTTTAAAATAAACTTTTACGATTAATGTTAGCCTCAAAACACTAAGGATTCTTGATGGGGGAAACTATGTTCATGTTTTATAAGTTCAAAAAACATTCTTCTCATACCTGTTCCAGAAAATTCAAAAAGTACCTTGTTTGGAAAATTACAAAAGATTCATTTTAAACTAATTAATAAAAACTCATAAATGGGTAAAACTAACTTTAAAATATTATATAATAATATATAAAAATTAATACATTTTTACAAAAATTATACATGGAAGATAAATATACCCCTATAAATACTTACATATAAAAAATATCATATAAGAAAGAGATTGTGAAATTAACCCATCAACCCTTATAACCAGTATAATAGTATTACCTAGGAATTTAATTATGTTATATGGATGTGAAATGTACCATATTATTATGGTTAGGACTCATAAAAGGAATTCATTAGTATTATATACACCACATAGAAGAAACAACCATTGTATGAGGCTGGTGTCTAATAGAAGTAATGTTGAGTCAAAAATACCATACCATAGGTCTGATTCCCGTAGTAAGTGTCTAAAACACCCTTATAGTGGTTTTAAATATATTATTAACTTATAAAAGTCAAGATAATATTTATAATATCATTTATAATTCATTTTATACTTTCTGTTATTTGTTTATTAACAGTTCCAAGTTAAAGAAATGATTCAGCTAATAACTGCTTTGTTTATCGTACATGTTTCGACTTGTTACTCCTGATCCTATTAATTAGATCATGATTTATATACTTAAAAAATGTAAGACATTATTTATATATCATATATATTTAGTATATAAATATATATAAGATAATATATGAAGCGGAATACACCATTCATGGAGACAGTAATCTATTTGTACGGATGAATGTTGTTTCCATTTTATTATCATACTAAATGGAAGTGGGTATATGAAATATATTTATATGTATTATTAAATTATGATTAATATTTATTATTTTTAATATTTTTTCATCATATTCAATATTTGTAATCATTATTGAAATGGTTTATGTGGAAGATTAATCTCATCTTGTCGTGGAGACAGGGGGCCGTATGTACGCGCGACCAAAAATATCATTCTATAAATGGTAAAAATGTGAGGAATTGGATGATTTATTAATTAAAAAGAATATATATCATGTCATATTTATTTTTTACATCAATTTTTTCCATCATTATACCCATCCAGAATATGGTTGTGATGAAAAATATATTACACCATGGATTGGAGATGGTAAGCTAAAAGTACACACGTGTGGTACTTTTATTTTTCATAAGATGAATAAAAGATAGAATATGGTTGTTCCATAATCTTAATAAAATATAATAATATTGGTTATAATGGATATTTTACTTTATCCTTGAATATACACAAGAAGAGGAAGTAGATGAAGAGACAATTTTGAAATAGAGGGTAAGGATATTACCTCTTTTTTCACGTTCTCCCTCCAGATATCCTATTAGGTACAATAGAGTTGGTATTTTTCGAAGACGAGAACATCTATAATGGTATTTGTGAAGTGTAAAAGGTAAATTATCAGAGTTTGGTCAAAAATGAAGGCTCAATGTGATGGTGAGATGTGAGTGGGGGGGGGGGGGAGTTTGTCTTTTATAATTGAGGCGAGCGGCACATTAGGAAAATCCTAAAATATTAAATTATTATAAATTTATTTCTTATTTAAAATAGATATAAATTTAAATATTTAGAATATATGATGATTATGGGGTGAGATACTCTCAAAAAATTATTTTGATATTTTTTTAGGTCACAATATTAACCTTGTATTTTGGCTTTAACACTAAGTAAAACAATTAAATTTTTACCATGAAAACTATGTTTTTTATACTTTAGGGATAATATAGTTACTATAAAATGCCAAAAGAATCCTGAATGAATAATGGATGAAATAATTAACCTTATTTTATTAATTTTTTTTCGAAATTAATATTTTTAGGAATTTTATGTCATTTAATAAAATTTTATTTATTTTAAAGTATCCTTTATGAAAATTTCGAGACTATGCATTGTTTGTCTTTTTACAAATATCCTAACAACATGGTAACTTAAAAAAACACTTATAACATCTCATTAATATTTCAAAGGTGTTTATATAATTCATGTATGTCATTAATTATGTAAAATTATATTTTATTTAATATTTCTAATGTCATTTATGAAATATTTTTACTAATTAAACTATTACTAAATCATCAATATGAAATCCATTAATTCAATTATTTATTTACTAAAAATTAAAAATAAATTAATATAATGAATATAAATTTATTATATTTCAAATGAATATTTATATTCTAAATTATCGCATGTATAACCCTTTATTAAAAATGATTTACTTATTGAAAATATAAGTCTAACATTTTTAACTTATCTTTAAATAAAATATATTAAATATCATATTCATACCCAAGTGGATTAAAAAGAATAGAAATTCAGAATAGTGTTGAATTTTTTTGAACTTGGTCATCCAATTAAATTAGGGTAACTTTTAGGTTACTTTTAGAATATTATAATATTATTTTTACCTTTAATTACCCTATTTTCCCTTAACCGTGGTAAAAATACTTGGGTTACTATTCAACAATAATTAAGTTAATCCTATTAGAATAAAAATATCATACTAGTTAAAAAAATTTATGTCCATTTTTTGAAATTCAATTCACAAAATTCAAAAAATCATGTTTAATGCTAGTACCGCAAATTTAGTTAGAAGGTGGTTAAGAGAACCAGTAAAAGATCAATAAGTTTTTTATATATAATTTTAGTATAAAAATGATTCAAATTAACTAAATTGAATTAATGTATTTATTATTGATCTAAAGTGACATTAAAATCATTATGAAATATAATAATTATTTAAATGAAAAACCCATGTTTTATCTACAATTTAGTGTTTTCACTATTCATCATGAAGGAATCTTTTCATAAAAATACTAAAAATTTATCCTATGTTAATCTTGACATTCTAAATACGAAAATGACTTTTATTATAACAAATTAAATTTCTAATAATGACTAAAATAATTTTATTATTAGTTCAAAAAAATACATAAAAAGTAGTTTCATTAATAGTATTTCTAAACATATAAATATTACAAAAAATATTATAAATTTATTTATAAATATATCTTATTTATGTATAAAAAAATTTAAAAATAGTTATTACTATTCATATTACTTTTTTAAATGTATAGGTTATAACAATCCCATTTAAATAATTATAATCGTAATGTTTTGTTTCGCATAAAATTAGTGTGGTGTGTAATAAAAGCCAAGTCAGTCTTATGTGTAGAGAAATCTTAACATTGTATTTCATATAACATAATAAAAACATAGTGTTATTATATAATAATAAAAATATATATTTAGTGTTAGGTGAAGTAAAAAATATAAAAATGATTAAATTAATTCGAACAAAATAATTCATAATATCTCGAGGTGTTATAACTCGTCACATCGTGCATCACATTGAGGTGTAGATAATTCCAACATGTCAGAAATGAATTATGGATAATTTTTATATTGTATTAAAATACTGTGAATGTGTTTTCTTAGTTTTAAGCATGCCATATTTTTACTAGAATGTCATTTTTAATTAAAAACATGCACTTTGAGTCATAGGGGTCACATCAGGTGTTAGTTTGTTGTTAGACTGATTCTTAGACATAGAAAATGACTTAGTAATAACTTTACTACATTATCAAGACAATACAAGTGTGTTTTCTTGGTTTTCAGTGATTTACACACCTTTTGAACTAAAATTTCAATTTTGAACTCTTAATTTACACTTTTAGTTATTCTTGGAACATAATGTATTTCAGTGAGGTTTAACTGATTTCTAATAGTTAGAAATAACATATAGATCATTTTTTAAAGTATCAAAATAATCCAAATTCATTTCCTCTGTTTTGAGTAAGCCACTTTCCTTTTTTACTAACATTAATGTCAATTTTATATATAAAGGAACACTAGGAGTCATACTGGCCACACTATGCATTTAATAGAGGCAATATTGATTCCTACATTTACAAAATGACATATACATACTTTTGATAATGTTTTAAAACAATCAGAATTAATTTGATCATTTATTAGTGTCTCAAAAGTCTTTTTTATAAAAATTAATGTCAATTTTAAATAATAAGACACAGTTGGAGTCATACCGATCACACCGTGCATTGGATTATGGTTTGGATGATCCGTACATATAAAAATAGACTTATGGATCATTTTCCAAAAATATCAAAACAATATGAACACATATATTCAATTTTGAGTTTGTAATGTTTCTTTTTTGGAAAAAAGCAGTGGTAATTTTAAATAAAAACACACACTTGAAGTTATGCCAGTCCCACTATGCATCTAATTGATGTTTAGGTAACTCTAGTATATCACAAATTATATATGGATGATTTTCATTATGTATCAAAATTATATAAATTAATTTTCTTCAGTTTGATTATTGCACATGTGTTTTTAAATAAAATTTAATTTTAAACAAGAGTTATGTACTTTGAAGAATACTGGTATAATCGTGTGTTTGATTTAGGTGGGACTGAATCCGACACATAAAAAATTACTTATGAATAATTTTAATTATATATCAAGAAAATCTATGTTTTTTCTTGGATTTTAGTGAGTGACATGTTTTTTGAACTAAAATGACAATTTTAAAATGAAAATAGAAATTTTGAGTCAAACCATGCAACCATGTTTTCGATTGTGGTGCAAGTAATACCTACACATTAAAAATTACTTATTAATTATTTCAGAAAAGTTACGAAATAGTATAATTTTTTTTCTCAGTTTATAGTATACCACTCATCGTTTTTACGAAAATAAATGTCAATTTTTAATAAAACGACACGCTTGGAGTCATAACGGTAACATTGTGAGTCAAATTGAGGTGCATCTAATTCTTACACATCAAAAATATCATATGGATAATTTTACTAAAGTATCAAAAAAAAATGTGTTTCATAGTTTTTAGTATGTCACTTGTTTTTTTTTTGGTAAAATGTCGTATCAAACTAGAAACAAACACTTTGATTCATATCAGTCAATTCATCTATAAGTTTTACATGTGAATGATTCTAACACATCAAAAATGACTTATGAATCATCTTCCTAAATTATCTAGACTATATGATTACATTTGATCATTTTTTAATGAGTGAAACACTTTTTGAAAAAAAAATCAATTTTAAACTGATAATAGACTCATTGAGTGATACAAGGAACACCATTTATCAAAGTGATGTTAAGAGAATTCTTAAATATAAAAAATTACTTCTGGATCATTTTACGAATGTATTAAAAAAATCAGCACGAAATTTTTGGGTTTTAAGCATGCCACTTTTCTTTTTTACGAAAATTAATTTGAATTTAATATAAAATTTAGCCATTTCTGAAATACATATCATTAAATGGATCAAATTAAGGTGTGACTGATTCTTACACGTCAAAATTGATATATGGATCATTTTACTGAAGTATAAAAATAATCTGATTTTTTTCTCAACATGTAGTATGTGAAGTGTTTTTAAACTAAAATGTAAATTATAAATGAGAAACATATATTTAGATTCATACCGAGAACATTTTATACCTAATTTAGTTAAGACTTACTGTGTATGTGATGTGTATTTTGCATTCAAATATCTACAATAATCTAAAAAAAGATAAAATATTCCATTTGCATGGAAGTGGAAACAACATTCTAACTAAAACTCTTCACATTTTAGGCATCATGGGGTTTCCTTTTTCATCCAAAAGAAACATGTACTATCATTTCTAGATGCTTGCAGATAGTTGAATGAAAAATATGACTTTCGAAAGGATCTATGAAAAAATATGTATTTGATAATAATATTAGATAAAATAATTAGAAAATTAACTAAATAAGTATTATAAATTCACTTTACCATGACGTCAGTATAAATTCTTGACCCATTACCTTATTTTTGTTATCTTGGTTGTAGCCCCAAAGTATAATCTCTCGTGAGCATGAGCATATTCAAACAAACCGGCCCAACACGAGAAAAAATACCCTTGTATAAGAAAAAATATATTATATTAATACTAAAAAGAAGTCAATTAAACAAAATTATGAAACCATAAAATAAAAAATATCCAATTTGAAACTGAAACCACAAAATTTGGTTCATAACTGGTATACCATGTGTCATATTTAGGTATGGTTGATTATATTGTGTCATTATATCCTAAAATGAATTTAATATTCTGGGTTACCTGAAAAATATTATTCTTGATAACCCATAAAGTTTAATACATTAGAGAATAAACATAAAATTTCAACCTCATGAGTGCATCATCTTTGTTAAAGCCATAATCATAGTACATCAGTAATGCATACTTATTAGAGAAGTCATTTCTGCCCGAAACTAATTAAAATTTAAAAGCAATTATCAGATAAATATGATAAAGAAATTAATTAACAGATGTGGATAAAATAATTATAAATAAACTAAATAATGTTTTTAAATTCAAATCTTCAAGATATATGTCTAAAGTCTAATATTGTTTGTTCAGTTTTGACTATTGGATGTATGTTTTAAACAATAATGAAACATTTTTATTGAAAACCCATAATTTGAGTCATACCAACCACATTAAGAGTTAGATTATTGTGCAGTCAATTCCTACACCTAAAAAATGAATTATGAACTTCTTTCCAAATGTTTGAAAACTGTCCAAACTTTTTTTCTCAGTTATGACAATTTTTTTTATTTTAAACTACAATGGCACTATTTTTATTGAAAATTTTTACATTGATACATACCAAGGAAATATGATTCTTTTTTTTCATGAGATAAATTCCTCAACATAAAAAATGACTTTTTGATCATTACCATAATGTTTGAAAACAATCTGATCTATGTTTCTCATTTATGAGCATGTGACATATTCTATGATGTAATGTGTAAATGTATAAATATTTGTATCATATAATAATGAAAAAAAATTAATGAAAAAACTAGAAAAATGATGATAAATTTAACTAAATAAGTAGTATGAAGTCACCTATTTATAATGTTTATATACATTCTGACACCATCTATCCCACTCATTCATCTCTAAATATTGATTTCCTTCATTATACATATCCTTGAGAAATATATCAAAAATAATATATATGAATTATGATACTAATGCTTCATGACCAAATATATTTCTAACGACATAGACCATACAAGATCACTGACATTGTAGAAAACAACTTAAATTTGATGTTAGTAAACAGTTTGACACCATGTATGATGTCTACTAATCTCTAAAAAAATTTACATTTATTTTGAGTAATAAGGTTGTTAAAAAAATTTGTAGTACAAAGAATGTGTAAAAAACTATTAATAATTTTTTTAATGAAATTTAATTTTCATTTAGAAAATTTCTATTTTGGGAATGCTGGTATTTTTATGGCTTATGATTTATTTCATAAATTTGAAAATATAACATCCACAATCATTGATATTATCATAATTCATACACTATAGAGACATTGACCAAAATAAGTAATTTTTTTAAATATTTTTTGATAGTTAAATATTTATATATACAACCTAATCTAATTCCATTTTAAGTAATAATAAGGATTCTTATATTTAGCCAATAACGTCATACAATGATTTAGACTATATTTAATGATCACTATATCATAACAAAATTCTTGTTAAAATATAAACTAAAACATATAATCCTATGTTCATCCATAAAATATTGATTTAAATGCATTACAAATTCACAATACACATCATGTGTTGTTGGTTTTTTGGAAATCTAATAATTGAATCGGAGAATCAATATTTCGGGTATCCAGATTGATCATGATCAGTATCTAGTGATTCATAAAAAAACAAAAACCCAATAAGTTATGAAAAAATAACAAATATATTTTATATGATTAGATTATAGTGTTTCCCCCTATGCTGAATAAATCAATAATATTCTATATTATATTATTTTCTTCTCAAGGACCTCATTTAGAGCATGTTTTTATTATCATTTTCATCCAATTCCATATAAATTTATTATGTAGAAATTATACACCAATTAATGAATACAAATCATGATTCAAGTGGTTTTAACATTATATATTAGTAATATAAATTCATAAATAAAAATATAAATACTTATTAATTTTAATGAATATATTAGATCATCTTTTGGAAATTGGTATTATGAAAATGAATCTTATGCAAGAATTCATAATTGAGAGTCCCAACCATTCCAAAATTCAAATATCATTTATACTTTTGGGACTAACCACGTCTATAATGAATGTTACAAATATTTCTTGTTAAATGGAATGTAGGAAATATACTAATATTTTTATGTGAAATATTCATGAATTTGTAATGCTAATATATATTGTAGTGGAACTGGTGGGGAGAAGGTACTCTCAGAAAGTCTTTTTTTATTCATCGATTCACTATATTTTTTTGATAGATCCTTTTATTTACCTATTTTTTATCTATATATAATAATATACATCACTTTAGACCTTTTTTCAATGACTATTATTAGTTTTAAATTTGAAAAAAATTGTGAAGGAAATACCTTATGTATCTTTATAATATTAGAATCCAATGTTATAAATATTCCTGTAGAATCATTGACCATTGTAACATCTGGATCATCAAGTGGAATAGTAAAATTAGTGATCAAATCTTGATCAACCTCAATACCCATACTCAAGTGACCTTTTGGGAATTATTTTCTGTGTATCATGTCTCATGGGATATTATAAACAATACCCCCCCCCCCAATATTATGTTTGGTGGTTGATAGATAAAAATCACATACAACATCACCCTATATAATTTTATTAATATAAAGTTATCTTATGTTGTTTGATTACAATTTTGGATAAAGGGTAATGAAAAATTGATTACCTAGGGTAAGGTATGTAGTTGAGAAAATGACTAGCCTCAAAGATAGGGGATTTATTTGTGAGTTAATGAGTCGATCATTGTTCCACCTCCAGTTCACTTTGATCCTTTTGTATTTAATGGTCTTCCAAACCAGCCCAAACAAGAATACCTTCAAATGTTCCTAGTTTTTCATAAAATACTTTAAACAACTTATATTTCTCTTCATCTAGTCTTTTTTTATCGAAATATGTTCATGGAGACAATCTATAACCAACACCACTAACACGCCCATATTATTATAACCACATCAAAGCTACTGAAAGATGTTTTTCTTTCGATGTGGTCACTACCAAATCTTGTGTCTTAATTTTATAAAAAACTAATGTACATAAATTGAAAATTTTATATAATACTATGATAAATCATAATTAAATACTATTATCTCAAAAGTACACATGTTTCCCATATTACATTTCTTGTTTTCATCAACAAGTTTACCCTCTTTATTTACATGACCATCCATCCAAGACACGTGACATGGGATGGAAGTGGATTTGGATTATGAATCATTAATATAAATATAAATAAAGTAACATATGTTTTTCAATATCACATTAAACTTTTAATTTTGATTTTAAATACATACCAATTTCTTCTCCAATGAAGTGTACCTCATCCTTTCTTTGTGATATGCGTACGTTGGTTCTGATGAACATTCATTATTTTTTGAATACCTTTTTTATTTCATAAATTAAAAATTTTATGTCAAATTGGAAAAAATAAATAATGTAAAATAATATAT
Source organism: Viscum album (assembly GCA_963277665.1). Lineage (NCBI taxonomy): Eukaryota > Viridiplantae > Streptophyta > Magnoliopsida > Santalales > Viscaceae > Viscum > Viscum album. The sequence continues at coordinate 252,143,198 of OY728156.1, read as the reverse complement.
TATCTTATACAATTCACATTAAATAATTTTTTGTTGTGATGAATGAGGAAATAATTCCTTGTTTTCTATATTATAATGTTTGTAAAATTAACTAGTGGGTGAGGATTCACTTTCTCCTCACTGTTCCAAAGATTCTACTTGGTATGAAAAATATATAAGCCTTTATAGGAATTTATAGTATACATTAAGACATATTTTTTTATAGAAATGTTCTTAAATAGAAAAACTCTATAGGGAATAATGAAAACTAATTCAATGTTTTATTATATAACTTTTTGGAAAAGTAGTGAAACATTATCATAACATTAACATTATATCTCCCAAAAGGGTTTCCTTTGTTAAGGGATAGGCCAGGTTCCATGGCTCTATATCAATAAGCACATTCATCCTCTTTGTGACCCCAAAATAAATAATGAAAACGGACATGTTCAGGTTAATAGGTTAGCTGTATCGATTCCATCCAACATCAAATTTTATACCCTACCTTTTTTTCATTATATTTCTTTTCGACACTTTGATGTTTTTTTGTTCTTGTTTTTTCATCAACATATTGTTGTTCCCAAAATAACCACGCAGTTTCAACATCAACCATCTATTCATCCTAAATATTGGTAACATCCTCTTATAAATAAGAAATTGTCTATATGAGTATTCAAACATGGAATTTATATTATATTAATGTTTTGGACAACAAATAATATTATATGGAAAATCATAGTATATTAAAAAAACTTTAACCCTATCATTGAAACCTCTTTATTTTTTTAATGTCTAAATGTATTTGGAACCTCTATTAAGAATAAAAACCTTCTATTTGTGGTACCCTATAATGTATAATGCATTGTCTACATTAGCACCACCATGGACAGATTGTGATCTCATAATGAATGGTTCATCCTTGATCAAATTATCATCTGACCCTATTGTTTTTTTATTTATTAGTGTGAAAAATGCTCAATTCATGTATTTTAGATCTGTGATATAAAATACATGAACTACTTGTGATGTCGTTATTAATGGCTTTTCCTTTCCCCCTTCCATTCTAAAATTTACCTTCACAAAGCCAATTTCATCAACTTTCACTACACTCTTCTAGTTAATATATTATAAATATAAAAAGGATGCTTTGCATTTATTATAATCAAAAAAAATATATCTATTAAATAATTCAGAAATATGATATATTCACATAAATTTGATTTCAATCCTTGGAACCAATTATGTGCATTGCTTCTACCACATATGTAAGTCCACTATTTTTCATAATACCACAATCATTATGTTATTTTGTACTAAATTTTTATCCATTTATTACAAGACAATTCTATTATATAATGTTCCCATTTGGTCCCTTGTATATCCATATATATTTTTAAAAAAAATTGAAATTAACTTTTCACAGAACCCCTTATAAATATGATCTCAGAACTATCCTATAAACTATTGATTATTTGTATTTAATATCCATCCTTCATCGCTTGATGGATTCAAATATATAAGAATTTATTTTTTGTCTTAAACTCATGGATAAACATAATCACTATTATGTAAAATGTAAAGGTGTTTTTTCTATCGATCTATGATTTTAATCGTAACAACATCTATTCCAGAAATCCACTCAGCAATAATATGTCTTCAATGATGAGACTTTTGAAAACTGATGATATCAACATATGATAGATAATCATTATAAAATTCAACAACTTCATCAATAATATATCATTATAAAATAAATCATTTTTGCCTAATTAAATTATTAATATACCCATTTAAAATCATCATATATAATTAAATGTGTTATATCCATCTTTAATTGATAGGACCATATAGTTGAACCTATATAACTAAGTGAACCATCTGGTGGACCATTATATCGAAGAATTATATTTACAACAACATATTTAATTAATATAATATGACTACAACCACATTATTCATGATTGGAATCATCAATGGGTGTATAAATTTAGTGTATTTGTCTTCAAAAATGAAGTAGAGTATGGTTATTGTTTTTCGTAAATTGTTTAGCAGAATGAAATTTAAAGAAGCGAGCATCAAATATTTCATCAAAACATGAAATTTTCATGATTTTATAGTAACCCAAGCTTAAAAAACATGGATATTAAATAAATTTAGATGAAGATTATAAACATTAAAAAATACATTCCTGGGGACTGTAATTGTATAGTGTCTTTGTAAAACCGGAACAATGTCTTCTAAATCAGTGAAAGATCATCAATGTTTCCCAAAAATAACTTCCACTTTATTACTTCTACATAAAAACGTTATTCATAACCAATTTAAATAAACACAATAAAGTGGTGAGATTATATTATTAGTAAGTGAAAAAAGGAAATAAGTATAAATAACATGATCATAAAGTCATGATAATAGGAGCATAAAATTTAGAGATTATACCCTACATATCCAAGAATAGAAGCATGATACATAGAATAAATATTGGCAGTTCATAAGACGTTAATCATAATCTAATCAAGATCATAATCATTGAAATAATAACACTAGAATAGTATATTGAATTGTAGAAGACACATAACAGTATAAAATTATTTCTGTAATAGTTAATACATTGTTTCCAAAGCCATCTTAGTCGCATGGGTTCACTAACCATACTATACTAATAGTCATGGCTCACTCCTAAGACCATCTTAGTAGTTAAGGTTCACTCCAAAAACCATCTTAGTGGACGATGTCCTTTATTGAACCCAGTCTACTACCAATTACATTAATTTCTATCCCCTGAGATATAAATATTTATCCAACGCGTTATAGAAAGATATAGGTCTAACCCATTTCATAATGAAGTCATACATAAGTGTTCCATAATATCAAAAGTAATCATATCATAACCAATGAAAAGAAAAGGGTATCATAAACATGCAATTATATCATAACCTATAAAAAAGAGAAAAGTTTCATAATCATTTCATCAATGTATAACCCATGAAAAGAACCGGGTTGTGTTTCCATATAACCCATGAAAGAGAAATTGGTTTCATAAAAAACATTCCATAAAAACGAAAAAATTTATAGAAATAATATTAATGGATCCTTTGGACTATTTCCCAGAAAGGATTGAGTTACACCAAAAAGTGTTTTATTAGACGGAAAATAATTTTGAAATATATTTTATAAATATTTATTTAAAAAAATATCTATTAAAATTATAATATATTTTTTAAAACATAAAAAATTTTGAAGATCATTTTCCTAGAAAATAACCATGAAATATTAGAGTGAAGCTTGAAAATATTTTGAAATCTTTTTTCCTTGAAAGATTATAAAATAATATAAAAAACAAATGAAACCTTTTCACATGAATTCTTATAAAAGGATATAGAAATTTGTTTGACATCATTTGACCTTAAAAACATATAAAATAAGCTTGAAAATAGTTTCAAAACCTTTTCCATAAAAATTGGTAATACAATATTGAGAACATCTTGAAAACCATTTTCCATGAAAATATATAAAAAAAACTTGAAACCATTTTGAAAAAAAATTCTCTTTGAAAATTATTTGAAAATGTTTAAAATAATTATTTAAATCATTTAAATTATTTTCATTTAAAAAAACCTTATGAAAATATATAAAGGGATCATTGAAAATAATTTAAAACACCTTTTAAACATAAAATAATTTTTGAAAATCATTTTTCTTTGAATACAATTTAAAATGATTAAATTTATGGAATATAAGGAAACAAATTTTTAAATAAAATAATCCCGTAAACATACAAGGGAAGAAACATGGAATTGACAGTTATGATAGTGGGTAAGTCCATACATGCCAAATATTTCTTTTTGCAACATAAATGTTAAGAAAAGTTCCTTGATCAGAAATGAAAAGAAGATTCATTTTAAAATCATTTTTGAAAAATATAATATATTGTCTAAAATATCTTTTAAACATATTTGGTTAATATTTAAAATATTTTTGAAAACATTTTTAGAAAACAATGTTTTAAAATTACATATATTTCAGATCGAAAGAGAAAATAAATTAAAACATTCATAAATTTTTTTATTAAATGTCTTATGTAAAAAAGAATGAAAAAATTATACCATTAAATTTATATAACAATATTAACGTTATGAAAATAAAATTAATGATATTTCTTGAGATATGGATCATAATATTTCATCAATGGAAGTATAATAATAAAAATCTTGATAGCTGATGAGATTATAGTAATAAACCATTAAAAGTTTGGTAAATATGAATGATAATAAAATATAAAGAATAAAATTAAATAAATTATAAAACATAATGAAAAGGAATAAATTCTTTATATAATATATTAATGGTATTATATACACCACATCTAAAAATTTAGGTGCATAACATGTCATGTGTCTCAAAGAAGGAAAATTGACACAAAATTACATTATGTAATTGGTATATTTTAAAAGATAAACCCCATAAAATAAATATAATCAAATGGATATTTATATAATAATTAAATTAAGTATAATAATAAAATAATATATCACTAGGTATTATACAAAATACATAAAAGAAATATGAGTTGAACATGTCTTGTGTTTCACAAAAAATAAAGTTAGGCGAGAAAACTCCTACCTTGAGTCTGATGTGTCACATGTGTCTTTATCTTCCTAAATAATAGACATACATTAATTATTTACTATATTTATAATATATTTAATGTTAATAATTACTTTAACTTAACTTATTATAATGTTTTAAAAAACTACTTATGTAATTAAATTTATGTCGGGTGTTTTGATCACATTCTGATTATGTGTCTTAAATGACATTATTCGGTGAACTTATGGTCAAATGGGTCATTATATAAACATATCATGGAAAATAATAATGAAATAGTTATCATATTTATACACCAATTATAATTTTACAACCAATTATGAAATATGGATAAGAAAAATGAAGCAATGTTACAATCATAGAGACGGTGGGTCGTACGTACACATTATTAACGTTCCAATTTTTTAGAGATCATTGTTGAAAGAACACAAGTAACATTTTATATTTGGATAAAAAAATTATATCATAATAAACATGTTATTTAAGAATATATACTTATATATATTATTCTTTTTAGGTAAAATGAATCATTTCATGTTGAAGAGAAGATAGTCCACATGTCTACGACCGATATTATCAATTTTTAGTGTATGAGAAGGGTAATAAAAAAAATAAAATATTATATTTCCATGAAGGTAAATATTTCATGAATTTCATATAGATATAATTTATTTTATATAAATTTAATTAAAACTATTTATAATACATTCCATGTAATGTGTGAGCATATCACGTCACTTTGAGGATGTGGTAGTCCACACTTCCACCCACAATGTGACACATTTACAAAAATGGAAATAATTAAGGTATGTGTTATTTAAATATTAAAGAAGTATTAAGACAACATAGAAATTATATATATCATATAAAAACATCATTTAAACCATAATTCCCAACCTTGAGATGTGGTATAGGAAAAATGAACAATCATAATTTCATGAGTTCTCCGTACACGAACAGTAAGTCTGTTACCCATTAGATGGAAGTCTGTGTATGTGTAGTCTGAACCCTTAACATAAAAAAATATCATTATATTTATGATAATTATTTTATTATTTAATAATTTTATATCAATATTTTATTGACTGTATAATGACAATAAAACAAAAGATCTTGAGGAGGATGTTACTTCTTCTTTGAGTAACTCCTTTTGGTTTTCACTAAAGGGATTCCTTAGATGGATTTCATAAAAAAGGAAGATTATATGATTAATGGAGGTATGATGGGAGATTATTTTATTTGATTTTTTGTGGGCTATAGGTCATGATATCTGAGTATTAGTGAGAGGGGTGAGTTTCTGTTTATAGCGGAGGAGGAGTATCATTCTTCAAAATTTTGGACACGCGAATTACACCCACGTTTTTATTATGAAATGTGGCTCAAAAAAATTTCCAAATAAAATAAAAGGTAGGGTATTGTCCAAATATTTAAAACCAATGTATTTTTGATAAGTTTCAAAATCATATTTATCTTTATGTTTAAGTTTTAGTCCTTTGTTAGACTAATTTTTTATCTTAATCGCTATAATTAATTTTAATATCTTTCAATATCGATTTTGGAAAAAAATATAGTTGAAATTATAAGACATTATAAATTATTTTGATTACAAATATTTAATCATTTTTTCATATTTCATATCATGAAATTGGATGAAATTAATTTAAATTTAATCATATGGATGGGACGACAAAGCTGGGTGTTAAAGAAAAAAGGTTCAATGTTGTGAAATATTTTTATATCCAATTTCAATGTAAAATTGATTACAATGACCTAAAATGGATTACATTATGTAAAATATATCTAAATAAAGTTTTAAACTAATAAAAAATATAATTTATCCTCATAAATAAATTAGATAAAAAAATTGAATTAGTATTCTATATTAATTAATATCCATCAGAAAATGAAACTTCAAAAAAAATACAAAAACACAGCCTAGCCTTTTTTCACTTTAAAAAAATATGTTTATTTTGAAAAATAAAATTTATAAATTTTCAAATATTCATATTTAAAATTTGTTCATCATTAAAAGGTGGTTAAACAAAAATTACAAAACTATAGGTTTTTATATGTAAAACATGGTTTGTTCTTATCTTTACCCTATAAATCATGTAGGATAAATGTAAAAATTAATTTAATTAATATAAAATATATAAATTTATTTAATATTATTAAATAATACAAATTACTTTAACTTGTTAAAATAAATTTCTTTTTGAACATAAATTGTTTTATAAAATCATTCTGTTTATATTCTTTGGGTTTATATTCAGATATTCTTAGGTAACAGATGATTTCAACAATATAATTTTATAATTTCATTAATCCTATTCATAATCATCAATTAAACAGCTAGGTAATATTTTATTTTATTAAAAAACAATATTATTCTAATATATTATTATTTAGTAAGACTCGATCTTGCATATTATGCAAGCCATCCATGAAAATCAGAATATAACACAGGCTTACATCAATGTTTCATGTAATGAATGCCAAAATTTATGTTGCATGTAACGTAATCTTGACTTGGAGTTGTGTACAATTCATTCCACACATAGTGCTTTTGAATGAAAAATATCTATTCAGTGTGTCCTAAAAATAAAAATATCAAAAAGAATAAATTACTTCGAAAAAAATAATCTAAAAAATATTAGGGTGTTACATTTTATCCACTTAAAATGAATTTCTCCCTCAATTTTTTTGTGTTATAAAATGTTTAATTATTGAAATTTATCTTCACAAAAACCCACATGGTAAAAATTAATACTAAAAAATCCTTGTAAATAGTTAGTTGGAAACATAACGGTTATCGATAGTAATGCGTATCTAGGTTTCCAAATAGGAGAATATAGGTGGCATGTGGAAACATGGACATGAAATGAAAGAGTAAATAATCATTGAGATTGATAAGGATCATTGTTCAAGATAAAGTGAGTGATCCAGAGAAATTCAACTATCACAAAACCATAAACCAATGATACATGAAAAAGGTCATTGATATCATTAAAAATGATAATAATAGGAGAAAATTTTGTTTCAAGACCATTTCCCTAAAGTTTTAGAATTTTTTTATAAGATATACTTACTTGATTTGAGAACAATCTCACCATTTTTGTGTTCCAATCAGTTTCCACTGAATCACATATTTAAAGAAATAAAGTTGAGTTTTTCATTCTTGAGGTACTAATAGGTCATGAAGTAGAATGATAAGTTATTTCATCTATAATTAGTTAGAATAAATACAAAAATGTTCAACACATGTTATTAAACATTCTTAAATCCTTATATGGTGATATAATACTATAATATCACAAAACTATTTTCAATGCTTAACATAAACATTCTACAAATGGTTAACCTTATAACCCTTCCAAAATATAGAAGTAAAAAATTTAAAAACATGGTCACTAAATTTCCCAAGAAAATATTATCATTGATCCCCCATATATCATAATGTAGCTCTTGGTTGTTGCATTCCCAACATGTGAAAGATCTCATCGTATATTCTCTTGAAACATGGTAATAACTTGAATTTTCATAATTCCTTATGAAAAAATGCATGATTCCATATTCCAAAGTTGATTGGATATATTCCTTCAATCTAAAATTTTTTTAATCTTTATTCATGAAAACAGTGTCTACATTGTCCTAAAATCATAAATTAGTTCCATGGTAATTATTACTGTCCAATTTACTTATTCATATCCAATGTATCTTTATCCCACCATTAATATATTGACATTCAGAATATATTAAGGGTTACCTTTTGATTAATCATATCTTTTCCATGAACATCACATTGCTATTAAATTACTTCTCCAGACCAATGGAACCATTCAACATATTCTGGTACATCCTTGTAAAAAACATAACAATCCTTATATATTTCACAATTCATAATTTATGAATCTAAATACATAAACACTTCAATTATTTTACAATATCCTTAATCCATTAACAAGGTTACCTCATCCTATTACTTAATAACTATTTCCTCTCACATTTCATTTGTAGTATCATCATCATACAAAATATGACCACTGATTATACCATCTTGATGATTCTATTTAGGAGCTTTCCACTTGGGATATCAATTCGCATAACGACTATTCATTCCATATTTAAATAACTAACCTTCTCTTACTTCATTTGGAGTCCAATATTCCCATCCATTTCATTAACCAAACACTTCATTTTCCCATCAATTTACTTGATTTTATTAATTATATTCAAAATTAAAACATCTTATTATTCATTTAATACATCCACATGGGTGGTTCTTTACACATTACTGACACAAAAGAAAACTGAAACATCTTTCCTTCACGTTATATATTATAAAAACTCCCAAAAAACACATTCCTTCTCTTATTTTTTGAATCCGAGAGTTCTTTATGGGTGAATTTGTTAATCATGTTATATGAAAAATGATCAGGCATGGTCACAACATCCTTCACTCTAATGATCTTCCCATATAACTACTCATATGAAATTTTTTTATCACATTAATCATTCTCCCAATTCCTTTTAGTTCCCACAATTTTCTAAAACTAGAAATAATTGCATGGGAAATACATATCATAGTGTAAAACAACATAATCATTACAAGTCACTTATAGTATGTCTGAATTATGACACCTTCTTTTAAATATAATACACCTTAGTATTATCTTTATAGATAACCCTAGAAATATCCTTATAAATACCCCTAGGGATCTCACTAAGGTTTTTTAATCCTAGTTTACATAGTTTTACTAAACGTTATATTTGATACTAACTATTCCAACCCAAGCTTAACATATATGTATATTACATCATTTTTTATGAATGTAATCACATTACAAAAATACATTCTTGAGGACCATAATAGTTTAGTGAATTTATAAACATGAAACAAAATATTTTAACTTGGTGAAATAACTTCAATGTATCACAAAAAGATCTTCCCGTTTAATACTTCTACTTAAAACCTTTTATAATAAAATGGGAAATCAAAACATAAGAATGGTTTTAGCTAAGATTTTTAATAAAAGAAAATAATGAAAATAAGTAAACATAATATGAACATAATGGTACGAGTACATGGGAATAACATTTTAATATCATACCATATATATCAAATATTAGAAAAATAAGATAAGGAATAATGATTGGCAGTTTATAAGACATGACTCATAAAGGAATCAACAGAAGAATCCATGAAATCATGACATAGGTATAAGACATGGAATTTTGGTAGACACATTATCATATAAAATGATCTCCATAATATTGAATGAATTACTACCATGGAGAAATTTATAGTATGGTTTCACTCCCCATACCATCTTGGTAGCCATGGTTCACTCCTACGATAATCATAAAAGTCAAGGTTGACTCTTAAGACCATCTTAGTGGAAATATTCCTTCATTAAACTTAGTTCACTCCCCAATCTATCCATGTATATATCATGAGAAATAAATCATTACTCAAACCATTTGAGGGAGATATCGGTTCCACCCATCTCATAATGAAATCATACATACATGTTTACAATATCATAAGAAATCATATCATAACCCATGAAATGAAATTTGTATCATAAAAATTTAGTCATATCGTAACCTATAGAAATTTTACATGTTTATATTTATAAATAATCAAATAAATATAACTACATAACTTATCCCATTTTATTCCCCATGAGTATAATTTATTCATTATCCATGGAAAAATTGGATAACATAGTTCCTTAAATATTTTTCATTTCGAAAAAAATAATTTGTTAAAACTAGTGAATAAAAAATAAACTCATAATATAATTTCAATAAATGATCAACTAAAAAATCATTATTTAAATTAATTACTATTGGAAACTATAAAATTAGATTTCAATTTTACCTAAATATCACTCTATTAAACCTTGGATTATCTAGGATTGGATCTATCATACATGTTATTATAATTCCTTAACAAAACAAATCTAATGAAGGAATTTAAAATATATTTTGTCAAATATCGAATATACCCCTATAATTTAGAACCCAGTTTTCTATTAGGTATCACTGAAATATACAAGGTGACTAATGGGTTTATATCCCACAATACAATTTCAGGGTTATCACCACATTTTACATCTATTATAGTTCCTACAACATCATATAGTATCATTATAAGGATTCTATTTCCAAGAAAATTTCATAGTATTTACTTTTACAAAACATTATGATTTTATCATAAACATATATTTATAATTTATATTTATCAAAAGGATTTTAACTAAAATAATCTAAAAAATACCCAAATAGACTAAACTGATACTAAAAAATTTGTAAACATTATGTTATCGAAACATAAATGATTCAGAGAACGAATATCAATTGAAACATGAGATTATTTCCCTATAAAAGAACGAGTGAAAAAAATATATGTCAACATAGATGGAAAATAACATTGAAATGTCTATTAAAAGCATTTCTTGAGGAAAACATCCTTTATTCTGTGAAAAAATATTTTTTGAAACAAAAAAAAATTCGGGACCATGTTCCTTGAGAATAACCTTGAAATCATATAAATAATCATGATTACATTTTTAAAACCTTTTCCTTGAAAACATATAATTGAATATTGAAAAAATATTGAAAACAATCCATGAAAACTTATTAAATAAGCATGAAATCATTTTAAAATCCATTTTATGTGAAAAATAATAGAATCATATTCAATTTTTTTAAAACCTTTTTCCTTAAATACTTCTAAAATCAGATTGAAAACATTTTTAAAACCCTTTTCCTTGAAGAAATATAAATGAATCTTGAAAACCTTTCGAAAATCATCTTCATTAAAAATAAAATTAAAAAATATAAATGAAGCTTAGAGATCATTGAAATTAGTTTATTTGAAAATAATCTTTTTAAAACATAAAAATATGTCTTTGAAAATCTTTAAAATCAATTCTTAAAAATAAAAAAAAATTAAAACCCATTTATTGAGTCCAAAAATATATTTCCAACTTTTCCATTCATTTAGTTTTTGAAATAAAAAAACATCTTAAAACTTTTTTTCTAACATTTACTATCCAAAGTATATTTGAATGTTTTTGTATAAAACATATTCTTTTTACCATACTTTAAAAAAGTTATAATTAATTATGAAAATAAACGTATAATTGGTCATTATGATTATCATAATTAGTTTGTGTTTGATTAACATAAGACTCTCCTTGATGATATTGGATTTTAGAATTTCTATCAAGTCTTTCATACTAATAATGTTTCAATCATCAGTCAAACAATGGTACTGTTAAACATCAAAATAATACCCATAATATTAATCATAATGATAATTGTATATTTTTCCATCAGACTGACTTAAGATTATTATAAAATACCGAAGGCTTATTCAAAATGTATGAAATAATGTTACACTATAATGGTTTAAAAAATATATGACTTCGAGCATTCCGTTATGATAGAGAGTTGTGACCTGTCAAGTTCAAGGTGTCCATGTGGTTGTGACAAACTTACAGAAAATATTACCATTGGGAAGAAAATGTCACCATATGGAAGATTCCTATACATTACCAATTACTTAAATATTTTTCATCGGGACAACTAATTACTTTCAGATTCATTTTCATTGTCTCGTTTTTTGAGAGATATGTATATTTTACAGTGTTATCATCTAATTATTAGTCTATTTAACTATTTTAGAGTATTTTATTTATATAGAATCCTTGTTATGTAGTATCTTATAAAAGTTTTATTTGAAATCTAAATCTGATCATCGTATTGATCAAGATCTTCAAGGGCCATAAATACATAGAAACTAGTCCATCAGATCGAGGGATATCATGGATAGGTAAAAAACAATCTGATCATCATATTGATGGATTTCAGGGATATGAATACATGTCTCTTTCGATCTTTATATCAACAGATTTCCAAGTAAGGGAAAACCAAATTTATTATAAGTATAAAATAAGGGATACCTTTAGACTAAGTTATAGACTACCCTTCTCTTAATGTTAAAAGAGTAATCTTTTTAATAGCTTGAATGTCATTATTTGTTTTGTATTCTATTGAATTACTTTTTTATTACAATTTTTTATTCCACTGCACATTTTAATATAAATTTAACCATCATATTCATATTTCTATTCGCGTTTTTTATTGTGTTTTCTCTAATTATGATTATTACAACATCTTTATCATATACATTTTTATTATGATACATATACTCTGATAAATTTTATTAATAGTGATTCAGATATTTTACACTCTCATTAAATCATATTCATCCAGATTAAAATTATGTGACATAGTTCATTAGGTTGAGGGATAATTATAATAAATCACATGAAAGAGGATTTGGATTTTTTAGTTAAATTATTTTAAACTAACCTTTTAAAACTAAAATTCATCCCTCCCATCATATTATATATTATCGATCATAATAATATTCTTATGATCCTAATTAGTGTAATTGATATACTGATCCTACACATTTTTCTTTTATTTTTTTTTAAATAAAAAAATTTCCATAATATTAGAAAACAAATATTTAAAAAAATAACCTTTTAAACATACAACGTAGGAAATAAGGAAATGAAATTCATGATTTCGGGTAAGTACATACATGTTGAACATTCCATTATCACCTTAAATGATTAAAAAGTACTTTTATTGTATAATGACAAGAATATTCCTTTTAAGAACGTTTTTTTAAAATATAATACAAGGGTAAAAATTTCCTTTAGTCAAAATATGATATTGGTAAAACATTTTTGAAACTATTTTTAGAAAATACAATGTTGAAAGAACACATATTTCGGATCGAATAGAGAAATAAATTCATATTTTCATAAAAAAATTTATTAACTATCTTATGTTACAAAGAGTGGAATAAATAGTACCATTACATAGTTATAATATGATAAACCAGTGTTAAAAAAATTCAAGAGATATGTTGAGAGACGGATCATAATATTTCATCATTAGAAGCATAATCCAAAACAATCTCGATAAATGATGAGATTGTAATAATAAACTGTTACTACATTAGAAAAATTGAATCATAATACAATGGAAATAATAATATTACATGATCCAAAAAATATAAGGAAAATAATTACATTCATGATATAACATGTTAATGGTATTATATACACCTCCGAAAAAATATAGGTGCATATCATGGCCTGTGTCTCAGAGAAGGAAAATTGAGACAAAATTAATTTACTGATTTTGTGTTTTTTGAAACATAAACCCCATGAAATAAATATCATTAAATGGATATTTAAATAACCCTAAATTTAGTTAAATGAAACATATAATAAATTCATGGGCAGTATACATTCCACATATAAGACATTGGATTTTAACATGGCTTCTGTCTCACAGAAAATAAATGTGAGATGATAAAACCTTTACCTGGATTACGACTTGTCACATGTGTATTTATCTTACTGAATAATAAAATTAAGTTAATTATTTACATAACTAATAACCTTTTTCATGTTATTGATTTATTTTATTTCACTTATTACTATTTTTAAACAATTACTAAAAAAATTATGTTTACCTCGAGTGTTTTGACCATATTTGGATTATGTGTCAAAAATTACTTTGGCAGGTTAACTTATGGTCAAAGGGGTCATTATATAAACATATACAAGATAATAATCATAAAATAATTGTAATATTTATAAATAAATTATAATTTTAAAACCAATCATGAAATATGTTTATGGAAAATGAATTAATGTTACAATCATTAAGATGTTATGTCATACATATGAATGAGTAAAATTTGGATTTTTTAGTCATTGTAATGGAATGAAGGTAAGAAAAATTATATCATTCCATAATGATAATTATATAAAAAATACCAGCTTATTTAATCATATATCATTTGTTTAGATTTTTTTTATGTTAAATAAATTACATCCTATCTCGGAGGCGGTAGTCCATACATCCACAACTGATGTTATCAGTTTTTAGTGTGTAAAAGGGGTAATAAAGAAAAATATATTTTATATTTATATAAATTTAATTATTTTATAAATATAATGTAGATTTCATTTATTTCACATTCGTTTATTTAAACCTATCCTTAATACATTTCATGTAATGTGTGCATGTATCACATTGCATTGAGGAGGCGGTAGTCCACACTTCCACAAATGATGTTATCATATTTACACAAAATATAAAGCATGAAAGTATGTGTAATGAAACAATTATATAATTATTAAAAAAAATCATATATATCATATGAAAACCATTTTTCCACCATAATTCTCAACCATGAGTGGTGGTGTAGTTAAAATTAACAATCATCATTTTGTGAGGTAGTGGTTCACCGTACATGAATGATAAGTTCATTACCCATTAGATGAAAGTGTGTGTAGGTGTAAGTAAAACCCTTAAAATAAATAAAACTCAGTTTATTTCATATACTTATGTAATTTTGTAAGAATTAAATAATAATATCTAATGTAGTGGATAATGAAAATAAAACAGATAAGCTTGATGAAGGATCTTACCTCTTCTTTGGGACACTCATTTTGGATTGCACCAATGGTATTCCATGGATGGGTTTATACCAAAATGGAGGATTATAGTATTAGGGAATGGATTTTTTGAGATTATTCTATAATATTTTGGGTGATAATAATGGCTTGATAGTGTTAATAGGTGGGAGTAGTGAGTGCTTTTTTATAGTAGAGGAGGAGGGGCATTCTTGTAAATTTTGGGAAAGAGAATTCCACCAATGTTTTTCATATTAAATGTAACTTAATTAATAGTAAAAATATTATAAGTAGTATTATAGTGTTCAAATATTTCCATTCAATAGATTTTGTAAAATTTTATAGGTCATTTGGCCCTTAATATTAATGTTTATTCCTTTCTTAAGCAAATTTTTCTCTTTATCAATGTATTGAATTTAAATCATTTTCACAAATATTATTGGTCAAAAAAATAATTTTACCTTATTATAAATTTTAATTTATTCAGATTCAAAGTATGTAATCATTTTTTTGAAATTATATTCACATAAGTGGTAGAAATTAATTAAAATTTAATCCCGTATACAAGATTTTAATTTTAAAATATTATAAAGTTTGAAATGTTTTTATATCCAATTTCAATGTGAAATTGATTCAAATGACCTAAATATGATTAATTAATTTAAATTTGATCTAAATAAACTCTATAAAAATTTAAAAAAACTATTTAACCTTCTAAATAAGTGAGATGAAAAAGATGTTTTGAATTAAAATTTAATACTTTTAACTATTCATCAAAAAATAAAACATCCTAGAAAAATACCAAAAATTCATGATAACCTAATTTTGATGTTTCATTTTATAATTTTAATATTTTTTTCACATATAAAATTTAATAATGTTTCAAAATTCATATTTAAAATAGGTTCTCAATTAAATGGTGGTAAAAATACCTTGATTAAAATATTGGTTTTTATGTGTAAAATTTGGTTTGTTATAATTTATGCCTATAAATCCTGTTGGATGAATGTACAAAATATTTTATATAATATATACTATATTCATTTAATTTATACTATTCACTAATAGTAATTACTTTAACTTATTGAAATAAATATCATTTTTCAAATAAAAATAGTCTTTCATAAAATCATTCCCTTTATATTTATATGGTTTCTATATTCATTTATAATTAATAAGTAACTGAAAAATTAAAATATATATTTTCATAATTTAGTTAATAATATTCATAATTGTCTTTCTAATTTCTATGATATATATTACTTTGTTAAAAAATAATATTTTTAATAGTATGTTGTTGTTTGGTAAGACTCGGTCTTATGTGTTACGCAAGGCATCAAGGAAAGTAGATCATATATATAATTCCATCTAAACATGGTGTTTCGTGAAGAAAAATCCAAAATGTATGTTATATGTGACATAATATTTATGATTTGTTGTGTATAACACAATCGACACACATTTCTTTCGTATAAAAAATCTATATCCAGCATTGCGTGAAATGAAAAATTTCTAAAAGTTTAAATTAATTTGAAAAGTAATAATTCAAAAAATATCCGGGTGTCTCAATTTTATTTTAAATAACCTCAAATTATCCATTGAATCTATATTATTAAATTTTGATGAATGAACATCTTGATCATTTACACTTTTAAAGAAAATAAAAATTTTCAATTACTCTAATATGGATAGAGTGTAAGATGTTGGGCTAGAAAAGTATTACCTTTACACTTAACGAGTGCCAACTCTTCCATTATACCCATGAAAATAATGTACATCCAATCTTTGATGCCATATTTTTTTTCCAAGAACATTAAATAACGCTTCAATAACACTATCATATACATTTTTTCTACATGGATGACATCAAGAAAATTTCAATCATACAAAAAATTCAAACACGGTATGGGTCTGAAAGTTATTTATTTATTATTATTTCAAATGATAACAAGAAAACCCAAAAATAGCCCTTAAATGGGGGAGAAAGTGATGCAGTCCAAGGGAATCCCCTTACACCACACAAAATCATTCATGGGGAAGAGAATGAAGACTATCATAACCCAAAAGAGGGTCCTCTGGTCTACCCAAACAAGCAAGCGAATCAGCAGCAAAGTTGGATTCCCTCCAGCTATGGTGAATTAACCTTCCATGATTTGTTGCCAACTTACACCTTTGAATAAGATAGATCAAATACCAAGGTATCTCATAACTTCCCTAAAAAGCCTTGACCAGAACTTATGAATCTGATTCCACCTCCGCCACTTGCAAGCCCCTCCTCCTACAAACCATCAGGCCGGAAAGAAGTGCCTGAACCTCTACACCCAGTGAATTACTTGGACCATAAAATTAACTAATGGAAACCTGCATAGATCCCCAACAGTCACAAAGTAATCCTCCGCCCCTCATCACTCCCTATGTGAAAGACCCATCGATATTCTGTTTCAACCTGTGTCTTGAAGAACGCAACATTACCTAAAAACCACCCCTCTATTCTAGCATGCATGGTCTCTTATGCAATTTACAAAAGGTAACCGACGCCAACCCCCCCCCCCCCCCTTTTACTAGCGAATCCAATTCCACATTGAGTGACTTAAGAAAAATCCAAAGGGCTAAAAAAGATCTTTTGGAACACAGCCTAACCTGATTTTGTGCCTCCCAAATGATCCAGCAAATAGCCACCAGAATGATGGTCCTAATCGTCTTCTCCATAGCTCTGTTTTCAGTCCCGGATATCCAAGTTGATAGAAACTCTTGATAGGTCCAGGGCTCTCCCTCAGGAAATGGATAGTGAGTAAATAATGACCAAAGCAACGAGGACCATTGTCCTTGGAAGAAAAGATGAACCTTCATCTCTGTATTAGGACACTCATAGCAGTAACACCATGACACCATACAGACCCCTTTTTTAGGAATATTTTCCTCCATTGGTAATGCTTTCTTTTTGATTCTCCACACCACGAAATTCATCCTCCTCGGTATTTCATTACACTAAGAAATCGGTCCCCCTACCTATATGGGACTCTCCCTCTGAAGAATTATCCTATAATCACATACATTAATCCTGCCAGAACATGCCTCCATAAAGCAGCACCCATTCGAGTCATCATTCATCACAATGTTTTCAAAAATTCTCATTTGGGTGGGGTTTAACGATGTATGACTGAACTCATATCTGTCACTTTCATCCCTGAAATAAATACCAGGGGACGGACAACCTGTGTAGACAAGCATTCCACCCTCCCAGTTATTATTCCAGAAATTGATATCCCCATGGCCAACAATCAATCTGGTGCAGCCATACAACTCCTCCATATGGGTGAACATACATTTGACCAGACCCATCGTGCCATGCATGATAATATCCTCATCCCATCCGTAGCGCCCTCTGAAGATCTTTTCCCACAGGGTCTCCCCGGTAATTATTTCCCATGCTAAACGATCCTGCAAACCATAGACCGTGTCATGTATGTCACGAAGGCCGACACCTCCTTCATCAGTTGGTCGTTCCAGTCACTTCCATGATGCCCAGTGGTACCTCCCTTCTGCCTTAGCAGCCCAAAGAAATGAAGTAAGGATGTGCTCCATCTTCTCCACAGTACCCTTTAGAGGCTTTATAATAGAGAATATGTGCATGGAAATAGACAACAGCACACTATTAATGAGCATGACCTGACCTCTGAATGATAATAGCTTATTCTTACAGTTGAAAATCCTTCCTAGAATATGATCAATGATCCCACTAAAGTTCTGTTTCTTAATCCAGCCACAGGATATTGGCACCCCAACGTACAAAATGGGTAGCTGCTTCTGCTTGCAACCAATAGTTCTCTAAATATCCCAACATCTCCTTCCAGAACATTTTTCAGAAATAAAATCATGACTCTTCGAGGGGTTGATAAATTGTCCCCTAAGATTTCTATATCTGGACATGATGTCTCTGAAATTATTTAAAGACCTGCACCATCCATTAATGAAAAGAAAAATATCATCATCAAAAATCAAGTGTGAGATGTTCCCTGAATTCCTTTTTCCACGATATGGTTTCAGTTTTCCCTCTAATAAGCTTTTATTCAGATTCTTGGACAGAGAATCATGCACAAGAACAAACATATTTCGAGAGAGAGGATCACCCTATCTCACACCATGGATAGTTTTGAAAAATCCAAAACACTTCCCCATCATGGAAACTGAGAGCCACGACGATGAATAAAACCTGAAATAAATATCACAAAACCATTCCTAGAACCCAAACCCCCTCATGAATCTAATGATAATGATCCATTCCATTCTATCATAATTCTTATTTATATTAAATTCAATAATGACATTGGAACCCACTGTGCGTTTGTTAATTTCATAGATTAGCTCAATAGAAATCCCAACCGCTCCCTGGATACTTTGACCCTGAATGAAACCATGTTGCTCTATTGATATCACCTTGGGAATAATTCTTGAAATCCTCCTACCAAAAACCATGGCCAAAATCTTATAAGAGACATTACAAAGACAAATGGGTCGAAAGTGATTACTGAGGCTGGGGTCTTTGATTTTTGGAATAAGGGCCACCCTTGAAGAAGAAACACCCTTCTTCAAGGGTCCCCCACTAAAGAAATCTTTAATATCATCCACTAAAACTGGACCTACAATTTCCCAGGCAGAACAATAAAATGAAGTAGGAAAACCGTCTGGACCGGGTGCAATCTCCTTTGGCATGCTCATTAAAGAATCCCTGATCTCCTCCTCCTGAGAAGTAGAGGAGAGACACTCATTATCTCGGTCATTCACCAAAAGAGGATTGAAACTTAAGAAATCAATACTATCTATATCATTCCTCTTGATACCTGAAATGGACACCCTGCCAGAAGTCCCTCGAAGTGCTTCAACACCATATTTCTAGCAATATTCACATCTGAAGTGAAAGACCATCGTCCATTTTAATGTCAATCATAATGCTTTAATTTTTATTAATGTATTCTTGAAAAAAGGCATTATTACGATCTCCTTATCTAATCCATCTAACCCAAGACCTCTCTTTGTATGATCTCTCCATCTCCAAAAGTTTTTCGGCAAGAGCAGCCTTTTTATCACAAAGGATAATAAATGTGTTCTCATCCCAGGCCAGCTAAAGAGCACCCTCCAATCTCTCAATCTCGTCTTGCATGCAAACCACCCCATTTGAGGAATCTGGTTGTTTAATAATTCATCCTCTGATATCATGTTTAAGTCATTTGAGATGATTCAACAACCCTCCCCAAGATCGCTCTCTCTCCACCTTAAGCCAAGACACTTTCGACAATTGCATGAACACTTGGTCGCAGTGCCACTCACTAGAATAGTGGAATGAACAGCCCAACACCGCTTCATGTCTGAGCTCGATCAAAAGGGGTGCGTGGTCTTACAGAATATGAGTGAGGTGCATGACCAAAGTTATTGAAAAAAGAACCAAACCCTGCATGTTGTTGAGGCATCTGTCCAGCTGACTCCAGATGCAACTTGAATATTTACGATTGTTGCACCATGTGAATTTAGTTCCTGTGTAAGCCCAAATCCATAAGACCAGCATGCACCATGCACTCATGGAAATCCAGCATACTCTCCTAATTAAACCTCGAGCCACCACTTTTTTCTGATGGATCCACAATAGTGTTGATGTCCCCTCCCACAAACCATAACAGGGAACTAGCTTGAGTTGCTTTTAAGTGGTTCAATAGCTCCCTTCATCCTCCAACCACAATGCTCGTATAGAAGAACAAAAATAATAGATAAAGGCCACCAATAGAAATTCTATTTTCAATACACTTGGGAAAAATATTCACCACCTCCACCGAAATGCTATTTTTCTAGCCAATCTAGATCTGTGTGTTAAAAGACCCTCCATGCATGGAGTTCGGAAACCCCATCTTCTTAGCAATCCATGCCCACTTTCATGGATCATGTTTCAACTCCAAAACGACCACCAAAGAAACCGTACACTTTCTTCCCTTCAACGCCAAAAATTCACGCTTGTCTTGAGCTCCCAAGTTGCGTCCATTCCAGATAATAAGAGAGAACATTATAGAGATCCCTTATGGGTCTTTTGATACGAATAAATAGAGAACTGGGAGAGGGGGGGGTGCAAGGATACGTTTTTTCCTTGGACATGGAATGAGTAAGAATCCCTGAAAGACCCTTTTCACACATGCTCTGTTTTGGGGACAATATAACTTTCTTAAAAGAACCATATGCATCCTCAAGGATAGACTTCCTTTCAGATGGATGATGATACATGGAATCCGACCCCAATTCACCTTGCAATATGGACACTAAAAGCCTCCGTTGAGGAGAAATATGGGATATAATCATCTCCTTTTCCACTCCTGGAGCCATGCCACCCTCCTCCCTCCCTTCCTCTAAATAAAAAGAAAGCTTACACACCAGGGATTTCTGAATCATTTCTGGAGAAAATTGAGAAGAAACGCAGATAGGAGAAGTAGGGGGAGACAAAGCTCTCATTAGATTTCCCATAGAGAATGTTAGGCGAACCTCTATTTCCCTATGAGGTACGTTCCTCCCTCTACCAAGAGTGAAAAACTCATGAGCATCCCGTATAGGAGACCCGAAAATATGGTCCATGAAATCCGAAGAGGGAGGTGACCTCATGATGACCATGTCAGTTGATGTCTCGCCACACATCATTTTTTCCATAAAATGGTCCCCCAATAATTTTGAATTTGAAAAAATAGCGGGGGATAATGGTAACTTCTTCCCTTCTATCTCCATCCAAGCCGGGCAGAATATGACCCAAGACCACATCGGGACCCCTTCGGGAGGGTTCCACCACCTCCCTTCATCTTTGGTCAATGGAGCCAAATAGACATCAATATCATTAGTGGGTTTTTCGTCCAAACATATATAGAGACATCATATCATATTTTGGAATCATGCATAACCATGGAGGCAAGTTATAATTCACCAACATGGATGTCCATGTACATTATGTACCACTCTATACAACAGAAGGATTTATTCAATCCGTAGATAATGAAAGAAGAAAGTTTTTCATATCATTTCTAAACTGAGGATACTCATAATCTATTTTCTTCCATGGAGGAGAGTATGCTAGATGAAAAGTTTTTCATATTTAATTATTATATATTCTTTTCATGTCAATTGTCTTGTTGTTTCCTGACATCCATATAGTCTTTTACACTATATAATAATAGGAAAATACTTTAAAACTTCCAAAGGAAATAATTAATCATTATTATGAATATTTTTTCCACACATAGGGGAATTTTATGAGTTATTCATTATCCATGAAAAAAATATTACATTATTTAGAAATGAATTTATTTTTTAGATGTCATTACGATTGAATGTATCATTCATTTATCATCATATGTTTGATAAGGAATTTTATTTCCTTTTGATTTAATGTCTCTCATAAGAGCAAGTAATTTCATAATGTTGGTCTTTCTACATTTGTTATCAGCTTTCCAATTACATGACTTCCATACAGTGGATAATGTTATGCATTTAATACAACTATTATACAAGGGTGTGTTAAGAAAAACTATTTAACTTCTCAAACTACTTTCAATAAATATGAGGTCGTATTAAATTTATTTTTTCATTTATTACATACAATCTCCATCATCATTTACATAGGTATTAAAATTAAATCATGAGTAAACTAATTTATCATCCCCATCGGTCTGCATTATCAGTTTCTTCCCAGGTTTGGTCCAACATTTATAGCTCTGATCTATTCCATGAAAAATCAAATGTTCTTAAAAATCTTCTGGACTAATTGTTCATGAATAAAAACAATGTAAAATATGATAATGGATTTTATAAGGGTCTTATGAATGATCTATTTCCAACATGAAAAACTATTTAACTCCATATTCCTACTATTTTGTCATATGATTAGCATGTGTCCAATTTTTATTAATATCCATCCTATTATATTGATAAAATATTCAATTTGTACAATAAATAGATAAATATACATAAATTATACC
Source organism: Viscum album (assembly GCA_963277665.1). Lineage (NCBI taxonomy): Eukaryota > Viridiplantae > Streptophyta > Magnoliopsida > Santalales > Viscaceae > Viscum > Viscum album. The sequence goes on along the minus strand of OY728156.1, from coordinate 252,120,094 downwards.
AAATAAATGGTGACTGTTTTAGATAATTCTAATAGGGGGAACTCATCATTTGGTTATTTCAAATAATTTCAGTATGCTTTGATGAAAATGGGAATTTGTTTTTATGAAAATAATTACTCCCATGGAGGTAGGTGTTTTCCTCTGAATTCACCCTAAATGATAACTAGTACCAGGTATGGGAAGTCTAGTTATAAGAGTAGTTCAAGTAACATAGGTTTATGTCAAAATTATATGGGGGATAAGTCTCAAGTAACATGATTTAATAATGATAATTTTGGATATGACGATGAAGAGGTTGATTGTTTTCTCCATAAATCTAAATGTTCTTAGGCAGTGTGTTAGAATTGCACCTAAAACATTTCTTAGATTGAATATGAATAATTAAATATTATAGAAGGTAGTTAAAACTATTTAATATTAAAAATAAGTTATTTTTTCAAAGAAATGTTTTTCCTTTGTATTGGGAGTTATAATAATAATAAATTAAATTGATTAGTGAAGTGCCCACGTGTTGATGTTATATTTGTAGTGAATTGGTATTAAATGTTAAATAAATTAAATGGGTTTTAAATTAAAATTAAGTTTAATTTGGAAATCATTGGACATGAAATGGATTAATTTATTAAATGTTGGGAAATGGATATAGAAGAGTTTTGTTATTAGTGAGTGGACCTTCACATCAGATGACTACTGATATAGTTTGTATACAAAATAAAAGTGATGAATGTTGGAGAAATATCTAAAATTTTAAAAAAATGGTATGAATATTATATTGATATTGTGTTTTTATATAAAGCATATGTATGTTTCATTGGATATTTGTAAAAAGGATTAATTATTGGGAGAAACTAAGTATAGTTTTAAGTAAACCATTATTCTGTTATATAGCATATTAGCTACTAAAATAAGAGATCAATATCTACAGGATGAAGGTTCTTTGAGGAAAAAATGAGTGGACATGGTGTAGGTCATTGAAATACTCTATCTTGAATATTTTATATACTAAAAAGTGCATCTAAATGAGATAAAATGGTTTGGAGATTATTTTTTCAAGTCCCATATCTATTAGAAGACAAGTTATTGTGAATTAAAGAGGTCGAGATGGGTTATCAATTATTTTATTTGTTTAGGAATTAGTCTAATGAATTATGAATTTTTGTAGTATGAATTATGAAAAATGGAAAATAATTTATCTATATAAAAATGATTCTCAGGTGATATTGGTACATACAATGATTTCTGTAAGGAAGAATTAATCAACATAATAATAGATTCACTTAACATAAACATGGAATTTTATCTGTGTAAACATGAACTTGAACCATGTAAGGATGATTTTTTTCTACATAAGAATTACTAAGGTCCTATAAAAATAATCTTTTTACACATAAACCTATCTAACGATCAATATTTATTTGTGTAAACATCAATTACTATGCAAGAATTAATTTTTTACTATATAGTCATGAATCCTCAATGCATAAGTATCATTCCTTATGCTATGTAATATCAGATCAAATAAAAAATTGGAGAATTTTTTTATATCTAATGAGAGTATTCGGTTTTAAAACATAGTAATGGAAATAATTATGATGATTCCAAAGCCAGTATTTCATGTCCAAAACCACATGAAGCTTTTTAAATCCTTGTTATAAGATTGATTTTATGAAGATGAAATGAAATGGAATATGAGGAGATAAATATTCATTATATTTTAAAATTTAGATGAGGATATTTGATATTCATTATTAGTGATAAAAATTAATATTAAACATATATGATTACCCAACTTATATTTAGTGTCACAAATATCACAAAAATCATTTTTTCTACCAAAATGAAAATAAATAGTGGATTGACTTACTAATGTTAAGTAAATATTTAAGGTGAATCTATAAAAGTTTCATGGTAATCTATCATTCCATAATGAAGAATATTAAAAAACAAAAAATAATAACATTTACCAATTAGGAACATAATATATTAAATAAATCATTTTACTCAATGAAATTTTAAAATGAATATTAATATTTGAATAAATTACCTAAATAATAGGTTTATGTGTTTCTATATAATATTACATTAATTATGTAAATATTTGTTTCTATATGTTGAATATAAGGAGTCATTATTACATATATTTATGTGTTAAATCATTGTAACATACATTTGATATATGTTAAATTAAAAAATCAGACGATATTCAATTAATGTCCCGAACACAATACAATTAGTCAGTATTTTTAATTCATATTAATATTAAATTTTAAATTTTTTTGTCACAAAATATATTAATTATTTAATATACGTATAATTATTTATTATTATATAAATCTTTTTTTTGGAAATATTCTACACATTGATATATATATATATATGTAAAAATATGTAAATATATATTTTTATATTAAATGTACCGATAAATAATTTTGTATAAAAACCATTTAAAATGAATAAGAAGTTAATATGTTTCTAATTATTACATTTTATTTATTCTCCATAATTATATTTAATATATATTATTTATTACTAAAATTTCTAACCATAATAATAAGATAACACCCATTTATTAAAGGTGAATGGAAAAGATAACAAACAAGAAAAAAACTTAAGGGGTCATACAAAGAGGCATGACCTCATCTAAAAAAGAAATCTATGGACCAAGAAAATCAGGATCATGTCTATAGTCATCATCAAAATCATTTTCATAATCAAAAGTTTCACACTCAAACTATGAATTTCCAAGATGGAGGATCCCAATGATACTCTCCTTAGACCTTTCCTAATTTGTGGTGATCTATGTATTTGATACCTTAGAATATGACATGTTAGACACATTCCTTGGAATATTGGAATAATTCTTTCGTATCCTTCTATTTATATGATCTGGAGCTTCAATGCTAATCATATTTACCTTTCCATGTAAGGAAGTATCCTTAAAAGAAATAGGGTCACCACTTCCCAGGGATCAGATATGATCGGTTTCCAGTAAAACCATATAATTCTCCTTGTATCATCGATCATCAAAAACATTACCCCATTTACCACGAAATCATGAATATTTAAAATCATTCTATATCAATGGAAGATAATCCATGATCTCTAGAAGATCATATTTATTATACCCATCATCTGATAGAGATTTCCTAGAATATTCTATATCTAGTCAATGTACAATATAATAATTCTCATCAATTGGTGAAGGATAACATCCAAAAAACACCAAAATCCTCATCTGTAGACAATCCCACCTCAATAGTGTGCCTCCCACCCTAGAAAACTAGCTGAAAAATACCGACTCTCTAAACAAGTTTAGATTGAACCCCATTCCAAATCATTTTAACACACATAAAAACTCCATCACTACTCAAGAAACATGGTTCCTCATTTATAGTATTAGGCTACTAAATATATTTCAACCTGAGTCTAAACAATCCCAATCCACACACCATCTCTTGCAAGTCCAGACCCCCTAGTAATGGAATTATTAAGGAAAATATCAAAGGGGATGTCACCCACAGTACCTAGAATGGCCATTTCAGACCCATTCCTTTTCCCCATCATTCTTTTTAGTAATTGAGAATGAGAATTTAACTTCCAATGAAGTCACTGCCTACTCCTGATTCACCACAAAGATTTATTTTTAGACACTTAATCCCCTATTTTTTAGACTTCTTATTTATAAATTATACCGACTGCTTCTCATGCATCTTGGTTAATGACTTCCTATACAGCCTAGAGGAATTTATTTTACCTTTACAATCAAATTCCTATGAATTATTCCCCTTAAAACAATAAAAAAATTCCTTCTCAAATTCTAATCCAAGTAACCAAAAGATTTGAAATTAGGATGGAAATTAAAGATAATATAATAATCAAAACATATTCGTATATCATCACTCGGAGTAATATGCACCAAAAAATAATTAATAAGGGTTACTATTTATTAGTTGTTTTTTAATGCTAAAAAATTGTACCTTTATCATTTTTCTTATCATTTATAAAGGAATCCTTTATCAGTGCTTCTTTCTATCTATGATGAAGGATGGTGTGGTTTATTGTGAATTTTTTTAGTAGTGATCTTCTCCCCTTATCCCCTATTAACTCAATGTGATTATACCTAGGATGAATCTTATGTTGGATTTTATTCTGATTTTAATTTGGATTGATTTTATTGGTGACTTTACTTTCATATGGTTCCTCTCACTCATATGACATTCCATTGTCATGGTTGAGGGGGATTTGGAAAAAGATTATAGAAACTAGGGAGTTCCATTTAGGTTTTCATCATCCATTGATATTTAATTATAAAACCTTTGATTTATTGTATTTTAAAAACTATATTATCAACATTTAATTTTAATGTTTTTACAAGATTAATAATTAATGGATTTTAACTAAATTTTTATATAAATCAATGGGTCTTTCTATTTTAGATGATGTCTTAAATATAATTTTCATCAACTCTAAACACCACATGTTTGATTTATTTCTCATATTGACATTATAAATGAATTATTTTATTTAAAAGAGGTGTTTTTATCTTAACTGTTAATTATAAAATGGTTACTAATTTTCCCATGGAATATCTTGTAATACATTAAATTCCAATTACTAAAAAAGTATTTCAAAAATGATTTTAATAAAGATGTTAGGTATTCAATTTCATTTTTATATATGAAATGGTTATACATATATACATGGGTATACTCTAAAGACCCAGACCCTATTATCTCAAATTAGATGGTTTCTTTTTTACATTAGAACCAAATACAAGGAATTTCATCTCCATTGACTAAATATTTTATTATCCTTATAAAATGATATGTATACATAAATCCCAAAATAAATTGGAAACAAAAAATATGACAAAGTAATTTCTTCGAGAACATCATTATCCAATTTAGAATAATCCCTCATATGAGTCATACTAACTTGATATATATCTTGGGAAAAGAAACATGGGAAATGTGTCAACAAAAAAGGAATGTTTGTTTATGCTTATAGTGGAAGAAATAAAGAATATATAATACATAATCAATATGTAGTGGTAAATAATTGAAACATGTTCCATTTAAGAAATATTTTGATAATAATATATCATGACTAAATAATTATCAAATAATGTAATTTAAATAGTCAATTGAGCTTGAAACATATACATGCATATTATAATTTATTGAATAATCACATATAATTAAATAACTAATATAATAATGATTGAATTCCTAATACCGAACATTATAATCACAAGATCAAATCCTTGTGCCCAGTTATCATACATAAATGGAAATGCCTCAGCCAAATACCCAAACTAGTTTTTTATCATGAGACTAAACAATTCATCAAGGGGTTATTTCAGGCCCCTCCTATCACATAATATTGCCAATGCATTCCTCATATAAAAGGTAAGAATAATAAACATCATAATCGTTCTTATTAAAAACTAGAACATGAAATATTAATAATTATCCAAATTAATAAACATAACCATAAAAAATTTCGAGTAATAAGAAGAATTTAATAAATATAGCACATCCAGAGTCAATCTAATCATAAAACCATCCAAATAAATTATAAGGATGGTTTCATTAAATTATATCCCCAGTGGAGCTTAATTAGAGTAAGGGTAGTTGATATTGATGAATTGGAATCCTGTAAAGAGGTTATTTAAAACATTCTTGAGGAAAATAACATTTCCATTTTGAAAAAATACTTTTAAAACTAAAATTTTATAAAATATTTTGAAATATTTTTTATTTTAAATCAAGCTTATAATACTATAAAGGAATCTTCAAATCAATTATGGTGTATAAAACCATACATATTGTATAAGTAAAAAACATTCCGATCACTTTGTTTTAGAAAAATGAATCACTAAAAAAATTAAAGGAATATTCCTTTTAAACTATTTTTAAAAATTCAGACCTTGGAAAACAAAAATTTTAATAATATTATGAGAATATGAAAAGTAATTTGTTATTTTTTTAGAAAATATGGTTATGAAGGAAAAATTATTTTAACTAAATATATAGATAAAATTATCTTTTCAAAAAAACTCAATGAATTTATGTACTAAAGAGTGGGAAAATGGTAATACTGCTTGAAATTTTCATTAAAAAATATATTCAAATAAAACATATTGGTTTTAATTTATAAATATAATATATTTTCTCATGTGAGAATTAAACGTAAATAATCTTGATAATGATGAGATTGTGAGATAAACCCTTACCACTTTGGTGAATTTTGAATCTTAATCCCCATGAAATGGATAAATTCAAATGAAATTTTAAATTCCATTAATAAAACTAGATTTGTGATATGAAATATAAAATTGGAAGTATATATCCCACAAAAATAAGTTTTTAATATGTCATTGGTCTCATGAATGTCAAAAGTGAGGTGATAAAACCATTACCTTAGGTCTGACTTCCTTCATAAAATTTGGAAACTAATATATAATAAAGACAAACATATTCTAAATCTATCACATTAAAATAATCATATATATATTACTATATATGTTTTTCTTACATTATTTTTTTCTATTTATTAACAATTCCTTCTCAAAATAACAGTTTCATGTAATAACTGCTTCATTTTTCATCTATGTTTCCATTTGGTAGTTATTATCCACGAAATTTAATCAATGTTCCATCATCTTCAGAAATTTAAACATTATTTTAGTATAATATACGTTCATTATATACATATATATTTAGTTTCATCCATAATATTCCTAGATAGAAATATAAAATGCTCCGTTCATAGAGACATTAGGTCATATGTATGCTTGAACGTTGTTTCTACTTATTGTCAAGTGGACTGAAAGAAAGTAAAATATTACATGATATTTTAGAATAAATTTTTATGTTATATATACCACATGTATAAATAAAATTTATCATTACTACATTGTCAATAACGTGTATGTGAAAAATGTATCACATCTCCTTGTGAGGTTGTAGTCCGTCATACACTTGAGAAACATCATTGTATCCCCCAAAGAAATGAAAGTAATAAGTTGAATATATTTTTAATAATTTAAGAATTATATTTATGTAATTAGAATTATATATTTACTTTAAATCCATAATTATAACATTTCTTGAGAGGCGGTGATGTAAAAGTTACTATGATGGTTCATGAGGTTGTAGTCTATTGTAAAAACAATCAACGGTTTCATTGCCTATTTGAGGGAATAGGGGGTGGATATAGGGCATTCACATAACATAAAAAATTAAAAATATGTGTAATATATTTAAATATTAATATAAGGATATTTTAATAAAATATAATGAGGTGGAAGAAGAAATAAAATGAAAAAGAATGATTAATAACATTACCTATTCCTCATAGAGACTCTTTTGGTTATATATAAAGACTTCATAGGTTGGTTCCCTAACAAAAAAACATCTCTAGGATGTGGTAAGGTATGTGAGTAAGGGTTATTTTTAGGAATTTTCAAAACAAAAAGTAACTTTTTGTGTGGATAATAGAATAGGGGAGTGGTCCTTCGGTAAGTGTAGAAAGGGACCCACTTTGAAACTATTTGAAAATTTCTCAAGACTCTATAATGATATTGTCATTACCAATAAAAAAACATATACCTGACCATATATTTAAAAAATATATTATAAGGTGTATATATTATTATAAAATAGTATTTAGACTTATTTTATAAGAAAAAATATTTTTATCTTTTTAGTTTTACCCCCATTAAACTCGTTTTAACCTTAACCACATTAATTAATTTTAACTATTTTAACTATTCATTATAGTTAAAAAATAATTGGACCTTATTATATAATATTAATTACTATGATTAAAAATATGGAACCCAATTTTAAAAACTCTTTTCATATAAGTGAATAGATTTAAATTAAATTTTAACCCACATGTGTGATAAAAATGTTGTTTTCGAAAGAGAAAATTTCCATACAAATAGAATGTTTTAATACCCAAGTTCAATTTGAAATTGTTCCTAATGACCTAAATTATATTAATATAAATATATATATATATAAAATTGTGAAAAATTTACTTTTAAAATAATGTTAAATTAAAATTGAACTTTTAAATTCATGAAATGAAAAGAAGGTTTTCAATAAAAATAGTATTTTAAACTATTCATCCAAAAATGAAACATTTCAAAAAAAAATTAAAAAATAAACCTAATATATTATTCATATTTTGATTAAAAAAATTATTTAATAAAATAATGTTTCTATAGGTGTAAAAAACTAATGTTATAGCAACTTCACAGATGCGACGAAATGACTTTTAAGAAGAAAATGTATTTTTTTTAATATATTTTTATTTGAAATGATTTTTAATTTTATTTATAATAAATTGATAATAAATGAGAATGTGTAAGAAAAATTTCCAGAATTTTGTTTCCAATTCACACCCACCAATATAACATATAGGTTATAATAGTCACATATAAATAATAATAGAGTATCATGATTAGTCTGGACTCAGGTTTTCATGTATATGAAGCTATCAAATAAGTTAAATTTATTCAATAATAAATATATCATAAAGTATCAAGGTGTTAAATTCTTTACTTCTTAAAAAAATCCTTGAAACTTCAAAAATTTCACCTCGTGAATAGATTTGGATTGATATTCGTCATAAATTCTTTAGGTTCCCACATCGCCTCTTCCAACATAAGATTTATCCAATGAACCTTTACTAGTTGAGTCATTTTATTGATCAAAACTTGTTTTATAAAATCCAAAATCTCTATAGGATATTAAAAATATTATAGGTTTGGTTCCAATTCTATTTTATTATTTTTGAGAACATGCATTGTGTCTTGATTGTACATCCTTAACAAGGATATATTGAACACTACATGTAATTTAGAGAGACTTGATAGAATTTACAAATTGTAATCCACAACCCCAATTTTCTCCATGATTTAAAAGGTATTTATATATATATTTCTAAATTTCCCCTTCTTACCAATCCTTATAACACCCTTCCATGGTGATTCCTTCATGAAAACCTAATCCCCTACTTAAAATTCCAATTCATTCCTCCTATTATCATCACAACTCTGCCTTCTTATTTGAGATTCTTTGAGGTTAATTTGAATTTTATTTACCTTTTCTATTGTCTCATCTACAATTTTTAGACCTACAAGCTTCCTTTCACAAACATTGTCCCCACAATTTGGAGTAAAAAACCTTCTACCACATAATGTTTCATACGACACCATTTGACGACCTGATTTGAAGAAATTGTCATGTGAAAACTCTACAAAAGGTAAATAATGATCCCAAATACCTTTAAAATCAAGATACAATGTCCTAAACATGAATACTGATGTTTTTATAGTCCTTTTGTACTTTCCATCGATTGGGGGGGGGGTGATAAGAAGTTTTTAAATGGATCTCATTATCAAGATCCTTATGAGGAATTCTTTGGAATTTGGATATAAATTTTGGATCATGATCAGACACAATTTAAAGATGAGAATCATAAAGTATTAAAATATAATTAATATAGATTTTTTTAAGATCATCAATAGGTAAATCTTATCTAATATCAAGGAAGTTCTCATATTTAGTAATGTGATCAACAATAACCCATACCACATCATTCTTCCTAGGAGTCTATGGAAAAATTTAGTCAAAGTACATAGTAATTTAATCTCATTAACATGTAGGAATTGACAGAGGATTCATTAATCTTATATGATTATATCTTTCAGACTTCACTTTTTGAAAAAATAAACATCTTGACACATCATCTAAAATTTTTCACATCATGTTATCCTCAAAAAATGTTCCTTTATGTCTCTTTACATCATGATGCATCCTATGTGTATAGTAGAATTTAAGGTATTACAATCATTAATAATTCCATATTCATATCACGTATTGATGGAATACATAATATCATTCCAAATTTATGAACACCATCTTCACAAATAGATTCATCCAATTTATTATTTTTCACAACTTCAATTTTCTTTTTATTATTCTTATCATTAGTTTGAGAAAAGTTTATGCTTTCCAATAAATATGGTTTACGAATTGTTTGAAAATTAGTTATGTATAAACTTTTGTAACAATTTCCATATCAATATTTATTATATCTATGAGCATAGTAACCCTTTTGGTCTATATTTCCATCATAACTCCATGATTATTAATGCTCAATTCATCTGATACCATATGTTTCATCCCCATGTGGTTGTATTTTGATAAACCAAAATCCTTGTGTTTCTCTAGACATCACATTTTTTTCATGTTTATTTAATTCTATGAAGTGATTTATTACATAATCTTGTGATCTATATATGTCTCCCTTCATTCTCCATAAATACAATGTCACTATATCATTAGAGAAAAGCTTACAACAGCCAAAATCAAGATCAAGGTTTAGATAGATTTTCTCATTAATATTTCAATACCATGACACTTACGCAATAACACTAGTATTCTTCATTAGTAAATAAGCAAAACCCTTCTTTGATGCATCACTATATTTCACAAATCCATCATTTCTTTATGGAAGAGTCAAAATTGGAGAATTATCCAATATTCACATAAATTAATCACATATTTCTTCACATTCCATTATCTATATGATCTTTACCCCTTTATGAGTAATATTTCTCAATGGGTTATCCAAACATGAATGTTTTTGAACAAATCACCAATAGTAACCTACCAAACCATTAAAAATACATACATTGGTTTTGTTATTTGGCATAGTCTATTCATAGAATACCATTGTCTTTATAGGATCAAATATGAAATCATATTTGGAGAATATATATTCATTAAAAGAAACATCCTTGAGCTGAAAATCATACTTTTTAAATTTTTAGTATAACTATTTTCTTGTAAGAGTATCACGAATGGACCACATCTTATTTTTATAGTACACATATATTTTCAAATACACAAAGATATCTTCAATAAATTCCTTGAATAAGATATTCATTAGATTCAATATTATAGTGGGGAACATTAGTAAATCCCAATAGAATGGAATTGAATTCTTAATTATCATACATCATTCGAAATGTTTTCTTTAGAATATATTCCATCTTCACTCGTAATTGATGATTCCTAGAACAAAGGAAAAAATTTGAAAAATATTTAGCTTTATGAAGTAGATAAAATATGTAATCAATGTGAGGAAGATGATTCTCACTCATTATCATATTAAAATTTATTTCCCTATAGTTAATTCATGAACTAGTAGATCCATATTTCTTCTTAATGAAAATAAATGGGACTCGCCAAAGTGAAAAAAAAATCATATAAAACCCTTTATCACATAAATACACTTGCCTTTTCAACTCTGTTAACTTTATAGTGGCCATTCTATAGAGATTATTTGATATAGGTATTTCAACCAGGGTTAAATCAATGTATAACCCAACATCATTCTCTTTTGATGTCCATGAAAATATTTATAAAATATATCAATGTATTTCTATATAACTGTTACGTAGTATGTTTGAATATTACCTTCTACACTCATATATTTTTTCTTCTCTTATTCACCAATACTCTCATTAATAATAGCTACTATGGGTGGATCAATACATGAATCAAAAGATGTGGTCTCCCCTCTAAAGATAAGTAATTTCACATCTCCATCATGGGTTGTAACATCTTTATCTTTTTAATACATTTTTATCATATTTTTATATTCATTTGATATGAATATTTACATAAAAATAAACCATGGTTGTAATAACAATTTTATCAAATAGATCTTGTCTATGTATTATAACGAGAATTGAGTATCATATGTTTATTATAATGAGACATCCATTAGTAGTCTTAAATGATAACTCCCATATTCAGGTTTTAGGGTTGTTTGTAGTGTTTGTAGAAAACATAGAGAATATAATAGAGTGTGATGGTCTAGAATAAAATTAAATTTTTCTAAATTTGAGGATGTGATTAATACTCCTTCAACTATGTCATTTGGAACTTCAAACTCAGTTGTTGGGATTTTATATGACTAACTTCTCTCCCTTTTCCTTTTCTAGGTAATATTCCATTGATGCCTTGGAAAATAATTTAAATAATTCTGAATATCTTTTAAATTGAATAATTGAAAATTGGAAAAAAATTTCTTTCCCTTATAATCATATTTGTAGTGGCCCTTCTATCCAATTTTATGTCAGACTCCCATCACCAATAAGAATGATCTATAGTGTTTCTTTCCTCATTTATTACATGATTAAAATTACACTCTTCCCTTATTCCCTTCTACATTTTCTTTTCAAGAGTAATTAACAACCCTTTCCTTTATTTATTTCATTAGAAGTACTACTATATGGAGAATTTTTTCTCCTTTTTAATATAGAATTATACAATTCCCTAATATGATAATAAATATTGGAAGACTTGTTCCCTACGAAAAATCATCTTAATACCATCATGGAAATGATCAATATTTTTCAATGGATTATTTATGTAGTTTATTTCATACCTTGATAACATTGATATTTTGTCTTCATAGTTGGAGATATTTTCATTCTCATTGTTTCTCATACAAAATAATTTTATCTCCAAATTCACTCATTTCTCACAAGGAAAAATATTTTTCCATGAAAAGATCCATAAAATCATTGAATTACGTGCCCCATGTTTCCTCCTCATCCTTTTTGTTTCGGATAAATGCCCACTATTTTGTCAAATCTCTATATAGATGATAAACTTCCATGACTATTTTCCCTATTTCATTACATCCTAAAGCATGAAATGTCTTCTCTAAGGAGAATATCAATTTCTCGGCTATAAATCAATTTGTAGTACCATTAAATGATGGATGTTTTTATGAATGAATATGTTTAACATTATCAAACCACATTATAGATCATTAGGCTTATCCATACGATCATGGCTATTTCCCATAACCCATGTCTGCAACCTTTACATAGTTATACATTTCTTTCATCCAGAACCTCCTTCAATAGCTTTCCCAGGACGGAAATCTCTTCATGGATTATGGGAATTGGTACAATTACATGTCCATATTAAAGGATCAATTTATAAATATTTTCACACACTCAAATGGATTATAATATTTAATCCAAAAATTGGTGAAACTCTTAAAATAAAATAGAAAACATTATGTACAGTAAATATTTGAATCATAATTATGGTTTCTTTGGGAAAGATCTCAAATCATAAAATATTTTCAAATCCATCGTATTTATTTGTAAATAATATTTGATTTAAATTATCATTTCTCTTGAGAGTTTCAACTAAGGTGTGAAATAAGACTCGTTTTCATATACTAGGTTGCACTCAAGTTTAGCTCAAAATGACTTTTTCGGAGTTTTTTCCCTTAGGTACATCCATTCCCAAACCACATACATTTGTATTATCTTAACATGTATGTATTGTTTGGAAACCTACATATTATATACCTTAACAATAAATTATGATGTTATCCCATCCATATACTAATCCAAAAATTTAGTCATAGTATTATGTTCTTTAATAAATGTTTTCCTAAATCAATTTTCCATGGATTAAACTAAAAATTATCTAATGAAAACTATAAACACACCGACTATAGTAGCCCAATGTTGGTGGTTAAATTATTACATTCGTACTAAATATACGGAATTATATCTCAAAGGACTGAATAGTTTTTTAGTCCTAGTAAAATACATAAATATATAAATACTAAATCACATTGGAAACATAAAATAAAACATAGTAATAAAATAATAATAAGTAAATAAAAACATAATATCACAATGAGGTAATGGTGAAATTCAAACATCCTAAAAAAACTCTTATGCCCTCATGCCATGAAATATTACATACATTGGGACAGACCTCGTACAAATACCCATACTAGTCGGTATCATGAGACATTCTGATGCATAGAGAGTCTAAAGAGGGCCCCAACCATCACATTATAATTCTAAATCATTACTTATATAAATGGGGATAAACCTAAGTAACATTAACATACATATTTAAAAACTATAATATGAAATGTTAATAATAAAAAAATTAATTAAAATAATCTTAATTATTTTTGAGTAATAATGAAAATATTGTCAAAATATAACATCCACATTAAACATGATCATAAAATATGAAAATAAATAAAAACTATGGTATCATTAAAATATATCCCTAGTTGATCATAATTTTTGTAAGGGTTATTGATTTTTTTGCAAATTAATTTCATAAAAATAACATTTAAAACAATATTGAGGAAAATAACCATTCCACTTTGAAAAAAACATATATCAAACTAAAAGTTCATAAATAATTTTTAAAACCATTTTATCTAAAAATAACCTTTTATTATTTCAATGTAATCTTTTTAGTAAATTGTAAAGGGTAATTTTATACTTGACATTTAAGTTAAAAAAACAACCCTTTCATATTGTTGTAAAAAGTACATTATTTAGAAAATGACGAAAAGTATCCCTCTAAACTATTTTTTAAAAATTAAATATGGATAAAAAATTAAAATTCATAAGAGATTATTAAAATAAATTGGAAATAGTTTTAGAAAATACATATATATAGGGAAATTATTTAACACTCAATAGAGTAATAAATTATGTTTTCCTTAAAAACATTTTATCAATCATTTGAAGTACCAAAGAGTGGTAAAATTATACTATTATATTAAATGTTCATTAATAACAATATTTGAGTAAAATAGATTAGGATTAATATATTAATATCAAATAATTAACTCATGGGATAATTAAACATAATTAATCATGAATAATGACGTGATTGTGGGATAAACCCTCACAAGTTTGGAAACCACTGAATCATAAGTCCATGAAAGAAATAAATTAAAAGGAAACATAAAATATCATGAAGATAACTATTTTAATGGTATAACATATCAATGTGTTATTATATACACCACAAAAAAATTAGTAATTCTTGAATATGGCATGTGTATCATGGAAGAAAAAATTGAGACAAAAAACCCTTACCTTATGATAGTCTTCCTTCATACATGTTCAAAAACCCTATATAATAAATATATACTTGTTAAAAATATATTATAGTAGTATAATCATATATATGATACCATAAATTGTTTAATTATAGTATTTTAAAATATTTTTATTAACAATTCCTTGTAAAAAATTGTTTCAGATAGTAGCCAGTTTGTTTTCCATGTATGTTTTAGTTTGATTGTTTTTTAAATTTTACGTTAATCATTGTTTCATAATATCATTAATTTTAACCATGATTTTAATATCATATATTTTTAGGATAGATTTATATATTTAGATTCATTCATAATAGTTAGATATATAAAGATGAAATGCACTATTCTGAGAGATGGTAAGCCATATGTATACTTGAACAACATTTCTATTTATTTTCGGGAAGAAAAAAATGAATCATAAATATTAATTCATCTTTAAAAATACATTTTGATATAATATATATCAAATATTTACATAAAATTTATCCATATTACATTTTATGTAAATAATAAGAGAAAAATGGATCGTATCGCTTCATGAGGTGGTAGTCTGTTGTACAGAAGAGTGACATTATCATACTCCCAACATAATGAAAAGTTAGAAAAAAAAATAATTTTATAATTCAAAAAGTATATTTACATCATAAATGTTATATTTTATCTATAAATGAATCTCTATAAATATTTGTGATAGATGGTGATGGAAAATGAACTACGTCAGTTCACTAGGAAGTAGTATGTCGTACCCATGATCAATAGTTTTTCTATCAATTTGAGTGAAGAGAAGATTGATATAGGTCATTCCATAAGTTAAAAAATTATTATATGGAATAAATTGATTTTAATATATTATGAATAATCAATAATAATTTAATTTGGTGGAAGATGAAATAAATTGATAATGCATGGTTAAGAGCTTTGCTTCTTCTATGGATAACCACTTTAGGTTACCGCTCATGCCTTCATATAGGAATTTACTAGCCAAAAAATGCCTATAATATGTGTTAAGGTAATTTAGTAAAGATTTATTCTATACTAGTATAATATAAAAGGATATTTCATTTAAGATAGGTTAGGATGGGAGAGACACTTTTATAAATGGGGAAAAGAACCCACTAAAAAGTACTGGGAAAATCATCAAAAGAATAAAAAATGATAAATTCATTCCATATCCAAAATCAGAAAAATAATCATATATTAAAATTATAGTAATATTGATGTCAAATAATTACTATAAAATAGTATTTAATGATGTTTTATCAAAAATTACACCCCTATATTATTAGTTTAACCCTGAATAAACCTCTTTTTTTTTTAAATGTTGTAATTAATAATAACTATTTTCATTATTAATTATGGTAAAAAATTAATTTGAATTTATTTTATAATATTAATTATGATGATTTTAAATATGGAACACATTATTTTAAACTACATTTATATAAGTGGAAAATTTTAAATTAAATTTAAACTTACAAGTGTGGTGAAAAAGAGGTTATCCAAAGAGAAACTTATCATAAGTATAGAAAGCATAAACAGAAAAATTAAATTTTAAATCTCTTTTCCAGTGTCATAAATTGTATTAATAAATACATAATATAATTAATTTTACATTTAAATTAATTTTAAAAGAAAATGAATCTTCTATATGCTTTAAATGGAAAGATAGATTTAATATAAATTATCATCTTTCACTATTCATCAATAAATACGCTTTTCTTAGAAAAAATCCTAAAAATTAACCAAAAGTGATTTTTATTAAAGTTATTAAATGAATTATGATTATTTTCGGAAATAAATTTTCCAAACTTTGTAAAAAGTAATTTTAAAATGACATAAAAATTCAAATAAACAACTTCTTTGAAAAAATGCAGTTTTTTACTGAAACATTTCCTTTTCTTTTAAGTGATTTTATATTATTATTTATAATCAGTAGATAAACAATAATAATATGTGAAAAATATTTTTGTATAACTTCTTTATTCCCATTCACACCCTATAAAGTGATTTATATGTTAAAACTGTCACATTTAAATAATAATAAAGTCTCAGATTTCTTTTGGACTCAATGTTGCATGTATCTCAAGCTAATAAATAAATTAAATTTATTGAAAAAGAAATATATCATAATGTGTCATTTTTTACTTATACATAAAAAATAACACACACCCACACCCACCCACCCACCCACACACACACGCACACATATACATGTCCACATTAACATATGAATCTGTGAATCTTTTCAATGAGATATATCTAAATTTGTGTGTAACTATATATGGGTATAATTATAGGGGGAATCTTTGGGAATTTAAATTTGATACTAAAATAAAATTTTTATTTATTTTCTTATGTGAAGTTCAAATTTAAATAACAAAGGACTTGTTAAATTTATTAATTTTTTTATTTTGTTTTATTTAGTTTATTTTAATTACAAAAACCCAATATTGTGATATTTTTTATGATTTTATATACGTTACTGGGTGATTTTAGTGTTTCCCATTGATTTGATAAATGAAATGGTTGAATTATGAATGTTTTTTTATTAATAAAATAGTTGTCAATGAGTTTTCTAAAAATCGGATAACACCTGAGAACCTCAGGTACCTCGGTGGGATGACTGTCACAACAATGCTAGATATAGGTATATCTTCCCATGATTTTGGTCTATTATACTATACTAATGAAAAAAATCATATAGATTTGGTTATCTATAGGAATTTTGCTAATTTGATCCATAGAATCTCAATCATGGTAATAGTATTATATAGTTTGATCACTAAGAGTATGTGGATCCTTGGAGGTGGCCCTAACCATAATTTTATTAGGTTTCTATATTGTCCCTACTCTTGAATTATGATTATTTTGGTTGTTTATTAGTTATTTACTTTCATTTTAATATATTTAGATCCTTATAACTTATAATTTTTTATTTTTCATGCTTTATTCTCATATTTAAATATATTCTAAAAGGTTTTTTAAGGATTATTCTCATAAATACTTAAAAATTGATTTTCAAATTGGTTTTTTAATAATAGCAGCATAAGATGATAAAATATTTTTTAATTTATTATTCTCATTTAAATGAAAAAGGAAATTCAAAGATGTTTGTGATGTGATTTTTTTTCATACAAAATTAAAAACCTATCTTATTTTTATATTTTAATGATTGATTGAGAATGGATCTTTTAATATAGTGAAATCATATAGATACGTGGGGTGACCTACTTGAAATCATTATACTCATGATTATATTTATATTTTAGTTTTAAGTTTTTGGATTATGTTGTGACCACTCATTGAGTTTTTAATACTTTAGGTTTGTATAGTGACTCATGTAGTCGCATGAAGGACATTTCATTTTTTTTCATCAGTTTTCATCTCGTCTTGAACAAATTTGCATTTCCTATTTTCTTTAACTTAATCAACAGAACCCTTTACAAGTGGGGTTATGGATGTTAAAGATAAAGATACATTTTTTGGAGATAATTGGAGGTTCGTTGAAGAAATTTTAGTGTTTTATATGTTTTCATTCTTCTTGAATCTATTCATTTGACTTGTAATGGACATCTGACTTATAGATGGGTCATGGTAATGTTTTAAGAGAATTTATATATCTATTTAAATTAATTGTATAAAACAATAATTCCCGTGAAATATCATGTTATGAATTTGGTTCTAATCACCTTATCAGGGTGATTAATAATGTGTCTCTGGTATGTGTTGGGCTAACATGGGTGCTTAATTGAGTGATAGGACATACTATTTCATAGACACCCACGACCCGCACTACCAAATATATTTCAAAAAAAACACGACACAAACATATTGACACCAACTGAGATTATCAATTATAAAATTGACTTTAATTTAAATTATTTACAATTGTTAAAAATTGTATCCCATAGTAAAGACACACTCTGAATAACAAAAGGTTTTTTTGGGGGGGGGATCAACTACCTACACTTATTTTGGGATACCTGTGACCATTTCTCTATAGTAGATCCACAAAAGACTCCATCTGAGACACCACATAGGATATAATCATCTTTATAACTCTGGGACTATAAAAATAAAAAAACTCGTGAGCTCAAATGATCATTAACAGAAAACATATCAATATTTAATGAAAGGATATATTTTAAATATATAAAAAACCAATATCATTGAAGAAATATTTTACTAAAAAGAACACGGAAGAATAATATTTTCCCATAAGTCCTGATTGTGGAACATGTAATTTAAAGTTAAAAAAATATATCATGTAAAAAGGGTGTGAGATAATAAAAATGATCTATAGAAAATAATTATATGCATATAACATTGAGGTATCGGAAAATAATAAGCAGAGTAATGATAACATAGTTGACAAGGAATCACTTCATATTTCCCTTAGGGGATTAGAGGTGACAACAAATTTTCCATAGTGGATTAGGCATAAAAAAATATTTCCCATGGTGTATTAGAAATCAAAACCCATTTCCCATAGTGGATCTGGAATCATGGCATGTTTCCCTTGGTCGCTCTGGAATTATATCTTATTTACCTTGGTGGATCAAGATTCAAAACCTATTTTCCATTATAGTCTCATCAGTTGTAAATTGTTGCCTAATAAACTAAAGGGATATATAGGACCCACCAATAACATTATAATCATCCAAACATATATATAACAAATGAAACCAACCATTCAAATATCATAATGAACCCATGGAAAAAACAGGTTTCATGATATTACCAAATTGTGTCATGTAAAATGACCTAAAGACACGTATTAGTTGATACTAAAAATTCAATAAAGAAAAATGAGTATTTAAAAAAGGTATCCATACCAAAATTTAGAAAAACAAAACTTTATATGAGTTAAATCTTCTATATTTAAAGATAAAATTGATAGTGAAACATAAAGGAGTCTTTATAAAAAATTTATTATTATTGTTTTAGAGACAAAAATCTATGCAACACCATTGAAAATATCTATTTTAATATCTTTACATGAATCCATTTCAAGATTAATTTTTCAAAAAATCTCGTTAAATTTTCCTTCATATTTTATTAAATTTTTTATAATTAAAATATAGAGTGGAAGATAAAATATATAAACAAGAAAGTAAAAAAACCCTCAACCACTAGAAAAATACATTTTGTGAAATCCACAAAGTAAAAATAGTAATAAATATTTCCTTTGAAAATACATAAATATAAATTTTAATATCACCACATAAAGTATATTTTTAGACTTAAAAATATGAATGGAGATCAATATGGGTAAGAGTGAATATTAATATGGAACAAAAAAATACTATTTAGAGAGGAAGTAAATTTTGTTTAACATGGTTAACTTTTATAAAGTTATCCATCATTGTAATAACCAATAAATATATAAATAAATATATAATAATATCATCATATAATATAATGGAATCATTTTTTAAAACTATAGTAAAAAATGTATCTTTGTGAATTATGAAAAAAGGTTGAGTCAAGAAAAAACTCATACCTTTAATCTTTACTTATATAAAATTAATTTAATCTCTTATATCATAAACATACATATCATAATCACCCTTTTAAAAATATTATTTATTTCAATTACCATTTTAATTATTTATATATTATAGCTTCCCATGGTTTTCATACATAAATATCAAATATTTTTAAATGAATATTCCCTACATTACAAAAATACACACCCAATAACTGTATAGATTTAATGTCTTTGGAGGCTATACAAAAAATCCTCTTATATATTTAAAAGACATTAAAAATCCACCAAAAACATCATCCCATATAGTCCTCCTCTTAGAAATACCCCATATAAAACATTCTACCTAACATGGGGAACACAATATAAGAAAGGGTGATCTCAGATACTCTGTAAGGGTAAACATAAGAGAAATGAATCTATGATCATATGAAATAATAAGATAATCATAAGCATCTGTAATCAGTAATATAACTTTGAATGTCCACACCAAGCCTGTTGTATATTATGAATGTGATTAAGGGAATAAAGCATTAATATTTAAAAATACATAGTTTATAAGAGTGAATAATCATAGTAAATCCATCATGATTAAAATGTTCATGTCATAAAACTTTTCCACCTCCATAAATATATAAAACCATTACATATTTCAAGGTTAACTATCAATACCATAAACATAGTTGATCAATAATCATCACTTATTTCCTATAGTTGTTTAAGATGAACCTATTTACAATAGTGGATAAGGAGACAGATGCTTCCAATAGTGGATTAGTATTAACCTATTTACTATAGTGGATTAAGCATATTGAATTTTTTCCCTTAATTATCTGATGATATTTCATGATTTATGCAATGCATTTGAAGGAGATATAGGTCCCACTTTTCTTGGTTGTAATGTGACCACCATCCATGGTCATAAAATATCTACTATGACATAATTAAAATAGTACCTATGTGTTCCAAAATATCATAAAACATTCATAATATCATAAAAACATACACCATGTAAAGAAAACAAGCCTCATAATAATTTATTCAATTCACCATAGAATAAACATTGGAAAATAAATATGTTTCAAAAAAAATCATCAAAATAAAAATACACCACATAGAGATATAATAAGGATGGTATCAATCAATATTATCCCCATTAAATAATAAGTAACATAAAATCGAGTCATTTTAGATGTAAAAATTATTTTTAAATACTGCTTGGACATTTTCCAAAGGAAAATAGCCTATCTACATCGAAACAAAACATTATAAAACAAAAAATATTTTCAAAATAATATTTAATTTTATATCATATACTAAAAAAAATTACCATCTATTTAGGAAAATATTTTCTTTGAAATGAAATTTTAAAAAATTTAAGGGAATCTTGAAATAATTGAGTGATCATGAAAATGGAAAATATTTTCCATGTAGTGCATGTTAAAAACAATGATTCATTTCCCAATTTCTATAAAAGCAAATTAAATATTATTTAGAAATGAAAATGATGATTCGTTTGGAAAATATTTGATAAAATTACAATATGGTTAAAATTTCCTTTATGTTGTCATATTAGAATAGTAATTAAATTAGAACATTTTATGAAAACATGGTTTTGGAAGAAAATAGATTTCTAACCGAAGAGATAATAAAGTCATATTTTTTTATAAAACATTTTATAAAATATTTCAAGTACCGATGGGTGGGTGAATGGTACTATTATTTTAAAATAACATGAATAAATATAGGAGAATATAATTCAAGGGAATTATTGTTAGATAGATCATATGAAACAAAATTAGATACATAGTCTTAAATAATCTCGATATACGATGAGATGTTAAGATAAAACCATAATTAATTTGGTAAAATATGAATAATTATCCCCATAAAATATATATAATCATGTTAATTTTTAATAAAAATAATTTTTATGATAATAATAAAAAAAATAAATTTATGGGAAGTATATACACCACATCAATGAAAAATGTGGTAAATATGACATATATAACACAGAAAATAAAAGCGAGACAAAATACGCATACCAATTTAGTATATTTTGAATCTTAATACACATTAATGAATAACCGAAAATGGATATTTAATTTTCTTGAAAATATAGAGATTCATGATATTAAATTTACAAGGGGAAGTATATATACCACACAAAAAATAAATGACTGAAAAATATGGTATAATTCTCCCATAAATAAAAGTGTGACTAGAAATACCTAACCATAATTCATGCATTCCTTTTTACAAATTAGAACCACATGTATAATAAATATATGTTTTTTAAACATATATTAAATAAAAATACATATATATATCATACCATATATGATATTCTAATGTCCTTTTACTAATTATTTCTAAACAATTCCTTGTTACGGTCACATTTCATGTAATAACTGCTTTGATTTTCATGTAAGTTTTGATATGTTATTTTTTAAACTAATAATTTGATCATGGTTCCATAATATAAATAATTTTAAACATGATATAAGTAACATATATATTCTTTATATAGGTATATAGATTAATCCATATAACATAGAGACAAAAATTGAAATACACCGTTCAGGGAGATGGTAAGATGTATATACCCATGAACACTATTCCCATTATCTCAATGCTTTGAAATAAATAAAAGTTAATAATATATTAACATTTTATAATTATTTTTACTTAATTTATATTAGATATATTGATTAAAACCATCCCCATTTTCTCTATTTAAAGAATGAATGAATCACATCTCTTTGTGAGTTGATTCTCCTACATATACACGGGAAATGTTATCGTATTCCCACATAAGGGAATGTGAGAAGGTATATGTTATATAATATATAATAAATGAATAATAACATAAATATAATATATAAAATTTTAATCCATCATTATATCTATTTGTTGAGGTGGTGATGAAAAACAAATTCCAACGATTTGCGATGTGGTCGACCGTTGTCTACATGAATGATGATTTTGTATCTCATTTGATGGAAATAGAGATGGTTGTAGGCAATGAAATTAATATAAAAACATATAATTATCTGAAATGTTTTATTATTATTTAATAATGTTTTTATAATAATTTACATATGGAAAATAAGAAATAATACAAAAACACATTCAGGGAACTCCGTTAGGTTTACACCTAAAGCCTTCTTAGGAGAGCTTCCTAATCAAACATGACCTCTAAGAAATGAAGAGGGAATGAAGAAGTATATTTTTAAGGTATTTTACAGACCAAGAGTATCATTTAATATGTATATGATATAATATTAGAGGTCTTTTTATTTGTTTGTAAAGGAACTCACTCACAAACTATATGGAAAATTCCCGAAAGAATCCAAAATGATAAAGTATGAATCAATAAAAAAGAAGAAAAATTACACCAGATTCACTATTTTTAATAATATGATAGATATATGGGTATAAAATTCGATTTAATATTTTTGGGTAATTTTTAACCCATATCTATTTAGTTAAATCCCTGATAAACTCATTTTTACCATATCCGCGATAATTAATTTTTACTCCTTTCAATATTAATTATGGTTGAAATTTAAGTTGAATTTATTATATAATATTAGATATTATGATTAAAAATATTAATTCTATTTTATGAAATTAGCTTCAAATAAGTGGAAAATTTAAATTTAAAAACAATACCACAAACACAACAAGAAATCTGATTTTCGAAAAGTGTATTTTTCAAGCATATGATGATTTTATATTAACTCTAGGTCAATGAACTATTTATCAATGAATATAAATTAATATTTATTGATATATAATTTCAAAATTTAATTTTAACGATTCCTAATTATGGATTATTTTATTTTATTGATATGGTGAAACATTACGCACCTTAAAATAGTTTATAAAAAAACATTTTTGAGACCCAAAAACATTCTTAAACTGAAATCCAATATAAATTTATTAAAATGTAATTAAGTATATTAAAAATATATAAATAATAACTATTTTACTTAAAACAGAATTGGGTTTTGGAATTTCAAAATTATGTTAAAGAAAATAATAGTTTTACAAAAATTGTTATTTTTCACTGTTCACTAAAAATTCCATATTTTCCAAAAAATATAATAATTTGATAGTATGTTAATTTAAATATGCTTATTTAAAAAATTATTGTAATTTTAAAAAATAAATTTTCAAAACCCTATATAAATTAATTGTAATTGGTTCTTATAAAAATAAATAAAAACAATGCTGTAAGAAACACATTAATGATGAATATAATTATTTTACAGAAAATTGATTAATTATTTACTAAGAATTTGTAAATAAATTTATATTCAGTTGGAAATTTATATGTATGTTTTGTAAAAAATTTAATACACTTCATACATACCTATTTAACGACTAGCATATAATGATCATATTAAAAATAATATTAGGTCAGTGTTTACTAAAACTCGATGTCGATTATCACACATGTTTTCGAAGAAAATCATTGTTGCGTGTAATAGAACATATCAAAAAATGTAAATTAATTGAAAAAAAAAATAATTCATTAAATATTCAGATGTATCATTGTACCCCCTTAAAATTAATTTCACCCTTAAAACGTTTTTATATCATCATAGTTTTAACATTTGAAAATTCTTTCATAGAAACCCTCTTCATACAAATGAATAATAAAAAATCACTTAAAATGGAAAGGTTAGAAACATAAAGGTTACCTTGTGTAACACATAACTAGTTTACTATATAAGGATAAAATTTCTAGGGTTTTTAAATATTGATATAGAAGATAATAATATCTCCAAAAGACTAATAAAGAGGGATATAGAACATGATCTTGTGACATTTTACCACCATAAAGCCCTAAATATGTGACGAGTTAAAATAAAACTGAACAATCAAAAATTAATTTAATAGGTTTATTTTTTACTTGTTATCCTTTTCTAATGTTGATGGAATTTTCACTAGATGATATACATATAATATTTCATTCCATTTCATAAGTACAATATCATTCTCTAGTTATGCCTTGCTAAATTTCAACTTTATATCTCACTCTAAAAAATGAAGATGAATTTTTTTATTTAGAAAGCTCTAAGAGATCATACGATCCATAATAAAATGATATTTTATTCATTATATCTCTATTTACCATCATAAAAAATGATTACAGATTATCCAATATGCATAAATCATCACATGGTGAAGTAATACATTAATCTCTAAAACCCCATCTAAATTTTAACAAAAACTATTTTATAAATGGTTTAAATTATATCCCTTCAAAAATATTAATGTCTAATACTTTTTAATTAAGTTCACTAAATTTCCTGAATCAACTTATCATTAATCCACCATACAACATGAATTTTCTCTTCATTGTCACATTTCAAACATGTGAATACTGTTATCATGAATTCACTTTAAATAAGGTAATAATTTTAATTACCATAAAACCATCTTGAAAAAATATTTATTCTTCCTTATTAATTAAATAAAAAATTAATTATTAGAGATATTCCTTAAATAAAAAAATGAAGTAAACTATATCAATGATAGAATTAACCACTTTTTTAACAAATCATTAATCATTTCCAATAAAATCATAAATTTCCAGTTTACTTTATCCACATCAAACATCTCGTTATACTAACCTCATTATCTTAACATCCAAAACATATTAAGTGTTATATATTCCTTAATCAATTATTTTCAGTCAATATCACATTTCTATTACAGCACTTTTCTAGGTCATTAGAACCATTCAAATTATTCTTGAAAATACTTAATAGAAAACTTTAACTAAAATACCTTATATATTTCATAATTCATGAAATCCAATACATAGTGACTTCACTCATTATACATCATTATTAAACTATTAACTAGGTTTCTTCATGTTATAACTTAATACCTCTTTCCTTTCATATGTTATTTGTGGTATCTTCATCATCAACATCTAATCCATTACTCAAACAACTTTTATTGTATTCTCCATCAGAATTCCCCCTAGGAAATCAATTTATTTAATTTTCATAGTTTTTACAATTAAAACATTAAACAATTGATGATTACATTGGTAAACCATTATTTTCAACAATTACATTAACTAATCAATTTATTTTTCCTTGTAAATTTCTAATTCTTTTCCTTCTTCTCTACTCATGAAATATCTCCACATTCCTTTAAGATGTTCCTTTGAGCGATTTTTTGACATTGTTGACAAATAGTAAATAGAACATTCAATTATCCTTAATTTTTAGAGTTTCTCTTTAATTTCATCATAATTTTTTTATTAAAACCATATAATGATGGTTTACCCCAATCTTCATTTCCAATTTGATATCGCAAAGATCAAATTATTTATATTTACTGAAGTCCCTTATAGTAAACTCCCATTAAAGACTTGGTTTCAAGCCGGTAAAGAATCAATAAACTTTAGTTTTAGGATGAATGGTAATGCCAAGATCATACCTCATAAGTCTTGTAAAAGTTTCCTCATAGGTACCAACATATTCATTATCCTTTTTTATCTCATGTAACACCTTCTCTAATGAATAATACGGGAAATTTAATTATTGGAAAAAAAATTATTTAAAATATATGACACCTTAGGTTTAATACAGATCATCCATGATATTCATCTACTTAAATACTTCATTATGGTTTATATATAAAATTTGATTATAAAAAATATATCCCCTATGAGTGTCAAACTAGGAATATTGTAAGGATTATCGTTGTGTAGCAAGTAATTCTCAGGTCAAGACCACTACACCATTATTAGAGTTATTACCTCTAGGTACATCAATGTGAGAACTACTTCCACTTGTAGTATATAGAAAAAGATGTATTTGGGTTAAATTACACTTAATTCATTACTATAACATAGTTTGGTCTCTACTACATAGGATTATCCTCAGGGTTCTCACTAAAGTTATGCCATCCTAATTTCCAAATGATAAAAATCCCTTTCTCTGATACTAACTATAATCACTTGGCTTTTCATATATAAATATCATATCTTTTTAGATTAATATTTATTGTGTTATGAAAATACATTCCCATAGACAATATTGGTTTAGAGAATCTAGAGACTAGAAAAAATCCTTTCATTTATTAATATATCTTCAACATCTTCGATGTATATATTCTCATATAGTACTACTCTTAGAAATAACCTACATAAACAAATATTCATAACATTAGGAATGAAGGATAAGAAAGGGTGATCCTATATTCTCAGTAATGATAAACATAGGAAATATCAATCTTTGATCATATGAAACTATAAGATAAACATATGGGTATATAATCATAAGTTCAACATACAGAGTTCATACACAAATTTTCATAGATCACAAACATGATTCCTGGAATAATACAATATCATTTAAAAATACAAGGTACATAAGAGTAATAAATCTACCTAAATCCATAATGAACTATAATACCTTGTCATAAAAGATTAGAATCATCATAAATATTGAAAAAAAATTTATATGTTAGGTTTAAATATCTAGACCATCAATATAGTTAACTAGGAATCATCACATATTTCCCATATTGGATCAGGATACACCTAATTACCATTTGGTATCCGGACACACCTAATTCTTATAGTGGATCAGGTTTCACCAGTATTCCATCATGGATAAATCTCATCAACTTATTTTCCATTATTATATCATAAGATATAATGCTCAACCCAATTCATTGGAGGTAGATATAGGTCCACCCATCTTGGTTATAACATTTTCACTATACTTGGATATAACATAAATACAAAAAAATATTGAAATTTATCACACATGGGTCATTATTTTTGTTTTTTGGATTTGATTAATTTAGGGTTTCAATTTCTCTTAGGAACCAGATGTGACGGGTTAGAAATTTTAGGTATCACATTTGTCTATTTAGAGTCTAGTTCCTTTCCATGAGTTTTCCCTAGTGTTTTCATGAAAACTGTAAGTTTTTGGTTTGGAATATGGATGTTTATGATTGGAATATGGTTTATCAAATTGTGTGTAATTCTCCATGTAATTGTGTGGTAGGTTTCGGTTTTGTATAGAAGATACCGGAAAAATTTGGCATGGTAAGTCAGCTTGTGTGGATTAACTGTGTTGCAGGTGTCTCTATGCATATAAAGGCACATGGTCACCAAACAGTTTGATAAGTCGTGCTTACTAACTAGGTGTGATGTCCATGTAATTAGGAATTTTCATATTACCTTTGTGTCCTCTCGGGATTTTACCAAAAATACATCTATCTCCCTTGTTAGAGCTTCATGACCTTATAAACCTCTCTCCCTTTATCTTGGATCCCATATTCTCCCTTATCATAGTGTATTTGGAATATAAACTCCAGGGACTCATCAATTAAGTCACTCATCCATCGATTTCCTCCTCTATTCTAGGTTCATATTCATCTTTGGGGTTTTGTTTCTCTAGAAGGTTGGGTGGATGATTTAGGTCTGGATCATATTCTTTAGGGTTCAATATTGGCATTTAGTGTTTGATTTATTCCTTTATAGGATTTTTTGGTTGTGTGGTTGCGATTTCACACTAATTTTTGGATTCTTCCAAGCTTGAGGTAAGCAATTTCATGCCCAAAAATTTTTAGATGATTTTAATATTCTTGTTTGTGTGTGTAAACATGTCCTATGGTAGAATTGTGTGGTGAAAAATATATTTTAGAAGTGATTTTTTCATGCGTTCATGATAAAAGTGGGTTTTCTAAAGAGAAATGTTATGTTTGTGAATGTTTTATTGTGATATTTCTTGAAAAGGGTTTTATGCTTTGTTTGGAATGAAAAAATGGTATTTCAAATGTATTTAAATGCATGAATGTGTTTTCTAAACGAAATGAGAATTTTTTGTTCATTTTTGATTCCTTATTTTTCACCATTAGTATAAATTGTATATTATTTAAATGATGGGAATCATGTTTTAGAAATGGAATTTTTTTATGTGTGGATTTTAAAGGGTTCATGTCCATGGAATTTTTTAATCAATTGTGTTCTTTTCTCGAGTTTTTTCAAATGAGGATGTATGAAATGCATAAGTGGTAGTAAATATATTTGAAATTTGTTTTGGAGTGTGTAAAAGGGGAGGTGGTTTATTTATGGAAAATGGTTTTTTCCTTGTGTTTTAGAAATTCATGTAATTTAT
The DNA here is from genome assembly GCA_963277665.1 of Viscum album. Lineage (NCBI taxonomy): Eukaryota > Viridiplantae > Streptophyta > Magnoliopsida > Santalales > Viscaceae > Viscum > Viscum album. The sequence goes on along the minus strand of OY728156.1, from coordinate 252,090,472 downwards.
TTTTGAATTTGGTGATATTTTATATATGTGAAATGACAATTTTAACACAAAGGAAATCATGATTATCAAGGTGGGATGACTAGATCTAGTGCATTAGTTATTCTGATGTTTTTCACTAGTTTTACTTAGCATGAATTAAATCACAATAATAACTAAACAATAATGATTTTGGAGACCACTAGGCCCAATGGGTGACCTCACCTAGTGTATTGTGAGAGATAAAGATATTACTTGGTTACTATACCACCCTTCACCGAGGTATGAGATTCTAGTGTCCCATTTGATCAAGATTACCCTTAGGAATATACCCATGGTTCTCTCTTGTGACATAATGCTTATGTAATGTGGTGTCATCCATTGGTATACGGTGGAACTTTACTATATATCATTTTAAATAATTTCTATTTTAGTAAATTATTTCTTTGTGATGTTACCATTAAAAGTGATGTTATGAAAATGTTTTCCATAAGCATGTTTATCCTTAAAAATAATTTTTTGAAAATGTTTCAATGGATTTAATATGAATAAGATTCTTAATTTATCCTTTAATATAATATCATAGAGCATTTTTCTTTGGGTGGAGTCCTACTATGCATTTGATTTCACCCTAAATACACCTTTATGTGTATATAGGCTTCATTTGTATGACCCAAGTAAAGGCAATAGGAGTCATTGTGATGTCGGTGGTTCGGGTTTCCTTTGTTCTACATGTGGAATGTATTGGTGGTGCTGTCTTGAGGGAGATGACCCTCATTTTTTATAGAGGTTCTTGGGATGTTTTTTTAAATTTCATTCAAAGTATTTTGTTTTTTGGTTAATATTGTAAAACCTTAAACCATAAAAATTTTATTCCTTGTTTGTCTATGTTTATTATTGAGTTGCTTATTATTGTTGGCCATTCATATTTATGTAAATGGATGAAATTATTTCAAAAGTAAGTTATTGATACCAAGGAACTAGCTTATATGTTGTGGGGATTAGGAATGTTATACATGACATTACACGAGTTGGACCAGGTGTTGGTTTCTCTGGAACTCTGGCTTGGTTCATAAAAAAATGCTATAAGAGGAGGTTCCCTCTTTTTTGGTCATGCTATTTTGGGGAAGAGACTAGATAGAACAGATCTAGGAACATTGGTACATGAAGTTCTAGTTGTGAGTATGGTTCCTAGATAGCACACCTCATGACGATACTTGAGTCTCCATGGGAAGTATGGTTTTATTTGTCTCCCTGGGTTCTTGTAGATTTTTTTTCTATTTGGAAATTGAAAAGAGAGTGGGTTAAATAGTATCAGTCAGATCACAGGGCCTGGAAAACCATGTGGAGAAAAATACATGGTCCAAAAAGACTCTCTGTGATGGTGGTGTGATTGGTGTCTGTCCTCTAAACATATGTCCAAGTCACCTATCAACACTAGTTTCCTCCTGTAAATTATTTTGTTTCCTCTCTGGTTCTGAAAATTCTTTCGAAAACCCCTATTTTGGAATTGTGAAAACATGATTTTAAATGGGGGATGGGTTTTCATCTAGAAGATGAAAAATGTATTTCCATAACAATTTTTGAAGGAATATTCAGAAAATTATATTTTCATAAAATTATTTTTGAATAAATTAGGGAATGAATTCAATGAGAAATGAATTTTTATAATCAAAAAATACAAATTATTGAAATTTTTTATTAGAAAGCATGAACTATTTTCATGAAGAGTTGTGGAAATTTGTTTTAAATGGATTTTTTTAAATTGGTAAACAATTTTTGAAAGGGGATGATATATTTTGGGTTGATATGGGGAGTTTGAAAGTGGTTTATGATTTGGTGGTTTGGGAACTCTTGAATGGTTTTATGAATTTTTGAATGTTGAAAGTGTGGGTTGATTGTTTTGTTTTGAAATGTTGGAAAGTATTATTATACCCTTTGGTATTTCCATGAGTGTCCACATTAATGATATGTATGCAAAATGTGTTTGGTTAAATAAACAAGTTGATGAGTCCACGGTTTGGAACGACAACATACATGGGTGAGGCTCTATGGAATACATTTGGTGAATAAGAAACCCACAAATCGTTTTTCATTTTCAAAGCTTATTTTTGGAGAATATGTTTTGTTTTGATAACCAATAGTTTTGTGGGGTTTGATTTTTAAAACACTGTTTTTAATGGTGTTTTAAGTTTGAGTTCTATCGATGAGTTGGTTTCGGGATAATGGTAGTAGTGTTCTTTTGAAAAATGTTTTCATAATCCTTTGAGTTGGTTCCCATTGTATGTTCGGGGTTTTCTTGTGGTTATATTTGGCAGATGGAGTAGTTTGATTAGGTCCTCGATTTCCCATGTTAGTTATGGTATTCCCCCATAATGTTTGTTTCATAATCGATGTGTGGCCTTGGTAGGTTCACCATTGGAAGACGCTCTAGTTGATCAATGTAAGGAATCTCCTTTTGGGTTTTGAAAGTAATTCCCCTTCTCATTTCTCAGTAACAAGATACTCTCAAAGTAGAGGAGTGGATATAGGAAATTGAAGGAAACCTTAGTAATTCTGAGTTTACTGAGTCATCAATGATGAATTTTTCCACCATTATACTTGAAGGCCCGACCTGGAATTCATGATGGTAAATTCCAGTAATGGAATGTGGCCTGAGGCTATTGGTGTTGGCCATAGTCTTACAAATACATTAGACCTTTCATAGATTTATTCTATGTGAGCGAGAATTGACATTCTCTCAAGGTGGAAGTTCGAAATATAAAAATCCATTGTGTCTGCATTCATATATAGTGTGATTTTTCAAGCTTGATTTGAAGTCACTTTCTTAGTAATACTTCTTTTATGGTAATGTCATGTTTGGTGGAATTTTCTGGTGACATGATTTCTTTCAAATGCAAATTTGGACATGGTGGAATCTATTGGGAAGTTCTACTTTAGTGGATGTAGGTTTTTCGTTCATAAATTCTAATTTTGTCTATTCTAAATGGATATATCTTATGGGTGTTATCGTTTTGATAGTTTCTCGTGTGAGGTGAAAAGGGGTGATTCATGGTAATCTTCTTTTTCCCTATCCAAGCGGAAGACCCATGTTGAGGTGATGCAAGTTGTATGGAATGTTGTGCTATTTTGGTTATATCAAGAGTGCAGCGTGGTCACTTATGAAACCAAATTAGGTGTTTCAACAGAAGATCTTAAATACTTGACTACGAGTTAGGAGATTCATCAAAAATTAGGGCTCCATCAATAGGCCCTGGGGTGAATATTCTGCATAGTCAGGAGTCATATGGTGTGTGAGGGACCGTGGTCCAGCATAGTCTCTAGTGTTGAATGGGGATAGATCATGTTTCTCTATTGTAACACATTTAATTTGGAAAGGTCCCATTTTGTAGATAGTTGCATGAATACCTTGTTCTTCAATATGACCCATTTGGGTAGAAGTGTTCATGCTTTGCTATAAGGAGGTATGGTTGTCTTGTTTTCTTGAACCCTAGTGGTTGTAAATTTTTGGATGTGAAACTCCATGTGATTTTCTTGTGTGTTCATAATTGTAAATAAATTTTTGTTTTTTTTCCATTCAGGATGTACCTATGATGGCTCATGTCGAGTTCCTATGATAGTTTGTGTTGTTAGGTTAATTAGATAGGCACTTATTGTGGGGAGATCCATCATAGGTCTTTCTGAAATTTCATTCAGAGTAATGATGTTTCTGTTTGTTTCTAATTGTGGGGATTCTTGTGTGGTCCCCCCTATGTTTATAATTCCTTTTCATTTCTTGTGTTGGATTAGCTGTTGGTAGACTCATTTGGAGCTATCTAATTCTGAGTTCCTCCCTTGAGTGAATGATGGGGTCAGAGTGCCACAAGTAGTTATGTTGAAGTGAGATTATAAAAGTATTCATTGAGATGTGGTTTAAATTAATTTAATCATTTTACGAAAGTGGAATGAGGTTCATTGGGTAATATATAAGTTTATCATGTCTTGAAATATTAGAGTATTGGGGTGTTGGGAATTCCACTTCATTTGATCAATCAACTAGAGGTTTTTTTGATTTTGAGGGATGAAAATGTATGGTAGGGATATCATTTGGGCCTCCCAAATTCAAACTTGTGAACCTCATTTTCAATTTGTTGTGTTCTTGTTTCTTTATCATGTGATGTTTTTTGGGAATATCATAGATATTTGGAGTATCGGTTTTTGTTTTCAGATGAAGAATTTGTGTGGGTTTCTAGTAGTTTAAAGAGTTATGGTGGAGAGAATTTCTAGACCCAGACCCAGGTCATTATTTTTGTTTTTGGATCCAAATCAATTATGGGTTTCTGTTTCTCTCAAGATACGACTGTGAAGGGTTTAAAATTTTAGGTATCTCCTTGTCTATTTTTATTCTAATTCTTGTCCATGAGTTTCCCCATTGAGTTTTTAGGCAAAGTGTATGTTTTTGGGTTGGATGATTTATGTGCATAGTTGGCACATGATTTTTCAAATCGTGAAGTATGTTGAGGTTTTGGATAGATGCTACCACACGGGTTCTCCATGGTATGTCAGGTCATGTGGACTCATTGTGTAGTATATTTCTATTAGGAAAAGTGGGGAACATGGTCACCTCATGGTTTGATAAACCATATTGGATAATCATGAATTATTTACCTGTCCTTAAACATTTATAAATGACCATGGTGTCCTCTTGTGTTTTAACCCCAAATTCTCCCCTTTACAACCTATTCTAGCTTCTCAGCACTTTGTGCCTCCCTCCCTTCCACATGGATCCCTTGGGATCCCTAGTCTTGGTAGATTTTTTATGTAAACCCGAATGAATCATCAAGTAATTCCATCCTCCTTTGATTTCCCCGTCATTTCTAGGTTTTATCCTCTAATTCATTATGGTTTAATTTCTCTAGTGGTTTGGGTTGTTGATTTAGGGTGGAATCTCATTCTTTAGGGTTCAATTTTAACAGTTAGTGCTAGATCATTCCTTGATAGGATCTTTTGGTGTTAGGGTTGCAATTTCACACATATTTCTAGATGTTTCCGAGCTTGAGGTAGGTGTTTCTAGTCCCTAACATTTTCAGATGATTTTAATATGCTTGATTCTTTGTTTAGACATGAACTATTGTTGAATTTTGTGGTGAAAATAATATTTTGGAAGTGTTTTTGTCATGTGTTCATTATGAAAGTTAATTTTATAAAGGGAAAGGTTATGTTTGTGTATTTTTTATTATAATGTTTCTTAAAAAGGGTTTTATTCTTTCTGTGGAAAGTGATAAATTGGATATCAAAGGCATTTATATGAGTGAATGAGTTTTATAAATGAAATGAAAATTGTTTCATATTTTTTTATTTGTTGTGAACTTTTTTATGAATTGTAAATTATTTAAATGATGGGAGAGATTGACATGGTTTATGTGTGGATTTGAAAGGGGTCTTGTCTCATGCAATTGGTTGATCAATTGTATGATTTTATTGTCTTTTTCAAATGAGGATGTATGAAATTCATAAGTAGTGGTAAACGTATTTGAAAGTGGTTTTGGTTTGTTTAAAATTAATGGTGGTTTGTTTATGTAAAATATTTATTTCCTTTTTTATTTTAAATACCTAGAATTTATTTGTGAATGTGGTGATTCATGATGTATATGGAATGAAAATTTGAGCTTAAAGGGAATCCTGGGTATCTAGGTGGGCTCACTAGATCTTGTACACTACTGATTTGAAAGTGGATTGTCCTAGTTTCACATAGAATGGTTGACACATTCAACACTAACTAAAATATTAGGATATTGGGTAACACTAATCCCATGGGGTTTCCTCTCATATTGGCTCGTTCACAAGAATTTTGTGATTGTGGTTACTATATCACCCTTCACCGAGGTACGAGGTTCTAGCATCCCATTTAAGCTTGATTACACTTAGGGATTTACATATTGTTCTCTCATGTGACATGAGACTTATGAGATGTGGTTCCATCCATTGATATACGATATAAATTTAGTGTATTATGTTTTAATGAATGTTTGTTTATAATTTTTATTTTAAATAATACCTTTAAAAGTGTTGTTATGAAATTTATTTCATTTGACATGGTTTTCCGTAAAAATGCTTTCTTTAAAAAAGATTCAATGGACTTTACATGAATAATAATACTAATCTATCCTTCAATGTTAAATCATGGAACCTTTTTCTTTTGCTGGCATCCTACTAGGATTTGGATCACACCCTACATACAATTTTTTGTTTATGTTGAATTTGTTTGTATAGCCACAGTAAAGGCAAGATGGGTCATGGTGATGTCTGAATTTTGGGATACTAGTGTTTCACATTTTTCATATATTGGTGGTGGTGTAATTAAGTTGATTCCCCTCATGTTTCATGGAGGTTCTTGGGATGTTTTGTGGTTTCATTTCCTACTATGTTTTTTTTATTGTCGGTTAATATTGTAAAAACTTTAATCTGAACATTTTTATGCCTCATTTGGATCTAGTTGTTTATTATTTAGTTTCTAATTCCTACTAGTCATTAATGTAAATGTAAATGTGTGAAATCAATCCCAAAATATGTTTTTGATACCCAATCATAGTTTCTAGCCTGTGGGTATCAAAAACACCCTTCAGACCATGCCATGGGTCAGGTCGAGTGTTGGGTTCTATAGAACTCCATCTTGGTTCGTGAAAAAAATCGTACATTTTTGTTCCTCTATATCATAAAAAATTCATCGTTTCATCACATAATAACACATGTAAACAAAATAATGTTCATAATCATTTTATCAATTCCCCATAGCATAACCCAAGGAAAATAAATGGGTCTCATAAAAATTTTATCAACATAAAAATTATCTATATAGAGAAAGAATAAGATTGTATATTTAATTATTATCCCCTTACAGGATTGAGGAACCTATAATTACGTCATATTGGATTGAGAAAATATTTTTAAAGATCAATTGTAACAATTCTTGAGTAAAATTGCCTTTCCACATTTAAAAATCCTTTTTAAATCATAAAAAAAATTCATATTTATTTTCTCTTTGAAATAATTTATTTATATTTTTAAGAATTCAAAAATTTTAAGGAAAAAATATTATTTTAAGTAATGTTTTAAAATATATAATGTGAGTTTTAAATCATTGAGTTTTCATGAAATTGGTAAATAATATTCATTTAGTGCATGTTAAAAACAATGATACTTTTCACATTTTTGGTAAGCACCAAATGAGTATTATTTGGAAGGTTACATAACTTTTAATTTAAAAAAATAAAAAAATAAAAAATGGTAATTAAATTTCTTTTAAAATTCATAGGATAATTTTAAGACATTTTTTACATGTTTTTAGAAAACATGGTTTTGGATGAAAACGGATTTCTGACCGAAGAGAGAAATAAAGTCAAATATTCTTTAAAAACATTTTTCACATATGATTAGTAAAAAAGGTGTAAAAAGGTATTATTACTTGAAAATATCATTAATAAATAGTGTATAATATAATTCATGTGAATTCATTTTAATTATATTAAAATTTTTCAACATTGGAGACTTAATCATAAATAATACTAATAAAGGGTGAGATTGAAACATAAAACCATTAATACTTTTGTAAAACGTGAATAATAATCCATGAGAATTATATATACTCAATTGGATATCTAATCCACTTAATAATCATTAGATAAATCAGAAAATACATTCATGGTATGAATATATACCACATCAATGAAATATGTGGTTAGCATGACTTGTGTCTCACAAAAAATAAAAGTGAGATGGAAATCACTTACCACTTTTGTATCTTTTGAATAATGGTACCCATTAAAAAATAAAATAAATTTCAAAGTTAAATATAATAAAAATTAATACATTCATTATATAACATGTCAAAGTGTAATTATATACCCAAAAATAATTAAACGAGTGGTGAAATTGGCATAAGTCTCCCAAAAATAAAAGTGAGACTGGAAATCCCTTGCCATAATTATTGAATTAATTTTCACAAATTTAAACCAAATTTATAATAAATATATTATTTTTATAATTCTATTTAATAACCATAATTATATATATAACACCATAATTTATTTACTAATGACCTTTTATTAGAAATCTATTAAAAAATTACATGGTAATGTAATGTTTTAGGAAATAATGCTTTGCTTTTGTGTATGTTTTGATTTTTTAGTTTTATAACATTGATAATTATTCCATAATATAATTTACTTTAAACATGTTATAAATTTAATATTTATTCATTATATAGTTATTTATAGTAATCCAAAAATTTAGAGAGATAAAATGGAATAAATAGTTCATGGAGATAGTAGATTGTACATACGTTTGAATGTTGTTTCCATATTCTGAATGGATTGAAATAAATAATGGTAAATGTTATATTTAAATTATAAAATAATTTTTATGTAATATATATCAAATATTTTCATTAAAAAACATACTCATTATCTTTTATATAAATCATTAGTGAATCACATTTCTACATGAGAAGGTATTTCACCAAACACACGAGCGGCGTGATAGTATTCCCACATATTGTAATGTAAGAAGGTATAAGTGACATTATAATTCAATAAGTTTGATAATATCATATTTATATATATAATATATAAAAAATATAATATATGATTATATCAATCTGTTATTTGTGTTTTTGAAAAATGAATAACATCGGTTCATGAGGCATTAGTTTCCATACACATGATTGTTGATTTCGTATCCCAATTGATGTAAGTGGAGATGGTTGTAGGTCATTCCCTTAAAATGAAAACATAAAATTATATAGATGTTATTATTTTTATTATGCTTATTATTTAATAATGTTTTAATAATAATTAAACTAATTAGAAGAATTAATAAAAAACTCATAGTTAAGGAATATACCTCTTCTTTGGGGAACTCCTTTACGATTACAGTTAAAGCCTTCTTACAAGAGCTTTGTAATAAATCTTTGGAATCTAGTAAATGAGTAGGGAATGGAGGATTGTTTTTCAAAATGAATTTTCTAAAACAAATGGAAATTTTATTTTGTATATGACAGGAGGAAAGAGTTCTATATTTATGTGGGGAAAGGAATTCACTTGGAAACTACATAGACATTTTACAAAATAATCCAAAATGATAAATCCATTCCCATTAAAAAATCATTAAAATGACCCTATATAATATATTGTGAATGAAAATTTAAAAATATGTTTATAAAATAGGATTTATACATATTTTGGGTTTTCATTAACCTATATATGTTTAGTTTAACACCCTGGTAAACCCATTATTACCTTAACTACAATAATTAATTTTTAATTTTTTCACTATTCATTATGGTAAAAAATTAATTTGACCATATTAGATAACATTAAATTTTCTAATTCCAAATATATAATCTATTATGCAAAATTCAATTTATATAAGTCGAAATATAATATTTAAAACAAAACTCATAGACAAGATGAAAACATTGGTTTTTGATAAGTGTATTACATTGGAAAAGATAATTTTAAATTAACTCTACATATAATTGAAATAATTTTATGGACCTTGATGAAAATTTATTGATATATAATATATAAATTTAATTTAAAAAATTCATCTTTAGGGATTATTTTTATAATTAATCAACCTTAAACATTATATAATCTTGAGTTAAGTCAATAATTTTACTTATTATCACATTGAGGATCTTTTCATCTTTAGATTTTTAGAAAATTAGGCCATAAATAATAAATAAAAAACATAAAATAAAAGGTGGAATATTCTGACTAGTATCCATTTTTTTCATAATACAAAACTTTTAAAATAAATCATGAATTCTTTTTATGGTAAATCACCATTACTTCCAACATGAATTCTTCATTTCCCTTACCCATCGTTAAACCCTGGGAAAATATTTTAAACCCATGGGATGCCCAAAAAATCCTCATAACAGATATAAAAAGAAAGAAATTTTTTAGTTTGGTAAAATCAGGAATACTCATATAACATTTACCTTTATCTTCAATTTTCTTTCGGAATATTAATTTAATCATTTTCACGTAAATAACTAACACATATTTTTCTCAAAGAAAATCATTAAAACTCATATAAATAAATTAGAAAAACTTTATGTGACTTAGATAATCATATTCATAAAACTCTTTAAAAAATTATTTATAACCCCTTCCAATTTTAATAACCACATGGATAACATCTAATATTACTATTATAAAATGCATTGGAGAGCTATAACAGGCTCACCCAGTGCTATTTGGCCACCCCTTATTAAGTTATTACTAGATTCCCTGGTGAAATCTAGGCCACCCCATGTTAAGATATAATCGGCATTCCATGTGTTATCTAGTCCACCCAAGGTTATGATTTAATAGGCTTTCCCGATGTTATCTTGGTCACCCCATGTTATGTAATAACAGGATTTCTCTGCGATATTTGGGCCACCCCATCAGGTAATGATCATGTACCGCTCCATGAATAAAAAAATTTATTAATAAAACGTTTTTAAAAACTCTAAAATATAATATGAAAAACAATTTTGGATAAAAATACCATTTTATTTTAAAAACCCATTTTTATTACCAATACACCCTATTCTTAGAAAACCATTTTTTAATAAAAAAATACCATTTAATTTGAAACCCCATTTTCAATACCAAGATACCCAAAAGGAAAATATTGTTTTTAATTTAAGTAATTTTAAATTTTCTAAAGGATGTAACAAACAAATTATTTTCCACAGTGGTGGAAAATTCAATATCATCATGCATGCTAAGAATGGGACATTTATATTTTCATTTGTAAAAATATTCTATATAAAACACACACAAAAATATTTATTTCCAAAACCTTTGAATGAAATTAAAAATATAAATTAAATATATTTTATAACCCTTTTATATCAATATAAGTAAATATATAAATAATATCAATAATATTTACATGGAGAAAAATATTCTAAAATTAAATCATTAAACATTCAAAGTGTCTCATACCACATTTAATGTTTAAATCATAAGCTCCATGATATATAATCATTGAGAAGAACATTAAATAACATGAGAATAAAGAAATTCAAGATATTATTTATCAAATACTATGTATATAGACCTCATAAAATAATAAAGGTGAATATCATCAAGAAATGCAACAATGAAAGGAGATTGAGACAAAATCTCTTACAATTGTGGTAACATATGGATTAGAAACCCCAGAAGTAATAAACATAAATTGAAACCATTAAATACCATGAAGATAAAATAATAAATGATATAATATTTCAAAAATTCAATTAGATAAAACATAAAAAACAACTAAGTGGTGATTATTACATTTATCTCAAATGTTTGAAAAATTAAATGAAAATTACTTACCTTGAGGCTGACTTTTCACGTGGGTTTTTTTCTTCCTCTTTTTTGTGTAACTCATTTTGGGTTACACCAATGGACTTAATAGGACTAATTTATTCCTATATTAATTAATCTAGGTATATGGGAGGGATTTTGGGAGCATATTTGGGTAGGTTTTGGATGATCCAAAAGGGAATGATAGGTATGAAGAAGTGGGAATGGTGAGTGCCTCTTTATTGTAGAGGGGGAGTGTCATTCTTGTAAATATAAAAGGTAAACACTATTTGAAGGTCAACCTTCAATCATGTGTCTTAAAAATGACATATAATGTATTAATGGGTAATTATGGTCTAGAATCACTCAAAATACACAAAAATTAAATCGTTTTTATCATTTTTTCCTAGTCATTACGTTTCCTTATTTTTTTCATTTTGTTTCTTCATTTTGGAGGACATTTTTAAACCTATGTAATTAATCCATTAAAAATAAAATAAATTGATAATTATTATAAAATTTATTCCCAAGGATTATGAAATATTAAATCTAATTTATAAATTAAAAACCTATTTATGTTGGATATTTATTTCAACAGAAAAACATGTAATGGGAAATAACACTGCCTTAACCCTAAATTTTCTAACAATGTTTTAAATATTTAAGCCTTGAAATGTTCAATATAAAATATAAATTTTCCCATAAATAGACATTATTTTATATTTAATACTTAAAAATTAGTTTTAAGAAGATAATATTGTTATAAATCTTAACATAATTAAAAAAATATCCTTTATTTTATTTAATTATTAAATAAATAATCAATCCAATGGCATTTCTTAAGTATTTAATTTATATATATAATCTCAAAATATTAAATACAAATATTTAAGAAAAAATATATTATTTATATTCAATTAAAAAATATTTATAACCAAATATATGTATCTTTATCCTCTACCCAAATGATTTATACGTGTTAAAACCAAGGAATGTTCCTTTTTTATCTTTTTTTGTTACATAAATTAATATATAGGTCACTTTCATGGAATAGTATTTCAATAATTCATAAATATGGATCCAAATTTTTAAGGGTTGAGATATTTGAAAAATGGATGTTTAAAATGTTTTTCAGAATTTATACACCTTTTATTCTATATTTAATCATAAAGTAAACATAATTTTCCCTTAACCACTTTAATTAATTTTAATTACTTTCACAAAAACTTTTCTTCTTAAAATTAAGTTTATATTATTAGATCAAAAATTTCATAGTGATACTAGATATGTATGTAAATATTTCAAAATTCAATTCACAAAATTGGTAAAATTTAATTTAATTTAATCTCTCAAATACTACGAGATAACTGGTTTTGAATGAGAAAATTTTAGATGTTTGAAATTTTTTAATATCCAATTTCAATGTGAAATTGCATATATTAGCGTAAATTGGATTTATTGATGTATAATTTACCTTATTAAACATTTAAACAAATTTAAAATATAATTTTTCTGTATAAATAAATTAAACAAGAATACATTTCAATTAAAATGTTGTGTTTTTAACTTTTTATCAAAAAATTAAACTTCTCATAAAAATACCTAAAATTCACCCAAAGTAAATTTTAATATCATAACTTCAAAAATAATGCTTATTTTATCCTATAAAATTTATAATATAAACAAAAATTATATTAAAAATAGGTTCACTATTAAAATACAATAAAACTACCGTTACAATATACAACTTTTTAACAATAATACTTGATTTATTCTTATCATATGCCTTTCAAATAGGTTGTATAAATGTCAATGAATTTTATAAACATGTGGAAAAGTAATATATGTAGTCTTATTCACACATTACAATATAAATTATAAGTAATAAATTCTTTATTAAATAATAATATCAATGGTATATTGTCGTTCCGTAAGACTCAGCCTTGCGTGTAACACAATTTTTTCAGGAAACTCAATGTTAAGTGAAATTAAAGCTAAAATTGGTTGTACGTATAATGAAATATAAACTATGAATTGATTGTAAATTGATAAATAAAAAATTTTAAATAAATTTGAAATAATATATTTCCTAAAATCTCATGATGCTAGAATTTAAATTAATTAAAGTAGAGAAACATTATAATCTTTAAAACTATTTTCTAAAAACCCTATTTTTTAACAAAAAATAAACACATTCTAAAGTAAAATATAAATATATTTAAAAATTAATTATGTGGATTAAATATAACTAATTAATTCTTATGTTCATTTTAAATATAATTGGGTATTTAAATTTATTAATTTTTTGAAAAAATGATAGTTGTACAAAAAAAGTAGCATTGTTCATTACTCATTGAAAAATCATTATTTTTTATAAAATCTTGAAATTTCACCATAGGTTAATTTTAGTATGATTACTTCAAAAATGAAGTATATTTTATATAATACATTATATAATATATTTATAAATTAATTACAATATTTCCCTATAAAAAGCATTAATAATTTTTTTATGAGGAAATCATATTTTGATGACAATAATTATTTTACTAAAATATTATTTATTTTTACAAAGAAAGGATTAATAAATTTATATTGAGTAGGAAATTATTACGTGTATTTCAGAACATAGTTAATACTATTAATACCCACCAATTTATTGACTAGTTTATAACAGTCATTTAAAATAATATTATTTTATGGTTCGCTGAAGCTTGATGTTGCATATCATGCACACTATTGAAGAAACTCATTGTTGTTTTTAGCATAAGCGATTGAAAAAATGTAAATTAACTTGAAAAATAAATTTCATAAAATCTCATTATGTTACAATTATAATATTTTATTATAGAATTATAAGTTATTTGTAATTTATTTTCATCATCAAATGTCAATTATTTCGATTTCTTCACAGACACTTTTTTATATTAATCATAATTCCATTCATATAAGTTTAGTATTCTTATATTTTTTCAGGTACTAGAATATATGTTTTATAATGAAATATAGAATTGTTCATGTAGTTTGTTAAACCAACCCAAATAAGAACATGCTATAATTGATGGGTGGGTTTGGTTAAAAAATGATTCATTTGGAATAATATATTTATTAAAGAAATATAATGATATTATTAATATTTTAATACGGTTTTGTATTATACTTTCATATATTTGGACAAACAAGAAAATTATAAATTATTTGATGAAATATGTTGATTCATAGATGTGACACCCAGATTTGATATGAACTATTATTCAAATTAATTAATTTTATTTAATTTATTTTGTTTTATGATGCCCAGATTTATGATTTCATTATACGTAACACCAATTTGGCTTGTGTTACATGCAACATTTGGTTTCTATGAAATATATGTTTATTATTATAATTATTTAAATGATATAGTTATAACATAGCCATTAAAAATGAAATATTAATAGTAATAAATAGCTTTTAAATATTATTTCTAATTGTTTAATAAAAATAAAATATATTGATGATAAGGAATATATTTTATGTTAAAGTTTTTATATGTTGGAAAATACTATATTCTCAAATGAACTCCTTTTTATTTCCCTCTATGAACAATAATAAAACTAATTTTTGGAAAAATTTGAAATTTTATTAGATAAGTTAAACAAAATATTTTAATTTAAAATTAAAAAAATATATTAGGGTAAGATTTTTGGTTTTTTCTAAAATATTTCATTTTTGGATGGGTAGTGAAAAATATTGGATTTTAATTGAAAATTTCTTTTTTGTATAAAATGATTATATACATCAATCATGTATTAATTTGAATTTAAAGTGTAATTAATTATATTTTACATAAATTAATCCAATATAGATAATTGGGTAAAATTTCTCATTGTATTTAGATATATAAACAATTCAAAAATATAAACTTTCCTTCTTAAAAAACTCAATTTCTAACAATGCATGTATGATTAATTATAAATTATTTTGAACCAATTATGTGACTTGAATTTGGAAAAGTGATATATTTATTTGTAATGTGTAGGAATTTTTTTGTCTAATAATAACAATTAAATTTTTATCCAAAATGATTAGTGATATCTGTTAAAATTAATTATAGTGACTAAGGTAAGAATATTCTTATATAATTAATAAATTTTGACTGTAAGGTTTATAAATGACCCAAAACATTTCCAAACCCCATTTTTCATATATATTTATAAAAAAACCACCTTATTTTCAATTTTTATTAGTTAGTTGGATACTATTCCATGATAGTGGAATAAATAATAAGTAATGTAAGGTAAAGGAAAAAAAATAAACCTTCCTTATCTATAACATTTTGAAAGAATTGAGATATATACAAAACAAACATTTTTTAGGTTTTACACATTATTTTGAAAGTTAATGGAGTTTATTTCATCATATTAATTTATATTTACTTTTTATAGATGAATAATTTAGATTAATTACCTAAGGAATTCCAACTACGGTAACTATTTGTTAATAATTAACTAAAATAAATAATATTTTATTAAAAGATTTTAAATTTAAAAAAATCATATATTATTCGTATTGATTTTTATATACTTATATATATAATATATTTTATTTCAATAGACCAATTAATATTTTATAATGAACATATTTACCTTTAAATAGTAAAAACATTGTTATCACAGTTTGTGTTAAAGCGGTGCTTTTATGTGTTACATGCGCTTGTCTTAAAATTTATTTCCAACACAAATGGGATTTATTGTTTCTAAATTAGGTATAATAAATATAATTTATTAGGTATATATTTTCTACATAACCTCACTATAATTTTTTTTAGTTGTTCAATTATTTAGGTTAGAAAATAGTTACCTTAACAAAACAGATTGATAAAAGTATGGAAACATATAATTTAAGGAATAAATTTATTAATACGAGCTTATTTTTGTTTGTTGGATGATTAGATCGTCCAAAAATCCTTTTTAATCCACAATTTATTCAGTTTTTATTGACATGAGGTAAAGGAGACCTCCCATCCGTGTTAACCTTTTGGTATTTAATTGAATGCCACCCCTCCTCTATAAAAAAGAATTCAATCTTCCCCTTCCTCACACCTATCACTCCAATTTTTTTCATACAATCCCTACAAAAAGGATCTCAAAAATTCCCTTACTTCATCGTAGATTAATATATTTAGGAATAAATAAAACCTGGTAATCCCATTAGTGAAAACTAAAAGGAGTTACATAAAGAACATGTAACGTCCTTCAACTATCACCTCATTTTTATTTCATTATCCAACCCCTAAATTCATCTTATTTAATCCTTATATAATAACATAATTATACTAAATATAATTATTTGTTGTTATTTTAAGGGTTATACCTACCCGAACCCAATTTCATCTAATAGGATACTCAATCATTATTCGTGTGTACGTCGGACTACCGCCTCGCGATCTGATGTCATTCATTTTTCCATTACCACAGCTCATGGTTAGAAATAAATATGAAATTTAGGTTTTATATGATATATATGATATTAATTATGTATTTATTCTTTTTTAATTATTATATTAACCTTACCTTCATGCTTTCTATTTTCTGTATATATGTTAACATCATTTGTGGATGTGTGGACTATTGTCTCCTAAAATAGTATGATTCATTCACGCATTACCTGGAATATATAATGGTGTGTTTATTAAACACATATGATTTATATAAAGTAACAGTAATATCTTAATTATAATATATATATATATATTATATTTACTTCCATTCTTTGAATCGAACAAAAAAATAATCATTGTTGATGCATACGTACGGTCTACCATCTCCATGAATGGTGTATTCCATTTCATATTTCTCTATTTTATAAATTATTATTAATATTTATTTACTAAATATATATGATATTTAAATATGTTTTTAAATTCTATAAATATGAAAATAATTAACTAATTAAGATGATCAAGACCAACAAGTCATAACATATATGAAAAACAAAGTGAATACAACCCAAAACACAACAGTAAAATTTAATTATTTATAAAAGGATAATATAAAGTCAAAATAAAATCATATATGGTATGATATATAATAATATAGTTTAGTGTTATATTTAAAATAATCTTATACTTATTATACATGAGTTTTGAACATGTACGAATAATGTCAAGACTTAAGGTAAGGATATTCTTTTCTCACTTTTTCTCTCTAAGAATTATGCCTTATTCAATAAAAATTTATTTTTTGTGGTTTATATAATACCTATGAATTTATTATGTGTTTATTATAATAAAATTTATGGGTATTTAAATATCGATTTTATGATATTTCATTCATGGGGTTTGTGGTTCAAAAGTTACCAAATCGGTAAACTAATATTTGTTTCAATTTTCCTTCTTTGAGATATAAGCCATGTTATGCACAAATATTTTTATATAGGGTGTATATACTGCCCTTTTAAATTTTATAACATGAATATAATTCTTTTAATAACATTTTATAATTTTGGAAACTTTATTCTTTTCATAGTTTTATGAATCAATGTTACCAAAGTGGTAATGGTTTATTTCTCTAATCTCATATTTTATCATGGTTATTTAAAATTATGCGTCCATTGATAATATATTATGATCCAAATCTCAAGAAATCTCCTGAATTTTCTTATCCAAAATTTATCCATGATATATTCTTGTATTGTGACCTTTTCTCACTCTTTTTTACTTATGAAAATTAATAAATTGTTTTTAAAATAAATAACTTTATTTCTCTCTTTGGGAGAAAATATATTTTATTCAAAAAATATGTTATCTAAAAAATTTAATTTTTTTTTCTATGACGTGTCAAATAAAGTTTTACCCATGATTTATATTTTTAGTAAAAAATTGTTTTCAATGGAATCTGTATGTCATTTTAAAATAAAGTCACTTTTTAAACTTTTCACAGAGGAAAAGTATTGTTGGCTATGTATGAATTTACCTATCATCATGACATGCATTTAATTGAAGATTCCTTTGAAATTTTACAACTTTAGAATTAAATAAAAAAATTCCAAATATTTTTGAAATTACCTATTTCAATGTGTTTTTAAAGGAAAATTATTTTGAAATAAAATTTGTTAAAAAAGTGTTTTAAATTATTTTTAATCTTACTTTATAAGTTTTTGAAGACATTTTAAAAGAAAACAGGTTTTCAATGTGTTTTTAAGACTAAATTATAAGTCTTTAAAGTATTTTCAATGAAGAAGTGTTTCCAAATATAGTCAACTTTCCTAAAAAAATTCAAGTCTCTTGTATATGATTTTTTTTCATAATTATTGATGTTTAAAAAAGGAATTGTTTTAAAAAGGGGAAAATTTAATTTCCTCGTGAAAATATATAAATGAAATTTTAAAGATTTATTTATAAGGAAATGATTTTTGAAATGGTTTTATGGAATGGATTTTCAATGAAAGGTAATTTTCCTTAAGAAATTTTCCCTTTTATTGTTCAAAATATTTACACATCTATGATGACATATTTTTTTATAGTTTATGCCTCTCTGGTGATATGACCCAGAAATACCATTAACATTATTTCTTAAAAGCCTTTGGTGTTGAAGGAATGATGTTTATTACACCACTTTTTCTTCAAAGGGTTATATTCTTTTGAAACTTTCTTCCTTTCACAAGATATACATAGATAAAATAATTATCAAAACTATCTATTATCCATATGTAATGATATGATGAAATTTTTATTATACACATTTCATATCATGGGTTATGATTTGATGTTTTCAAAAACAATCACTTTTACGGTTCACGATGTGATGAATGTTCTGTTATCTTATGGAACACATATATAGGATTTTATTATGTGATAGGTGGGACCTATATCTCTCTACAATTCATTTGTTATATATGTTTAAATCATGATATAATTATGGGAAACAAGTCAATCATCTTGACCATAATGGGATATATGTGTGTCCTCATCCACAATGGAAAATAGGTGTGTCTTGATCCAAAAATGGGAAACAAGTTTTTCTTGATCCTCTATGGGGATATGGGGAAACCCAATCCACTATAGGAGGATGGAGAAACCTGATCCACTATGGGAAGATGGGGAATCTCGATCCATTAGGGGAGGCTAGGGAAACTCTATCCACTATGGGACGATGCGGAAAACATATCTACAATGTAAAAAAGGGAGATACTCGATACCATATAAGGAAATGACTACGAATTGGGATGGTGGTGTGTCCCACCCAGTAGGTGTAGTCCCCATTATGTTCCCTAATAATTTTTATCAATGAGCCTTGAATTATAAGGTAGTATTTTTATGTTTGAACCTAATTACATGTTTACAATGTTATGCGTGGGAATGGTTTCATTACCATATGTTTATGTGGGGGCCTTATTTCATCACTACATGAATTTCTTCATATACCCATGGTTCAAAACTATGGCTATAGCCAAAATAACCATGGGTATAGGTTGTACCCATGGATCTCTAAACCATTTGGAACAAATCCATTTGTATATAAATATACACTCTGTTTAGTCAAACCATATGTATATGTGGTCTATACCCAGTATTTTTAAACCACTGGTATTGGAATTTTGTATGTGCATACCTATACCCATGGTTTGGAAAACCATTGGTATATGTCATTTATTAAACAAATTACCCACTGGGATTTGATCCCAGTACTTTTCCCCTTATAGTCAAGTCACGTCGCCACAACTCTATCACACATTTTATGTTTTTATATAAAAAAATTAAATATTATTATAAATATTATATATATATATATATTGGTATTAAAATATTTTTATTTATTTTTATTTTTAAGAAAAAATAATTGGTCAAACTATAACCATGGTTTAGTCAAACCATGGGTATAATTCGAATGTTTTTCCACAGAAAACCTATTGCCACAGTTTACAAAATTCATTGTATAGCCTAAAATATACCCACAGTTTTTGAGAACTGTGGGTATAGCTCATCCCTGAAAAAAAATTTCTTCAAAAACCTATACCTACTGTTCTCTGAAAACCATGGGTATAGGGTTGACCTATACCCTCATTTTTAGGAGAAACCTGGGTATAGTTATTTCCCATGAAATTTTTTCCCATGTGAAACGTATACACACGGTTCTCCTAAAACCATAGGTATAGGTCCGTTTTCTAGTAGTTCATGTCCCAGACTAAATGAGTGAACCTTTTTCTATTTAACAATGGCCACAGTTCTATAAACTTCTTTTTATTGGATAGGACTTTGTCTTATCGAAATGTTATGTTTTCATGACTGATGCTCTTTGACATCCTTATGATTGTTGTCTTATGAAATCCCAATACTTATTCCATGAATCTTGATTAAGATATTTTATATACAGCGTATGATCTTTTAATGTTATGATCAGGTTATCATACCCTTATTCTCTTGTTATTCTTACAAATTTCCCTTGATTACCAATACTAAGAATCGGATCTCACAACTTTATTATGTTTCTTTTCCCCAGGTTTTGAAGACAAGTTTTATGAAAGAACACCAAAAGGGGAATATCTTTATGGGAGATATTTAAGATCTTACATCAAATTAGAATAATGTGTTCCCGGTTTCCAAAGACACTAAACTACTGCCATACATAGTCATGTACTATTTCAATGTTCTAAATATTAATAAAAAATTATGTAATATTCATGTATTTTATGTCTTGGTAGATATAATTCTAATCAAAGGAATGGTTTAGTCATCCTTTGGAAACTAGGATGATAAAACATTAGTGAGATCCCTTGGGAAATTTATATTGATATTACTAGTTATTTATCTATGGATAAGAATAAGGATTCATATATTTAATTTTTGGTGTTAGGATTTAGGAATCCTATATATAATTTTTCATGATTATGTATTTTTCTTCAATGATAAATATTTCTCACACTATGATTTATGGTTTAGTAAATAGTAGAAACAATTAGGAACAAGGTTTACATTGGCTGTTTCAGGTGTGAAAGGTATGTGAATTATAAATGTATATTTCATATATGTATATATCATGAAGATAATCAAGATGGTGGTACGAGTATTGGATATATTGATGAAGATAAAGAGACTGAAAATGATATATGAATGGTAGGGAATGTTCTACAAGTATTCTTTAAATTAAATGTAATAAGAATGATTAGATTATTCTTGGGGAAACTTATTACATGATTCATATTTCATATTCTAGGAAAAGGGTATTAAGGATTATGATTATGAAGGCTAAGAAATGGTTTAATAATAATGTTTGATGATTTAAGTGTATATGTATTAGAATTAATGAATTATGTTATATGAATCATTAAGTATACATTTTCGATTAAGTATTAATAAAGTTATATTGAATTGTTTTAATTACATATAAAATAGATCAAATGGAATGTTGAGCTTTTGATTAAGGTAAGGTAACCCTTAATGTTTTCCCAATGTTGAGACAATTTTATTTAGCTTGGATAAAGATATGATGGATTTATATAAACCTAGTATCGATGAACTCAAAACAAATAAAGTGTTTATTGAAAAAGTAGTTTAAACAATCATGGATAGAGTTTAGTTTTTTTTGGAAATTAATGAATGTATCTAATAATGTTTTTTATATGATACATTAATGTTTTAAATATGTTTTTATGGTAATTTAGGTTATTACCTTGTTTCATGAGAATACATGATAAATGTATTCACATGTTTGGAATGTGGAAACCAAGAGATACTTTCTAATATATGGGTGTTTGATGTTAAAATTATTTTATAAAATTTAGTGACCTTCATTCCAATGTTTTGGATTTTCATCATTAGGAATGGTTATATTGTTAACAATTTATAGAAAGTTTATGTTAACATTATGAATAAGTTTTTTATTATAATGTATTATATCACATAATGAGGATTTAAGAATTATGAATAACCTGTACTATCTATTTTTTTGTGATTCTAATTAAAGACAGTTGGGGTAACTTATCATTATATTTGGGGATATTTTGACTTCTTAGTGCTTTAGGAAAAGAAAATCAGTATTCATTTTTTGGAATTAGAGATGATGTGGAAATTGGTCAAGCCACAACATAGGGTCATATTGTGTTGAGGTCACGTAATTATATCTTCTCATTAAAATTATTAATCTTTAAGAAAAGGTGTGGAAATAAAATTTTGTCTAGTTGTCATCATTTCTAATGACATAAATGATCTTTTCATGCCTCTTTGTTTTATGGATTAGTTATAATTAATATTCCCATGAACAATTTCTCTATCACTATCCATCAGAACATCACAGTTAGATTTCTATTCCATGTCCATGTTTTCACTCACAACCTATGCAATCTTATGTGGAGGCCATGTTATGGGTTACATTTCATAACCATTATGGTTCCCACTTTACCGTTTTTAAAATAAGTTCTAGTATTAATTTTTATGATGTGGGTTTATATGGTTGGAGCATTCATGTATTAAACCATTGATTACCCACATTAATTTCAAGTACGAAATTCATTTTATGGGGTTAGAATGTAACACCCCATGTTTTTGTGTCCTTATTTTTTAATAAATTAATTCTTTTATGTATTTTTCTTCACACTAAACCATGATATTATTTCATTATACACTAAAATAAGATAATATTGTGCTACATGCAACACCAACTTGTCTTGTGTTACCAATAACATTGAGTTTCTAAGTAATATAATTTTATTATTATAATTATATAGATGATATAGTTGTAACATAGTCATTAAACATATTGCTATAAATATAACTAAATACATGTTAAATATTATTTATAATGTTTTTATATAAATAAAACGTATTGATGATAAAACAAATTATTTTTTGTAATGTTTTTATATGTTTGAAAATAATATTTTCTCAAATGAACTACTCTTTATGCCCTTCTATAAATAATGATAAAATTAGTTCCTAAAAATTTTAGAAATTTTATTAGATAAAATAAACATCATACATTAAATCCGAATTTCCAAATTATCTTAGGAAGAATTTTTTGGTTTTTTCTGATGTATTTCATTTTTGGATGGATAGTGAAAAATACTGAATTTTAATTTTAAACTAATTTTTGGTATAGTTTATTTTTATAGTTAAATCATACATTATTTTGAATTTTGTGTAATTATATCAATTTTACATCAATTAATTAATATTTTTTCATTGGAAAAAATTTCACATTGAAATTGGATATTTAAACAATTAAATTTTTTGAAATTTTCTCTTTAAAAACCTGTTGTCTCACATCATCTGTAGGAATAATTTCAAATTAATTTTATCCAAATATGTTAATTAATTTTTCAAAATTGGGTATAATTATTTATAATTGGTATAAAATTTTAGTTATAATATTATCAACATATTTGTTTGACCAAAATGATTAGCGAAAACCAAAAACATTAATGACAGTTATTACGGTACAAACAAGCTTACATAATGATTACATTTAAAATATAAGATGTCTAAATAACCCAAAAATTGTCCAACCCCATTTTATCAACATATTCCGACCCTATCCACCTTATAATATATTTTTATGAGTTATTATAATGTTATTCCTGGAAAGTGACCATTATAATAAATTAAGTAACGAAAGAAGAAGAAATGGAACCTTCATTATCTTTATATTTATAAAGCCTTGAGATATTGATAAAAACCCACATTAGTTTATTTTTACACATTATTTTGACAGCTAAAGGAGTTTTTGTCATCATATAAATTTATAACTAACTTTTTGATGTGAATTATTTATATTTATTTCTTAAGGAATGTTAAATGTCTTAATTATTTAATTAATAAATAACTAAAATAAATGACATTTTATTAAAAAAATTAATTTTTACAAACAAACCTATATTATATAAAATTATATTTTAGATGTTAATAAATATCAAATATGGTATATTCATGTACCAATTATCATTTATATTGAACATATTGACCTTTAAATCGTAAGAACAGTGTTAGCACTGTTTGGGTTAATGTATTGTTTGTGTGCGTTAAATGTGACTGTTTTAAAATTTACTTCCAAAATATATGGGATTTATTTAATTTTTAATTAGATATACTAAATAAAATTAAATCGGCCAGTATTTTATAATATATCTCAATTTAATTTATTCTTAATGTTTAAAATACATATGTTAGAAAACAAGTTACCCTAATAAAAACTAAAATGAAATAAGTTGGGAAACATTGAAGTTAAGGAAAAAATTATAAAAACACACTTATTTTTGTGATATTTATTTTTATATAGACCATAATTCCTATTTAATGCACATTTTGTAAAAAAAAATTGCACATGAGGTAAGGGAGTCCTCCCAATAGTGTTTAGCTTTTTGTATTTATAAGAATTCCACACCTCCACCTATATAATATGGTATTTATTTTTCCCCTTACTCATAAATCCACATTTTATTTTCTAATAAATACCTAAATAATCTACCAAAATCCATAATTCCATCAAATAAGAATCCTTTTTGGCATAAATCCATCTATGTAAGTCATTCGGTGGAAACCAAAATGAGTTACTCAATGAAATGGTAATATCCTTCAATAAACAAATATTTTTTCTTTATCCAAACCCTAAATTGTTATCATTTAATTATTATATAAAAACATAATTATTGTAAATATTTTGACATGTTCTCAGGTTATGGTTTCTACCTACACTCACACATTCACCCATCAAATGGGATATACAATCATTGTTCGTCTGTATGGTAGAGTGTTGCCTCGCGATCTGATGTCATTCATTCATCCATTACCACCACAAAATGTTGAAAAAAATGATGAAATTTATTATTTTATATTATATATATGTTATTTATTATGTATTTATATTTATTTAATTATTATATAAGACATAAATTTCTTTTTTCCATTTTGTGTAAATTTGATAACATTGTTTGTGGGCATATGGACTGCCACCTACTCAAAGAAACATGATTCGTTTACACGTTACAAAGAATATATTAAGGATACATTAATTAAACGTATATAATATATGTGAAATAATAATTCTACTGGAATTATAATATATATATATACATATATTTTATTTACTTTCTTTCATTCAATAGGACAACAAAACCGAATTTGTTTTCATTTGTACGTACAACCTACATTATTCATGAATAATGTATTTCATTTCATATTTATATATTTTATAGCATTTTATAAATATGTATATACTAATTATATATGATATTTTGATCATTTTTAAAATTCTATAAATATTTAAATAATTATCTATGTAACAGTATCAAGAATATCAAGTAAAAACATATATTAAAAACCAAGAGGATATTACATGAAATGTAACGCCCTAACCCTCATTACCCAGAGTCAGTGCATTATTACATAACATTGGAATGATACAAGGAAAGCATGTCCTGAAAGACTGATCAGTTTAGTAGCCTTGGAAATACTAGATACATTTATAAGATTTATATTACATTATAAAATGGAAAACTATTAGAACATTGTTACCATATACCACACTATTATACCCTCAGACTATCCATGTAGGTCATTCATAAAACTATTATTCGCATCCTAGGAAAAATAAAACATAGAAAGGGGTGAGCTGAGACGCTCAATAAGGATAATAATATAGTAGAATCTTTCATAAATAAGCATAAACATTTAAGGAAATGTATAAGACCAAAACCAAAGCCTTTTAAACATGAACTTTAGTATAATATTGAAAAAATAAAATAAAATAATTCCATTTACTTATTCACATGGATATTATACTAGTCTAATAATCACATGAAATATCAATAGCCACTATCATAATGATAGAATGCATAATGCCAGAATTGATAACCAAATATTCAAGGGCTTGTGGAAGGACTATAAATAAGAATTTTTCAAGGCCTTGTTCCAAGAAACTATTTTTTCTCATGTGGCCTACCGATGCATCGAGAAGCTATAGCACCCTCCACCTATCACTTACTAAGTCCACTGCAATCCTCATATGAAAAGGTTTAAACATAACATAAACATTCTTATTAAAACTATCATACTAAATGTCAATACTTTATCCATAAAACATGAATGGTATAAAAGTAACATATCCACAGTCAAACATATCACAAAACCAACAATACAATATGGAAGATTGTATCATAATAAATCAACTTCCAACACGTTTAAAATCTATCAAAGGATGTTGACATAGATGAAATGTAACTATTTTAATGAAATTCCTCTTTCTATTTTGAAAACATTTATAAGAAAACATTTATTTTGGAAATATTATAATAAGATTGTAAGGGAATATTCAAATGTGTTATAATGGCGGAAAATAGTCGCACCAGCCATATAAGTTAACAAAAATCTTACCTTAATTTTTTCGAAAATGTCATATGGTACCTTGTTTGGAAAATGATGGAAAGATTCCTTTCGAACCATTTTTTAAAAAGTCAAACAAGGGTATAAATGACTTTAACCCATAGTCTAGTAGATAGTAAAAATGTTTTGGAATACATTTTTAAGAAACATGGATGTGGATAATAAAGTGGTCCGAGTAGATATTGATGTAAAAACAACCTCAGATAATAAGGAGATTGGGAAATTAACCCTTAAATTGTTCTTTTCCTTGGTAGAGGGTAGGTTATCCTCCTGTATAATTGTAAAATAATTGTTATTAAATTATACAAGAACCAAATACATTAATATGTTATCATATATGATCTTCTAATAATGCTTTGTTAATGATAATTCAGTAGTATCATTGTTTCTAGTGTTAACTGATTTGTTTTCCTTTATATGCTTTGATACGTAAGTAATGTTTGTTGTGGATATGATTTATCTTATTCATATTCAAAATGATATTAATTCATTAAACATTATTTTTAATCATCAAATGAAAATTATCCTTTAATGGATACGATGGGGAATGAATCTCATCGCGTTCGTCGAGACGATAATCCATACGTACGGACGAGCGACATTATCATTATTTTGATATTAAAATCATATATAATTGGATGCTATATCATAAATACAGAATCATTATCATTTTATATTTATTATTTACATCATTTATACTCATTATTATAGCCATACAAATGATTAAGTGTTTGAATAACAAACTACACCACAATGTGAAGACGGTAACTCGTACGTATGCATGTATGGTGACATGTCATTCCTAGGATGGATAAAATAATGAATATGGTTGGGCCATTTTTATAATAACATAAAAGTATATATAAGATACTGGATTTATTATTTTAGAATAGAAATAACAAATAAATAAGAAGTGGAAGAAGAAAAGAACTTGAAAGAGGTGATAAAATATTTACCTCTTCTTCGGGTTCTTCCTTTTGATTTGATCCAAAGGGATCCTTAGGATGGCTTTCTGACAAATTTAAGGCCTCTAGCATGAAGGGAGGATATATGGGTAGGGTTTTTCCGAGCCAAATGGATTTGAAGGTGTGATTTTGAAAGAAGGTATGTGATCTTTTATAAGAGGCGTGAGGGGTACCTTAGGAAAAGATTAAAGTATTATTTTATAATAAAATAATTTTCGTTTTATAATGGCTCCAAACTGATTTATTTCGATGATAATGTGTGTATGGGTCAAAAATCACTCAACCAATAGGTTTTAGATAGGTTTGGGTCACTATATTAACCTTATCTTCAAGATTTAATTCTTAGTAAATTAGTTTGACATTTACCTTGTCTCTTTGTATTTTTATATTACATTGTAAATAAAATTACTATAAACATCCAAGAGAACCTCAAATGGTTCATTAATGACATATATAATATTATTTAAGACGTTTGGATAAACCTTATATTTTTAGGAATAGAATATCAATTAATAATATAATATTTGTTTTAAAAACTCTTTTATGTCAATTTTGACACTATTTTCTATTTTTTTAAATTCATAATTGAATTAATACATCAAAACAATTGCTTTAATAAATAATAACTTGAAAACATAATCTAGAAAATTATTTTAAGGCATCAAAACTTTCAAATTATATTTATTTTAACATCTATAATACTATTTATTTGATTCTATCATTAATAAAGAAATTATTACATCATCATCGTATCATAAATAAATTTCAATATTAAATGTCTAAAAATTATAAATAAAATACCATTATGTGTGAAATATTTTTAGATTTCTAATTAATATTTATATTCTAAGATATAACATATATAACCCTATGTAAAAATTGTTTTACTAAAAGATATATGCTTATGTCTTTTTTGTATTTACTTTAACTTAATTAATATATAGTGTCATTATCACTTACAAGTGGCTCCATGGGGTCCCAAAATCGACCCAAGGATGCCCATTGTCATACAGGTATACGAAAATAGGGTTAGAACACTTTTTGGGTAATTTAATATTATTATTATATTATTTTTTACCCTTATTTACTATATTAACCCTTTAACCATGGTAAGTAAAATATTTACCGAAATAATTATTCAAAATGATTAAAAATAAAAGATACCTATTTACGCAATTTAGACCTCCTAATTCTATATATGGAATCCATTATTCTAAATTCAACACACAGAAGTTGCAGAAATTAATTTATAATTAATTCTCGTTGTCATAAACAAAAAGCATGTTTTTATAAAATAATAACTATCAAAAGATTGACACTTGTTTATGTCCAGTTTAAACGTGAAATTATGTCCAATAACCAAAAATGGAATAAATGGTAAACATATAATAATATTATACTTAAAACCCACTCAATAGTATAATCTATCACTATAAATTATTTTGATTAAAAAAGTTTTTTTTAATTAATAATTAGTATTTTTTTACTATTCATCAAAAACTGAATGATTTCAGAAAAAATACCAATAATTCAACCTAAACTAATTCTGATATTCAAAACCCAAAAATGAAGTCCATTTTTAAAGATAAAATTCAAAAATTTCAAAAATTGGGTATTACTATTCATAACGGCTAGTTTGATTGGTCGCCATGTGTTAGAATCTCGAAGTTGTGTACAACGCAAGCTATTGCATTATTCAAAGGGAAATTTACCGTGAAATCTTGGGGTGTTACATTCTCCCCTCCTTCGAGTAATTTCTTCCTCAAAATTTCTAGAATATTAAAGAATAAAAAGATTCTTGTGGTTCTTCATCATAAATTCCTCGGGTTCCCATGTTGCCTCTTCCATCTAATAGTTTCTCCATAGAACTTTTACCAAATGAGTTGTTTGGTTTCTCACCACTTATTCTCTTGTATCAACAACCATGACAGGATATTTGCAATAAGATAGATCGGGTTCCGGTTCTACTTTCTCATAGGAAAATACATACTTTGGGTCAGGCATGTATTTTCTCATTAGTGATACGTGGAACACATCATGAACATTGAAGAGACTCGACGGAATTTCCAAACGGTAAGCTACAAGCCCAATTCGTTCTAGGATTTCGAAAGGTCCAACGTATCTAGGACTCAATTTACCTTTCTTACTGAAACGTATAACACCCTTCCATTGAGATATTATCAAGAAAACATGATCTGCTACCTAAAATTACAATTCCTTCCTTCAGTTATCGGCATAGCTCTTCTTCCTACTTTTAGCTGCTTTGATGTGGGTTTGGATTACCTTTACCTTTTTCATCATTTCATCAATAAGTAACGGGCCTACGAGTTTTCTTTCACAAACATCATCCCAAAAAGTTGGTGTGCGGCATCTATTTTTTCATAACGCTTCATATAGTTCCATCTGAATACATGAATTGAAGATATTGTTATCGTAAAATTCTTTTACAGTTAAATATTAATAGATAGTCTTTCTAAACATTCATGTTTTAAATATTAT
The DNA here is from genome assembly GCA_963277665.1 of Viscum album. Taxonomy (NCBI): domain Eukaryota; kingdom Viridiplantae; phylum Streptophyta; class Magnoliopsida; order Santalales; family Viscaceae; genus Viscum; species Viscum album. The sequence goes on along the minus strand of OY728156.1, from coordinate 252,060,350 downwards.
AAACGTTTAAGTGGTACTCCATTTCCTTTTCCTCATGTTGAGTTCTTTTTGTGAGAAAATATACTTCAAACTATGTTGATCAGTATAAATCTCACATTTTTTACTATATAGATAGTGTCTCCATATCTTCAATGAAAATATTATAGCTTAAAACTCATGATCATGAGTAGGATAGTTTTTCTATTGATTTTTTAGCTATCGTGATTCATAGGAAATAAGTCTATCATTCTACATAATGGCACAACCTAGTCCTTTCTTTGAAGCATCACTATAAATAACAAACCCCTCATTCCCCAATGGTATAGACAATATATAAGAATTGACTAATCTTATATTCAATTCTTCAAAAAATTCTTCACACTCTTTTTTACAAACAAATTTAACCCCTTTATGTGTGAGCTTGCTTAATGGGTTTTCCAATCGGGAAAAATTCTGGACAAAATGTCGATAACAACCTGCTAAACATATAAAATTGTGTACCTCAGTTATACTTATCAGTGCTGGCCATTCTTGGATTTCCTTGGACATTGAAGGATCAACAGATATTCCATCCTTAGAGATGATATTCCCAAGAAAATAAATCTCTTAAATCCAAACTTCACACTTTCTAAACTTCCTAAATAATTCATTTCATCTAAGTGTCTTCAGGGTAATACACAAGGGATTTTGAGGATCTTCTTATCTTTTCAGTATACCAATATATCATCAATAAATACCACTACAAACGCATCAAGATATTCCATGAAAACTATATTAATTATATCTATGAAGATATAGGGGCATTAGTCAATCCAAAAGTCATTACTGTAAACTTGTAATGCTCATACCTGGTTCGAAATGTTGTCTTTGGAATGTCTTCCTTCTTCATGCACAACTAATGGTTTCCAGATCGAAGGTCAATCTTTGAAAAATATTGATCTCCCTGAAGTTGTTCAAATAAATCATCAATGTGATGTAGGGGATACTTTTTCTTTATTATTATATCATTGATCTCCCTGTAGTCAATGCACAACTTCATTGATCCATCTTTCTTCATAATAAAAAAGACAAGGGCTCACCATGGAGAAACACTAGGGTGAATAAATCCCTTGTTACTCAATTCCTCTGGTTGTTTATTTAGTTCCACTAATTCCACAGGGTACATTATATAAGGGGTATTTGATATGCACCTTGAACCAGGAGTTAAATCAATGGAAAACTCAATCTTATTTCTGCAAGATGTCCAGGTAAATCTTCTTGAAACTCATCAACATATTCTTGCACAATTGGTACATCTCCTATTTGAACATTATCTTCCTCACACACAATTATTTCATTCTATTCCTCCCCAATAATTGAATTAGGTGGAACTAATGGTGGTGGATCTCGATAAGAGTCAGGTAGTGACGATTCTTATATAAAGATAAGGTGTTCTTTATCATCGTCATCATAAATAGTAACCTCCTTTTTCTTACAATAAATTTTTTCATCATGGTCTGAAATCCAATCCATACCAAGGAATATATCAAATTCAATCATGGGTATGATGATGAGATCAACAAATAAAGAACGTTTATATTCCCTTATGGGGACTGATTCACAAAACTTTGTTGCAATGATACATCCCTTTTGAGTTTTGACTGACAAATCCCTTGTTAAATCCAATTGGAAATATCTAATTTTATTAGGAAACTGGGAAGATATGAAATAATGCGATGATCCAGAATCAAATAAATCATTTTCTAAACATGAGTAAACCATTAAATTACCTTCCACCACATCTTTCGGAGCTTCAACCTCAGCAGTAGTGATATCATAAGCATGGCCTTGATCCCTTGGCCATTTCTGAGTTAAGTTTCATTTGCGCTTAGGACATTCATTTTAATAATGACCCCTTTCTCTAAAATTGTAGCATTCAAAATTGATAGCATCTTTCTTCCCCTTACAATCACGATCTTGGTGGCCTTTTTCACCACACTTGTAACAAACTCTCATTCCCTTCAGGCAAGTACTGGGGTGTTTCTTCCAATATTTACTGCAGGATAGATATTCAACCTTTTTCTTTTTCACCTTATTTCCATTTCCATATTTTTCAGCAGATCTCTTCTTCTTTTTTTAAAGTCATAAGATATAGAGAATTCATTTTCTGTATTGATAGCACAACAGACAATGTCTTCATATAATGAGAATGATTTTGAGAATAATGCTCAATGGAGAACTATTTTTAACCCAAAAAAGAAACGATCAATATTACTTCTGGGGTTACATATATAATATGCATTATGCCTCACTTACCATGTAAATTTAGCTTCATTCGTTACGACATTCTCATCCTCCTTTTGCCTCAGACTCAGAAATTGCCTTTTCATATCTGCTCGATGGTCACAAGGAAAGTATTATTCTATGTAATGATCTTTTGACTCCTTCTATTCCATATTTGATACTTCATCATCTTCCTTTGTGTTTTGAATCAATGACCACCATTGATCAACATCTCTAGTGAGGCGGTAAACTACCCAGACAACTTTTTCCCTTTCACAACTCCCCAAGTCATGGAATATTTTCACTAAGGAATTTATCCATTTCTCAGATACTAATGGATTTTTACTCCCATTTAATGTTGGTGTTTTTTGCCTCATGATGTGATCTAACATTGATTCTCCACGATGTGGATCAGGGTGCTCCATACGGGTAAGGTTATTATTCATAACCGGAGTGAGTTGTCCCGGTATGGTGATAAGTTGATCAGCACCAGTTGCATCACTAGCTCCACTATAATTATCTTGAGTAGGAAGGAAATACCTAAATCAATTACGTGCATTAATATGGTTTTTATTCCTTTTACAAGGTTCCATTTCTATATACTGGAAAAAACTATATTAGTTTATGAATCAAAATACATAATTCCAAACTTGTAAAACACTTACCATAAACTAAACAGTTTATGGATATAATCCATAATCATAAAAATGTTTTCTTTGTGAAAGTATATACTCATAAACCCTTCATAATTTCTTGTAATGAAAATGATAATTATCCGAAGCATATCCCTTGGGAGTGTCGTAACCTAGAGTGCAGCAAGACACGTTTTCATGCACCAGTTCTCGTTCGAGTCTAGCTCAATGTGGTGTTTTCAGGTTTAACCCCTAGGTACATCTGTCCCAGATCCGCCTCTACCTTCTCATATCTAGACAGAGATGTAATGCTTGGAAAACTCAAAAATATCTATAATACAAAAATTCTTGGAAGTTATTCTATACTAATCCTCAAAGACTCTCTTAGGGTAATGTTCTATAATCAGAGTTTATCTAAATCTAGATTCCAAGGTTTGTAATAAACATCCTATGATACCAACTGTAATGCCCCGACCCCAGTTACCTAGAGTCGGTGAATTATTACATAGCATTGGCATGATACAAGTAAATAATTTCCTGAAATACCGATCATTTTAGTAGCCCTGGAAATACATGATACATTCATAACTTTTACATTACATTATAAAATGGAAAACTAAAATAAAATTGCTTCCCTAGACCACACTCATATCTTCTCAGACTATCCCAGTAGGTCAGTCATAAAATACTTATTCATATCCTGGAAAAAATAATGTATAGAAAGGGGTGAGATCAAATGCTCAGTAAGGATAACAATATCCTAGAAACTTTCTCAAATAAGCATAAACATTTAATACAATGTATAAGAATAAAACAAAAGCCATTTCAATTTGAACTTCAGCATAATATGGAAAATATAAAATAAAATAGTTTCATTTACATATTCAAATGGATATTCTACTAGTTGAATAATCACATACAATATCAATAGCCACTTCCATAATGATGAAATGCAGAATGCCAGACTTCATAACCACACAGTCAAGGCCTTGTCCCAAGACTACAAATAAGATTTTGTGAAGGAATTGTTCCATGATAGTAGTTTATCTCATGAAACCTACCGATGCATCGAGGATCTATAGCGGGCTCCACCTGTCACTTACTAAGTCCAATGCATTGCTCATATGAAAAGGTTTAAACAAAACATAAACATTCATATTAAAACTAGCATACAAAATGTCAATAATTTATCCATAAACAATGAATAGTATAAAAATAACACATCCACTATCAAATATATCACAAAACCTAAAATACAATATGGAATATTTGTATCATAATAAATCAACTTGAAACAAGTTGAAAATATATCAAAGGATGTTGACATAGATGAAATGAAATTTTTTGAAAGAAATATATCTTTCTATTTTGAAATCATTTTAAAGAAAACATTTATTTTGGAAATATTCTTATATTCTTGTAAGGGATGCTTATAATGTGTAATAATGGAAGAAAATAGCCTCACCCGCCGTATACGTTAAAAAAACATTCTTACCTTAATTTTTTCAAAAAGATCATAAGGTACCTTGTTTGGAAAATGACGGAAGGATTCATTTTGAACATTTTTAGAAAAAGTCAAACAAGGGTATAAATGACATTAACTTATAGTCTAGTAAATATTAAAAATGTTTTGGAATACATTTTTATGAAACGTGGATGTGGATGATAAATATTTCTGAGTAGATACTTACGTAAAAACAACCATAGATAATAAAGAGATTGTAAAATTAACCCTTACCTTGTTATTTTCTTTATTTGATGGTAGTTTAACCTCCTGTATAATATTTAAATCATAGTTATTAAATTATTCAAGAACTATAAACATTAATATCATATCATATATGATCTTCTAATATTTCTTTGTTAATGATAATTTAGTTGTATCATCGTTTCAGGTGTTAACTTATTCATTTTCCTTTATTTGATTTTTTACGTAAGAAATGTTTTTTGTGGATATGATGTATATTATTAATATTCATAATGATATTAAGTCTTTAAACATTATTTTTAATCATCAAATAAAAATTAGTCTTCAATGGATACGATGGGGATTGAATCTCATCGCGTTCGTGGAGACAGTAATCTGTACGTACGTACGAGCGACAATATCATTATTTTGATATTAAAATCATAAATAATTGGATGGTATATATTATATAAATAATAATTATCATGTTATATTTATTATTTACATCATTTATACTCATTATTATACCCATCAAAATAATGAAGTGATTGAATAACAAACTACACCACCACATGGAGACAGTAAGTCGTACGTACGCACGTATGGTGACATGTCAATCCTAGGATGGATAAAATAATGAATATGGTTTTAATATTTTTATAAAAACATCACAATATATAGAAGATACTGGATTTATTATTTTGGAATGGAAACAACAAAGAATGAGGAAGTTGAAGAAGAAAAGAACATGAAATAGATGATGAAATATTTACCTCTTCTTCGGATTCTTCGTTTTGATTTGATCAAAAGGGCTCCTTAGGTTGGCTTTCTAACTGAAGGAAGGCCTCTAGGATGAATTGAGGGTAGTTGAGATGATATTTGGGAAGGGTTTGGCTATGTCAAATGGATTTTATAGTGTGAATTTGAGAGAATCTGAAGTGCCCTTTTATAAGAGAGGTGAGGAGAAACTTACGAAAATATTGAAATATTATTTTATAATAAAATCCTTTTCGGTTTCTAATGGATCCAAAATGATTTATATAGAGGCTGATGTGTGTATGGGTTAAAAACCACTCAAACAATAGGCTTTATATAGGTTTGGGTCACTATATTAACCTTATTATCTAAATTTAACTCTTAGTTAATTAGTTTGACATTTACCATGTCTCTTTGTATTTTTATATTATATGATTAATAAACATACAATAAACTTCCAAAAGAACATAAAGTGATTAATTAATTACATATATAATATTATTTATGACATTTCTCCTAACCTTATATTTTTAGGAATATAATATCAATTAATAATATAATATTTTTTTAAAACACTTTTATGTCAATTTTGACAATATTTTCTATTTTGTTTTTGTTAAATTTCAAACAGCATTATTATTTCAAATAAAATGTATTTAATCAATAATAAAATGTACCATTAACCGAGAAAATTCATATTTGGCAGAAAAACGTTCAAATTATATTTATTTTAACATCAATAATACCATTTATTTGATTCTTTCATTAATAAAGAAAATATTGCATCATCATTGCGTCATAAGTAAATTCAATTATTCAATGTCTACAAATTATAAATAAAATACCAACATGTAGTAAATATTTTTATATTTATAATGAATATTTATATTCCAAGAGATAACATATATAATCCTATGTAAAAATTGTTTTAATAAAAGATATATGCTTATGTCATTTTTGTATTTACATTAACTTAATTAATATAAAGTGTCATTATCACTTACAAGTGGCATCATGGGGTCCCAAAGCCGACCAAAGGAGGTACATTGATGGAAATTTATCATCCAATAGTTTTAGAACATGTGTTAGGGTAATTTATTATTATTATAATATTATTTCTTTACCCTTATTTACTGGATTTACCCTTTAACCATGGTAAGTACAATATTTACCAAAGTAATTATTCAAAATGTCTAAAAATAAAATTTACCTATTTACACAATTTGGACCTCCTGATTATAAATATGGAATCCATTTTTCAAAATTCAAAACACAAAAGTGGAAAAAATTAATTTAAAATCAATTCTCGTTGTCAAAACAAAAAGCGTGTTTTTAAGAAATAATAACTATCACAAGATTGACACTTGCTTTTGTCCAATTTAAATGTGAAATTATGTCCAATGACAAACATTGGATTAAATTGTAAAAATATAATTTATTTATACTTAAAAACCACTCAATATTCTAATTTATCATTATAAATTATTATGATTAAAAAAGTTGTTTTTAATTAAAATTTATTTTTTTTTACTATTCATCAAAAACTGAATGTATTCAGAAAAATACCAAAAATTCACCCTATGTTAATTTCGATAATCTGATCCCAAAAATGAGTCCATTTTGAAAGATAAAATTGATAATATTTCAAAAATTTGATATTACTATTCATAACGGCTAGTTTGGTTGGTCACGATGTTTTAAAATCTCGAAGTTGTGTACAATACAAGCTATTGCATTATTCAAAGGGAAACGTACCGTGGAAGTTTGGGGTGTTGCATGAAATGTAACATTAACATTAACTTATTAATAAATGGATAATATAATTTAATATTAAAATATTATATGGTATTTACTATAATAATATTTAACTATGCTAAATTTATAACAAACTTATTCTTATTATATATGAGTTCTGAATTGGTACAAAGTCAAGACTAAGGAAAGGGTTTTCTCATCTCACTTTTATTTTTATGAGATTTATGCCTTATTCAAAACTAATTTCATCGATGTAGTGTATATATTATCCATGAATTTGTTATATGTTTCATATACATAAATATTTAGGTATTTAGTTATATATTTTATGATATTTCTTTCATGGGTTTTAGTGTTCAAAAAGTTACAAAATCAGTAATGTAATTTTTTCTCAATTTACCTACTTTGATATACATATCTTTTCATGCACCTATTTTTTATATAAGGTGTATATACTACCCTTTTTAAATTTTATATCTAGAATATCCTTATTTCATTAATATTTTAAGATTCATTTAATGTTATACTTTCCATAGTATTGTGATTTGAAGTTTCCAAAGGGGTAATGGTTTATTGTAATAATTTCATCATTTGTCAAAAAATATATGATTATGCTTCTATTTATAAAATATTAAGATCCATATCAAAATTACCCTCATGAATTTTATTATCCTCTAGTTATACATGATATCTCCATGTATTGGTACCATTTTCACACTCTTTTTCACTTAAGATAATTAAGAATGTGTTTTAAAAAAACCAGACATTATTTCTCTTTTCAGTGGGAAATTTTGTTTATTCACCAAACCATTTTTTCTAAATAATTTTTTTAATTTATTTTAATATTATGTTAAAAATAAATTTTTACCCATGTTTTATTATTTTAATAAAAAACTATTTTCAATGGAACCTTGTTGTCATTTTCCGATCAAGGCACCTTTCCAAACTTTTCACTCTTAAAAAGGTATGTTCAGTATGTATAGATTTATCCCCCATCATGACTGAAAATTCCTTGAAGCTTCATTTTAAATTTTAAATGGTTATCAATATTGAATTTCTTTCCTAATATTCTGGAAATTCATTTTTTAAAAGTTGATTTCAACTAAAAAAGGTTTTCTAAAAAAATTTCTATTTAAATTTTTTTTAAATTATTATCCAGATTCTTTTATATGTTTTAAAATATATTTTTAAATAAAAAGGGTTTTCAAAATGTATTCATACCATCTTCATAAATCATCAAACTATTTTCGAGTAAATTTTTTTCAGACTATTTTCATGTATCCTTAATAGGTTTTCAAAAAAAAATTATAAGAAAAAGGTTTTTAGAATTAATGATGTCTTAAAAAAAATTTCAAATGGAAAAAGTATTTCCCTCATTAAATGATTTAAATAAAATTGAAAATTTCTATTTATGAGAAAATGTTTTTGGAAATATTTTTTCGAAAGGGATTATCAAAGAATGGATATATTCCTTGATAATTATTTCATGTAGTCCTTAAAAATACTTCTCCATATAAGATGAAATAATTTTTAATAATTTATTCCTTATTGAGGATATAATACAAGAATACCATTAATATTCATTCTTTAATGGTTTACGATTTGATGGAATGTTTTCAATGACACATGTTTCTCTTCCACGGTTTATATGTTTTTGAAACATGCTTCTTTTCACAGGTTATTCCTTGACAAAATGAGAGTGATACCAATCTAGTTTCCATACGTAATGATATGATTTAATGTTTATGATACCCATTTCATTTCTTAGGCTATTGTATGATGGTTTTGAAACACATCTATTTTTATGGGTCATGATATGGTGAAACATTTATTATTCTCTGGCACATGTATATATGATTTTATTATGTGATGATTGGGACCTATATCTCTATCCAATGTATTAGGTAAAAATTTATATCTCCTCGAATGACATTGGGAAACAAGTCGACGGGCTTGATCCATAATAATAAATAGGTGTATTCTACTCCACAATGGGAAATAGGTGTGCCCTAATATAAAATGGGAAACTAGTGTGTCTTCATCCACTATTAGAAGATGGGGAAGAAAGATAAACTATGGATAATGGGGAAACCTGATCCACTATTAGAATATATAAAAAACTGATTCATTCGACGAACATGGGGAAACCTTTTCCACTACAGGAATATGGGGACACCCGATCCACTATTGGAAAGAAGGGGAAACCCGATCCCTTAAAAGGAAAGTATTATGACTAGAGATGGTAGTGTATCCCACACAATTGGTATAGTCCCCATGAAGTTCCATAATAAGTTTTGTAAATGGGAATTAAGATATAGGGAATGATTTGTATGTGTGAACCTGAATACATGTTCACAATTTGATGTGTAGACCTAGTTTCATGTCCATAAGTTTTTTAGAGTGCATGATTTCATGTCCTTAACTAAATGTGTGAACCAATTTCTATTTACAAATGTTCAAAATGTTAGGAATTGATATTTATACCACAATTATATGTATTATACTTATCATATTACATTATGGCATATGATTATTGACATCCTTATGATTCATGTATTATGAACATCCAATCATTATGACATTAATCTATATTATGATATTTTTTATGCATGGTATGATATTCTAATGTTATTATCTTGTTCTCATACCATTATTCTTATGTTATGCTTATATATATCCCTTGAAGACCGTTACTAAGCATATGAACTGACCCTTTTCTTTTCTTTCCATTCCCTGTTTATGAATAATTTTTATAAAATGGAGTACAAAAAGGTAAATATCTTTGTGGGAGATGTTGAATATATTTAACCAAATTAGAAGAATTTTTTGTGAGTTTCCAAAGAAAAATTTATGGTCATTGGTCATGTACATTTTAAATTTTATGAATTTTAATCAAGAATGATGTAATATCTAAGTATCTTATGTCTAGGTGACTATAGTGTAGGGGTTTCCTTGACTTAAACAAGAAAGATGTTCTCATTTTCCATAAAATTAAAATAATATAGAAATTGGTTTATATTTTCATAATACTAATAATTTTTAAAATTACAAATACATTCAGTAAATAATACCTTTTAATGGACCTTGTATATTTTTTATGAAAAAATGGATCACGTCACTTATGAAGGTACTAGTCCCTACGTAACACATATGACATTTTAATTTAAAGAATGGTTGGGAAGAAGGTATAAAATTTTTATCCCATAATCATTAAAAAATAATCATATAATACTCATTTAATTATATTAGAAATTATATTTTTATTATATAGAAGATGAATAAAACAAAAATAAATCAAAACGGTATAATTGAGGATTTTACCATACAATTGGGAATACATCCTTTGAAAATTGGATGAGGTCTTTGTGATGTGGGATTTATAGATTTTCATAAAATCGAGGACATGAATATTTTTGTTATAGAGTTATTAGGGTATATTTTTTTGAAATAAAAGTGTTTTTTTTGGATTAAAGAAAATTGGGTGGTAATGGATCATTTTTAAGGGAGAGAAGTGACATTTTTGTAAAAATTTAAAAGGAAAAGAAACTATTTAAAGGTCAAGTGTATCCAATAGTAGAAAATAATTAGGAGAGTAAAATTGTGATATTGATAAATCGTTAACCAAGAATTTTCAATCATTATGTTAATAATTTTTAACCCTTTTAAATTCATATTTTCAACTTTTAACATTTCTGTTTTTTTATTTGGTAACTAATTTTTACCTAAGTAATTTAAATTTATTTCCAAAAAATTTTATTTAAACTATTAAATAATTTGGGAATAAGTATTATAAATATGAATTCAATTTTTTTCAAATAAAATTTCTAAGGGTTATAAAAATAAATTTTAATATTTCCGCACAAAACACTTAAAACCCAATTTTAAGAAAAAGTGTTTTCCTATAATTAAAAATTATAATTTTTTATAAAAATATAAATATTTTTAAATTATATGAGATCAATTTATTTATTAATTACAAATAAGAGATATTTTATTTTAGTATAATCTGTAAAAAAAATTCCACTTTTTGGATCCTTAAATAAAAGAAACCAACCAAAAATAGTCTTTAAAATTTTAAATATTACTCATGTTTCTAAATATTAAGAATGGGTTTAATAAATTTATCCAATTATTTATAGATGGAGGACATTATTCCTTAAATTTCTCCATAACCAATTAAAAGTTTTTATAAAATTTTATGTTTTTGTTATATAATTATATTTTTATGAGAATTACATTATTGGTTAAAACTATATTTTTCACTATTCACCTAAAAATGAACTATTTTACAAAAATTCCAGAAATTCATTATAAGGTAATTTTGATGTCATAAATGAAAAAAAATTATTTTCATCAATTTGAACTTATAATGCATATAAATATGTCTTTAAAAAATATAATGAAAAACTATTTTTATTCAAAATAAAATTTTAAACATTAAATGTTATTAATATTATTTTATTTAAATTTATTATTAAATGGTTGTTAGTATATTATTTTTAAATATTATTTATTATCTGAATAATATTTAAAATGTGATCAATTTAATTTATTAGGTGAAATTCACATCAAATTAAAAAAATTTATTTGGAAAATACCACTTCTTAACATCTAATAATTTTAATCACATTTGATTAATTATTAATCTTCTAACCCTTATGTTTAAACAATATATTAATCATAATAATAGTATATAATGAATAAAAATATAAGTTTTTTGATAAATAAATCTATTTCCTTTTTATTTACAAAGAGTTTTTTTATTGTTGTGTTTTTCTTATACATATTTCACATTATATTACATTATTATAATAAGGTCTATCATGGTTTGTTTTAGTTTGGTGTTGTATCTAAAGAATTCTATTAAAAACATTAAATTTATTTAAAGGAAGGATATATAGTAAAATATTTTGTTGTTATTGGTTCATGACATGTTATATATATATCAGGTCATAAGATATAGTCCAAGTAAATCACATAAACAAGGGGTTTATGAAATTTCTCTTTTATTATCTTCCCCATGAAGCATCGATGAGTGCTTCCATAGGAAAAATATAATCATTGGGAGCACATTTAAACATCTAATTCCATGGTCTATTCTTATATAAGTTTATGTTTACATAATGCATGTACAAGTGTAATTAAATTTCCCTACAGACACATCTCACCACAATCAATAATATGCAGTAACCTCTTTATAAAAGTAGCATTCAACTCATTATTTGCATCATCATATTGTAGAATAAAAGATTATTTAGTTATTATTTCATCATCTGAGGTACAAAAAAACATCATTCATAGATCCATAATTTTGAGGCATTACTAATTGATATGTAAACTCTTTTATCCATTCTAATATCTTAGATGACCCAACATACTGCAAATCCTACTTCAATTACATTTCAATTTTCTGATATCCCAACCAAGAGAGGCATAAAGAGATAAATGATCTCCAATAATAAATTCTAGAAGATAATTACTATTATCTTAAAAATAATTATTCCAAAGATGAGTTGTATAAAATATATTCATGGACATTTTCAAATGATCAAGAGTCTCTTTTAACATACTTGGATTAAATAAATATACCTCACCAACTTACATCTACCATAAATGAGACCAAAATTTACTTCCATACACAGAATAAAACGGTTCCATCTGAATACATCCTTGGTAGTAGTTGTTGTAAAAAATCTATACCAATTCCACATGATCCTCCCAGACACCTCTAAGTTCATTTATACATACATGGTGTATATCCTCATCAGTTTAAATAGTGCAATGAAACTAGATATTTTTCTCTGGATTATATGTTTTACTCAACTTCACATGAGAAACTAAACCCTTCAATAAGATTTACCATAGAAGAGAATGGAATATCACATCACACATTCCACAATAATATTTTGTGTCATGACCCCCTCCCCACAAATTATACCCCTCCTAGGATGAGAATGGTTAAAGAGATAGAGTTAACACTAAGTCTTGCCTCTAGTAGGCCTTGGGTTGGCGACTGGCACTGAGGGTACAATAAACATGTAGATGGGAGTCATTACCCTCAAAGAGAAACACATGAGAAAGAGAGATATAAGATAGACACCAACCAACCACTACTCAAACTAAAATATTGTAGAAAACCCATGTACACATATGTAATGTCATGCAAGAACCATTACAACTGAAAAGGAAAACTGAAAGAATCAGTATAATGTAAAGAAAATAGTGACCACGAAGCCCAAATAGCTCTTGCAATCCACAAGATAGTAGTATCCAGCTTGATCTCAAACCAAATTCAACTAACCTATAACTGGATTTATTTATAACCTACTCCAACTGACCTAAAAAAACTATTTATATTTACATAGGAAGAGTATAAGAGTATACATAGAAGGATCCTCCCTAGATAATCTTGAGCAAAAGTAAATAAATCATCATAAAGCATAGTGAAAAAAATTAAAACTATCTTTTCACCTAAATAGTAATACCAAGTTCCCATACTCACCATAGATACTCTAACCATGTATCGCATACAAGTGAATTTTATATAATAAAGAATATCAATGGTACCCTGCTACTACATCTTCAATAGTTTACCACATTACCCCATGTTGAATGTCCTGATAATCTATCTCAAAAATGAAAGCCTGTAGACAAATGGGCGAAGTACCACAACACACACCTCCTGTGTCAACATGCACCTCATGCATCACACCACCACATCTACATAGCCAATGTAACCAGGTATATTCCAAGAGACACCACAGATCACATAACATATATCATACATTCGGTATTATACCTCAAACCATTAAAGCTCGTACACCGAGTCAGAATACTCAAGCCATCACAGCCTATACACGTTATATGTATAGTATTCCTTAGGAAACATTATCCATATTATATATGTGTGAAATAAATAAAATCCAGTGTATCCTTATACACACATATATGGGTAAAACAAACCGTCGTTCAAACCAGCAGAAGTCACTAACAAGAGAATATAGAAGGGACAATGGGAGTAATCGGTCATCCATCCTCACACTGGGATGTGGGGTAAAACACCCCCAATTGTCCTCAGAATCCTCAGGGTCCCTGTTTCCCTATCTTATAGGGTGGAGTAGCATATTGAAACCCAAAAGGTATAGGATATAATATTTCTCACAACCACACTATGGTAATAACATAGTATTAGAATCATTTGAAGCTAATGTCTCTTAGACTCCCGACTACCATTGCTAAGACTAGATATCCTATAATCACACATCAATTTAAAGGGCTACATTAAGTTACATTATCCATTTTTATCAGTTTTAATTTATGTTAATTAATTCTTTGATCTTAATTAACCATTACCATTTCCTAATTTATTTTCATTATAATCATGACAAAGATTCATTCCCTCAAGGCATAACCAAACTGAGTCCATATTTTCACTGAATAAAAACCTCGGTATTGCATCCCAGCAAGCTCCAACCCCTTGGGTTAAGCATTTCTTCCTTTAATTAATAACGTAACTACTTTCCATATTTAACTCAATTTTAGAAAATCATTCTAAAATCCACAAACACAAGGGGATATCCAAAGTTTGTAGTGAACTAGCTATCGAGTCTTTTTCACCTATATCAGGAGAGTATACTCATCCAATCATGAAAAGCTAGACATGGAAAGAACATGGCATACCTCACACGTCATCACCTCCCATGGAAAGAGAGTATACAAACACATATGTCTGCCTCAAATAGTGCGGAATGGAATGAACAAAAAATAAAATAGAATCAAAAAATTATCCAGCTTTCATAATAGTGGATATGCCCTTCTTCAAACCATTATTTCATATCTCATGACCTCTCTGACACCACATGCATAAACTGATGCATCTTCCCACCCTAGGGATCAACTATTGCCAAAACAACTAGGCTTCCCGACCCCACGTACCACAATAGCTCCCAAATCTTATCCATCCTAAGCTCACATCATATTTTGGCCTCCCTTACCCCATAACCAAAATAACCCCCTAGGCTTAGGCATATCATAATAAGTTAGAAATAGATAAGAAATTGGGATCTTGGCCCTAAAACAAGGCATTCAAACTTTACAAATGATGAGATCTAATGGATAGAAAGCACAAGGTGCTTGTCCATTACAAGAAATAGGGAATCTCATTCCCTATAAAGGCATTATTGTTATCAAAATATTGATCCTTATTCCATTTTTAATTTTACAATTCATTATCACAAGTTCCAACTGTGAGAAACCTAAGAAATAAGCTATCACAACTATCAAAAATTAATTAAATAATTAATTTAACATGGAATTAATTCTTTTATAAAAATTTAATCAACATGCTTCAGGTTCGTTAACCAATTCAATTAAACAAGCATATATGCATTAATTTGATGATCATAAAATTGCAACAATAACAAATATATTCATTAGACATGACTCCTTAATATTTTATCTAATTAAATATCAATTAATTATGTCTTTACGTTCATTACCCATTTCAATCAATAACATCACGCTAAACCAAGGAATGCATAAATATCACACTATCTAGAAAATCAAGAGGCAAACCATTATCATTGTACAAAGAAGCAACATCATTATATGATTAATATGAATTTCTTATTCAGGTTCATGTATTTAATTAGGTCAATATCATTGTGATAAATAGGGTTAAAAAATGATAACTCTATGATTTCACAGAATTAAATAGATAAGAAAAGAATCCACTTCCTCAAATATTTTTTGATGTTCTTCGTATGAGAATGGAACATCAAATGAATCTCTATATTATCTCCTTTGGCAACTACATCCACCTAAGTGAAGAGCAGCACCACCACACCAAAAATTACTAATAGAAACTTCATTATAACCATGTAGACCACATTACATAACATGGAAAGGAGATATTAGATGAATCATATCGATGAAACCATAAGAATGGATATAGATCATACCCTATATCGAAGACAGATTGAAGGAGGGAAGTGGGGAATTGATCCAGGATGAAGCAATCCCCAAACATTGAAAAAGGGTCTCTAGGTCTCGTGGAGTCAAGAGAGAGATACATTGTAGCTGTAGGGTTCAACAAACTTTAGTGGATAGAAAGGACTAAAAAATTATAGTAGTAGGGCATTACACGACACGTGATCCCCTTTTACATTGTGTAATTCTAGAGGGTCATTTTCCACACAAAAAACATCACCTGTAGATTTTATTTTATTTTTCAAATCCAAAAATATTACACAGTATCAAACCGTCTTTCATGTTGTGAAAAATTTCTGCACAACATGAATCCCACTTTTACGCCACGAATTCTCCCTACATTGAACTCTCAACACCCAATCCACTCCAAACATACATTGAGCCACCTTTATTATCCACAAGCCTCAGAAACAAGAAAAGGGTCAATCTATAGGGATCTAATCCCTTACATCAGATACCTCTCAAAACATTCTTATCCTCAAGAATCCAAAACAAACCCAGAGAGGAAACAAAAAGGGGTCATCTGAACAACCACCCCATGAGATAACTCTCAAAGCATTCTCGAACACAAAATCTCACCACCTAAATAGATGAGCAAGTGAAAAACCACACAAAACCCACAAACAAATTTTAAATACTCTCGTGAGGGAGATATCTCTCAAAAGATATCAAGACACAAAAAAACAAGGGAAATTCATCTAATAAACAGGAAAGGTCAACAACCACAAAACAAAAAATGTTACAATAGAATATCTAAAAATCGAACACCTTGGGTACTGAATGCATATCTATGCCTCATGTTCCAAACTAATCTCCACCATGCCACCGTATTTCCCCAAGACACGATCCAATGGGATAGAACACCCAAGTAACACCTTCTCATGGTAGTCCTGGATCTCTATAGGCCTCTCCTTGAAGGTCTCATCATCATCCAAATTGATTTCACACAAGTTGATGATGTGAGAGTCATCATGAAAATAACAACAGAGTTATGACACATGAAAAACATTATGTATCTGGCTCATATGTTTGGGTAGATCTATCTGATACACCACAACTCTAACACAATCTGACACCTCAAAAGGCCCAAAAAACATGGGATAAATATTACTCCCATTATCAAACCTTCATTTCCAATGATGGGGAGAGATCTTATAGAACACATGAACCCCAACATCGAACCCTAGAGGTCTCATTCGAAGATATTCATAGGATTTATAATGATCTTATACTGCTTTCAACCTCACATGAATCACCTAAACCATCTCTATCATATTATATACCAGTTCCGGCCTGAGAATTACAAACTCTCTGACCCCAGTCCAACAGAACGGAGAATGGAAAGGTCATCCATACAATGTTCTAATGGATCCATGCCAATGTTGGAGTTAAAACAATTGTTTTAAGAAAAAGATACCAAGGTAATGTTCCTCATCTATAAACCGCCAATATCTAGGACACAAGAGCATAACATGTCTTCACGAGTCTAGATGGTTCGCTCTATCTGACCATCCATCTACGGATGAAAAGTAGTGATAAGGAATATTTGACAACCAAAAGCATTCTAGAGACCTATCCATACCCTATAGGTAAAATGAGGATCTCGATCAGAAATGATCATCCAAGGGACCCTGTGAAGTCTCACAACATCCTCCAGATGTTACAACGACAAAACCTCAACTGATTTCAAAATTTTGATCTCTATAAATCAAAAAATAAAATACCACCAATATAGTGTCATAACCTCACTAATATCATGGTAAAATAGTAAAAAGTACCTCGATATATCCTCCCACTTCCATTGATGAATATCTAATGGCTGGAGAAACCCACCAGGAACACGGTGCTCTGCTATCACCTTCTGACAAACTAAACATCGATAAAAAAACTCTGAAATTGTACACTTCAACCTAGGACACCAAAACTAACCACTCAAGGATTGGTACGCCTACTCTATTCCTGGATTTCCTTCTAATGGTGAACAATGAAACTCTCTAGGAACCACCTCATGCATCACCAATGGAATGGAAATCCTTCCCTGAAATTGTTGAAATAGGGGGTGCCCTAGACCCAACTATTCTGTCATTTTGATTACCATATTTTGCATACAGTTAGCTATACATGATTTCATCTTACCATTAATGCGTATACTTTTATGTGTCAACTGTTGAAATGGTAATGTCTAAATCTTAATTTTCTTATTAAATGGTTATATAAGTTCCCAGGCTATAATGAGAACCTCATGATACAATGAAATTAATCTTAAATATATATTCTAATTTATATATACATCATAATGATTGGACATCGTACATTATTGACTATCAGGTGTTGGGGGATCATAAGAATTGAGACTTCCTCTCATGAAGCTCACACATGGTGATTTCTAGTAGTGAGATCATGAGGACTGACCCACCAATAGGAACAACACATGTTTCAAGTGTCCTTGGATGTTCCTATCTATGATCATGTGTAATGGTCTCATTACTTGAGATCATTACAATTTTATGTCAATTGATTGGGTACTTTGATGCAATGTGAAAACCTTGGCAATGATGTCTTGGGGAGGAAGTTTTTGATGGGTGCTTCATTGGTGGAAAGGAATTGGTTGAATGGTCATGAATGGATTTGTCACTTCCAGGTTATGGAAGTAATATATCTTAGGCCATGTTGATATGGATGGAAGTACCTTTATAAGACCATGGCCATGGAAGTTATGTGTAAATCCTTCTAGTTAAATCAACAAACAATAAAGCATGAAAATGGAGATAACACGTGATTGCGTCTTACCTTATGAGATATTACAGACAAAGAGATTGTATTACACAATGCATATTCATAGGATGGTTCTCACTGCTGTGCCAATCATTATCTCTTCAGGGGCCATAATGGGTTTCTAGATCCTACTCTTAGTATGTGAATACTATTCATTACTATAGAGATATGGGCCTAGAAGGTCAAAAATAATAGCATAATCAAGAATCGTCCCTATTCGGTTGAATAAGAGTTTTGGATATAATGGGCCCCGGCAGAGGGGTTTGGGATTTTTCCATAGTTAAAAGATCACCAGTGCAATAAATAAATTCATATTATTTGATTTTATAATAATAACTATTGAATTTATTTATTAAATTTTTTTCTGAGTTTTAGTAAATACATTAAAAAATATTAATTGACAAATATTAAATATATTCAAGGTTCAATTATTATTTATGAGAATGAAGAGTCGAGTTAATGACTCAATTATTATCATGTAATATATTTTAAAATATTACAGGTAAATGATAATAATATTTATGACTCACTGTAGTAGTCAGAAAATGCCGTTGATAGTGCGTTATGTACTTGGGGTCGGCGAGGCGATACCAGGTATTTTAATTAACCACTATAAATAGAAGAGGAGGGGATTTTACAAAATACTATTCATAGAGCTTCTCTCTCCTCTCCTCTCTCCCAAAATCTAGATAGAGATGCTCTAAATTCAAGGATCATTGATCAAGCACTCTCTCTGGCATCACTAGCGAAGCGGTGTAGTGATCGTTGGAGCGTCGAAGGTGTTGAGACAATTTCTCCCTAGCACCTGGATTATGAAGAACGACGCTCTTAAAAATTCCATGAAGAAACTGTGGATGATCTAGAGGAATTTTAATTTTAATTCATTGAGTAGTGATCGCCAATGATGAGCAGATGTCATGCGTGGCTTCAAAATTAAACTAGGTATTTTATGGTTTATCTTTGTGCTTAAACCACATCACATGAGATCCTTGGCATTGACCAAGATGCTCTTCACCAACATCGACAAGTTTATGTCGATTGTTGATGAGACAATTTTGAAAAACCCACCTATTTGGGGCTTCCACTGTACGTCCAGTTCCAATATAAACAACACCCGATGTTTTTCATCATCAAACCAACCATTAAGGGCCTCACAAAAAAATAACTCAATAACTGTAGACCTCCACCTTAAAGACCCCAACTAGTATTCCACCACCTGCTACACTAGATATGATTTCACTACCATCTGAAAAATTAACCTCAACCCCAAATTATCCCAAATATTTATGTATTACTGAAAGTTATTCCATTACACTCCTGGAGTTACCCGATTCACACAGTACATCACTAGGCGATTTCCTTCTCAACGCATCATCCAAAACATTTCCATCTCATGGTTTTTACATAATCTTAAATTGTTAATCTTATAAGAACCCCATCCACCAATAATGATGTACATTAATGTCATGAAGTTAGAAAACGTTCTTCATGATTTTATGACCGATGAAGTCCAAAAAGTGCTTGGTGATGAGGTAACATCTAGACAACATCAGGGATAACCCCACTTCTACCAACTTGAGATTGTGGGTGGAATAATTATGATCATGGGGACATAGCTTCCGAGACCCATAATAAATTACTAATCTCTGTTATATTAGAACACAGCCCAACCCAAGACGTCAAGCGTCACTGAAAACCTTGAACTGAACTCCTTCTATTAGAAGTCAAATAACTAGAGCAGTAACCAAAATCTCCTTCAGATACTCAAAAGCCACCTAACAATGATTAGTCCATAAGAACCCTAAATAATTTTTGGTCAAATATGTTAGAGGAATCACACCTTGAGATAAATAAGCTATGAACCTCCTATAATATCCCCTAAGACAAATGAAAATTTTCACCTCCACTACTGTCTTGGGGGTTACCCAAGACACAACTACTTCAATCTTAAATGGATCAACAACAACTCCTTGTCTTAATACAAAATTATCCATGAAATAGACATCTCAATCCATAAACTCACACTTCAGTAACTTCCCTAATAGTTATTGATGATGAAGTACTCTCAACACGGTATGATGGTGCTCTGCATGCTCCTCCTCAGACGTGGAGTAAACAAGGATGTCATCAATGAAAACCCCCATTAACTTATCCAGGAACTCATGGAACACGGTTATCATTAAACCCATGAACACATTTATATCATTAATCACACCAAACAATATCACACAGAACTCGTAATTTCCATGAACACAATGAAAATAAGTCTTCAGAATATCCTCATCCTTTACACGCATCTGATAATATCCTAACCACAGATCGATCTTGAAGAACCAACATTCACCCTATAGTTGAATGAATACATCATCAATCTGTGTAAGATTATATTATTTCTTTACAATCACTTGGTTCAAGATATGATAATAGATACACAACCGCCAACTGTCATCATCTTTATTTACAAAAAAAAACTGGTGCAACCCACGGTGACACACACATCTGGAGAAAAACACATTGCAATAGACTATTGATATGTGTACACATATCCCACAACTCAAAAGGCACCATCCTATATGGGGACATAAAAGTACGAGGCACATCTATCTGTAGTTTGATCCCGTACTCGATTTCTCATCAAAAGGGTAACGCTACTACCTCCTATGGAAAGATATCAGGGTACTCTTCTATGACCATGTGAAATGAGAACTGTTAAACCTTCAATAAACTCAAATTCAAATCATCCATCCAGGAAACAAAGGATGGAACATGCCTCTAACCCATTTTAGGGTCTCTCTCACCAAAAAACAATTTTGTCTCTCCATCTACATATAATAACACAACCTAACTCTTGAAGTAATCTGCAATATCCTACACTGAATAAAACTAATCAATGATGAAGTTGAAATCATATAGTTGTATCCATAAACATTGGAAATCTCCCCAAGTGTTGAATTTCCCCACCATAAGCTCTCATCCTCTACATACATTAATCAATTCATCTCAACCTTCTACTAGAATAATCAACACCAAAGGCACATGAATCCTCTCTACCTCATGTCCCAAATCAAGGAAAATGGAAGGTGATATGAACGCATGTTTCACTCTTAAATTAAACAAGGCATGAATATAGGGTACCTCAAAGGACATCAAGATCACTTGGAACTCGTAATGATAAATCATCAAGCTTACAATAACATACTCAACATCTTCTATGACCACACTAATGACCACCTCCATTGTCGCCCTCTTCTCTATGTGGATAGAGAGAATCCTAGGGATATCCTCTTCCTATGAATATACTCTCTCTTAATCCAAAAATAGAGAAACATGTTATTGTTGCCTAGGATGTAAGAGCCTCAATAAGGGATCCTGAAGTGGAACAACTGGCATACACTGACTTCTTAGAAAATTCAATCACCCTTTTCACTGATGACCCCGACCACCATAAGAAAAAACATATGCTAGATCAAACGGCATCTATTTGAGAGATGCTGCCCTGGAAAAATGATACATTGAGAGCTGGGACCTAACCTCGGCAGATCAAAATCTCTTCTATCCGGACAACTGAAAACCTCATACCACAGCTCTACTTCGTGACGAATTCTGACAACTACCCTCTTGTGATGATATGGTTTTGAGTAACATTCTCTTATTGACCAATGCTCTCTCTAGTACATCAAGATATGTATTCAGTATTAATGGGGTTACAAGGAATTGGATCTCTGGATGCAAAGACTCCTCAAAATTCCTCTCCTAGCCTCCACATTTAGAAACCGGTCCGAAGTATATCGTAGAAGGTTTCTTAAACAGCTCTGGAACTCTTGCACACTCAATATCCCCTACCAAAGGGTAAGTAGCCCATGGAGACTAGATACCTTTGTTGTTAAAGAGAGAAAATCGGCTCTAAACATTCCTTGTAACTCCTCTCCTGAGACTGCTGACTCCTTACAATCTTTGAAAAATTAGACCCACCATAGCCACGCTTCTCCATGCAGCATCGTCAAAGCCAACGACAACCAATGTTCCTTCTAAACACAGATTGAAATTAAATCTATATCAACCTCCTATAACCAATATTCTATGACTAAAACTGACATATAGCCTTTATACCTCTATAGAATCTGGCACTAAAACTCTCAGAATTTCCCCCTCCATGTTTCATCATCGTCAACCTTTACTATGTGGTGATCTGATGTTGCAACCTTCTATACATCTTCTATGGGAACCTGATGATGATGTCAAACAAGATTCATTTATACGAAAGATAAAATAGTTTTATCACTTAAACCTATAACATAGAGGACTTTGATACTAATTTTTTTATTTTATTAATTTTAGGTTAACTTATCCCAAGGTATATTCATTAAAACATAGGCAAAAAGAAGAATGATGCATGATACTTTCCTAGGAATCTACCTTGGATCCAATGTCTCTTCATTTAGTAGCCACTGTAATCTTATATTTCTATTAATATGATCATAGGGGTCCCTCAATACCCATGTCTTAGTCAGTATCTTTTGTTTATAGATCTTTATAAACTTAGCTGACATCATTTCCTTATCAACCCATGCGACCTCACTTGTTCCTAACTCCAAAATCCAACCATTCCATCAACCAGGGCTTTGATTACACTCTTTCACGACCCCTCCCCACAATATTTACTCCTCCTAGATTGTGAATGAGTGAAGAGATTTTGTGACCCCTTAGTCCCACCACCAGTAGGCCATGGGTTGGTGACTAGAACTGAGGGTATAATAAACATGCATAAGGGATGCATTTCGATTTAAGAGAAACATATGCCAAAGAGAGTGATAAGATAGGCATGTACCAACCCCAACTCAGACTACAATATAAAAGAAAACCCAAGTAATCATATTTAATGTCATGTAAGTACTACTAAAACTGAATGGGAAAACTATATGTACCAATGGAAATTAAAGATGACAGAGACCATGAATCCCAAACAACTCATGTAACCCATAAGCTAGTAGTAACCATCCTGGTATCCAACCTACTCCAACAGACCTGTAACGAGTCTGATCTCCAACCATCTCCAAGTGACCTATAACGAACCTATTCTCCATTATTCACCAAGGTATCTAAAAAATAGTTTATATATGTAGGGTGATTATAACACTATACTAAGAAGGATCCTCCTCGAAACCTCTCATGAAAAGTAAAGAAATCATGCAATGCACAGTGAACAACCAGTGAAAATAACTCATGACCTAAATAGGTATACTAAGCTCCCATACTCACCCTATATAATCTAACCAAGTATTTCTAACACGATAATATTATACATTAAAAAATATCATGGTTACTCTAAAACTACATCCCCACTGGTTTTCCACACATCCCGAACATCGGATGTCCTGAGAATCTCTCTCCAAAAATTCTAGCCCCCAGACACCCGACCAATACACCCAAACACACATCTCATGCGTCAACATGAACTATATGCTTCACACCACCACATACAAAAAAAAATACCAGGTAGTTTTCAGATCAACCACATATTGCATAACTTGTAACATACATAGGGTTATGTGCCTCAAGCAAACATATCCCATACACCAAGTTAGAATCTTCATGCCATCACAACTTATACATGTTATCCCTATAGTAGTCCTTAGGAAACTATATCCATATTATATGTGTGTGAAATAATGACAAGACATTATATCCCTCTACACACATATATGGGGAAAACAATCCTCCAGCATACCAGTACAAGCAACTATCAGGAGAAGAGACTGGAGCCAAACGGGTTAGTCAGCCATCCGTCCTCACATTTGGATGTTGCAGAAAACTCCCCCCAGGGCTCAAAATCTCTACGGTATCAGTTTTCTAAATCGAGAGGGTAGAGTAGCATATAGAAACGAAAAAATTAAATTATATAATATACCGTTCATCCACACTATGGGAATAACCCTGTCTTAAAATAATCTCAAGCTAATGTCTCTCGAACTCCAGATTTCCACTACTAAGACTAGATATCCTATAAGAACACAACCATTTAAATATATAAAATAAGTTACATTGTAACTTTTTATTAGTTTCATTTTAAGGTAATTAATTCATTAATAATTAATTAACCATTATCATTTATACTTTTCATTTCATTAGAATCACAAAAAAGATCAAGGCCCTCTCAGAATAACAAAACAATCTCCACATTTTCTCATAGTTAAAACCTTAGCATTGTATCCTATCAAGATCCAATCCCATGGGTTAAATATTTATTCATTTATTAATCAACATTACTACTTTCCATATTTCCATGAATTCTAGAAAAATGTTCTAAACTCCCCAAACACAAGGGGATCAACATGGTGGGTAGATGAAGTACCTGCCAAGTCCTTTCCACCTATATATGCAGAGTAAACCCATCCAACCATGATGACATAAACATAAAATGAACATGGAATACCCAACGCATCTTCACCTCCCATGGAAAGGGAGTAACCAAACACATCAGTATTCCTCAAGAAGTGGGGAAAGAAAAGAAGATAAATAGAGAATATATTAAAACAAGAATCTTACATTCATAATGATGGGTAATCCCATCTCCAACCCATTCTGTCATCTCTGATGTCCTCTTCGAAACCACATGAATAAACTGATGTATCTTGCCACCCCAAGCAATAAATAATTCCACAAAAATAGGCCTCCATTCCCCATGTAATAGAATATCCCTCTATGCTCATCCATCCCAGGATCAGTCATCCCATGATCACATCATATTCGGGCCTCTCTGCCCCCATAACCACAATAACCCTCCAGGATCAGCCTTAACACAAGAAGTAGTAAATAGATAAGAAATCGACCACTTAGAACTAAAATAAAAAATTAATCCTTGACACCTGATGGGTTCTCATGGATCCAAACAATATAGAAATTGGACTTTAAAATAATGTGAGAAACCAAGGACCTTCATTGGTATTATCATTGTTAGACAACCAGTTATTATTCCATCATAAATTAAATGATTCATTATCACAGGTTCCAACTATATGAAACCTAAAAAATAGCTATAATAGCTATCATAAATTTATTAAAAAATTAATTTAACATGTCCTTAATTGTTTAATTAAAAATAATCAACATGCTTCTGGTTCATTAACCAATTCTATTAACCATGAATATCTAGATCAATTTGATTCTCATCAAATTGTGAAAACAATAACATGATTCATTAAACATGCCTCTTCAATATTTGTGCTAATTAATTATCAATTAATTCTATAATTACATTAATTACCAATTTCTATCATGAATATAATATTAAATCAACAAATACATAGATATCACATTATCTATCAAATCAAGAGGCAAACCATTTTCACGGTACGGAGCAGCAGCATCGCTCTGCGAAGGATATCAATTCTTTAATCCGGTTCAAGTATTTAATTAGGCTAATTTAATTATGATACAAGGGTATAAACCATGCTATATCTATAATATCATATAATTAAATAGACTAGAATTGGATCACATGCCTCAAAAGGTTTTCAAAATTTTTTCATAAGAACAGACCATGCAAGGGATCCAAATCACCTCTCCCGCAACAACTGCATCCACCCAAGGATGTCACAACATCACCACACCAACAAAAACCAAGAGAAATTATATTAAAACCATATAAATCACATAAAATAAATTTTAATGGAGAAATTAGTGGAAAAAGGTTGAAGAAACCACAAGAATGAAGGTAGATCTTACCTTATATTGAAGAAGGATCAAATGAGGGAAGTGGGGAATTGATCATGGATGATGGAATCCCAAAACATTAAATAAGGGGTACCTAGATCACCAGGAGTTGAGAGAGATCCAATTCAGCCTTAGGGTTTGACAAACCAAAGGGGGAGGAAAAACTAAAACCATTACAGTAGTAGGGCATTACACGACATGTAATCCCCTTTCTCATGGTATAGTTCCTCGAGGTTAGTTTCCAACAAAATAATTAAAACCTTTCAAGTTTATTATTTTATAACCCAAAAATATTACTTGGAGTGAAACCCTATTTCACATTGTGAAATATTTCAACACAGTGGGAAACCCACTTTCACGTCGTGAAATGTCCCTACTTCGAGATCTCAGCACCCAAACACCACCATACATCCTCTAAGCCTCCTCTAAGATCTATAATCCTCTGAAACACCCAAAGGGGTGATATAGGAAGATTTGGGAGCGTACATTTTTCATCCCTTGGATATTCCAAATCTCATTAATTTAAACAGTTTCCAGATCATCAACTGTTTATGTCTCTTTCATTAAATGAAAATATGATACTGTGTTCAACCAATCAATAATAACCCAAAAAATATATTTTCGTTTCTTTGATCTCATAAAAACTATTAGAAAATCCATAGTGATATCATTCCATTTATTTTAAGGAATAGATAATAATTTAGTATTACCTACAAGTATTTGATCTCCATCTTTCACCCATAGAAAGTTGTGACATCTCAAAATAAAACCACCCATATACAACTTCATACGTGGTCAAAAAATGTATCCATAAACACTATGATACATCTTATTCAAACCAGGATGAATATACCATCAAAAATAGGAGACTCCATCATCAATTCTTCTAATTGTGCCATCAAAACATAAAGCCAATATGGAAAATATTGCAAATAATTTTTGTGAGAACTAATTCATAAATTTTCACAAAAATATAAAACATTAATTTATAAACATAGAATATTGAATTTGAAACCTATAATTTCATTAATCACTCTATTAAGAACAAGGTGATAGTTAAAGGAACAAGAATAACACAACCCTCGTCTTCAGATACATTAAGATGAAACTATAAAAAGAGAGACATAAGTTGACACTCCTCTTTTGGTTCTTTTATAATATCCACTTCATACATCTTCCCTTTTTTTATACATAATTAATTTCCATTTACCGATTGTATATTTCATATAAAAATAGAAAAACCTAATGTATTTAACCTGGTTATTTTTTTAATAGATAAAAATACCATTGAGAAAATACAAACTCCAAACTCTTAAGGTGAGTGAGAATCTCAAACCTCTAATTGAAAAAATAATGTCTCAAAATTTCAAAAGAATGAAAAAATATAATCAATTTTGGATTGGGATTTGTGTAATTATTCTCATTAAATGTAATCTTTTGAGAAATAAACTCCACTAATCGACCCTCTTACATCAATACACATCATAATAATACACTAAATTTTTTACATTATACCGCATATCAATTTCCTATCTCAAGTAACAAGATAATAGGTGTTGATTTAAATATTCTCATTATCTATTAAATTAAATCCTTGAATTTTCATAACAACGAAGATTTAACCCATTCCTTTTCAGTGTCATCATTGGAATGGATAAGATGTAGAGGTCTTGGATGAATCAACCATATCAATTTACAATACTAAATAAAATTAGGATCTTGAAAAAACTATTTAGAACCTCAAATGAACATAAAATTGAAAAATCATTTAGATCCATTGATATCAGTGATTCCGAAGAAAATTACCATGATGTTTTTCCACCTAGTCCTACAACTGAGACATTTAAATCCTGACATAATAATAATGAGATTTTTCTATTTCCAATATAGAATCCAAATTCACTATATTCTACTCATAGGATTATGAGGATATTAATATATAATTAATATATATGATTCGATATTAATAAAAATAAGTATGATTAACATAGTTCAACAAACAAATTGACTTTGTTGGTATATTTTTTACACCAAAAACACATAATGACCACACAATGTCTAAAAAGATCTCTTTGGAGCAACCTCAACTCATTCCCTCAATAGATGGTAACATCATTGATGATCCTTCATAGAAATAAAATGATCCCCTCTAATTATATTTAACAAATCATTAATCCATGGAAACATATATATATTCTTAATTATAGCTTTGTTTATCCTATGACCATCAACACCCAAACACAAACTTCTATCCACTTTCACAGTAAAATCTCTAAGAGCACCACATAGAAACACACATTTTTGAATGAAACCCATGGATTCCATATCTTCTACATAAGTATTTATCAAACTATACTTAATTGGTTCCATGGAAAATATTTGTATGTAATACAGTCAATAACTAGTACAAATCCAATGACAAACTCCACCTCCTTCTTAGTCAGAAAACTTATAAAATATTTAGTAAAAAAATTTTTATATGGATGAACCAAAGAAGGAATAATATCCTTTAAAACAACCTTAGTTGACCTAAGAAATGTCCCTTTTATGTAATATTAAATCATAGTCTTATATACTAGTATAACAGTCTAATTATACCAAGACGATATATGATTCTTCATAATAAGGATTGAATTTCACATGTGTTTGGTAGAAATAAATTCCTTCCAATGATATTACTTCCAATTCATCCGAATAATCACATTGAATATATACATCTATAGAATTAAAAAATATTGAAGATAAAGATAACTATAAAATTAAACTACACATGAAAAGAATATCTTATGAGGACACTATGTTCTTGCTGATGAGGCATTCACAAATAAAACCACAAATAAGATCTCAGTAGCCTCACCCAAATCATAAACCAAATAAAAATATATAAACAAATGAGAAGAAAAGGAATCAATTAACATGGTAACATTAGTAGGGGTAACCATAATCTTTCCTCTATTTATAGAGGAATCCCTATTGAGATCCATTAGTTCCTTCTAAATAGAGAACAACATTCCAAGTCTTGTACCATGACCCTATACCTAGGACACATCACCCACTATATTACACTTCCTCTCAAATACTTCCCCTAATAAAATCTACCAAAAACCAAAACAGATACCCTTTATGATATACTACTCATTATATAATGTGGTTTAATAACCCATATCCATGATGCTAATATATGATTTAGACCATGACCTATAATTCCTTTGAGATCCCATTTAATAAATCCTATAACGATGCCCAATATTTCCACAATAGTTATACTAATGGATATAATAATGAAAACAATATTTTATATGACAACCTCATCTACACTAAAAAATCCATAATGTTGCCTTCCATATGAAATAATGAATTATTAAGGCCTTCCCCTGACAACTTAAACACTCTCCATATTTGGGGTGATCGTATTTATTCACCTCCTTTCCATTATCAGATTCATCCACTCCAATTGATTCCAAATTTTCTACCTCGATACCTTTTTCCAAAAATAACATATTTATTTACCACTTCTATAAAATTAATTAAAAAAAGATTCATACCATTATAAAAACATCTAGCTTCAATGTGTACCCAAATTAGTGAGATTTAGGTGCATTATAACATCCTAGGAAAAAATTTAATTGAATAAGGTCTTTGAACCTTTAGCAAGATTGAGGGAAAATATTTTTTTTTCAAATTTATAAACTCTTGATCCATATCATTTATTAGTGTCTATGTATATAACTAATTGAAAAAAAGAACCTAAAAGAAATCTCATAAATACCCATCTATTTGATTTATGTATACTATGATATTTTTCATGATCATATTTTTATCTTCTAGCATGATAATATAATGATTCAACTTGGCTCATGATAATCAATCGACTATAATATCTAATCCATATGCAATAACCACTCTTCTTCTCCAAGAATACCAAAATAAGATCTAAATATAATATGATATTATTCATGGAAATATTTTATCACACATGAAACCACCTCCATCTCTTTAGTTTATTCGTCTTCTATATTTTACAACACCATTAACAGACTCTTACTGATTATCTTCTTCATCGAAGGATTTTATTCAACTATTATGGGGATATTATTACATTCCCCTTCCATACATCCCTCATAAAAAAAACCATGTGAAACCGCATTAACATGGATTTTATCTACTCGTATGTTTGTTTCTCACTCAACCATTTGTAAAAAATTAAAAAATACCAACAATAAAAGATATTTTGAATCAGATTATATACATATTAAAAAAGTAATTATTCAAATAAAAAGGAATAACAATACATCACAAATTTTATTTCCAAAATTTCATCAAATTAATCCGTTATTAATAATATATTCTAAAATAAAAGATTATTGTTTTAATAATTCAATTATTTAACTAAAATTAAAATCAATGGTTGAACTTAAATTCATGAACACATTCGTAATTTATGCTCCTATGTTCCGAAATGATGTATGGTTACCCTACTACTCACTCTATACTATGTGATAACTATATCCCAAAACATTATAGTGAACTAACATAATATAATTCCATATACCCAAGGGAATGAAAACTTGAACAATTGATGTGATAGACAGTAACACATACATAACTTCTATGAAAAGTCACTAATGATTTTTATGATAACATGTCATACTCATAATAGTGGAATAAACAAAATAATAATTTTGTATATCATTATCAAATAAAAATAAAATTGAATAACATAAAATAGATATGTGTACCTTATGTCATGTATGCTTCATCATGAGGAAGTACGTTTTAAGAAGTTCACTAAACTACACCACTTGATCTCTTGACTTCATAGGTAGTAAACAAACCATTAGAGTCCACATAAACTATGTGAATACCCTCTAAGACACCAAATATGTGTTTTCACCTTCTTATAAAAGAAAAATAGAGACCAGGGGAAGAGAGCATCAACTTCTCTTGAAGAAGTAAAAAACACCCAACAGGAGAATCCAACCTGTTAGATATATTCTATTTATATAAAATAAGAGTATGAGAATCATATTTAAATATTTAGTAGTCGACATATCTTACCAATAACAAATAATAATTAGTATATTATGATTTTTGAGTGTTTCAAAGATAATAAAATGTTTTTTATTCCATAAATGAATCCACTATATGATTTATAACTAATTGAAAATAATTTTCATGATAAGGAAATATAGAATCACATTATATAGCATATTATAAGTAATATCATT
This sequence comes from Viscum album, assembly GCA_963277665.1. NCBI lineage: Eukaryota > Viridiplantae > Streptophyta > Magnoliopsida > Santalales > Viscaceae > Viscum > Viscum album. The sequence continues at coordinate 252,028,575 of OY728156.1, read as the reverse complement.
CAAAATGATATAGGGATCTTATACCATTAATTATAAAAACATATTGTTCTCTATGGTAGAAATTACATCAATATTATGGATTACAATATAAATGAACTATAAAACATGATTCATCCTTTTAGAAATTATCCATCAATCTCTCACTTTTACTAAAATGTAGTAATGCATTATAATAAATGTCACAAATCTTTGTGAATCTATTCAAATTATTTTTAGATACATATTATAAAACACTCTTCATTTTGGATGAAATAATTTGTCTAATATATATTCATTATTCTATTTCATAAATTTTTGTCACTATGGGCCACTATATTGTTGACAAAAAACATGAAAATTTATAAATGAAAAAATGTTTGTCCTCTGGAAAAAATTAAATATTCTAAATCTACAATGGGTTTTGGACTGTTCTATATCAAACTCACCCATATCTCTATATAAACATGTACACCATAGGATGTATCATATACATAGTTTTTATACTTAGAGAGTCCTTTTTTAGAAGTTATTGAGTCACTGTTTGAAATTGAACATGTCAACCTAGTATAGGCTAACTCATAAATTAATGATTCTCGAAAATATACTGTCTCGTATGAATGAGTACATCACATGAAATTTATCCAAGTAGTTAAGCACGTCATATTCCTATCAACTATACCTATTCATGAATTTCCTCCATCCAATTTAATCATGGTATCAAATGTCACACATTTTATAGAAGTGGACATATCCTATCTTGGTTAAACTAAATTAGAAACATGATCAATAGTATAACTAGTCACCCCTAATTATCCCTATATCATGGACAGTGTAACAAAGGTATCAATGTGTGAAGGTTCACATGCTAAGTATTTTGTCAACCTCTGCTAATGAGGATTCATAGTAGGTATACACCCCGGTGTATACCATGGACTACATGACATTCCATAGGATATTCTTTATTAGTTTAGTACAAAAAATAAGTCTCGACATAATATCTCAGGAATCTACATTATATTTCATACAAGATTCTACTTATGAAAATCCTAAAATTTCCTGAAAAAATATAATACTCATTGATTATAATCGTTTAGGGACACCTCTATGTCATAATTTGATGGGATATAATTATTACAACATTTATGTAATATATTCATTAGGCATTAATAAATAATAATTGTGGGATTCCATTAATACAAAATCAAGATACATTTTACGACCATTTCATCCAATATCTATTGTATCTAATTCCAAAAGATTCATTTCAATGCTACTGGTTTTCTTAACAAATCAATTAAATTTTCATCTATAGCCACCCAAAAAACATTTACATCTCTCCTCCCAATGATCTCTCAAATGAGATGGTATTTTTGAAGGATGTGTACAATCCTTTATTTAGACCAAGGTTCCTTGGATTCACCATTATCTATGTTATTTTAATAGTCCAACTCAATTAATCCCCCAATTCCAAGAACCCCCCATGTACATTAATGATATTTTTTATAAAAATAGATTCTTTTGAAACATTTAAAGTAATTATGTACTCTGATTTTACTATAATGTCCCCAATGGTTTCTATAACTCTCCCAAAAGATATCTCTACCATTAATGGGAAAATATAAAATGTGATTGAGATTTCATACCATCGTTTTTGGACTAGATGTAATATCATTATATTAGAATTATACTGATTAGAATAAAAATAATATAACTTATATGGACTAATTATAAGTGGTGGTGAACTGTAGTTTAAAAAACATTAGTATAAATGGATTTAAACTAAACCAATTCATAAATATTCTTCAAAGAAATAGTATTGAATTGAGATTTGGACCTCAGCCTGATTACTAAAGTATCACAATCAACTTGGTTAAGATTATATATGTGTATGATAAAAAATATAATCATAAAAGATATTATATAAAAATATCATATTTAAGAGGGATGTGGTTGTATCCGTATATATCAGATTCCTTATAGATCTCAAAAATATTGTAGATAGTATTTATCATATTCAGGGTCAATATTATAAACTAATAACAAATATATATAGCTAATATAAAGGACTTGTATGAAACAAGTAAATTAATAAAAATAAACATAAGAATTAATTATATTTAAAATGAATAAATCTATACCCATAATAGCCAAATATCCACAAACCATGGCTAATTGTATCCCATGTTTTATACTTACAAGAAAGTCTAAAATTCCTTAGTATGGAAATCCCTCAATATGATGATCGGAATCCCTGTCTTCCTATCCTTGGTAGCCCTCGATCCAATGGATCGAATTCTATCACACTATCCTGATGTCCCCTTAATCAATACAATTATTGATATCTCTGTCTTCCAAGCCTTGGAAGCCCCCAAAAATATTCACATAATGAAAATGCGAAATGAAATTACAAAAAAAAAGGGGGGGGAACCTGAAAATGTTTCCATATCCATGACTCTTTATAAACAAATACAAGAGACTAATAATAAGTTTTTCACGCTTTGTAGGCTTTAAAAAATTCAAGAGTGAAATGGAAATGAGTAGCTACAAATTCATAAATGACCAGGTATTAATAGTTGACTTTTCTGATAGTCATATTTCCTCCAATAATCATACTTTCTATGAGATTTTAGAAATGACTTGGATAGCTGGAACTTCAACGGCTATATCACAATAGAAAGACTGATGACATTTTATAATTCATAATCACAGTGTAAAAGAAAAATCATACAATACAATAAATATAGTTTTCTATATGCATAATTCAATCATATGTGAATCTTATGGATTTCCATAAATATGTCATTATGACGATATTCATGAAATGTGGATCCAATTTTTTTGGTTATGATATCAGTGTGATTATAAAGATTTTTTCCATATGAAAGATAAATCAAACAGTCTTATCATTGATCAGATTAAGTAAATCAGATTGTTATCTGTTCCATAGTCATTATGATAATTGTAATGAATAAGTATAGTATAAATTAATGAATAATTTAGAACTATTTCTAATTATCGTGAAAAACATAAGTTTTTAACATAAACATTCTAAAAACTCTTTATACATAAAACGTTAGTAGTCAAGTATGTAAGAAAGAGTTTTTTATATCTAAAACAAAAGGACTAGAAATTTCATAATGAAACATTTGACTCAACAATATACTCCTTTTTGGAAATCACAAACAATAATACATAAATAAAAAATATCATTGAAAACCCTATGTCCATTATCATTTAGGTACATCGTATATAGAACTGAATAATAAAAACTTATATCCCCTCAAGTTGTAAAACTTATTTGAAAAAAATAATGAATATGACTAAATCCCACTTAGCAAAGAAACTACCACTTGTAATTGCATTATCTTATTTAATGTTACTTATCCCTCTTATATAAATAATATTTCCCTTTTTATGAAATTATCCCCCTTAGTGACTTTCAAAAACAAATGGGGAAACTCATTTCAATATGACTAACTTCTCATTATTTTCATCTTGAATAAGGATATTTTCTTCTCGAATACGAATTTTTTATCTTTCATTTGAATATTTTCTTCTTGGATTTGATGTATTTGAAAAACTCATTGTTCAGGGAAATGACTTCCTCATTGCGATTTTGAGTCTCTTTATCTCTTCCCAAAAAAACCACATCTTTCTATTCAAGTTAATGATGATATTTGTATGATTTTTGGTTTGATATTTGAATTTTTGGGCACAATTTACTATTTCTTATCACATCTTTTGTTAACTAATGGTAATTTTGTGTATATTCTTTCATGTCCTTCTTTATATCTTCAAAATTTCTATCAAAATGTTTGAGATCAGTATTGACATAATGAGACCACATAGAAGTGAAAAGAATGTTATGTAAGGGTGTTTCTCATTTCCTTAATGTTATTTAAACGTAAAACGGTAATCATGTGTAAAGGATATATATATATATATAATAGTAGTTTAATAATTTGGTGTAATTGTTATTAAAATAAGTTGTACATATAAAAAACTCAATATATATAACTTTCCTAAAAATAAGATCGAAATATATGATCTTGAATAAAGTTAAAAGTCATCACATATACTACGTGTAATGGTAAGTCTCGATATATATAAGATATTTAATGGTTTGATGAAAAATTCATAATTTTATGAAGTTTAATTCATTCATGTAATAGTAGTTGGTATCTTTAAAAATATTCATAACAATAGAATTCATGGGACTTCAATTAACTTGTAGATTGAGCATGAGATTCCTCTTGTAATGAGTATAAGATATCATGACAACAAACCATTCCAATCTACCTTGTGATGGTGCCTTGAGAATAAACTTATTTCATTAACCGGATAATAATGTATCAACTATTAGGTCAAATGAATCAACCACATAAAGATTTTACTATGCATAACATATTGTGACAATGAGAAATAAGTTACCATGATATTTAAGTGTGTAGTAGGTCAAGTGACTGTGTGGTTAAAAATTGATGAATAATGTTATAAATTGTGATTGTAGAATATATTAAAAAAATAGATTATAACAACCACCACAAAGATAAATTACATATTAAGTATATGATACTTTAAAAAATTATAATTATTTATAAATATAAAAATCATTTGAGGTATTTTTAACCACTGTTGGAGATAATTATTATATATAAAAACATAATAAATAAATAAATAAGACACTAAATATCTTAATATATTATATTAAAACAAACTCCAAGCACTAATTATGTTTATATACAAATGTATTAAGTATGCGAAAAATATTATGTATTGAAATTTAACCAAGGAATATATATTATACATGAAATAACTTATGCATAAAAAACTATCAACGTTAAATATTTTATGGATGAAGAAAAATATATTACATATATCAATAATATATTACATATGATGAAAAAAAATTACATATCAGGTTTTTGACAATGTAAAAAACATTACAGTTGGGGAAATATATTGGGTATTAGTAAAAAAATTATGTAACAAATTTTGGTAAAAGTAAATATATTACAGATGATATAAAATATTTTTTACATATTTTTATTATAGGGAATGTCCTTACTTATCAAAAGTAGATTTTACATATGTGAAAAAATGTTTCATATGGAGGTTTGGTTAAGGGAAAAAATTACACATAGAAGAAAAATGTTATATATGGGATGCATATTTTTTTATATGTTACATAATTTTATTTAGAAATACACGTTTTTTCAAAATTTATAAAATGATTAATTTTATGTATATTTACTAAAATATTAATAAATTTTTAAATGAAATATTAATAGAGAAATATTTTGTTTATGGATTGAACGTTGTGATCAAATACTATCCTACCTCTCATTCACCTCTTTGATATTAAGGAAGATAATTATCAATTCTTAAAAAATTAATTCTTTTTTTTGTCCAGAGGATAAAATAAGGTAATTATATTTCTCCACATTAATACATTCTCGGTTTAGTTTTCTATTTCTATGATATTAATTTTTTATAACATGAGTTTGGTTTTGGTGATGATTCCACTTGACCATGGTAGAAATTTCTCAATATGTTGGGGATGTTTTTATAATGGAAAAATAAGATCATCAAAGAATGGTTATAATAGTTTTTTTAATATTTAATGACTTATGTTATTGACTTAAAATTATTTATAGATTTATAATATTTTGGGTACACATTTTTAATTTTATAGAATAATATCATTTGACTGCTGTATACTAATGGTATTGGGGGATACCAAGGGTGGTGTAAACACTTTTGAGAAAGTAGTTAAGTATAGAATAACACACGATGATTAAATCCTTATTTATTCCATATGAATTAATTATATAAGTCATTTTAATAATTATTATAATTTTTTTAAGATTTATTAAATGATAATTGACAGTGTCAAGGATTCATGTTGATGGGAGATGGATGGATAGAATAGTATGATCTTAGGAAAAGGTGTTCACACTTGAAAAAATGGAATGACTCCAAGAATAAGGGATATGGTCCCTAAACATATCCAAACGGATTAATGTTTTCGTTATATAGAATGTGGTATATGATATGAAAACTTGTTTATGATAGACCTTGATTTAAAATTTCATTTTTTCCTTTAAAATATCATTCCTTTAGGGAACATGTATTTGGCCTCAAAGGACCAATGTACACTACTTGGATTCTTTGGTCTATAATGGATTATGATCCAATATAAACCTGTTTTATGAGATATAAGGACACTAAAGGGGAATAATTTAATAGAATAAACATAGTGGACCTTGAGATATGGTCTTTTAGTCCTCTCTTTATAGTGGAGATTGATATAATCAAAATGGTTAGCATAGGGATCATCATATGGATCCTTACAAGACTATATATTCTTTTTACTTCATGAACATGTGGGGTGAGTGTTTTTTCATCCACTAGTACAAGTGGGTATTTGAGTGGGGATCCTAAAAAATAGTTTATATAAAATTTCAGTGAGGGGACTAACATATAATTTCTAGGGTAATGAGGTCGATGTTATAAACACTCTTATGTTAATTCACAAAGCATTACCCATGAGAAAAATTAGGCCCTCATAGAATCATGGTAATATCAAGGTATGTTATGCCATTTGAGTGGTGATTTTCAACCCTAGAGTGGGGAATGAGATACGAGAACCCTTATATGGAGTCCAGACAATGATGTTACTTAGAGGACCATAATGGGTGAAAAATATTATTTTGTCCCAAGGAAGGGGTAGTTTAGGGAGTCTAGTATGGTAATAACACATTATAAATTTTTAAGATAGTTTTTTCACTTGAGAGGACAACATTGAAATTGTATAACAGGTTTAGGTGAGTGTATAACTCATGTGAGGATGATTTATGATTATAGGGAGGGGATCCATTCCCCCATGATGTAATGGTTCTGCGTAAGGGATGCAACCCCATGGGTGTATGATATGTGATGATTATGGGTAGGGGAAACATCCATATAGTTGGGTTGCATGTGATAGTTCTAGGTTGGGTATGTGATCAATATGTGGATTATATGTGATGTTTTTGGGTAGGTCATGTGATAATTCTAGGATGGTGATGCAACCCCTAAGGTGGAGGATATGTGAGAGATTTTTGTATGGGATATGACAACACAAGTAGATGATATGTGATGGTTTTGGGTTGGGTATGTGACCCCTAAGGTGGAGGATATGTGATGACTCTTGTTAAGGGATTTGAACCCCTAGGTGGATGATATGTGAATGTTTTGGGTAGGGGATGTGATCCCCCAGGGAGATGATATGTGATGGTTTTGAGTAGAGGATTTGATACCCCATGTGAGTGATATGTGATGGTTCTGAGTAGTGGATATTACCCCCTAGGTTGATAGGTATATTTATTTACAAGGAGGTAGAAATTCACCCATGATGTTAAAATATATTATCCCATGTAGGGGTGGTATTCTCCCATGATGTGATATGATTTTTGGTGGATTCTTATCCCCTTAATGGGAAAGTACATATATTTTGATCAATATTATTTAGATTGGTATGTTATCCCCAATGATAGGACTGAATTATGCTCAGATACATACAATACTAGTTGAAGATTTTTCAATCTATCCCAGGGAGTGTCACCTAAGAACCCATGGATCAATGATGGTTATATTATTGCACTATATTTGTTTGTTATTTTGGGGACTCCATTGGTGGTGTATTTCTATTTTCTATTCACTCCTTGGCTGGGAAACCTTTCTAATTTAGTAACTAAGTGTAAATCATGATAATTGGTCTATGAAAGGTAGATGACTATTATTGGATGATTCATCTAGATTTCTTAGATGGATTTAGGATATGGATTTGTGTACGAAATATAGAGTGGGTAGTGGAATTTAAATTTTATTTATTTTATTCTAGTATGTATATGATATTCCCATTGAATATTTTGTTCATGTTTACTAGTCTATTCTGCATTTTAATATTTCATTTTTATATCATATGATGTATTACTTATTTATGTTATTTGGATAATGATTTTTATTTAATATGTTGGGAATTTTTATGCCTACTTGTATATTATTTCCAATATTTATGTAATCTGATATGATAGTATAGCCTCTATTGGGTTTCACCTTAGACCTTCAATGCAAGTTGGATGCCTCTGGTGTATGGGGAGTCACACATTAGGTCCCATTGAAATCTAATCCAATTACAATTTGAATATCCTAGATGGATCCTACAGGGACACATAGAGGAGGGGGTGAGATAGTGTACCCAAATGTTATCCTATTTTTATTTATTTTTTAGTTATCCCATATTACTCTGAAACCACTACCATGGTTTAGAGGAATGGATATATTGTGAACTCTTAACAAATACATACTCATAAAATGATGATAATAAATGAAATAGAAAGACATAATAATTTTTACAAGGTTTGGTACTAATACCTACTTCATGTCGTGATTAACTCGCTGTTTTTTAATAGATTATCTAGTAATTTTTTTAACATTCAATGATTATAAAGACCTAGAATAAGCACATAATGTTTATGTAGGAAATTATCTATATTTATGAGTCTATGAAATCCTTTAAACCATTAAAAATAGTCTTTAATGGAGTTATTGATACAAGAACCACCAATAGAATAAGATATATTTTAGAGATATCTTGATCAAGATGTCTCTACTAAATTGGTTCCTTTGGATGAACTGAATAATCATTCCCATCAACTGAGGCAGTCTATTACCACAATATCATCAATATTTTATGAACTTCATCCTAATTCTCATTTATAAGTGGAAGATACAACTTCCACTTATTTAAACCCTAGCACACATAGAATATTATGATTTTATATGCTTTCTTTCACTATTTGGGTTATGTAATTATGTGATTCCTTATGTGTGCATGAGAATGTATGGATTTAAAGTCCTTCACACATCATAATTCACACATTTTTCACTTCTTATCACTTTATTCATGCTAAGAGATACAATAACACACACTTTCCATTTTTATGCATGTGGACATGATCTACCCTTATTTTCATGCCCCATAGGGGTTCTTGATCATGGAAAAAATATGATGACTTCTTCTATTTTATTTAATAAAAGTATGTAATAGGATTTATTGATTTTCATATCTCTTGAATAAGAGCATTTTATATCAAGATCCTGTAATATTTTAGCCTTCACATAACACTGTGAGTATCAAGTATCACAATTCACATGATTGTATCAATGGTGGATCCCACTTTTTCTTCATTCAAGGAAAGTGATTCACAAAACTAGTTTAATGTTTGAAATAAATTGATTCATTTCATTTTAAAACATTTTTTTGAACAATTTAGAAATCAAAAATTTAGTTTTTAGTCAAAAGGAAAACCACACACAACACACACTAAGGGAAATGGAAAAAGTGGCACACATGGGCCAGCAACCGAACTAGACCTCTCAACCGTCTGCCACGTACAAATAAACACTAAAGAAAACATGGGTCAAATCTAGGATCTCGTGAATAATCCAAAATGTACTATACATGTGACTCATCATAAAGGTATGCCTACTCTCGATGGCGTCATAACACCCTAACGCCTGGTGTTGCCCTACATGGCCTAACTAAGGGGCCCAATCCCCATATATTCATTATATTTTCATGAATGTAATGTGAAGCTGCATACATATCCATTTAAATAATATTTGTGGAATATTAATGTTATTCACATCATTTTATTTCTTGAATTCATTTGGAAATCATCAAAACTACGGGTTCTCTTTTCATGAGTGTAATTACATGAATATCATGTGTGATTAGTTCATTTGACTCTACAAGAATTTTGGATATCATCATGGACATATTAAATCTGAGTGTGTCCTTTGACTGATTTCGTAATCATTTCATCTCATTAATGGAGGATTCACAATACATTGTAGATGTTATGGATCATCAGAGGAAGAATACAATTACAGGCTTGATTGGATATCTAAGATTGAGCGGTTGTGGGTATTTCTAAATTTCTAAAGGATGATTTATAGTGATAATACTACACTTTCCAACAATCAACTATCCCATATATCTTCACTCCACTTTATTTATAATCAGGTGTCACGTATCATTTTATCTAGTGATAGGTGATTAACACTCGTACACTACATATAGGCCACATGAGGTGCACCAACACGCACTTCCTCACTATCACATAAGGGTATGCTATGAACACATTCTCCATGTTCCTACACATATCCCATACGAGAGTTATATGCATCCACACTACTACCGGCCTTATACATGGTCTCTTCAACATGTTTCTTCCATGTAGGTTTTGTGGCTCAATTCCTCAATGTGCTTTTAGTGCTCCTCCCATATGTGTGGGGTTGATTTGAACCATGTGGCTTATCATGATTGGTTATCATTTTTATCATAATTACATTGAATATACTCTATGTATTGAATATATTATCAACCCAAACCATCTTTACCCATGATTCATCAAATCATTGGATGGACTTCATAAATCCTATTCTTTACTTCATGAAAATAATCAGTTTCTGAGCCTTTATAAAAACTCACGTTTCTTTTATTTTGGAAAGAAATTATATATTAAAAATACCTTAAAGTAAAAATAAGATCCACTTTCTTCCTATGCATTATAAATCTCATTTCTCCAATTTCCTCATCATGAAAAATGATAATTTTCATGCACTTAAAATTCATTATGAAAATTATTATTTTTATGGTCTTCTTCCTTCTTTTAAATTTTGAATACAATGTGCACTATCCTAGTGAAATTAATGAATTTCGTTGAACATAAGATTATCAAAAACAATATTCTGAGTTATAAAATAGATAATTTCTCAAGTAGAACATCCAATAACATCAAGTGAGTCCATAATAATTCTAAAATAATCACCACTTCATCAAAAAGTCGATATTGACTTATTGACAACAAATGAAACACAAGTGATACTTGCACTCAAAAACCTCTAACTTTTCAATTTTTTTATTAATACAAATACATATAGTGAGTAAATATTTTGTAAAACTTCACCCACCACTTATAAATAATTAAATTCATAGGATTAATGAAGGTTTTTTTTCTACCTTTCATGGAATTATGAAGCTACTTTATCTTTTTGTGAAAGATGGGTGATACCATATGGTTCAGTTAGAAAAGTTCCTTTAATTGGTTGACTAAAATTAAATGTGGGATTAAACAATGTATCATAAAATAAAAATATATAAATATTTGAACATGATTTCCATTAACTATAATGCGTGTGATTTCATACTCATAACTTTTTTATTTCTCAAAGAGGGAATTTTTTAAAAAAGATTTATTAAGAAATACATTCACCTATACCCTTAATTAAATACATTATAAATTTCAAGTGGAATAATATTTTACTACCAATTTTTATGAGCCTATAAATCGACCAACACTCCCCCTTGATTAACTTATATGATATAATAAAGTTAAGGGGTCGAGTTGTAATTGGGTTACCTCCATTTTCAACTTATCTAGAGATGACTTGGCCTTTCGGATATTCATGGGACAAGTCTTGATAGAATATCCATTATGTTTTCTCCCCTTCAAGGGACATACACAGTTCATTATTTATTTTGGATAGTTTCATAAAATAGTCTTCAATACGTTCAAATTTAAGATCAGCCACTGTGGAATAATTCAGGTTTTTATAAGATATTTAATAATCACTCCAACATATTGTCTTTCACATTGTTCATTAATTTCCCATCTTGAGAATGACCTTCACCTTAAATTACCAAAAATTTAAGCTCAGAAAATAATTTACTAGAATAAGGAAATATGGTGAACACTTATATGCCTAATAATAAGAGCATCATGGTTGATAATTTTCTCTTAACATAATGACTACTTTTCTAATAGATAATACATGTATGTTGCTCTTTATGATTGTCTATACTTTATATTCACATACTAATATTTCATTAATAATATTTTCATAACCCCTCCCCCAAAACATATAGCAATGATATAACAAAGATACTAACACCCCGAGTCCCACCTTTAGTAGGCCCTGGTTTTACAACATGCAATGAGGTTATAAATAAATTTAAAATATTAGAGACATTACCCTATACAATAAAAACAGGATCCTAAGATAAGATTAATCAATATCAATAAAATACCTAACATAGTATAAAATAAATCCAAAAATCATCCCATTATGCATGTATAAATTAAAATGATACAGATAAAAGTCTCCATATTCAAAAACCAAATGAAAATATAAAGTTGTGACATAGAAACTTTTCAATTTTCTAAGCATTTAATGTCTAATAAAATCCATATAGTCCTCCTTTAAACCTAAAAATTAGCTCATATATTTAGAGTGAGCATACTGATATACTCAGAAGGAAAACCAAAGTCCCTCATGAACATGTTGAAAAAGTATTCTAATGCACTCGTAAGAAAAAAGTAGAACCAATACCTCCTTAACAAGTAAAAAATCAAACCCAAACCTCAAAAAGGCATGATCACTCAATAAATCAGGAAAATTATAATAAAATAATATGAATCATATCAATGAGGGGCATTTATCACTACTTTCCAACTAATTTACCACTCTAACACCCTAACAAAATATGTCCCGCACTCCCACCTCATTTATATATTATATCCAACTAAGAATACCAAGATTAACTGACCATCAAATCACATCTCATATGAATAAGAATGGGCAATAAAGTCACATAAAATAACTAAATATTTAAGGTATAATAAAACTATAGGTAATAAACATTATGTCCTCCTCCTTTAATGAACACCCCAACCATAAACAATCTTATCATATCACCCAAAAACACCTGGGTCAACACATCTCACCATAAAAAAACACACTTGGGCCATCTCATTACTTCTCAATGGTGACACCTCTGAATTATTTCCATCACCACTCATTCATGTCATTATAGACTAGAATACGGAGTGCATAAGAGCAGGTATCCAACCATCCATAATCACTATCAAAATGTTGAAGAAAACACACCCCAAAACATTTGGTTGTCAACACTAGTTGCTGGACATGGGTGGGAGGAAAATAGAGAATCACAAGGAACATAAATGGTATATAATATCATGGCATACAATCCCAATATATGGGATTTTACAGTATTATCTACTATCTGAGAAGTTTCCCTTACTTTTCTTCCCCCTCTAAATGCATAAAATCACACAAAAATCCATAAACCAAATACCACTTTTCATTTTATGCCCAACCATTTCATGATTTCCCATTACCAATAAAATCATTCATTATATAAATTTATTTATCTAGTCTATTATTAATAATTCATTGTCTATTCAAATTCCCTTAAACAAACCAAATTACATCCATTCAACTTTCATTATTTTCATTTGATATTCAACTTATACACAACAAGATAACACATCAAAGCCACATGTTTCATGCCTTCCATATTTCAACAACACATCACCATACTACATCACAACCATGCATCGCCACCCCACAACATAGCATCCTCAAAACTAAACATTTCCCCATTCACATTGCAACCACACATCTCCACCCACACCATGGCCTCATACTAATAACACATACCCCCATTTGACATTTCAACCACAGAACCCAATATATAATGTATTATAGATTTAGTAGGGGAGTTTATAAATTTCATTACATTATTTATGGGAATTATCATATGATCCATATATTTAGGGGAAACCATTGTGTTAGAGAAATATAATTGGTTAGATAGTTTCCATTTTTTTGGTGGTTCCAGAATCAAAATAAATTTCCATGCCGCAACAAAAATTGTGAAAAAATGTCCCCAATGGCCATGATATTTAGTGGGAGTTTATCCAATAAAATTTATAATTTCAAGAAAATAATATCAAATATGTAAAAATTGGGATCAAACAACATAGACTACTCAATGTACATTTACAGTTTAATTTATATTGATTAATGTAGCAGAACCCATTTCCCATACATAAATGAGATAAAACCCTCCCACATGAAACACAAAAGATATAAATGAAGGAAATACTATCCCAAAAAAAAATTTCAACTCTACAAACACCATAGAGAAAATAATAAATTTTCAAATACGATAACCGCACATAAAAAAAATGGATCAACTGACACAACACCAATGATCCATAGAAAAATATCCCACACATACCTTAAACTAAATTCACACTACTAGAGTGAACCTAAATGATATTCCAAAGGGAAACAAAAGGATTAAGGGGATAACTCACTATAGATCACCAACATATATCCTTTGAAACCCAAGGATAGATGTATGAGAAGGAGTTTTGGAATATCCTTGAAAACCACTTAGGGTTTTCCCATAGATGAGAGAGAGGGAGAGGTACGACTGAATGAATAAAATTAGTTGAAAACAATTCGTTCAAAACTATTACTTTACACATTCACATCATTTAACCTGTTCATAATGTGAATTCCTATATTTAAAACATCCACTAAATTTCATGTTTCCTTATCCTCTATTTAATATCATGGCATGAATTCCACTTTCACTAAGTGAATTTATTTCATGGAATACACCACCTTATCCAGAATATAAGACATTAATTCACCAATTGTAAAATCCATGAATCACATATTTATGATGTAAAAAATGTAAATGTCAGGAACCACCACCTATAGTACTCAGGCAGCTCCAGATCCACCGATCCATCTAGACCTCCTATGAATTCCTCCAACTATACAAATGGATAATTAATGTCCCTTTAAGACACAATGTTTTGCATCGTATAACTATGAAATAATTTTAATCCTCAAGATTCATAACCAAACTAAAAATTAGGAGGGGGTCTAAACAACAACCCCATGATATATCTCTCAATGATATCATCATAATGCAAATAATACCCCAAGAAAAACTCTTAAAGATGAAGCACCCAAAAAACATCCCAAACAACCACAAAAACTACCAAAAACCATTTAAACCTCTATATTACCAAAAATAGCTTCTACCAAAACCATATTAGCACAAAAATATGCACAACATATTTGGAGTTCTACCCTTCATGTCAAGAAACTATCCGCTCCAGGCAGTACTGACTCAACTTCATAGTTTTAATCACATCAAGGTATAATGTGTCTCACTCTAGAATCATTTTTTTACCTTCATCATAAGTTGGAAGCTCTAACCCATGTAATATTAAGTAAAAATTCATCCCCTAAAACATTATTTTCCAATGATCACATCAACATGAAAGGATAATGAGGAAATGACTAATAAAGATCAAAATAACTATAGGCACTGGAATCAAATATGTGCCTCACACTCGCATGTAATCTCCTCGATCATCCTACCTCATATCTAACAGAAGGTATGCCAACTCCCCCCATCACTCTCTAAAAATCCACAATCTATTGAATAACCTCCCTCAATGACTTCATTCTCAAAGTTTCAGACACCACATTCCCATTTCCAAAGGTATAAAAGATCATAAAATTGTAATCCTAGAGAAACATCATCTAACTTTATTTATTTAGGATTCTTCCACACCAAGAAAAGATATAAATATCCTATTGTGATAAGTGAACACCACAATGAATTCCCCAATGAGGTAATGACACCACAACATCCGCACAAACAAAAATATTTATAGTGCCAATAGATGGGTGTAATCGTTATTATCATGGGGATGTAAATCCCTAGATCCATAATATATCCTCACCTTCCTCTAGATCCACACACTTCTGAATCCAATATAGGATGTGTCACAAAACACCTCAAACATATCACCCTTCTCTGGAAATGAGAGCAAGAGAGAACTTTCCAACATTCCATTAAAATAACTAAACACTGTATAAAACTGAAATGTTTACATAAAATCATGGACTTTCTTCATCAATGTTGTTATCGGGGCTGTAACTCGGGATAACTCGGCCATGAACCTATCGTAATAACCTATTAGATCAAGGTAATAGTGGACCACAACCATATTATTAGGTGTTACCATAGAAAAAAACTACCATGACCTTCAAAGGGTCCACTGCTATACCCTACTGAGACACCACATGCCCAAAGAAATTCACCTCCCATGGCCAAAATATATACTAAGAAAACTTTTAATAAATATGGTTCTTTCTAAGGAACTATGAAATTTCTCTAATATGTCTGGTATGATCCATCTCTAAATTTGAGTATAACAATGTTTCTTTGAGGAAATAGACAATAAATTTGTATAGTAATTCCTGAATCATGGAGTTTATGAGCCCTATGAACACTGCTCAAATTTATGAGACACCAAACAGCATACCCACGAACATGAAGTGACAATTACTACATCTAACGACAGTATTCAGGATATCACGCTCATTCACCCATAACTAGTGATACCTAGTCCACAGATCGATCATACAAAACCAAATGGACCCTCTAATTTTTTCAAAAGTAATTCTATCCTTGAAAATGAATAGATAATATTGATCTTCACCCAATTCAGTGTTAGGTAGACTATACACAACCTCAAACTAGTGCATGACTTCTTTGGAGAAAAAAACTAGAGCACCCCATGTTGATTTCAGATGAATACCTCTTTCATTACATAATATATCATGAAACTCAGTTTCTATGAAATAAAATGTTTCATCCCATAAAGATCCATCTAAATTAGAGAAACACCAGGCTGTGTTTCTATATCAAAATCAACAACACATAGATGGGGTAGTTCCCCAACCTCCTTAGGGAATCCACCCATAGAATCCCTGATGACCCTAGGAAGCTCAACTATCCATTTGTCAATAGATTCTATAGGAACATAATCCACCATGTAAAAAAGGGGATCCATGCATATAATTCCCACATGAGAACCCTACACACCAATGAAAATCAACACACTAATCATCCACATCTGAGAATATGACTCTCCTCCAGAATGATTCAATACCAAAGAAAATAATACAACCCGTTGATACAGATCATGTAATCATAAGACAGAAACTAAATCAAGATAGGGTATCTATGGGACTAATGTGTCCCCACCAATACTCTACAACCCTGGAACACATCAAATGCGATGGTTAGTCCCCTGCCTAGTGTAGTCAACACAAGGTGAATGAGAACTCTCTATATTTATTTTTAATGCATCGACTAGAAAAAGTGTGGAAAAGGAGATCAAGATATATAATCAAAAAGGCACAAACAAGGGTACATGATAAACTATGTGTACCTTGAATGATTTCTACCCCACTAGTGTTTCTTATTTCACGATCCACAACTGACCTTATCCTTCTCATTTGTCTCTATACTGACAGCCACCTCAAGAACCATGTTTTGGTCAACTCCTAGAGGAAAAAGTACATCCTAATGTCACCCTATTAATACCACATCTACTATTTTCATAGTATAAGATTACTTTCCATGTTTCTTGAATGGTCGCACTAGAAAATACTGCTGAAATGACCACTAAAACTGAAAACCATTGTGAAGATGTTCCCCAAATCCCACTGGGAACTGATCCTAATGATGAACATGACCTCCACAGGAAAACAATTGGTCTAAAACACCCCATATTCTAGAAAGGAAGCTTATGAGGCCAACTCCCCTCTATTCAAAACCTCGAACGCCTTAGTGCCTAAGAAAAACAACAGATAGCTCTACTCCTCAAAATAACCTGTTTTCTCCCCTTTCATTGTAATCCTCCTCAATAGTGCATATTCTTGATAAATTATGAGTTCTTTTGAATCTTTGGTTATGTTTCCAACATAAATGGGAAAAAATATACTAGATCTAATGATAGAGTGCCTCCTCAAGATGCCTCACTCTAGAATCCTTATAGGGGAGAATATCATTGGAAAAGTGAAAAAGATCCTTCAACATGATTCCCAACACCTATACTGAAAAAAATACACTATTAAAGGGAAAGAATAGCGTACCAATTCACTTACATTGTGATCTATGGGGGGAACACTACATGGAATCCCTTCAAAAATTCAACCATTGAAATGTATGCCTCCTTCTGCTCACCCAAATATAGTGCATGCCACTGATACACATCTCCCTACATCTGGATAAATGCCAAAGGGACCCAGTGCTCCACTGATCCACAGATCAAAATGAAGAAAACCCCACAATCCATTAACTATATCTCTACCTCCACATCTAAAAAACTTATATTGTAATTCCCCCATGATTGTCACTAAAAATAGAATACCATCCTCTTCCACTAATCATCCTCCCCAACCAAATCAACCTTCATGTGATTAATCGACATATCCTACTAAGCTTCCACTGCCTGAACAACATGTACAAAATGACCATGTGCCATTTCTAAAAGGTAAATATATTTCATAATCCCTAGAGTATGTAATTTTATTATGATTTACTTATTTCATTTTCATACATTTTTACTACCCAAAACCAAAATTCCCGATATAAACAATAACACAAGCCATCATGATGAATGTACCTGTCCAAAGACCCTACCATTTAATTAGGTCCACCTCACATATCCATTCCATAGGATCGGAGTCCATTCACTGGATCATAGGGGCCATAAAATCCCATGTCCTAACTGATCTCTCTGTCCTATGTCACATTCCAAGGTCAAGTAGAACTATTTTCATACCATCCCATGGAATCCTCACTATTCCAAACTCCAAAATCCATATTATCCCTCAACTATCATCTATGATACCACTATATCACGACACCCTCCCTCAATTTAAACAAAAATGAGGTGAGAGTGATAATGACCCACAAGTCCCACCTCTATTATGCCTTGGGTGGGTGAATAGCATCGAGGGTATAAAAAATCTCATGCATAAGATGCATTAACCACTATAATATTAATAGTACCAAGATATAAGATGAATCAACCACAATAAGATCCATGAAATAGTATAAAAGAAATCCAAAAATCCATCCCACAATGAATGTATAAATAAATTTGATATAGATTAATGTATTCAAATTAAATACCCAAATGAAAACTAAAGCAGCGATAAAAAATGTCCAAAGGTTCGAGCCAATGCGGTATATGAAGACAACATTGAAACCTAAAAATTAGTTCATATACATAGGGTGATCATACATGTATACTTAGTAGGAAATATAAGGTCTATTGTGAACATGTAGAAGAAGAAGACTAATGCACTCATGATGAAATAACATAACCAGCACCACCTAAACAGGTCTATAATCCTACCCAAACCTCACCAAAGAATTGTCACCAAATAATGCAAGAGAATTATAATTACATAATATGAGATACAACAATAAATTGTGCACCACACTTCTTCCCCACTAATTTTCCACTCTCACACCCCAACGATGTACATCCTAGTGCTACCACCTCCTCTTTATATTAAATCATACCAAGAACCCTATGTGTGATTGACTATCACATCACATCCCACCTGAAGACACATAGGCCATCACATCAGATAAAAAAAATAGAGCGGTAGGGTATCATGAACATGTAGGAAATCATCCTTATGTTCTCCTCTTACAGTGTAAGACCTCTATGTAACCATTGCATTATATCACCCAAAAAACACTTGGGTCACACATCTCACCAATATCAAAGAAACCTATCTCATCTAATTACATCTTACCCGAAGTCACCTAGGACATCTCATCACTAATAAATAGATCTCAATAGTGGCAATTTTGACTTCTGTCCATCACATCCCATGCATTTCATCATCAAATAGAATAGGGAAAGGGGAAGAGTGGGTAGTTTTCCATCTATGATCACCACTGTGATTTTGAGAAAACACCCCAAAAACATTTTTTTCCCATCTCTAAGTGGTAAACATGGGTGGGTAATGTTTAGAAATAAAAAAGGAACATACATGGTATATAATATCATAACGCATAAACCCAACCTTTGGGTTTACAACTACAGTTTTGAAGAAATCTTAACTTTCACGCAATTTTCTAATGCCTATAAATACATAAAACCACACCACAAGACATAAACCACAAATAAATTTTCATTTCAATAATAACCATTTCCATATATCCCCTTACCTACCAAAACTAATCATTAATTCCATTTATTTATCCAGACCATTATTATTCATTCATTAGTCGTTTCCATTCTGTTTACCAAACTAAACCCCAATCATTAAACTTTCATTATTATCATTTCATATTCCAGTAATTCCAAAGAAAATAACATATCATAGCCACCTTCTTAATACCAAACACATCACTATCCCACATCATAGCCATACATTTCCACCCCAAATCAGAGCCTCCAACTAATCACACACCACCACATTCCAAATTGTAACCACACAATGCTACCCCTCAATATGGACTAATAACAACCCCACATCACCCCATTCCACAATGTATACACAAATTACGTCCCATTGGAAGGCCACACATTTCAACACAGAACATTTTATATATGTGGAAATGGGATTTTATCAATTTCACTTCTTTATTTAATGGAATTCTCACATATTCCATATATTTAAGGGAGACCATTTAATTATCCAAATATAAGTGGTGAGATAATTTCCATTTTTAGGGTGGTGATATACAATTACTACTAGATCCCATATCACAATAAACACTACACAAAATTATCACCCAACAACCATGATTTTTAGTGGGCCCTTTACCCTATAAAATTTACAATATCAAGATAACAATATCAAAGCTGTAAAAAATACATATCAACCCCCATCTATGTGTCAATTTCAACTAAATTTTAAATTTATCTTTATTGCTCCAGTGTAAACCATCCCCCATAGATAAATAGAATCCCCCCCTCATGATACAAAAAAACTAGAAATAATGGAAACCCTACTAGAAATAAGTTTTGAAACTTTTTGTACACCATAGGGAAAAGAAACAACGCGCACAAACCACATCCATACACGGAAAACCATTGAAGGACCTACACCACACCGAATATCAAAAAAATATTCTCCACAAACACCCCAAAATAAAAATGTACTGTCACAGAAATACTTGGAATAATATTGAAATTTAAATGGGGGATAAGGGGGACAAATCATACTTCTTTGATAATGGACATCCACGGGGACCTGGTGATCAAATTCGGAGAATGAGGGCAAGAAGAACATCCAAAAAAATAGGATTCATCCATTAATGAGAGACAGTGGTATAGTTTAATGAATAATATAAATGAAACAAAATGACATTAAGACCAAGAACCCAACATAATCATTTCATGTAACCCATTAATGGGGTGAATTCCCATATTTCCAAATTTCACCAAATTTAATATCACCTATGTATTTATTTAATTATATTATTGAATTCCACATTTTCATTGTGATTTTGTTTCATAGACTCCCCCACCTTAGATGACATATAGTCCATGAATTCAATGACTTTACATGTTGTGAATTACCCACTCACAATGTGAATAAAGTTCACTTCATGAACCACCACTGGAAGTACTCCTACACCCCCATCACCACCACACCCTCTAGACCTCCTATGAATGCCTCTGAAAACCCAAAAAGAAATGTAAGCAGCCATGAATACAAGTTTCATTATATTCATAGACTCTTTTCTTTCATTCAACTTCATCTTGTGTGGATTATTTATCTTCATATTTTCATGTAGAATAATAGGCTCCCATAATGATTTTTTTCATTTTCAACATCTCATTTTGAATAAGTATAAGTGTTATTAAATTTATTTCATTGTATTAAGAATGATTACACATTAAACCCAATTATTAAGAGACACCCGAGTTTTTGTTTTTGGAAAACCTCTTACAAAATTTGATTTCTTATTCATCTAAAATAATATGTTTTCCCTTTTCCATTTCTTTATCTAGTTCTTCATCATCATATTTTTTTATCTAGAAGATTTAAATTGATAAAGAATAATTATTAAGAATTATATAATAAAATATTCTATTTTGGAGCTTCCTCAGGGATTCTTTAATTTTTGTAACTTACCTTTGTTGGATAACATATCAGAGTCAAATTCAAGAATATATTCAATCAATCATATCCTATTATTTATTTCTTGGATTTATTATCTTTTGGATTTCATCTTGATCCAAATTATTTCAATATCATGTTTGTATTGGTACATGGTATGACCTCTCTTTCAACATTACAACAATCTTTTCTTGGATGACATGAAATTATTGGAAGGAAAATTATTATCTTTCTTTGATATAGCTTGCTTCACAAATTTCATTACTACCTTATTCATATTATTTTGAAAGGAATAATTTTTTTTCATTTATTATAAATTTTTTGTGATATTTTATTATAATAGTTGTTGAACCTGATTAGTTTATACCAACAATCTTCTTCTTTGTAACCCCACATGTTGCAGTACACGCAAAATTATTTAAGGAATCAGAATCTGTTTCTAGTTTATAGATTCATTCTTTTATTTGGATTATGATTCTATTTTATGGGATTATTTATTAGTTATCATATATTCCCCATGAATGTAGATATTTTTTAGTATTTATACATTCTTATATTGCGCCATCATTTAGCAGCATGATTTCCAAACTTCTAGTAGAAACAACAATATCCAACAATTATCTATCATTTTCTTTCCGTACCAGTCTATAATGATTTAGTGTAGTTTTTTATGGATTTTTAATTCCATTTTGTAGTATATTTTTCAAAGGTATTTTTCTTGATCCTTTATGTATTCACCCTTACTATTTTAGTGTATGTATTGCAGTTTTTATCAACCCACATATTTATAAATTTTTGATATTAACTCACACTAGAAGATGAGACTATATGGGTAGAAATAGAATTAAATAGGTTATGGGTTACCTTCTTCTATGATATTGAATAAGGATTATCAATATATTACCATTAGATTTTATTTCCACCATTATAAGTCAATTTAGAGACATGAGCTTTATCAATAGTTTTTATAGAAAAATCACTTCATGTAGGTTGACTGTCATCAAATTTTTGGGTGGAAGAATGATTCTTCCTAGAATCTCACGAATTTTTAAAATGTGTCCCATTGAAATTTCTCAATTTGACATCAAGTTCAATACATTACAAGATGAAATAAAAAATAATATTATAAACTGATTTCATCCTACCTTCACATTCATTTTTCATTTTATTAAATTGATATTCATGATAACTTTTACCTTCAATCATAGAATTATCATGGTATTTGATTCTTTTACATTTAACTTCCAATTGGGCTTCATTGAAAATGATAGTATATTGTTGTTATTCTTTCATAGAATGTATAACTTAACCAAAAATATGTTCACTTAATATGCTCTCATGAATATTCCTATACAACTATTCTTTAACTAATAAAATATCATCATCACAAAGTGTCACAGATTAATCATTTTATTCAATGAGGTATGTGAGATAATAGATCCTTTTGAATTTCTTTCTAAGTGAATCCCGCAATTTATTGATTTCTTCTTCAAGCTATTATTTTTCATTTAAATGATCCTTCAAGGAATAAAGTATATATAAAATAACTTTTGTTGGAACATTTTTCATATATATTTAAAATTAAGAGTAAAATTCTTTAATAATTTTGATGGATTTATCTTCCTAATACTCTCCAAATAATGATATATGTTCATCAAAAGTATTGTTATAAACTATTTTCAAAAGAGAGTATTAATACTTTTTTCATTCCTTGATCTCTTTGTTACCTATTCTTCTTATTTTTAGTGTCTTGGTATATACTTTCATGTATTATTTTACTTGAGGGGGAAATTTTTCCTCCAATTAAGTTACATTAAAATAAACATAAGAAGGACACTTTATATACACCTTGTAAAATTCTTTGATCCAATTATGGGAATACCAATGCTCTGATACAACATGTGGAGACAATATAGATCATGTAGGAACATTGAGAGGGGGTGAATCGGTGCACCCAACATTTACAATGTTTTTATTTCATTTTAATTATCTCTTTTGACAATTGAACCTCTTACCTAGTTAATAGGAATGAATCAATTGTGCGCTCTTAAAAATTACATATGCATTCAATGCAGATAATAAATGAAATAGTTGCAGGACACCAATTTTTACAATGTGTTGTACTAAGACCTACACACTATCAAGATCAACATGTGGTCAATTCACTAATTCTATTATCATTGTAAATTATCAAGGATTTAAAATTAATACAATTGGTGAAAAATATTTATACAGTAACTTATCAATTTTCCCAAGTTTTTGTAATTCATTATATTCATACAACTAGCCTTTAATGGCGTTATTTATAATGGAACCCTCAGTTATTTAAGATATATTTATCAAAATTCTTGATCAAGATGTATCTACTACACTGGGTATTTTTTCATCGACTAAATTATCTTGTTCCTTAAATTATTTCATTGACGACCATTGTATCAACTATATTTTATGCATGTTTTCCTAGTTATCTTTCATAAGTTAAATATACAACATCCACTTATTCTTGTGACCATAACAACTATAGAGTTCTTTCATTATGTGTTATTTATTTCAATATTTTGGTTATATATTTATGTTATTATATATGTTTTCATGAGAATTTATGGATTTAGATTTTTTTGTGCATCATAGTTCACACACTATCCACTTATTATCACCTACTCCATGCGCACAGAAACATGGAAACACACATTCTTTTTCTATTAATGTGTCTCGTGCATCTATATGTGAAATTACATTATTATTTTTTTGTAGATGATGGGTTCTTGATCATGAAAAATTGAGAGATAAGGATTCTATTTTGTCTATGAAATTTGATTCAATGGATTTATGCAACGTCCCAAACCCAGACACCAGCCAAAAGTGACCCAAGCCCAATTGGTCACATGGCCTCATGTTTATCTCCCCAAAAACTAGAGGCTTCTGACTAGTAGTGAGGGAATATGGTATGTTGGGGGGGATATTATTCCCTCGTTACTAGAGTGTAACATATAATAATAATAATAATAATTGTAATGAACAAAAATCTGATATAATAAGCAGAAAACTAAAAAATAAATAAGACAGGAATGAATTAAAAATCTAGAAGTGTACCATAAATAATGATGATGATACATGTATATAGAAAGAAACCAAAAAATGTAAAAAGAATAACATTACAATATAATTATACAAAATAACATAACAAACAAAAAGTGATATCTCGAAATACCATCATCAGCCTCAACTCGGTCTCATGGTCCCATACTCCTAAGCATAGAATGAAATCTATTCTTGAACTATGGGAACATGAACCTGTCTCTACCAATATATAGATAGTATATTTGGGTGCACAATGGTGGCTCTAACAGGTTTTGTGATAAAATCCTACTAGGTAATCACCCCAAGGTCTATACAATCTAGTATATACAATATAATGAGCTCACCACTGTGTAAGTAAAATAGGTAAGCTGTAAAGAACATTAAAGTTCCCAAGGAATGTCTACAACTAAGAAAGTGATACTGACTATAATTTGAAGGCTCCCTGCAAAACAAGTTTCAATCTCTTAAAAATGAAACTAAAAGAAATAATATGTTAAATTCCATGGCCTCACCACACAACCACATAACTATACTATCTTTGTCCTTGCCATTAAACCTGAAGTGATAGAAACATCCAAGGTCTAGAAGTTCAACCATACATATCCCATTTACAGTATCCACAATATATAAAATAATTTTTATACCATGATGTTGTAGATCTAGAGTTAGAAGACCAATTCATCCTCATCAATTCCCAGGAGCATCTCGAGGGAAACTCGGTTAGGCACTGGTTGGATTCCTAGGACAATTATTGACGAAATATGTCCTATGTGACTGTAATAAATCCAAATCCAAGGGGTAATAATGCCCAATAAATACCAAAGAATCAAGACCCAAGGATTATACTCTTTCCAATGATTCCACTATCACATCAAGTTCCAACGAGCATTGTCTAAGGAAACTATTCAATCATTTACTATTTCAAACCATAAGCCATTTCATGCCATATGAGTTTACCCAATCATATAACCATTTTCATCCTAATTAAAACCATTAGTATACAAAATCATTTTACAATAAATATAAAAAAAGAAAAAAAATGAAGATACCAACTCATTATATCACAATTCTAAAAAAAGGTAACGAAACAGTATAACCACTCTTTCAACAATTTGAAAATAAACCATTAAGTACTTCCAGTTATATATATCAATTAAATTAAATAGAATCCACATGAAAAGGAGGAATTTCATCTTTTAACTAACAAATTAAATCTGATTTAAATATAATTGATATTCCTTTAACTAGGGAATCCTAAATCACACCTCATGGGTGGTTCAACAAGGCACAAACATGGTGAATTCAAATAGAAATCCCTATGGGTGGCCCTATATAGGGCCAAAACAACCAATAAATCTCAAATGAAACTAAGGTAACCCCTAATAGGTCCTCTTCCATTTAATTAAATTATCCAGTTCAATTTTGAGGTCGCATTGGAAAGTCTAATGGGAATGACAACAATAGCTAGGTTTATAAAGCACCCAAACAAAGTGGAAAAGTATATACCACCAATCATAGCTCAGTAGTTGAGGGATTTTCTAGTACAATCTCCTAATTTGAATCATATCGGGAGAAAAATGAAGAATGGATTAAGAACCTGAATATATGGAAAATCATCTTGCACCTAAATTACACCATCGATAGGAAGAAGAATGAATAAGAACTAAAAATGAATCAAGTACTTACTCATTCAGATCCAATGAGAAATTCCTCACATGAATTAGTTATTGGAAGGGGAGTTAGGATCAAAATATACCATATAACTTAAAAGGATCCCTGAAAACCAGATTTTTCTATGCGGGAGAGTGAAAATGTATTTTAGGTTAAAATAGGGCATAATTGAAATTAAAAATTATAAAATTTACTAAAATTATCTGAGTCGCATGAAATGAGTTCATGATTTGAGAAATTGTGTTCCTATAATGCATTATTAGCTATAGGGAAGGGTTACCTACATTATTACATTTCATAGTTTTGGTAACCATGTGGAAACCATGAAAACCCCTACTATGAAAATTGCAGACATGGATGCATGATTGTGTTGTCCAAATCACATGGTTTGACATAACTATGGGGCATGTAGCTCTCATTTTCCATACTCACACGGTTTTATCAACCCTTACTTCATTCCCCATATGGTTTGTACTAATCAGGAACGAGGCTTATTTAACTCCAAAACGTCAGTTCAAGGATCTGAACAAGCCCTTGACACCCTCGATACCACCATCACCTAAAATGGTATTCACCTTAGTCCATATTTAAACATTAAAACTAAAAATATGGTATCCATACCTCATATGAAAACTCAGTATCCTATAATCATCTCCCCGTTAAAGAAATTACTTCCTAAATATCCCACTCAATGGTGGTCAAGACTCATCTCACAATAACTGTGGAATTGATCCGTACATCAGCCTCTTACTCCCAAGTATCATCCTACAAACTACCTCAATTCCAAATCACCCTTACTAGAGGAACTCAACATCCTTGGAGAACCTTCTTACTCATGTAAACTATACAAATAGGATTCTCCAAAAAGGATGCATCTTCCTATTACTCAACCGCCTTGGGATGAAAATAATGAGACATGTCTGAATGATAACAATGCAGTAGTGATACGTTGATGAAATCGTGCATGGATCGGTACCTCTGAGGTAACTATAACCAATAGGCTACCAACACAACTCTCTTTCGAATCTCGAATGACCTTCCATATCATTGTGAAATAGAATGATGTCTCTTGATCTATTAGTGTACCGGCCTTGATGAAACAAGTAATAAGAACCAATCCCCAACGTTGAACTCTATAATTCTTATAAGGTGAAAAAATAAGATTTATGTCGAGACTATGCACTATCAATATTCTTTTGAATCAACTCAGCCTACTTAGAATCCTCCAACATAAGACGTGATCCCAGAAAATCTTCCTCACCTTCCTCTAATCAGCACATGGGTGATTAAAATGTCCTACCATATAAAGCCTCATAAGGATCCATCTATATAGTCTCTTGATTGATATTTTTGTAAGTGAACTCATCTAGGGGAATATACCTCTTCCATGTGCCCCCAAAATCTAATACGCATGCTTGCAACATGTCTTCAAGCACATATATCATATTCTCTGACTGGACATCAGTCTTAGGGTGGAATTTTTTGCTCAAAATTTCATGTGTACCTAGTGCCCACTGAACGCTCTTACCGAAAAGAGACATAAAGTAGGTGTACCTATCAGAATTGATAGCACATAGGACCACATGAATTCATACTATCTCGTTGATATAAAACCTCATAATCTCATCCACACTAAATGTATACTTCATCAAAAATAAATAAGCAACCTTCATGAGCCTATAAAAAAAAACCCATAAATCATCAATACTGCAAGGTGACCCCAGTAAATTGGTCACAAAATAAATCATGACATCCTCCCATTTCCATTTGATAATAGGTGAATGTTGTAAAAGTATGCATTGTCACTAATTTTTTACCTTCGCCTACTGATAGGTGGAAAATCACAGGAAAAAACTAACAACACCTTTTTTATACCTGGATACCAGTATTTGGTGAGCCCATTTCCCTACAGACATTATCACATTGAAGTCTCTTTAAACATCTATATGATGCTTCTCCCCAACAAGGATGTTTTGAAAAAACGGGGCCAAATCCAAATCATGGTACCTCCACCATCAAAATTTCCTTATAAAGAACACCACTAATAATTAAAGCGATGCTCACAGTGTGACATCTTTAACTAGAAATAACCCAACTACATATAAGGTAATATTAGGGATATCACCATAAGGAATGGTCAAATCCTGATCAACCAAAACTAAAACTAATCACACATGATTTCTAAAAGGAAACTTACAACCTTTTTACCACATCTTCCTTATCGTGGTGACATGTTTAAACTAGTACCTTATGAATGTAGACATGGATCTTGAAGGATAAAAATTATAGCCACCTCGGCGAATTTTCCTAAAAAACTGGGATTAGATGGTCTGTGTATTACAATTTGAATCCCAACACCTTATTCAAATGCATCTTTCATTTACCATGAACTCAGCCACCGAGTTCCAAACCAAACACTAGGTGATGTTCCTTGGACAAACCATCCCCAAAAAAATTAAAACTATCATACCTCAGTTTGAAAAAGTGGGTAATGAAGATCCATCCCACTAGAATCTCCACCCTTTCTAAACATCACCTATGAGCCAAAAACAAGTCTCAATTAACCTCAGATTCATTAATGTGGAGTATATGGATCTAACCTCAGGTAGTCCATACTTCATATTTATAAATGAGACATCAGTACTAGGCCATGTTGTCCACTTAAAAACATTGACTGAGGCCACAGAGGCATCTTCCTAGTGGTAATGTCAAAATAATATGGTTTGCGTCCAAGATTCCATTACAGATATTCCTAATTAGTAACCCAAGTATCACTTAGGACTAACCATGCCTTGATAAGAACAACGCATCATTGTGCCACACTAAGAAAAGCACCAAGAAAATATCAACATCTTTGAAAATATTAGCATAGTGAAAGACCGATGCTTTCTTAGTGTATCAAGGAAAACATCAAGATATGTTACTTGATTATCACTAAACAATATCACACTAAGAGGATTCTAAATACTTCTAAAAATAGAAGTCAAACAATTACAAGATGAATTCATTTGTAGGAATCTCAGATTCCCCTATTGACGCACTGTCATAAAACAATCACAGACTTTTACCACCTAAGGCATCTCGTGATAATTCAACCCTAATCATAAAATTACATAAATGACTAATAGTGTTATTAAAGTGTGTAATACCCATCCAACAACATTAATTTCATTCATCCGAACTAGAATTGACACATGCACTAGAACCGATGCAATTCTCTCCACCTTAGGAATGTCATAGTCATTGAAATAACACACATACCCACTGATCATAATCATGCTAGATCAGATTCAATATAAACACACTTATGAAACTCCTTTGAGTGACATAGACAACATCAAGGCATTTGTCCGGAAAATTAAAAGTAACCTGACCAGCATGACAAAATAATCTATTTTCATGGAATCCATCCTGGTCATTGGGGTGAGATTTATTTATTTAATGCCTAGGTCAGTCAACATAGAATATGGCCTGAGTATGTATGTAATAGCTCAAGGCTCAATGATTTCGCTAAAATTAATCTGTTAATTATATCATCTAGGAAAATGATGGGTACTATGTATATGAATGTATGGTACTCCGAGGATTCATAAACAAGACGACCATCGTCGATTCCTTCCATAGTTTTTATGCATTATGTGTCCATGTATTAGGTAATTCATAAAAGATATTTGACCTGGATTCATATTTCCCCATATGACCATTACCCTAGATGAAGAAATAAAAATTCATCCATCACTACTGATAAATGATGGTCGCGAGACCTAGTAAGAGGCTCTCTATTCCTTAGCCGTATCAACCCTACTGAAACCAACCATTACCCTATGCTCATGCATGTAACAAGTGTCAATGATACTATGAACACCCATCTAATAATGGTTTCATAAAAAAAACAGAGTCATACTAGGGATACATACACCCAAAATAAACCAAATGATAGAAAATAATAGCATTTAGCAAGGCACATGAGATCTTTGGTGCTACGTACCTTGGGCCATCCCCTTAAAAAATATAAATAGTTATCCTATAATGAGTTCATGCCTCAAAAATCACTAGGATTCATAGCCTATCAATTAATCTACTACTAAAAAGGAAATGGCTTACAAAAAGCACTCAAAATTCCATTATAAGGAAACTCAAGGGAACATTTAAAATACCATTACAAAAGGGTTTAAATGAAGGACACCACTTCAGGTTCCATTTTTAAGACATTACTTTGACTCACCATTAATTTTTAAACATTTAAATGATTTTAAAAAGAACATCATGTACTAACTATCGAACAAAATCACATGGTACCCGATTGAATGAATGCATCAAGGATACATGAGTAACTCTTATTAAAATTCCATTTTAAAGAAGTATCCATTTGTTGACATTCATTAAAAATTAGGAAATTTATCAAAATACGTTACTTTATTTTTATTTAAGATTAGGAGACCAATGAGGGTCCCATAAAACCTACATGGTTCCCTCAAAAATCATCCCAATATCAGTTGTTTAATTATTATGATTTTAAACACCCATAATAGGTCGTCTTAAAAGAAACATTCCCCAACTGGTCATCCTGGGATAGTTGTGCATTTTTTAATCCAATCACACACCTAAAAAAGAAAAATAGAAAATGTTGGAGCTCAAAGCATAGGATAGATCAAAACCCTCATAAAACTATGTCATACTACAAAATATGCCACTAAATCCAGAATTGTAATATGAATAGTCACAAAAACATCTACATACACTTCCTCTTGTCCTCTCAAAATCTAGGTTTTAGTCAAGTATCCATTTAAAAGTCCAATTTCCCTTTTAGATTAATTTAGTATTAATTTCCATTTGATTTTAATTATACATTTTTTCAGAATTTTTAACCAATGGTTCAACAAGTTCCAATCCATGAGGAAATGTAACACCTCATGAACTTAACTTTGTTTCCCATATCATCCATACCATATCAATTTCACTCTAAATAATTGAATCACATGGTGCATCAATTTCCCAATCATAAGGGCCCATACACCTTATTAATTGAAATATGGTGTCACTTTCCCTATCAATCACAAACAAATATCTATCACAATAGATGGTACATATATCATAATGAAAATCCCAACAACATGAAACTAGTAATTCATTCTAAATGGCATGAAATAATGCATGGCATGTGATTTCTAACAAGTTCCTAAAATGACACATGATATGAAATAACCTCATATCATTAGGTTTAAATAGAAATTGAACCCATAATCATATCAGTAATAACATCATAATTCAAGTGCATTACCCACCACTAGAATCAAATAAACTATAATAGCCAAAATCTAGATAATAACAATTTCATTCTACGAAATTTGGATTTTTCTAGTACGTGGGGTAGCTACTCCTAGGCATAGATAATTAAAAAATTCCATTTCCTTCATATCAAATTTTTGTCACCAAAAAGTGAATAAAACCAAAAAATAAATGATTTGATTCCACTTTGTTACATCTATTACCCAGATAAAACTCAATAGTTCCCTCAACCCTGTTGTCCACATGACATCAAGCACATATCTCTAAATGCTAGAGGCTTATGACTAGTAGTGAGGGAGTAGGATGTCTTAGTGGGGAAAATATTTTCTCATTAATAAAGAGTTAAATAATGGAATAAAAATAATTTTCAATAGTGGAAAAAGGTATAACAAAAAACAATTGATTAATAAACCAAAGAGTAATGAAAAACAAAGCCAAAAGTGTCTCACATATAATGAGAATGATACATGTATCTTGAAAACATCCAAAACCATTAAAAAGCAGTACAATACAGTAAAAGTATCAAAAATAACAAAAATACCAAAAATTGTTGTTGACAAATAGAATCAAAAGACTCATCTCAGTCCCAAGTTCCCATGCTCCTACGCATGGCACGAAATAAACTCTTACACTTTGGAAGATTTCCCATTTCACTACCTACATCCAAATAGTATATTCGAGTACCCAATGGAGGCCTGAATTGGGTGTGAGATACAATCCTAGTAGGTAGCCACCCAAAGGACTACACTATCTCATATTTTCAATATAACAAGAAATGTAGTGTTAATGTAAAATTGGAAACATGTAAAGAAAATTAAAGTTCCCATGGAATGTCCACAACTAAGCAAGTGATGCTGAGTATCCTCTCATGTCTGCCAGTAAAACATGTGTCAAGCTCAAAATTGGGAAGCTACAAGTAAACAAAATGTAAATTACACTAACTCATCATACAACCATAGAACCATATCAACCATGGCCTTTTCGTACAACCTGACGTTTCAGAAACATCGATGTTTGGTCCATTCAACCAAGAATATCCCATTTTTAATGGCCAACCATATACCATAAGTGTAAGACCATGAAGGGATGGATCCATGGTGTTGAATCCCAAGTCATCCTCATCGATTCAAAGGATCATCTTTATGGAAACTTGGTTAGGTTCTTGTTGGGGTCCTAGGAGAATGTCATACTGAACATGTCCTATGTCAGTCAAAAAAATCCAGATCCAAGGGTTAGTAATTCCCAAGGTATCCCACGGTGTCAAGACCCAACTATCACACTCCATAAAAGCCATCCACAACCACATCAAGATGAAAGGAACATCACACAAGGAATCTATTCATCCATTCACTATTTCATACCATAATCCATTTCATACCATATGAGTCTACCCACTTATGTGACCATTTGCTACTAAATTCAAACAAAAAGTATACGCAGTCATTTAACCTTAACCATAATCAAAATTAATAAATTAATAT
Organism: Viscum album; assembly: GCA_963277665.1. Classification (NCBI taxonomy): domain Eukaryota; kingdom Viridiplantae; phylum Streptophyta; class Magnoliopsida; order Santalales; family Viscaceae; genus Viscum; species Viscum album. Next base: position 251,995,183 of record OY728156.1, on the reverse strand, counting down.
ACCCAATCATTATATAAAAATTAAAAAAAGGTAACCAAAGTGTATACCCACTCTTAACATAATTTCCAAATAAAACAATAAGTATTTCAACTTTCATATATCCATTTAATGCAACAGAATCAACATTCAAAGAGAACATTACATCTTCTAACTACAAAATTAAATCTATTTTAAATATAATTGAGCTTCCTTTTACTAGGAAATCCTATATCACACCACATGGGTGGTTCAACATGGAATAAAAAAGGAGAATTCATATTTCGCATCCCATGGGTGGCCCTGGGATGGAAAAAAACTAACAATACATCTCAAATAAACCTAATGGAATCCCTAATAAGTCCTCTTTTATTTAATTCAATTAACGAGTTCAATTTCAGTGTCACGCCAGAAATTTTGGCAGGTGGATAAATGGAATATAGCTTTATAAAGAACAAAACACAATGGGAAAAGTATATAGAACCTACCATAGTTCGACAGTATATTGAAAATTTGGTATCAACTCTTGATTCAACTCATATCAAGAGAAAAATGAATAACATGCCAAAAATTTAAAATATGGATAATCCAAGTTTACCTAAATAACATCGTCAATAGGAAGAAGAATGAGGAGTGGATAGAATGTAATTATGTACTCACTAATGTGGACCAATTAGGATTTATTCTATTCATTCAGAGATTGGATAGATATTCGAGATCAAAATGAACCTTAGAAATTCAAAGGACCTCTCAAAACATGAGTTTTCTATATGGGAGAGTGAAAGAAGATTTTAGGTTAAATAGGATTTAATTAGAATGAAAAATAATAAAATTTACCCAAAATATATGGGTTTCATGGTTTGAGAACATGGTTTGACAAACTGTGCACCAACCATGCATGATTAGATTAATGGAAGGGGCACCCACAGGGTTACCTTACATGTTGAATAACCATGAAAAAACTATGAAAAACAAAACATTCACAATTATAATCAAGGTCGTTAGCCTATGATACTAAAATCTCATAGTTCTTCCTAATCATATAGCCTGTAGATCCCCACTATCAATCCTCACATAGTATTATCTAACCATGTGGTCGGTCCTGTATGGTTCGAACATACCATGTCCAAGGCTTATTTCACCTCAAAACATCGGTTCCAAGATCCAAATAATCCCCAAACACATAGTATACTACCATGAATTAAAAGGGAATTCACATTATACCACATTTAAACATTCAAACTGTAAAATAAGGGATTTATACCTCATATGAAAACATGGTTTCTTATAATCTATTTCATCATAGATCTCTTTAGTGTGAGAAATTCATATCAAGATCCCATGGTATTTTAGCCTATATGTAACACTGTGTGCATGAAGGATCACCCTTCAGGTGACTGTATAGAGAAAAAATCCCTATTATTATATTTTCAGGAATATTTTATTATCAAACAAGTTTAATATTTTTTAATGATGTTTCATTGTGCTCTATTTCTGGGGAAACAAAATCCCTTCACATCATCAAGATATATCTATATTTCATCTGACATTCTCTTCTACCAATCATTGGTTTATATAACCATGTTTACAGCTCCTGCAAAAAATATTTAGTGCCTTCCAAGATTCATTTAAATAATTAAATAATTGATTTACCAATATCTTAATGAGTTATAACAAATATCATAGTTATTTGAATAACTAAATGTTTCGGGTCTTCATTGTTCATTCTGTATAATCATTTCTTCAATTGATTTTCATGCATGAAATTTGAAGGTAAATTTATGAAAATTTTGATTATACATGTTAAATAATCTCAAAATTTACATTTTTCAATGTCTTAAATTCATCATGATATCTTCATGACTCAAGTTTATCTGTTCATGTGTCGTAGGACATGAATATCATGTGTGATAAGTTCTTTAGACTCACCTGGAATTAAGGAGAACAACATGGGTATTTTTTATGTGGAAAAAACATTGAACCAAATGTAATAATCATCATGGATAATTAATGTTGTAAATAGTACACATTATAGATGCTCTGGATCATTGGTGGAAGAAGATAGTCACTGGCTTAATAAGATGATTGAGATCAAACTGAACGAGCGATAGTGGTTATGTATATCCTTTTTAAGCTGGGTGAAAAGTGACCATGCCACATTTTCCTATATCGAACATTCCATGTGGATTCGTTCAATTTTATCAATTTTATCATTAGACATACACTTCGATCTGGTGATGGGGGATCAACACCTATACACTACACACACGCCACATGATGCACGTTGATACACACTACCCCGTCTGCACAAGCGGGCGCACTATGTTCCCACTCTCTACAGTCATACACATGTACCATGTGGGCATGTTATGGACCAACTATCCTATAATCCATACACATATTCCTACCTGTATTCTTCCACTATACCTGTTGTGTGGTCTGATTTCACCCTGTGGTTGAGGTCCTTCTCCCGCATGTGTGGGGTTGAGTAGGACCATGTGGATCAATATGGTCAACGATATTTTTTATAGAAATTAATTATTATATTTTAAATGTATAGAATATATTATAAATACAATCTAACATAACCCAAGATTCTTTAAATATTTTCATGGCCTTTATATGTCCCCTTATTCAATTCATTCAATTATGAATTTTCATTGTCTTCATAAACACTCATCATTCTTTATTATTGATGAAATTATAAATTCTAAATACCATCATGATCAAATAATCTCCATGTTCTTCTTATTAATTACAAGTATCATTTATATAATTTTATATTCATTGAAAATGATATTTTTCATTCTGTTCATATTCCTCGTGATCAAATATTGAAAACAATGTGCACTCTACTAGTTAAATTGACACATGTCTTTGAACATAAGATCATTATAAACAATCATCAGAGTTATAGCATGGAGAATTGATCAAGTAGGACATAAAATAACATCATGTGACTGCTTGACAATTCTCTAAGGATCACCACCTTATCAAAAAAGCAAATATTGACTTATTGATAACAAATGCTACACAAATACAACATGGGATTATCACTATAGAGTGTATTAGTTGATCATAAAATGATATATCATATTTTATCACACTTATACTTGTGAATTAAATTTTTCTTGAGTTTTATTATACCATTATTAAATCATTTTTTATTTAATATATATTTTAAATTCATTTTTTGAAAACATGATTAAAAGGTTTAAATTACACATTTACGTATTTGGACCACACCTCGGAATTTTTATCATAGTATTATACACACTAATAAAAATTGGAAAATTATTTTTTAAGATGAAATATTCATTGGGATATAATTTCTTCAACTAGGACCAAAGCTTAATCATATCACAATATTCCAAATTGATCTGACAAAGAGAAGAAAACCCGGGGGTGTAAAATTAGACCACCCTAATGTATTTGAGAAATATCATGGAATTATCACTTCCAATTGTACTAATTCCACATTCATTGGATATAATAATCTAACACATACATGTATATTCAATTTAAATTCAATACTCTATGTTTATTTCATACAAAAATTTAGGCCATGTGGAGGGAGAAATTATTACTTGAATAGTATCCTAATCAATATACACATGTATTATTTTGTGGAAACATGGATGTTGTGGTTAATAAAAGGCCCAATATATCTCATATTAAAAGTATCATTTTCTATAATAATATTTTATTGTTCTTAATATGTACTTTTTATTCATCTATGGATTCCTCCCCTTCCATGGAGTTCTAAACACCTTATGATTACTTGGGGAGGAATATGATGTAATTCTCAAGATTCATGTTTGTATTATTTGAATGATATATTAAATTTTATGTGTTTATGTCGTTTTTATTAATAAAATAGTCATATTAAATTTATTTATGTACTGTTATGCCATACCCAAACTCATAATATCATGTTTGTAGGTACCTGTTCATGTGATGTTTCATACCCAGTTCACCACTCCCCCACCTATTTTTCAATCAGGGTGTTTTTTTGTTCAAATTGGTAGATTAAACTATAATAAATACTACCATGAATGTGAAAATTAAAGTTATTATATCCCACTAAAATAAAATATATACATGTAAAACGTGTTTAGTTTTTTATGTTTTTCCTTAGTATTTTTTGGTTAGAAGATTGGTATAAATCACCTAATCATCAGTGGTACCCAATGAATCATTTTTTGTCTCCAAAAAACTATAGGATCTTTTCAAGTATAAAATAATTAAAATTAAAGTTATAGGTGTTAAAAATAGTTATTAATTAATATTAACTCTCTATATCTCTCTCTATAAGTAACTAATGATGTTACTTCCTCAATTTCATCACACTTAATCAAAATAATTAATTTCTGATTTATTTTTATCTTTATTTTATATGTTTGCCTCATTTATCAACAAACCCCTAATTTTGAAAAATCAAATTATTATTTTTCATAATAAAAACCTGATTTTAAATTTAATTTTCTAGGGATCCATTATGATATGACCTATTTCTCCTTTTATACTTAAAAATTCCAATAAAAGATTAAACATCTAATTTGATGAACTCGTGCGAGAAACATGTATCACTATTTTTGGGGATCCATGATAATTTTTAATTTTATTTCTGTATATTAATTTTTATTTGTCTCCCCTTTTAGTCTCCCCTTCTCATTTTGTTTTTTAGTAATTAATCTCCCTCTCACTCTCTCGCTCTCTCCCTCTAATTATCTATCACTAGTTCAATAATATATCTCTTTTATTTTTTCCCCGTTAATTTTACGTATATTTTTTGAAATTATTTATATTTTATTAAAAAAACATCAAAACATATTTATATTACCTGATCATGAGAATGAAAACTATATGAAATATACCCTAAATCGAAAATAATTATCACTCAAACATCATCTCTTATTGAGTATTTAAATAAAGTAACATCTAGGATCCTATTGTGGAACATCTAGATGTACTAAACCAATCGATAAGTGAACCAAATATAATCCATATTAATATGGATACAAATAATCAATAATTAAAAGAAATTACCACCCATTATGTTGAGTAGCAACCTATGCACATCCAAAACCCTAAGGATACATCAAAATTTGTGTTTTTATTTTTATTAAATTATATGGTTTTCCTGGTAATGACCCCCATAAAAATCTCATGGAGTTTCATATACTCTGCTCAAACCTCAAAATCCATGATGTTTTTGAGCACCTAATAATGTTTAAGGCTTCCCATTTTTTCATGATGGTGTAGCCAAATACCCTCAATACCATCTTACCACCACAATTGGTGGTTGGAATGAACATAAATTGATTCTTCTTGGGAATATCTTCCCCTATGCCCCAGCTGCATCCTTTTTAAATGAATTCTTTAACATTATGAAATCACAGGGATAGACACTTAGTAAATATTAGGAAATATTAAAAATACTTTTCTCCAACATTCCCCATCATAAAAATAATGAAAAATATATAATTAAATATTTATATTGGTGACTTTTCCTAATAGATCATGCAAAGATATATGTTGTAGTTGATTGTGGTCGGGTAGGTTAAAATCATATTTTAACTCATGACATGGAGTAAGAACCCGATTTTTATCTTAGGTATGGATCCTTAATTTTTTGTCTAAATATTTACTTTGGACCTAATGTGGATTCTTAATGAGTTTTTAAAGGTTCTAAGGGTGTTTGGGGAATGTTTGGAGCCCGAAACCCATCTTTTGGGGGAAAACTAGCTAGGAGCACGGTTTAGGGTAAACCGTGAAGGAATTCCGCAGGGTTTGGAAAACTGTATGGTTTGTGTTTTTTTGAATAGAGACACCTCGCACAGTTGGCACATAGACATGTTGAATAACCTTGTAAATTCCCCCTTTTTCAAGGTACTCGTGCATGGATTGTGCACGGTTTGATCAAATTCTGTAGAGGATTTTATTTCGGGCATAATTGTCTCACATGGTTTGTGCACAGTTTGATAAACTATGTGGATAAACTATATCCATGTTAAAGTGTTGGGTAAAATGACAAAAATACCCTTAATGATCTATTTTACCACCCTCTACATCCCTAATCTGAGAACCAGTGGGATTAATCCTTCTTCCTCTCATTTTGGAGCATTTTTAAGGCCAAAGCTAGGTATCCAGAGATCTACATCATCCGGAATCTGATCGATCTTATGTTTGTCACATTGGATGCGCAACAGTAAGTACTCAATTCCTATTTAGCTATTCTTCTTAAATTTTTCTCCTGACCTAGTACTATCATGTGAGCGTTTTTCACCTTTTCTTAGATCTACTCTAATCCAAGGAAAATAAAGGGTTGATACCGGAGGAGGAGAGTCGTACAACCCCAAGTTAGGTATTTTATAACTCATCCCTAATGTTCATTCATATTTGAATATTTGTGCAGGGCCCACCGATTTCATCATAAGTTGTTTTTTAAATTTTCATTCCATGATTGTACTTGTTAGAATCATATGGTTAGGATAATTCTAAATATGTGATTAGTTGTTAGCGGTTACACCCACAACTCAATCTACCTCATGTTCAAGGTTATACCATTATTAGTTTTTAGTGCTTCCGTATGTTTGGGCCACCATTCCGGTGTGCCATTACATGACCTTCCAAAAGTTGATCCTTCCCATAATAAATGAATTGTTATTAATGAGAATTTCATAATGGCATGTAGCATGTAGGCTCACTACTTGACATGACTAAATTAAGTACATCATATTTATTATTAAATGTGAAATGTGAAATATAAAGTATAATAAGTATATAACTTGTCCTTATCAATAGAGTTTGAATAATGGTTACAAGTCCATAGCAGCCCTTTTCATATTGAAGTAAGGTAGTGAAGTAAACCTCAATAATTAAATAAACCACAATGGTTAAATAAGTCTTCGTCAATGCTACATGGGATATCCATACTAATGGAAGACAATTCTTGAACTTCATGAATGATTACATGGTTACAATATCAAATAGGAATGGACTGACTCGAGCATGCCTTTGATTCTGATAGGATTATTCCATGGGTCTCAGGAACCACATTCTGATTTAGGGATGCGGTTTTATTAGGTGGATTCCCACCTAGACTTCAGTTTTTGTCTAATACTTGGATGCCCAGTATACTAACAGAGGGTCCTTTTAATTATTACAGGATACCTCAGATACACTCCTTGGATCCAGCATTGACTGGTAGGTGCCTTGGTGAAATCCCATAGGGCCCTTTCTTTTCTTGGTCCCATTTTACCGTGGTCGATCACCTTGGACACGGTAGGTGCCTGTTGACACTCCTTTCATCACAAAATCTAAGGATTGGAAAGGGGGATTGTCTTAACTCAAAGTGATTGAACCTCAGGAAAAATATCAAAAATTGTAAAAGGAAGGAATAAGAATAATGTTGCACAAGGGTCACGCAAGTTCTACGATGGTCACACAAGTACACTTTCACGCCGCAATGGTCACGCAAGTACACTTGCGCGCCCTAAGTGATAACCGCCCGGGGTCTTCTCCAGCCTATAAATAGACCCTGTGGGCCCCCCATTTCGGAGAGGAATTTTTCCAGTAACTCAGAATTGAGCTCCCAACGCCCTAGTATCTTCTCAAAGCTTCTGAAACACTTCTAAGGTAATTTCTTACCTAGAACAGAAGATATGAAGAGGGGGAGGAAGGCTTAAGTGTTGAAACTCATCAACACTTGCGCGCCTGAGTGGCCAGCCCTTAAGGGAAATGGACACACTTGCACGCGGCCTAACTCCTTCAATAGAACTTACAAGCCACTATTCTAGAAGAACCTGAAGTTGATTCTAAAGGCTTTAACCAAGATTCACTCAGGTATTACCCTACCGGTTAACCATCGCGCAAGTATCCATGAGTCGCGTAGGTATACATGTGCGACCAGGACTTGCGCACCCACGTACTACCTACATGCCTACCAGGACTTGCGTGCCCCTGCCTTTTTGGGTACCCTTCTAGCCCATTTTACCCCTCTTATGCCATTCCACCTCTACTATTCAAGATTCAGTCTTCAAGGCACTCTTCAAATCCATTTATGGCATGATTTCATGATTTGGATTCCTTATCTGAAAGGAACTCTGTGGAATATCTCTCATAACCTAGTGATTTACACATATTTATGTCAATAAATATTGAGATTTCATTGATTCAACCTCATCCTTTAGTATGAGAGAACTCATTAATATGGGCCTCCTTTTCAGGAGTAAGACCCAGTGTCAAATATGGGCCTCCTTCTTAGGAATAAGTCCCTTGTCCTCATTAACCAGGGCCTCCTTTTCAAGAGTATTTCCCAGTCTTAATTATCATTGATTTTGGGTATCCTCCTTAGGATTAAGCCCCAAGCCCCCTAATTTGGGAATCCTTTACAGGAGTAAAACCCAATTTTAAATTCCCAAATATGGGATTCCTCCTTAGGAGTAAGCCCCAACCATAATTCTCTTAACATGGCACTCCATTAAAGGAATAAGCCCCAGTCAAAATCATTAACTTGGGCCTCCTTTTCAGGAGTAAGCCCCAGTCTCAAATATTGGAATTCTCTTTTGGAGTAAGCCCCAAGTCCCATAATTTTTTTATGTCTCTTAAACTGGGCCTCCTTTTCAAGAGTAAGCCCCAGTCTTAATTTCTCTTAACCAATCCTAATTTAACTTTGATTTGGGATTCCTTATCAGGAGTAAAACCCAATCATAAGTCCTCTCCTAATTTGGGCCTCCTTTTCAGGAGTAATCCCCAAGTTAGTGTATTCAAATATCCATGATGAACATATACCTTTAGGGACCTTGTTCCTAGATTTCTTCCGTGAAGTAAATCCTAATCTTCATTTATCTGGGTAGTCATACATACAAAACTCCCACATTATTTCTTATGATTGCATCTTTCATGGAAAAATTGACTAATTTTTACCAATACCTCTTGTTTCTCACACCGAGCATGACTCATGTGATCTTAGAGTGTAAAAGTAATTATGACATTCTTCTTTGAGCCATCAATCATAAACGTCATACTCCCTTTCTCGAAATACATGGGTTCTAATTCCTTTTCTAAAAAAAGGATATGTAGGTAACCCATCTCCGGGTTTGATCCCAACTCTGAAATAATACATGTCCTTTTGAATGACAATAAAATTCAAGTGCCCCACTATGTGGCTTTAAAACTAGCATGGTCATCATATTGACCAAGAGACTTCCATATAAATGTGTCGAAGGATACCATTGACTAAGAATATCTAATAAATATAGATGATTCTCTATCGATGAAGAACCTCGAAAACATATAAAATATTTTCTAAATTTCCCACATATTTAATCATTGATTGTCAGATCTGAAGGAAAGCGCATTTTAGACTTGGTTATGTAATAAGGATTCACGAACATAACTTAAATCTATAAAGGGAGTCTCAGAATAGAAAATGATTCCCCTCAAAAAGGTGTGATGAGCCCAACCTCCCATCTTCTCGACCAATGCAAATTCCTAAGCTTCATCGGTCTACAAACTAATGATCGCCTACCTTTGGAAAGTAGGTCCAAATGGATGTGGAATCATTGGATGTTTCCGGTTCTACAAACAAACCCGTTAGAAACTGATTAGAATGTTTGAAACTCCCGTCAAAAAGGTCATCCCCAAATTCTGAGGGAAACAAAAAATGGTGAACCCGACATGAATCCTTAACCAAGTTAAAATGATTTTTTACCTATTTTTTAGGCCACTATTTAAAACTCAATGAGAGGGACAAAAAAATGATTGACATATGTTCTCATCCAAAAGATGTAGTGGCTGCTCTTATCTTGATTACGTCTATTATATCAAATAGCCAATCCTTTCCAAGATCTTCTGCATTTCCAGAATGGCTGCTCTCAAGTTCACACCTGTGAATACCGCTACTGAGAATGTCACTGCTGTGACTCCTGCTGGATCGTCATCCGCTCTAAGGACGACATCACCTCCTCAGCATCTTCAACGCTGGGTATCAAATGTGCTGGTTAAGAAGTACCGTCAACACGGTACCATCCCAACTCTGGAGGCTGCTCGACAATCCCTCTAAGTGAACAACTCACACCGGTCTTCCTAACAATGATGACTAGTGATCAAGAAGCAGGCGACGCTAACCACCGTCTCCAACCATTTTGGGTCATTATCCCCAGAATGCAATCACTATTCACTCCCATATTCTGGGGAGGTGAATGAGCAGTTCCCTCATGGCCTTAATTCAAATAATTAGGAGTCCTTACTGAGGGTTTCTATCAATAATCGCCGCCAGAATCATGCGGCAGTATGACCTTAACATGATGAGGGTGCCGACTCCAGGCGTTCGGCTCAGGTTCCTCGAACCCGAGCAGGCAAGACAAATCTCCAGAGGCGAAATCCGGTTAACAGTGAGAATGTTCTCATCTCTGCCATCTTCGGAGAAGTCCACCAACCTAACTTGGTGGCAAGCAATGAGAGGGTACACACACCTTCCCGTTTTAATTCTGTTGTCTAGTATACTCATTTGGAAGCCTCACGCCAATCCCGCCAGGAAATTCCGGTGGAGTACTATATGCAGGAACATACACTTGTTTATACATCATCATTTAGTCAGCAGGCTCATCTGACTACATTTGATGGAGCTCTTCAACCACATTCGGCGAAGTTCAATCAGCAGGCACATGCACCTGCTAGTATTAATCAAGCCTAGCAACAGTCTCGCTTGGTAGCATTCGGAGAAGTTAGTCGGAAAGCTCTGGTTACAAACAGGAGGCAGACTCAACTCTTTACCCCCACACTTGAGTACTGTCAGGATTCACTAACAGGAAAATGAGGACAGGAGCAGGCACATACACGTCCTCCAATCACATAATGTACGTATATCCTTGTTCTGGTAGCTGAAGTCACCAAGCATATTCTATCAATAGTGAAAGAGCAGAAGCAAATCCCTGCTCATATCCTGGATGCCTGTCAGGATATTATAACATGTTTAGCAGTATCTCAGGGAAAGACACATAAATATATCCCTACCAGTGGAGTGACACATCAACAGTTCACTCCAGAACAGAAACACACATATGTTCCAGTCCAAGAGGGTTGTGGGGCATACTCCCCCATATCATACGGACAACCAAGTCAGGCACATACACCTGATTTGAGTGGAGATTATCAGCCTAACCTGGCCATCTTTCCTGATCAGGCTCATACACCTGCTCAGAGCAGCCACTTTCTTCAATAAGTGGTTTCCAAAGCGAGTAAGAAGGTGTCTAAGAAAAAGACCCGCCCAGCACAGTCAGGAGATCAAGAGCCAATCTGTAATAAGGCCTTGCTCGATGCTGGACTTCTTGAAGCCCTTAGACAATTATCTGTTGGAATTAAAGATTCTACTCCCTCATTTCTCAATAATGGGAACATTAATTCCGAAGGTCTTCAACAGAAACTTCCTCATAAAGGCTTTATTCATGACAATTAGGTCAATCTTGATGTTTCATCTTCAGATGAGAGCCACATGAACCCTCTGTGTGGTTAGAAGACCAAGGATAATGATATATCATCTTTTGCTGTAACCCATTATGGTGGTCCTCCCCATGATGATGAATTTAGCTGCAAAATTCCTCTCCATAGTAGTGATGCACATTTCCTGGAAAATGCTCTAGTGGACAATGTAGTGATGAGAAATCCCTCTTATCTTGGGGCACTTGCAAATGAAAAACCAGTCACGTCTGATGCTTCATCGCTAGTAGGTGAAATACTTTCTCAATCAGAAGATAGCCCAGGGTGTAGGTCATTCTCCGAACCACCCCTAATTCATGCATCTTCTAGTTTGACCAATGATTTCTCTACCAATATTTTTGAATCTGATGAAGCAACAAGGAAACACCAACTCTGGTCAAATCAACTAGAATAATCTTTATTGAATGATAAATATAAAATGCTGAACATGAGAAAACAACTAGAAAAAGGTGAAGTACCAGTCATGTTTTGGCCTCTGGCTAACTCTCAGTATCACATTCCAAAGATGTTGACGGAAGATGGAATTCATTATATTCGTCTCAACATATGGAAAACTCTTTGTCAATTAAAAAAGAAAGTATTATCTTATGATGAATATGAAAATCGTCTTAAGATAATAGAAGGGTTACAACGTTAGATTGATTTGGCATCTCTATTAGTCTCTTGATATCTGAAGGCTGAAAATCAGCAGAGATCCCTTCAGCGTTCATGCCTTGGCGCACAAAGAATATTGCATCAGTTAATTTCCAATTCCCCATCTGGTATTCATGTCAGAGGATGGGTTTTTCATGGAGCACTATATTTCACGGTGCTCTCTATTCAACAAAGCCCTCCAAAAATGGTCTCATGCAATGTTATTGCCCATGGCCGGCCACAGTCAATGGGATTTGTTTGTAATCAAAAGCTTGCCCAAGAACAGGCCTCAACTAGTACCTCTCAAAATCAATAATACAGAGAACAAGTTGTTTAATTACTCATGCATCAATCAAACAAGAATATTGAACAGGACTCTCATGTGGAGGAAGCACGTCATCAAGTGACAGAAGTGTCAGAAATCATCTAACTGTCTTTTGAACCAGGTGATAAAAGTGGATACAGGTTAATGCATCCAACTAATTTCCGGACTAAGGTCTGCAAGATCAAGAGATATTTTAAGAAAGTCTCAGACATATCATGTCAAGATCCACCCCAACTTTCCAAACTAAGGACTCTTTTAAACCAACCCTCGGAATCAACAAATAGGATTTGAGGAGTTGAGTGGGAACAGCAAGAACAGCGCCAGTCCACCGAACTGGGGACTTTTTCAAATCATCAATCCCCTCCTTAGAGAAAGTTAGTATTTTCTCGATTGGGGAAGAAGACTTCAGAGGAACAAAGAGCCAAATTATCAGGAGATTCCCTCCGAATTACGGTTCGTCAAGAATTTTCTGAGGGATCAAATCAACAAAAGGCAATGTCTCATCAATGACATGGAAGAAGACAATATCACAGAAATGCTGATAGAAAGGATGTGATACGTTATGCATCAATCAATGTCATCAATGTCGTTGTTGCTGATCCACTAGATAAGGCTCACTCAGGGGACTCAAATGAAGAGGTTCCTGCTCCAGAATATGTACGCACCGACACAAATGAAGAAGGTGTGCGTACACGAAATCAAAGGGTTACATAGAACCTAGGTAATCCTTCAAGTAACCCACTTCCCCCTCTCCGAAAAGGATCCAAAAAAGGTAGGAGAAAGAATCAGGTTACATATCCTTCCTCTGGAGAAGGCCAATTGTTGTCACTAGAGCAAAGGTTTTCACAACAGGGGGAAGAAATGAAGGAATTAAAGAGGTTGAATGCAGAATTACTTCAGGGTAGTCTTCTTCTTAAGCGTTCTAGAGTCAATTAGCCAAGGTAATTTTTTGCAGATACTGAGATGGATCAAGAATATCCTCCTCTATCAGTACACCCTCAAAGGTCTAATCCTACGGGTCAAGTGCAACAACAGTTGGTAGTGCTACCGTCAGTTGCAGCACCAACCACCACATCTGTCCAAGATCCAGTCATTGCACCTACCCAAGAACATGTTCAACCGGATATTTCTCAGAAGTTAATAACTACCAATGAGTAATTAACATCTCAGTTAGAAACTATGGAAGGGAAACGTGCGCAAGTTCAACTAGAAAATAAAGTTTACCCTGAATTGGTAGATTCAATCTATCCTCCATCCATTTTTGGAAACCCTGTATTTCCTATTTTCAATGGATCAAGTGACCCTAAACAGCATTTGATGCATTACGTGTCTTGTTGTGATCCTATTATGGGAACACCAGAGCAGTAAGAAGCAGTAAAATTCAGATGCTTCATACAGACTTTGCAAGGACCAGCCTTTGTCTAGTATACAAGCTTTCAATCTCGGTCAATTACTGGATGGGAAGATCTCCGTCAACAATTACTTCTTCAGTTCAGCTCAACTTTTCCAAAGACAACAGTTTTTGATCTTACAAACTGTAAGAAAAGGGAGAATGAAAGGGTCTCAGATTTCATTGCTCTCTATAAGGGATTAATATATTCCCTAATATTATCACAACCTCAAGAATAATTGTTTCCAATATATGTGGAAAATTTGCGTGACGAGTTACGCACGCCGTTGATCCCTGTGAAATACACAAGATTGTTTCGAGACCTTACTTCAATCGCTCAGCATATTGAAGATTCCCTTATATAGGTTAAGGATAAATCTCATGTAATTTCATCATCTCCAGAAAGGAGAATGGGTAAAGAAGAAACTGCTACAGTTATGCTTAAATAGGCACATGTACCAGTTTCTACTTCAAAACCCTCATCTTCTCAAAGGGCTCCACCTCTTGTGTGCGAACAACAAAGGTCTTTTCGTCCAGATGATCAAAGAGATAAAAGATGAAAAAAATTTGAGGATCTGAAGAGAAAAACATACTCTTTCTGAAATTAACAAGTTCATGGTTATTTTATTTCGGCTCTGGAAAATAATTTGGTTCAATTGCCAATGCCCAAGAGGCCAAAAAATAAAGTAAATGAAGACCGTCCCAATTATTTCCCTTTTCATCAAATGTTGGGGCATCCCATCCATGAGTGTTTTGTCTTCAAATACCTCCAGCAACAAATGGTCGACTCGGGATAAGTCATACTGAATGGTTCTTCATCTCAGGTAGAATGTGTTACTGCTACAGTTCCAGAGGAGGAAGGCGAATGGCAAGTAGTCAAAAGCAAAAAATGCACAGAAGTATGGTGATTTGATGGTTAGAAAGAAAATCAATCGAACTCATTTTATTTTTCGAACACAATTAAAGAAACCAATTGTGTATTCTGCCATGAATGTTGTGGAAAAACCCTCTTCATCAGAGGGAAATTCCTCAAAGAAATGGCATGATTCAAAGAAATAAAAATAATCATAAGAATATGAGTATGTGTCAAAGCCTAAGTTGTATTTGACTCTGGCAGGCTTCATGCCATCTACTTCAAAGCCACGAGCACCGCCCCACCAAAAGGCACATCGTAAACAGGATAATCAGGCAAAGTCTTCATCAGAAGAGGAGTTAATCATAGGTTCTGTTAATATGATTCAATTAACGGATCCATATGCTAGTCACAGTTTTGATTTCGATGAGCCTAAATTCTCTGTATCAAAAAGGGGAATCATAGGAAGTTCCAGAGGCTCAGGATAAAGGGGAAGACGTGGATCTTTCAGAAGCCACTATTCCAATTCTACACCTGCTAGAACTGTGTATGCAGCAGAAACTCATGGTAGAGCCCTTCAGCGAGCTCAGTAAGAAAAAGCAAGTTCTTCTACCAATAGCGATTTCAGTCCTGGCACAGTTGTTTTGGAAGACCGGTTGAAGGTTCCATCTTATTTCTCTCAACAATTAAATGGATCTAATTGATCAAATCTTCCAAAACCAGGAATGTTGCCAACTCCTATCCCAATACAAGATGCATCATCTTCCAAAGAATATTCTTCCAAGGTATTTGCTAAACCACATATTCCTGTTGGGAAACGCAGACCTCTGGATCAAAAGTATGATGTATTGAAACACTTGGCCCAAGTACCAACCATGTTATCAATTCTGGATGCTCTAAATCTGTCAAAAAATCTTTGGGAAGCACTAATCAAGGATTTGTCAAGTCCTCAGGAGTTTGAAACTGAAATTGTTGTAGGTGAAGTCTATCACATAGAAAATAATCCTGTAGAATTCCATGAAATAATATCTTTTACTGATGAAGATGAAGATGATGTTGTGCATTGGAATATTAGACCTTTGTATTTATCTGTCATGGTCAATGGCGTAGACATCCGAAGAGCTTTTATTGACAATGGTTCAGGAGTCAACCTCATGCCCATTCATACAGTTCATCGATTGGGCCTCACAGAATCTGATTTATCTCCTTCTACCATGATGTTACAAGCATATGATAAAAATGAACAAGAACCATTGGGGGAAGTTACACTCAGAACTTGGTTTGGAGATCTTGTATCTGATTCGGATTTCATGGTTGTTGATCAGGACTCAGCTTTCAACATCTTGCTTGGAAGACCCTGGTTACATCAACATGTGGCTATCCCTTCATCATACCATCAATGTCTCAAATATTGTTTCGATGGTAATGTTGGGATATTGTATGGTGATAAGGCCCCATTCAAGACATGTGAGTCTCAATACATTGAGGAGGAATTCAATCACATGAAGGGAAGGGTTAAATCCACAAAATAAGAGATTATCAAAGTTAATTCTCCATATGGTTTGGAGAAGATTCCAGTAAATCCATTCACACATGTGAGTACAAGATTGTGTGTTTCCTATCAGTCAAATTGACAACATATACCCAAATCAAAATACTCTTATGGAAAAATTCATAATTTCAATTACGACATTCGAGCCAGACAACATGGGAGAAATTGTTAACCCACCAAGCAGTGATGAAAGCACAAATGGTGACGTCTTCATTTCATCTGCTGAAATAAAACAAGTCTATACTTCACCAATTAGGCCAGAATAAGTTATAGCAACATCGGAGGTGAACAATGATGTTTATTCTCAATCCATAATCTCCTCTTTATTACCCAAAGAAGACCCTTCATCATCAATCGGGTCGAAAATAGAAGCTTATTATTCATGATATGAAAATTTTGACATCTCTTCTGATCATGAAAATTCTGCTTTATCATCTACTATGCAAGTATAAATGGAAGAAATAACACATGATGAAGAATAATAGGAAGATATCATAGATGCTCCTCCACCATTTGAAGAGGGTACCTCTACCACTGTGGATGAACTCAGAGAAATAAATCTGGGTGCAAAAGAAGATCCACGCCCCACTTTAATCAATGCGATTATGACTCTTGAAGAGCAAGAGATGTATATTTCTTTTCTAAAGAAAAATAGAGATATATTTGCATGGAACTATACAGAAATGCCCAGGATTGATCCTGATGTTTCTACTCATCATTTGGGTTTACCAGAAGAACATTGAGGATTTAAGCAAGCCGCGAGAAGAACACACCCAACTTATGCTTCCAAAATTGAAGCAGAAGTGGATAAGATTATCAAAGCTAACTTTTTCAGAGAAGTTCAGTATCCTAAGTGGTTGGCTAATATTGTCCCTGTAATGAAGAAGAACAGAAAAATTATAGTTTTCATCAATTTCAGAGATCTTAATCGGCATTGTCCTAAGGATGATTTCCCAGTTCTAATTATAGAACTTTTAATTGATGAAAAAGCTGGCTATGAAGCACTTTCCTTCATGGATGGATATTCTGGATATAATCAGATCCGAACGGCCCTAGAAGATGAGGAATCCACAGACTTTAGAGCCCCTCAGGGTGTGTTTTTCTACCAGGTAATGCCCTTTGGCTTAAAAAATGCAGGTGCAACATATCAGTGTGCCATCCATCGTATCATCAAACCCTTCATAGGGAAGTTTGTTTAATGCTATGTAGATGATTTGGTGGTTAAATTAAAAAAACTTTCTAATCACTTGGATGATTAGGAAGTCATATTCCTCAAGCTTTGACAACATAATTTGAAGATGGACCCCTTAAAATGTTCTTTTGGGGTAACCTTAGGAAAATTTCTCAGCTTTGTTGTATGACATCGTGGTATTGAATTCGATCTTGAGAAGACCAAGCCAATCCTTGGTATTTCACCTCCTCAAAATTTGAATGAATTAAGAGGACTTCAAGGACACTTAGCCTATATTAAACATTTCATCGCCAATTTGGAATGAAAAAGTTTACCCTTCATCAAATTGATGAAGAAGGGAGTCACATACCAGTAGACTGAAGAATGTCAAGAAGCATTCGATATTCTCCAGAAATACCTCTTGATTCCACCGGTACTCATGCCAACTGTTGAAGGAATACCACTTATCCTATACATGACAGCTTTAGAGTGATCATTGGGTGCCTTTCTTGCTCAAAAGAATGATGCTGGGAATGAAAACACCCTCTACTATCTTAGTCGGACTATGCTTGAAGCAGAAACCCGGTATTCAAGTATTGAGAAGTGATCCCTGGCATTAATCATTACAGTTCAGAATTTGAGACACTACCTGCAACATCATGAGGTCCAATTGGTATCTCGCAATAACCCGCTCAAATTCATCCTTAGTCATAAAATGCTTACAAGACGTCTGGAAAGGTGGGTAGTTATTTTGCAGCAATTCGGTATTCAGTATGTGTCTCAAAAAGGCGATAAAGGACCAAGCTCTGGATGATTTCTTAGATGAACACCCTTCAGTGGAAGACACATCTTCAGATATTGAACTCCCTGATGAGGAAGTCTTCTCTATTTAAGAAAGTCCTCAAGCATGGGAAATGTATTTTGATGGTTCTTCCAGAAGTCCAACAGCGAGGAAAATGGAAAATCATAAATTCAACAAAGATGGCTTAGGAATTGTGCTCATTTCTCTAGAAAAGGCAGTGTTACCTTATTCCTTCTTATTGTGGGAAGGTGGTACCAATAATGAGGAAGAATACCAAGCTCTCATCGTAGGCTTGGAATTAGCGCTTCAAGAACAAGTGAATCACTTAAATGTGAAAGGTGATTTAGACCTGGTAATCAAACAAGTCAATGAGGATTATGCCATCAGAAAAGAAGAACTAATCCCTTTGTATGATTACGTCAGAGAGTTAATGGAGGAATTCCCTTCGGAACCAACATTTTCTTATGTCCCAAAATCACAAAATGCTCAAGCTGATGCACTGGCTAATATAGCCACAACTCTGGCAGATCCAAATCAAGACAAGACAACCATCAGTATTGCTCACCATTGTGCAATTTCACCCTATGTTCAAATCAGAATAGAGGAAATTAATGAAATTAGTCCCATTCTTGAACAGTATTTTCATACTACAGGATGGCGGTCACCTATCAGGGAATACCTTCAAAATGGAACACTTCCACCTGATAGAGCCGAGAAAGAACAAATCCAGCGACATGTGGTCAATTTTACTCTTTATGATAGCCCAAATCACCTAGAGAAAATTCTCTACAAATGTGGTTTTGATGGAGTTCTCTTTAGATGCATTGATGGTGAAGATACAATGGCTGTCATCAAAGAAGTGCATGCAAGAGTCTGTGGTGCCCACCAGTCTGGACATAGACTGTCTGATCATATTTGAAGGCTTGGATACTTTTGGCCTTCAATGATACAAGATTGTGTTGATTTCACAAAGAAGTTTCACTCATTCCAAGTACATACCAACTTCATTCATCAACCTCCAGAGTTTCTTCATACACCTAAATACTCATGGCCATTTGCCACATGGGGAATGGATGTGGTGGGACCTTACCCTTCAGCTACTACCAAGTAGTTTAAGTACATTCTTACTGCTACTGACTTCTTTTCCAAATGGGTAGAGGCAATAACTCTCAAGGAAGTTAGTTCTAAATGCATTGTTAGCTTCATCAAGTATAACATCATTACCAGATTTGGTGTCCCTCATACCATATTGACGGACAATGGCACCAACTTCTGTTCATCCAAGGTGAAGAAGTTGTATCAAGAATACAACATCCAATCCAACCATTCATCTCGGTATCATGCAGCGGCCAATGGCCAGATAGAAGCCTTCAACAAGACTCTTTCAAATATACTGAAAAATATGGTGGATAAAGATAAAAAGTCATGGCCTGATAAACTCTTTCATGCTTTATGGGCTTATCGGACTACCACCCGCACTGCAACGCGGTCAACTACATATTCATTGGTATATGGAACAGAACCAGTCTTGCCATTTGAAGTTCAACTACCCTCGCTCAGAGTTTCCATTTGTGATCAATTGTCTACTGATGAACAATCTCAAAAGCGATTGAATGAATTGGAACAATTAGATCAGAAAATATTGTGCACTTTGCACCACTTGGAAGTCTATCAGAATCGAATAGCACGAGCATTTAACAAAAAAGTTCGTCTTCGTTCATTCACTCAGGGAGAATTGGTATGAGTTCTCAGAACTCCAATGATACCAGGAAAGAAACCTCACAAGCTTAATCCAAAATGGGAAGGACCTTACTCAATACATAGGGTCTACTCCAATGGAGCTTATTCATTAATCTCAATGGATGGAGAACTCATCACTACTACAACCAATGCCAGATTTTTAAAGAAGTATTTTGTATAAACACAAAATAAATTCATCCTTGGTCTATTATGGCCTTAAACTGCACCATCAACTAGCAAGACGTTAAACTGCGACGTCCTAACTATATGATGCTAAACTGTATAAAATTCCCTTACGTCTGGAAAGACGTTAAACTACATATTCATCCTCAGTCCAGTATGACCTTAAACTTCACCTAGGTCCTGTATGACCTTAAACTGCACCATCATCCAGCAAGACGTTAAACTGCATAACCAACAGTCCATGCATATGACCCTAAACTATTTGCACATACATCCAACATGACGCTAAACTATGAAAAAAAATCCATAATTCGTCCCACATGACATTAAACTGTGATGTCCTAACTACATGATGCTAAACTGTACAGAAGTCTCATACGTCCAGCATGACATTAAACTACAACCTTAAACTACACCACCGTCTAGCAGGACTTTAAACTAAATCATCAATGGTCCATGCATATGACCCTAAACTATTTGCACATACGTCCAGCATGACGTTAAACTGCGTCCCCCTTCATCATCCTTGCGATATGACCTTAAACTATATAAAAGTCCCTTACGTCCGGAAAGACATTAATATACATAACCAATGGTCCATGCATACGACTATAAACTATTTGCACTTACGTCCATCATGACGTTAAACTGTATCATCCCCTTTTCGTCCAACATTACGTTAAACTATGAAAAAAGTCCCTAATACGTCCAACATGATGTTAAATGGTGTACTATTTTGTCCTCACTGCATGACATTAAACTACACAGTTCTCCTTTTGTCTTACATGATGTTAAACTGTACTTTGTCCCAGCTATATGACACTAAACTGTGCAGCACTTATAGTCCTAACTACAAGACTTTAAACTGCATAGTCCCTTCATATGTCTTACATGACATTAAACTGTGCATTGCTAGGGTTGTTGCTACCTCTTTTTTTCTCACACCGAGTATGACTCACGTGAGCTTAGAGAAAACCTCAACCATAACACTCTTTCTGGGCCGCTAACCATGCGTAAGTCCCAACACCATTTTTTAGTTCGTTGTCCCCAAGAACAACTTGATCACTAATTCATTATTTAATTGAACTACGTGGACTTTGGTCCTTGCCTTACAGGCTGGGTACGTAGGAAACCTCCCAATGTTCAAACCCAAAACCAATATATTTACATCGGTTCACCTCCATCTCAAATGATGTTGATTCATGAAACCGCCCCTAGAATCAATATCTTTACATTGGTTCACTTTCGTCCTTGTTATACGACGTTAAAATATACAACACTTTTTTCCATTATGACAATAAACTAAAATATTATTTGATACCCTCACCTGAGAGGGAACCATTATTTACATTGATTTTTCTATCATGTTTCATTTAAAAGACTACGTGAAAACATGGAAATACCCGAACATTTTATCTTGGGTGAAACCATCATTGCACTAAAGTCCCATTTCACCCTTCACATGTACGAACCAAATTTGTATAAAGGGTATTTCTAGAACTACGTGGGCTTGATTCCCATAATTATGGGATACATAGGAACGTTCGAGTGTCCCTCGAATCCAGCCCCAAGTCGTTTGGGCCTAACCCCAAATTCCACTTTCACTCCCCTAGCTGAGAAGTCCCCCTGATAACACACACTATGTATTTCTTACAATGGTCTAAGCTTTAAGACCCTAAACTAATATCTCTAATCCTTTTTTCCCACACGACGTTAAACTATAGTTTAAGAACTACGTATGGGTTGATTCCCATCCATATGGGATACGTAGTAAAGTCCAACATCTTAATTCAGGACCAAGCCATAACATGATTATGGTTAGCATTGATCTGTGTATCATTGTATACATTGGACAATACCCATATTTATGCATCATAATCCTAAACTAAAATATTTTTAGATCTTTATAACCCTTTTTCTTGACCTCTAGTCACAAAAATGTCAAATTTCTACGAGTTCTTTTGCCTGAATATGCAGTACGTGCCCTTAGGCAGACTTGCATAAACAGTCTACATAACAGACTTGTCAACCAAAAGATACTATTATTTGACTATGTAGCCAATGCCCTTAGGTGGCCCTGCATAATTCAACCCCCTAACGGGTTTGTTAAATATTGGTAACTTCATTCTTGGGAAGAAAGCTTCTTTTTCCTTGTTGGTCCTTAAATGACAGTATGTAGGGATCCACAAAATTAGCCATCCTTAACATATTTGTCCCATATCCTTTTTCATGATCTGAAAGTATTTAAGTCTATGGTTTATATTCTCCTTCCCTACGTTTTGGGTCAGACCTTCGTAGGAGTAATATCCATCCAGTTCTTCTATAATCTTGCTTGTAAATAGCTTCTCCATATTCAAGTACCACTTTCCATACATCAAACTCTATACATTGGAAAATTTGAATCTCCATAAACTTTCACTGGTTTTTAGCACTAGGAGATTAAATTTCTAAGAGTTGTTTTTCTTGACTATACAGCACATGCCCATAGGCGGCCTTGCATAAACAGTCTACATAACAGACTTGTTAGCCAAAAGATACTATTTATTTGACTATGCAGCCAATGCCCTTAGGTGGCCCTGCATAATTCAACCCCCTAACGGGTTTGTTAAATAATTGTAACTTCATTCTTGGGAACTACTTCTTCTAATACCTTTTAGCTCTTTTTCATATCATTCCTTGGATCCAAATATTCTTAAGTCATTGTATACATTTTTTTCCCTCATACTTGAGTATGGTACTATATTTTCAGATGAGTTCGTCAAGAAATTGAGTCAATTCTAATTCATTCAGTCAAATCTATTTTGACCTTAAATATTAGCCTCTTTATGTCTGACGTGCATGACTTTAAACTACCCACAAAGGACAAGGGAACTCTAAATAAAAGTCAAGTTCCTGCTTACTAAACATACATTTTTGTATGATTTAGGTAATATTGAGCAATTAAAAGGTTCAAAGATTGTATGGTTATTTACATTAATCCTAGTAAAAATAAAACTATGCTTACTAAGACCATTGTCTTAAGTAAAATCTAAATCTTGTAGAAAAAGAATGCAGGTACAAATGATTGAAGATGAAAGTATTTTTCATTGATGCACAGAAGATAAAAGGACATCCACAGACTGGAGTCTCTTCTCTTTTTCAAGAATTACAAAAGGCTTTCAACATAAGTCTCCAATTGATGAACCACATCTCAAGCTTCATCAGCAGCTACTTGAAGCTCATGCACTAGACCAACTTCACTCTTTTCAGCCTGATGGAGTGCTTTCTTGGAATCTTTAATGGTCTTCATACCATTTGTTTGAACTCCCTCTAGTGAATTATTGAGTTGGTCAAGTTCCCCAGTAACAACATCTAACTATTGATAAAGGTGCATCTTCTGGATGACTTTTTCTTTCATCTTATGCTTTAGGTCCTTCATCTTGGCAGCATAGTCCAGCCTCATCTCGGATACCGCAACCCTCAAATTCACCGATGTTGAAAGACAGTTTCACCCAGGTCAAATCTTCAGGACACTTTTTCTCCTCCTCTCTCCTGAAGATGACTTGTTTCACCGCGGTATGAATCTCTTGGTATCCAAAACTGCCAAGTCCTAGCATGATGAATTGGGATGACAATTGGGGGATCTTTGATGATATATCTTCTAAAGGCACCTCAGATATGATTTTCCATATATTGTTCCATGACTTGAGTCGTGAAAATATGAGCACCTTAAGAACCTCTGGGTGTGATGCAACATCATCATCATAGGGGGGCATGTAATCTGGGATTAACGCACTTAAGGAAGTGCCTTGTTCTGCTTCTTCCCCGCTGACCCTGGTTGCATCACCTTCTACTGCTGTTTGGGCAGAAGTTGAGACCTAACCTCTAGTTCTAACCATTGAAGTAGATAGCCTTGTTTTATCAATTAAAAGTATGGTTAGTTTCATAGAACAATAGAAGTCAGTTGTCTATATTGAAAACTCAGTCCGATCATTACCTAACTATAGATCAGCATCTTGAGTAGACTCCTCCCCATCCTTCCCAGTTTCAACAGGATCTTCAAGATGGGTCTCAGGAGGGTTTATTGGATTTAGTTCCTCTTGAGATAATGTTTATGCAATGGTAGGGTTGACATCAATGTCCACAACCTCTTCAGGAATTGGCAGTTCAGCAGCTTCTATGGATGGAACTGCATTTTATTTTCAGTCATGATTAGAAGTGTAAATTATAAGAAACTTTACTGGGCGAAGGATAACACTCATGCCCAAGGTCTTCTAAATCACATGACAACTTAGCATGACCATAAAATTATTCAGAAGACATGCAAGGATCCATAATTTCATCCAATGATATTTCAGAATCCTGGTTAGCCTCACCAGTGGGAGCATTTGATGTATCCCCTTAGCGACCCTCATTTTGCGGCCCTTGACCCTGGACAGCTTCTTTAGGAAGGATGGAAGATTCAGTTGATGTGGCCACCAATGATTCTGGTGCAGGTTCTTCTCTACTTATAGCAGTAATAGGAGCAATACTGGGAATAGATGTTGGCTCTTTTTCAAAACCAGCCAAGTCAGCTTGAATTCGCCTTTGTTCCACAGCACCCTCTGTGGTCCTCAAAGGAGCATCAGTCCTTTCCTTCATAGGGGAAATTGAATAAGCCCCTGTAATCCTAGGGAAAATGAGAAATGTTTTCATGGTTTAAGACTCATGATTACACGAAGGACTTACCACTTCTAATGAAGCGTTTATCTATGGACTTCCTCCTTCGCTGCCTTTGCTTCTTTATTTTTTTGGGAGTACCATCAGTCTTCCTTATTGGAACTTGGATTGGAAAATGGAAGGTCATTTCCAGATCCTCATTCATGGCTTACTGGCCTGGAGATATTTCTCTTGGTTCGCGAGGAGATTCAACCGAAACCCCGATCGCAGTACCACCATGGCTATACTATGGTGAAGGGACCTCAGTAGTTCCTTTCATTCCAAGCTGCAAGATGAAGAAAATAACTTTCTTAAGTAACAAAGCTTCAAATGGAATCAAGTTGCAAATTAAATAAGGAAATAAAACTTACATCTTCAGAAGCCACGTAATCGTGCCACTCCTCATCAATCCCCTCAGTGGTGCCACGATCAATAAATTCCTTCACCCACCTAGTGACAAGAACAGACTCATCAGTGGCGTATATGAGCATTTCCATCTCTCTAATGTAAGATCGCACTTCATTGGGGTATTCTTCGTATTGGATATTTTTAGAAGCCATAAGATTCCCTATTCCAGGAAGTTGTAGGCCCTCACACAAATCCTGCCAGGCAGTCTCAGTACCATTGTATAAAACCTTCCATAACTGGACAGCCTCTGGTCTTAGATATGAATGCTGCGAGGAAGGTCCTAAAATCTTTGACTTCAATTTCTTCCCAGCTCCTACAACTACATATAGAGAATAAGAAAATAAGACTTATTGCTTTATAAAGTACCAGTGATTAAATTACCACAATGAGGTAACTTACAAGGAGTTGATGGAGTGGGTCTTTTAATTCTGTCCGGAGGATTATATTGGGCATGAAACTACTTTACCACTGGTTGTGCCTCATCATCCCCATTTTGGGAATCCAGTGAATCAGTTCTAAAGGAGGAATCTGGCGAACCAGCTTCAGGTGGGGAATCATCACCTTCATGAGGAAGGGTTTCTTTTCTACAGTCCTATTCATTTTCCCCACTTGATAAACTAGGGGATTCAGTAACCCTTTGGGGTATGATGCTATCCAATGTTCGTCATAATATGTAGTCAAATTATGTTTTGCTTTTTCAACTGGTAGATCAAATACTGCCCCCGTCTTCTCCCTTAATGTCAGCAGCCATAGTTGCCGAGCAACCATCGGATGTTTCTCTAACCTGACATGTTCTAGAGGAGATACAGCAATCTATTGCAGACATTTGAATTGAAAGGCAAATCTATATGGATCATAGGCCTCGCATATAATTTCTCCGTTAATCCTGGAAACTAGCACACCATCCCTGCAAGCTAGCATGTATGCCCTCAAATCCATGTGGGTTGTTCCATCATCAACAAACCGCCCGGTTGGTGGATTTCCATAGGGAAAAAGTTGAATTCCTTAAACATGCTCAGCCTCACTTTCATGTCATAGGAATTAACATCTAATGGAGAAACTCCAGATAATTCTTGCACTGATGGCCTGAAAGAACTTCCAGGAATTTGTAATCCATTCTGTACATTGTATGTCATGAAGTGAGTGGCGATCCATCCCCATAAAACTCGGAATGGTCCCACTATTATTAAAGGAGATTTACCCATGAAGACATGAAGTAAACTCCTGTGAATATTTTCTAAAATAGGGGTAGCCAACCCAACCATTTTTCCTCATCCAACTTTTCCGCAATGACGAAGGTCCCTCGCCTAACACCTCTCTTCGAATCCCTGACTGGTAAGAGATAAACGTTGAGCCACATTGCCAAGAAGCCCGCGAGATGAGTCTTCATTGAGATCCTTTGATTCACCTCATATCGCCACTTCCCGAACTCTCCTTCTTCTAGAGTTAGCTAGAATGTGCCAGGAGCACCCCTCTTCTCAGGTTTTGGGCAGGTGGTAGGATGTTTGGGACTCTTATCTGTGGATTTCTTTTTCTGGGATCCTTCTTCTTTCGGCTCCTTCTCCTTTGGCTCCCTCTCTTTCTTCTCAATAAAAAATATATTCATCCATTCCTCCAGATGAATATCCTTTCTAGAATGAGTTAATGATGTCTCTGAACTTTTGATCCTATAGAATATCTTAAATAATTCTTGAGCTAAAGCAGGATTCTTCTCTAAATCATTCCAAGTCACCTTTTGTGGAATGAATTCATCGTACATGTCACCCAAAATTGGAGCCACTGAGATCTTGTGGACATCCCGCAGACTGATTCCTACTTCTCCAGGAGTCAGATGGAAAGAATTAGTTGCTGGGCTCTAGTGGCTGGGTATCTCCAGCAGGAAGTAATCATGTCTTTAAACATATGTTTGCCCAACCAAGACAGCTTCGTATATCACCACTCCTTTCAGATCCTTGACAAACTTTTCACAGGTTTGTCGCACCTAGTATACCCACATCCATGTTGGCTTCACGCCTCCCCCAGGACTGAAGTCCCAACTTTTCTTCCAGCCATTGGATTGATCCATCTGTGCATTTCATGAGATTGAAGGATGACAATGTGGTTGCAGCTCAGGCGTATGTGGTTTCATATCTGGAGTACAAGGGCTATGATGCATCATGTGGGCCTTCTCCACTGTTCCATTAGTTATAAATACTCCTCCACCTGAGATATTTGCTGAAGCAGAGTTGGTGTAATTCTGAAACCACGAAAATGGGAGATAGTTCTTTGGTTCTAGAAATGTAACTTCTCGCAGATGACCGTAGTCATAAAAAGGAAAATAAATGCTTTGGAGGAAGTCGCGGTGAAATTTCTTCAGATACATAGCCATATACGGAAGAGTACTACTTTTGATGGTATAATAATCATGGCCAATAATGTTCATCATATCATCAATCCGCTTGCTAGCCAGTTCATAAGCTATTCCAGTTCTAAGATCCATTGATTCTGCACAAAATTTGAGTAAATGGTCTTTTAAGTAAGTTGATTTTTCATAAATTTGTGATGGAATTTCAGAAAAAATGGAAAAGGCATTAAGGCGTGAAAGTCTAATCTTGGCACGCAAGTATGGATGTGTCGCGCAAGTGTTAAATGTGCCGTGCATGTTTCTATCATGCAAGTATCACCACGCAAGTCCTATTACCTTGACAGTAGTACGACGGTGAAGAAACAGTGGAAAACGAGAGACTTTCATGGCGAAGGTGACCCATGCGGCGAGAGCTCGAGAATCTGGAAATCAGATTTTTTGCGCGGAAAAGGACAACGTATTTATAGGCCAGGCTACCCACTTGCGTGCCTACAACAGGAGCACTCCAGCCCTGCGCGACTCAAACTTGAACGCTGCCCTCTACGCCATCAACACTTGCGTGCCGCTTTTCCTTTTATTTTTTTCTTTTCCTCAGAGTCAAATCCGCTTTTCTTTTGGATCCAACTCTGAGGGGGGACTTTTGTTGATGCTCCATTCGTCACAAAATATAAAGATTGGAAAAGGGGATTGTCTTAACTCAAAGTGATTAAACCTTTGGAAAAATATCAAAAATTGAAAAAGGAAGGAATAAGAAGAATGTCGCACAAGGGTTGCGCAGGTTCTACGATGGTCGCGCAAGTACACTTGCACGCCGCAATGGTCGCCCAAGTACACATGCACGCCGCAATGGTCGTGCAAGTAAACCTGCACGCCCTACATGATAACCGCCCCTGGGTCTTCTCCAGTCTATAAATAGACCCTGTGGGTCCCCCATTTCGGAGTGGAATTTTTCCAGAAACTCAGAATTGAGCTCTCGGTGCCCTAGTCTCTTCTCAAAGCTTCCGAAACACTTCTAAGGTAATTTCTTACCAAGAATGGAATATCTAAAGAGGGGGAGGAAGGCCTAAGTGTTGAAACTCATCAACACTTGCGCACCTGAGTGGCCATCCCTTAAGGGAAATGGCCACACTTGCGCGCTTCCTAACTCCTTCAATAGAACATGCGCGCCACTATTCTGGAAGAACCTCAAGATGATTCTAAAGGCTTTAACCAAGAGTCGCTCAAGTATTACCCTGTTGGTTAACCGTCGCTCATGTATCCATGTGTTGCGTAGGTATACCTGCGCGACCAGGACTTGTGTGCCCATGCAGTACCTACGTGGCTGCCAGGACTTACGCGCCCCTGCCTGTTTGGGAACCCTTCTTGCCCATTTCACCCCTCTTATTCCATTCCACCTCTCCTATTCAAGATTCAGTCTTCAAGACACTCTTCAAATCCATTTATGGTATGATTTCTTGATTTGGATTCCTTATCTGAAAGGAACTCTATGGAATATGTCTCAAAACCTAGTGATTTAAAAATATTTATGTCACTAAAGATTGAGATTTCATTCATTCAACCTCATCCGTTAAGATGAGAGAACTCAATAATATGGGCCTCCTTTTCAAGAGTAAGCCCCAGTCTCAAATATGGGCCTCCTTCATAGGAATAAGTCCCAAGTCCTCATTAACCTAGGCCTCCATTTTAGGAGTAAATACCAGTCTTAATTCTCATTGATTTTGGGTATCCTCCTTAGGAGTAATCCCCAAGTCCCCTAATTTTGGCATCCTTTTCAAGAGTAAACCCCAATCTTAAAATTCCCAAATATGGGAATCCTCTTTAGAATTAAGACCCAACCATAATTCTCTTAACCTGGGCCTCCTTTTTAAGAATAAGCCCTAGTCATAATCATTAACCTGGGCCTCCTTTTCAGGAGTAAGACCCAGTCTCAAATATGGGCATCCTCTTCAGGAGTAAGCCCCAAGTCCCTTAATTTTTTTTATGTCTCTTAACCTGGGCCTCCTTTCCAGGAGTAAGCCCCAGTCTTAATTTCTCTTAACCAGTCCTAATTTACCTTTGATCTGGGATTATTTCTCAGGAGTAAAACCCAATCATAAGTCCTCTCCTAACTTTGGCCTCCTTTTAAGGAGTAAGCCCCAAGTTAGAGTATTCAAATCTCCATGAAGCACATATACCTTTATGGACCCTGTTCCTGGATTTCTTCCCTGAAGTAAATCCTAATATTCCTTTATTTGGGCAGTCATACATATATAAGTCCCACATTATTTCTTATGATTGCATCTTTCATGGCACAATTGTATAATTTTTACCAATACCTCTTGTTTCTCACACCGAGCATGACTCATGTGATCTTAGAGTGTAAAATTAATTATGACATCCTTCTTTGAGCCATCAATCATAAACGTCATACTCCCTTACTCGAACTACGTGGGTTCTGATTCCTTTTCTAAAAAAAAAGGATATGAAGGTAGCCCATCTGCGGGTTCGATCCCAACTCTGAACTAATACATGTCCTTCTGAATGAAAATAAACTTCAAGTGACCCACTGAGTGGCTTTAAAACTAGCATGGTCATCATAATGACCAAGAGACTTCTATATAAATGTGTCGAAGGATACCATTGACCAAGAATCTCTAATAAATACAGATGATTCTCTATCGATGAAGATCCTCGACTACATATAATAGATTCTCTACATTTCCCACATATTTAATCATTGATTGTCATATCTGAAGGAAAGCTCATTTTATACTTGGTAATGTAATAAGGATTCACGAAAATTACTTAAATCTATAAAGAGAGTCCCGGAATAGAGAATAATTCCCCTCAAAAAGGTGTTATGAGTCCGAACTCCCATCCTCTCGACCAATGAAAATTCCAAAGCTTTATCAGTCCACAAACTAATGATCACCTACCATTGGAATGTAAGTCCAAATGGATGTGGAATCATTGGATTTTTCCGGTTCTACAAACAAACCCTTTAGAAACCGATTGTAATGTTTGAACCTCCCGTCAAGGAGGTCATCCCGAAATTCCGAGGGAAACCGCACCTTATTGTGGAATTCCTTGGATTATTCTCCTTGGATTACACTTTTACCCCTAATCTAGACTTAGATTCTTCTATGTTAGCATTCTATGAGATCTACATTCCCTTGGTTATTAATTGGTAACTCGCTTAATAGATATCATTTTCATGTTTCCCTATTATGTCTTGGGAACTTCACTACCTATACTATCACGAGGTGATGTCAGTTCTATTTATGCCTCACATGAACTATTAACATTAAATTGTAATTAATTGATTAATGATCTGGTTACGTATTCAGACACCAGGCGAGGGCTGAAGCAGGTACTTTAGTTTTTAGTTATATTGTATTGTTTTCATCACTTTATATATGCAATCATGCACACTTCTATATTCCATTACAACGACTGGATGTTATAGACACCATTGGTGGTGGCCCAATGAGATTTATCTCACACCCTCTTCGTGCGCCATTTGGTACTCGTAGTATATTAAATGACTGTAGGTGTTGAAAAAGGAAAGCATACGGCTTCAATAACTCGATTTCTTGATTATTAAGATGAATCTTGATAAAAATGACCGAGTCCGATCTAGGGGTTCTTGGATTAGACCTTTTTTATTTTAATTTATGGAACTATTATTACTATTTTCTTGTATACATGATTTCCAGTTTTCTAGTTACATGACATTACATCATCATTGTTCCTGTTGATATAGTTATTATTATTCTCGTTTATCTATTGCATCAGGTGGCTTCTTCTGTTTATTCATATTACTTCAGCTATTTATTAATATATATATCCTTCCACTATGATACACTCTACTGATGAGGGGATAGTCTCCACATGGACACACCCTCGACCCTCACTACTAGTTGGCATACTCTGGAATTTGGGGAGAACAGCTTGTGGTCATGTGACCCACTGGGATCAGGGCACCCGTTCAGTGGCATTCGGGTATGGGATATCACAAAGAGGTATCATAGGTGGAATATTTTCTTGGATTACTATTTGGAGACAATATATTATATAATAGGAATGTTGGGGACTTGGTTATAAGCCGCGCTTGGGCGTCGCGAACCCATGTTCGGGGAAAAACCAAATTTCCTAAATTATAATTTTTGTTACTCTTTCCTATTATAGTTTATGTTATTTCAAAATTGAGAGACTGATATGTTGTGTGCTGTGGATGATTATTACTGTGGTTGAGGTTTTTCTTTCATCCTTGGCATGATGATATGAGGGTAAGAAAAATTGTTACATGCATCATTATAGGCACCCAGAATTCAGATTTCATGCATATTGCCATGCCATTTAGGTGCATTTCACTTCATTGCATGGCTTGATATGTCTATGATTGTTGAGTGATGTGGTGGTAGTTTTATTGTAATTATATTACATTGGCTATGATTGATTGATTCTTTGTCTCAATTCATGAGGTTTATGGGCCCTCATGAGTTAGGATGAGTAATTTAATAAGTCGATCCATTAGGATATAAAGAAATGGGTGTCGTTTCTCGTGATAGTTGTATGGGAACTGATTCATCGGAAATGGATATCCATTATAAATTGAATCCAAAAATATAAAATGAATTGGTTTCACATCCTTATCATGCCTTGTCATATTTATGAATGGTAAAGGAGTGAACTAGGAAGTTAACTAAAAAATGGCATGAAACTTAAACATGAGCACTTATCGATACATGGCCATCTAAGCTGGTAGTTTGGATATTATGCCTTGGGTAATGAGTTTTCATATGTTCATTTTCCACTAGTTATGCTATCTTATGCTCCTAATATTTTTCTAAGGTGTGTTGTTGGCATTTTTAGACCATTGATACCATGATATCATCGTGTCATTCTCCTGGTGGGTGGTGACGACCATGATCTAGACATGGTGGGACCTAAGCCTCCAGTCATACCTCCAAGAGGTCCACTTGAGGAACTGCCTATTTACTTGATCTAGGCACTAATACCCAAGTCCATGATAGTTTCTTACATCTAATGCAGTCCGGGCTTTGTGTTCTATGGGTTTCACCTATGATGGTTGATCTTACCCATACCTTCCAACAGCAGCATCCTCCTACTTTTTCAGGGGATAGTGGTTCTTAGGCCGATGAGTCTTGGATAGAGGCCATGATGTCTATCTTTGATCATCTGGATATGCCTCCATAGGTGATTTTCAAGATTTCTACATACATGCTGTGCGAATCGACCAAGAATTGTTGGGATGTGGTTACCCAGGCTGATTCTCATCATGGCATGTTATGGGTTGATTTTCACACTACCTTCTATGATCATTTCTTTTCTTAGGAACTAACCACTGATAGAGCCTAAGAGTTCATGTATCAGAAGTAGGTTTATTTTTCGATTATGTAATGTTCATCATGTTTCACTAATTTATATGTATTTTCATAGCTTCTATCCAGTGATATGATTTTCGGTGCTAGAAATTTTGAGGATGACCTCTAGTATGCCCTGGGAACTCAGGTGAATATCATTTTCCTTCTTACCTTTTATATAGTAGTGGATCTAACCATTATCACTGAACATAACCTGAGTGATGGAACAAGTACCAAGATTAAAGGATCAGTGCCACATTAGGCCAGTAGTTCATCCGGAGTCAGGAAATGTTCCTTTAAGGATTCTCATCAGGGTAGTGGAAGCCAGAGTATCTAGTTTTATAGCATTATGGTGTGTCATCTCTATTGAATACTAGGGAAAAAGATTCCACAATGTGATAGAGATCCTATGGAGTGTCAGGCATGCAGGCATATAGGTCACTTTAGTTTTTCTATAAGACATTTCCATCGACTTCAAGTGGAAAAGGATCAGCATCTGCTCCACCCATAGGAGCATGTTCTTTTGCGACGCATCAGTAGGGGAACTGAAATAGCACCAGAAAGTTTGGCTAAGGTTGAGTTCATGGATGTTGTAGTATTATTCCTAATCACCAGAAGATCCAACAGATCATTCACTATCTTGGTAGTCCATATGTTGTGGAGGGGCATGGATCAATCAGTTCCATGCTTTAGAGTTGATATACATGGATCAGGTTGTGGGACCATCAATTTTATGTGGTAATATTATAGTAGAATCCACTATTTTCTCTTATTTTTTTGATAAAAGTGCTTCAAACTCTTTATTTTTGTATCAATTGTGGATGTTCTCAGACTAGAGATATAGTATCACTATGGTGTAATGACCCTCGATACACTATTAGGAATATGGATGAAGGGAATACGCTAGTGTAGGGACTATCCCCTTTTAGGTAGGAAGTTACCCTTTCTTGTTTAATCTATTTGTTCTCAAGATAATTGTATTTGATGTCATTATCGGGATGGATTGGTTAGTGAAATATCACATTTTTTAGACATCTACAATAGTAGGGTATCTTCTACATCACTAGAAGGCATCATTATCTGTTCAATGGTGAGTGGGATGTCCAGGCTAGTAGCTATGGACCAAATCATCAAGGATAGGTTAAGTGACTGTCCATATTGACAGTATTTTCATGAAGGATCAATGTTTCCTTCATACCAGTTTCCCTCCAGTATTTGATCATTTCAGGGAAGTATTTTCCAGTGACTTTTTTGGATTAACTCATATGAGAGAGGTAGAGTTTAAAATTGGGCTTATTCTAGGAGCATATCTAGTGTCCATTCCTCCATACAGAATGGATCCTACTAAGCTTCAGTAGCTCATGCAGTAGATAGAGGACCTATAAGCCAAAGGTCTTATATGGCCTAGCATATCCTCTCAGGGTTCACCGATGCTTTTTAATAAGAAGGCAGATGGAACTCTTCGTTTATGTGTGGATTACAAAATTTTGAATCAGCTTATGGTTAAGAAACAGTATCCACTTCCTAAAATAGATGATATCTTTGACGAGCACCAATGAGAAAAGGTGTTCTCTAAGATTGACCTGAGATCAGGATGTCATCAGGTGTGGGTCAGACCATCAAACATACCTCGTACAAATTTCTATAGCATGTATTCTATGTACGAGTATCTTGTTATGATGTTCAGTGTTAATAATTATCCTACCATTTACACGGCTTTGATTAATAGGGGTTTCCACCCCTATTTGTACAGTTTTTTCATGGTCTTTGTGGAAGACATCTTTATGCATTCTCTCACTCATAACAACCAGGACAAATATCCTGAGATAATTTTATGTACACTCAGAGAGCATCATATTTATGCCAAGTTTTCTAAATGTAACTTCTAGATCAACAAGGTCCACATGTTGGATCATGTTATCTCAGAATCAGGAGTATCCGTTGCCCAGAAAAGTTCATTATTGTAGTTTTCTTAGAGAATTCCGAAAACGTGTTTTATATCAAGAGTTTCTTAAGGCTCACTGGACATTACAGGTGTTTCATATAGGACTTATCACATCTTTCTCCACCTCATAATAGACTTAAATATAAGGGTGTTGTGTGTATGTGGTTAGAAGTATGTGTGAAATCCTTTCAGGAACTGAATGGGAGGCTTGTCTTGGCATTTATTATGATTCTTCCAGAACTAGGTAAAGGTTAGATCATTTTCTACGATGCATCAGGAATTGGACTAGGAGTAGTGTTGATGCAGGAATACAAAGTTATTACTTACAGATTTTGGATGTTGAGGAATTATTGGAGAAATTTCCCGATGCACAACCTCGATCTAGTAGCAGTTGTCCATGCCTTACGTTGATGGAGATATTATTTGTTGGGTGATACCTTTGTGGTGTATACAGATCAAAAAAACCTCAAGTATATATTTTATCAGCATGAATTGAACCTTAGATAGTGGATATGTGTTAAATATCTACAATCCTTTTATTTTGAGCTTGCATATATGTCCGTAAAGGGTAATGTGGTCATTGATGCACTGATTTGGAAAACTGAAACGCAGGTTGTATAGGAAGAATGTGATGAATGGAAGTCAAAGACCATCTTTTCTAAAAATAAACTTTTGTTTCAAGATATTAAAGAGTAGTCTTACCTCTCACCCTTGAAATATACCTCTTCCCTCATTGAGAAGGGAAGTGTTTTCAATTTTTAAATCCTAATGGTTTTGTTTTCTGTGAGAGTATATCAGGATATAACCCACCTCCAGATTGTTCTGTTGATAGAGATGATTTCATGCATCAACGTGGACCTATCTGGGTTTCTGTAGATATCATAGAAGAGTTAATGAAAGAGTCCAATGCTTCTCAGTAGGAATTTCATCCAAGAAAATTGAATATGTATCAAGATATGTGATGCCGGTATCGGTGGCCTGAAATAAAATTCCAAATAGCAGGATTTGTCACCAGGTGTTCCACTTGTCACCAAAAGATGGCAGAGCACCAGAGACCTGTAGGCTTGTTACAACAGCTTCCAGTCCCGTAATGAAAATGGGAAAATGTTACTATGGATTTTGTAGTGGTTTTAGCTTGGTTGTCGAGGGGTAGCGAAGTAATCTGTGTCGTCATTGACCGACATACAAAATCATCCGACTTCATTTCTATATGGGATACTTTCTATGTTTATTAGATGTGAATGTTATATGTCTGTGAGATCATACGATTACACAGGGTTCCATGTAGTATCATTTCAGTTAGGGATTCTCATTTCACATCAAGGTAATGGAAATGTTTGATGAAATCTAAGGGAACTTAGGTGATTCTAAGCACAGCTTTTCACCCTTAGACTGATCGACAACCAGGACATAAAATATAGGTTCTAGAGGATATTCCCTAAGCATGATTACTTGATTTCGGTAGTTCTTGGGAGAAGCATATCCCTCTCTTTGATTGAGATTTTAATAACAGTTTTCATGTGATGATTCATATGGATCCTTTTGAGGCCTTATATGGTAATCCATGTCGTTCACCATTGCTCTGGCTAGAGGCCAGTGATGCAACCCTACAGGGTCATTTTTCTGTTTAGTAGATTTCAGAATAGTTTCAGCTGATCGGGATGTGTTTGACTACATCTCAGGTTAGACAAAAAACTTATGTCGATCTTCATAAAAAACCTCTTGAGATTGAGGTTGGAGATAATGTTTTTCATTTGGTATTACCTAGCCTAGGGAATATGTGGTTAAGGAATCAAGGACAGTTGTCTCCTCGTTATGTTGGGTCATTCAATATTCTCAAGATAGTTAGGTCGACAGCCTATTAGTTTCTACTACTTTAGAGGAATTTTCCCATGCATGTCATCTTTCATGTATCACAGCCTCTCCAATATCATGATGACATGTCTCATACCTTTGATCCAGAGGAATTCGAGTTACATACTGATGCTACCTTAGAGGAATACTCAGTACGCATTATTGACAGAAGCACGAAGGCTCTTTGATGAAAGTTTGTACCTCTCGTATGGATGTTATGGCAGCACAACTGATTACAAAACGAGACATGGGAGAGGAAAACTGATGTATGTGCCCAATGGCCAACTTTTTTCTCAGACGGTGTTTATTTACCCTTTGAATGAGAACTCAGGGTGGGGGGGCGAGTTCGTTTTATGGGAGAAGTCTGTAAGAACCATGTTTTTCACTCTGGTATGGATCCTTTAATTCTTAGTCTAAATCATTACATTGTACCTAATGTTAATGCCTAATGAATTAGTAAAGGTTCCAAGGGTGTTCGGGTCCTGTTCAGAGCTTGAAACCCATCTTTTTGGGAAAAACTGGCTTGGCATATGGTTCAGAGTTAACCGTGCAAGAATTCTGCATGGTTTGGCACACCATACAGATTGTATTTTTTCGGACAGAGCCACCTCACATGGTTGGTGCACAGCCCTGCGGCCTAACTGTGTGAACGACCCTTTTTCCAAGGTACTCATGCATGTCTTGTGCACAGTTTGAAGAACCCATGAGGATGATGTTATTTTGGGTACAATGGTCTCACAATGTTTCTGCATGGTTTGATAAACCATGTGGAATAACCATTCACATGATGAAATTCTTTGTAAAATTTCCAAAATTCCCTTAATGATCTATTTTATCTTCCTCTTGTTCCCTAATCCATGAACCAGTAGGATTAAGCCTTTTCCTTTCATTTTGGAAGTTTTTGAGGGACAAAGCTCAGGATAAAGAGATCTACATCATCTAGAATCAAATCAAGATTTTATTCGTCACATTGGATGAAAAACGATAAGTACTGAAGACCACATTAGATGTTCGTATTCGCTTTTTCTCCAGACCTAGATATCGTCATGTGAGCGTTTTTTACCTTTTCCTAGATCTACTCTGATATGAGGCAATTCAAAGGCCGATACCAGAGAAGGATAATCATACAACCCTAAGGTGGGTGTTCTATAACTCATCCCTAATGTTTTGTGTATTTTGAAATATCTTTGTGGGGCCTGCCAATTTCAACATAAGTCGTTTCTTAAATATTAATTTCATGATTATACTTGTTATAATAATATGGTTATGCTCTTTCCAAATATGTCATTAGTTGTAAAGAGTTACACCCACAACTCAATCCGCCACATGTCGAAGGTTATTCCATAATTGGGTTTTAGTGTTTCGGCAAGTTTGAGCCACTATTTCGGTGTGCCTTTGCTTTACCTTCCTAAAGCTGAGCCTTACCATAATAAATTACTTGTTATTAATGACAATTGCATAATGGGATGTACCATGTATTCTCACTACTTAACCCTCCTAAGGTATGTGCTTTAAATTGATTATTAAATGTGAACTGTGAAATGGAAAGTATACTAAGTATATAACATGGCCTTATTAAAAGATATTGAATAAAAGTTACATTTCTGTAGCTCTCCTTTCCCCATTGACGGAAGGTAGTGTAGTGAACCTCAATAATTGAAAAAGACTTAATTATTTAATATGTCCATATTAAATGGATGAAACCCTACTTATCATATCCACACAAATAGATTACAAGGCTTAAACCTAATGAAGGATTACATGATTACAATATCAAATAGGAATGGACTGAATCGAGCTCACCTTGGATTCTGAGAGGAGAATACCTTGGGTCTCGGGAACCCAATTCCGATTCAAGGATGTGGTTCTCTTAGGTTGATACCCACTGTAACATCCCAGTTCCAAAAGCCACCCAGAGGCACCCCGTACCCAGTTGGTCACATGGCCTAAAGAGCATTTCCCAAAACGCCAGAGGCTACTAACTAGAAGCGAGGGACTTGGGTGTGATAGTAAGGAAACTATCCCGTCATTGGCAGAGTACACATCAGAAGTAAAGAACACATACAATAGAGGAAGCAGTAAAAATCCAAAAATAGTAAATAGCAGAAGACTAAAACAATAAAAATCCGGGGCACATATGTATATATGAAATAATTCATGATATATTTGTCTAGGAAAGCAGCCAAAGAATTCACAATGCCGAATACAATACTAAAACAAATTACAAAAGAAAAACAGATAATGAACTCCTCAGCATCACAAGCCTTGGCATGGTCCCATGCTATCATGCTCTAATGCAATCAAGTACCTGAAGTTGAAGGGAACTTTCCCTTGTCTATACCTTCAGCAACATAATCAGTTTTGGCACAAAATCATTACCAAAATAGGGTGTGAGACTAAATCACAGTAGGAAACCACCTGAAGATCTCTTCCGAATAGTCAGTGAGTATATGGCCGGTAAAGTATAGTAAACAGTAAACAAGAAGCAGTGAATGGGATAATACACAACATTAAACAATCCACAGAACAACAAGTTGTAGTGAAGCAAAAAGATAACCAAAAACAGAAATTCCATCTACGAAGTACCCCCATCCATCCCCTATGGTCCTATCCAAGAAGCACCAACAACCCTCTGGGCAGTACACTCAGCCTAACCCCTCTGGTTTGGTCATATGAAATTATAATACTATTTGAAGACGCATGCTCAATCAATTCCCCTTATAGTCAACGGTAGTTAGGGAATCTCTAAGGAAGATCACGCGGTCTAATCCCCTTGTAGCCCCGAGGTCTAGATATTCTCTAAGGCAGCTCACTCCGTCAATTCCTCATATATCCTGGAATGGTTTAAGGAAATTCACACAAACTAAGACTCTTTAGGGAAGCTCACTCGGTCTATCCTCTAGTAGTCTATAAAGCTCAAGACTCTTAGAGGAATCTCACTCGATCTATCCTCCTATAGTCTATAATATCCAAGACTCTCTGGGAAGATCACATGGTCTATCCCCTATAGTCTATAAGGTCCAAGACACTATGAGGAAACTCACTCGGTCTATCTTCTTATAGTCTATTGCACTAGGTTCTCACGGTCTCCTGACAGTCAGTATATAATAATTCTATAAGGCCAAAGTAATCCCACAGAGCTACTTGGCTAACCACTCTACAACATAACAAGAATGTCAGAGAACAACACTCCATCCTACGGTCACAAGGCATGAAAAAAGGCATAACGGCCAAAGGTTGAACATGACCAAATTGTCATAAATGGAACAAGTCATGGGAAAAAACATCCAAGGAAAGAAATTATCCTCATAGATAACCAAATTACCTCTACACAACCCTACAAGAAAGGCAAGAAAACAATAGGGGAAAAACAGTAAACACGCAATACCCCGTTCAAGGGTATTGGTGGGAATTTGACAATAAACTCAAAGAATTTGAATGGAAAGGCACAAACCACCTACCTTGATGCTAGAAGATCTATATACTTGAACAACAAGACCTGAATCTCCTTAGAACGTTGTAGATCTACAAAAATATCCAAAACGCACAACCCAAGATAACTTGAGAAAGAGGAGGAATTGGAAAACAAAGCTCTAGGAGAAGGAAGATCTTACCGCTATAGTTCCAGTGCAATCGACAACGGTTGATTCAGAGAATGGATGGAGGCTCAAGGGCTCAGATAAGTTTAGCGGCCATACGTGATGCTCTCGGTCGAAGAAGCTGGAGAAGAAGACAGTTCTAGAGATTAGGCGCGACCCTTGTCCATTTAATGAAAAACAAAGTACACAACATGTACTTTTGGAGTACACAGCAAGTACTAGGCTTTTATGTACTCCGCTTTAAGCGGCCTCCACATCCCCCTACATGGCTGTGTTTATGGCCCAAACACGGCCATCACATTTCCTCGCGTGACAAGTGTGTACACAGCGTGTACTTCAAAATTTTCCAAAAAATCCTCTTTTCTCAAAAACATCAGAAAAAGCAAAAACATGCCTGAAGCGAAGGTCCGGGTTCTAACAAACTTCCCCTCTTAAAGAAATTCTTCCCCAAATTTCCCAAGTGAGGTGTAGAAAAAGAAACCCCGAACAACTCCAGCCACTGCCATTAGACATCGGCCTCACTACAAAATATTTCACTTTTTACAATGGGAGCATATCTGTTGGTAAAAGTTCATTTTTTGTTGGTAAAACGTTTTACCAAAATATATGTTTTTGTCACTAAACTGTCGGTAAAAACTCTGTCACTAAATGTTTTTGCGATAGATAAAATAGTTCTGTTGAAATTATAATAATACCAACAGATAATATATATGTTGGTTAAAGTGTTTAGCAGTAGCTTCTGATGAAAAAATTTTCTGTTGGTAATAATATTACTAACATATAATATTTATTTATAAATCACATTTGAATAAAAATTATAAATTTTTATTTCTATTAAAATTTCATATTATATTTATTAATTTATCATATATAATATATTTTTTTTAATTATTAAGTCGAAAATGAATTTAACACATGTTCAAACTTATAAAAAAATAATTATATTAATAATTAAATTCATTAAAAAATGAATCAATACAAAACTCATCCCCCAACAGGATCCATCACACCCATTAATACAAAATCCATCCCCCCCCCCCACCATGGCAACAACACCCATCCATACCACATCAGGGACTAATGATCACCAACAACCCATACATGCCCTTGGACCAGCGAGTCAGCTCCAGCCAATTCATGCCACACCCCGAACCAACGAACTTCAACAACTCATCTATACCTCAAGACTAGCGAGCCCACTCCAACTCAAATCAGTGCCAAATATCTGTATGAATTGAAACTAAAATATGAATAGAGGTATTAAAAAATTATTTCCATAGAAATAATTTTTCAACATCCCTGCTGATATTTCATCAGATATATATGAACTCTGGTCCATATATAATGTTTCCCAAACCAACTAAAACCCCTAAAAAATGGTTTCCAAGATAAAACTTTAACAGAGTCAATTCAACGAAAAAAATTGTTTTCTCAAAACTAAAATGATAGAATGAATCTCTCCCATCCTTTAGAGTTGAAAAGACCGAAGAAATTCAAGAAGTATCAGCAATGGTGACCTCAACCACCACCCCAATGGACGTGATTTTCTTCACCAAACCCGTTGAGCTGTACAGTCACTAGCTGCATGAGACACTTGCATTCTCAGGTTTGTGACCGTGGAGCACATCCCCACCCACCGGTGGACCCTTTCTGCTAACCAAGCCATTCCCTGGTGGCACTGCCTCATTTTTGGCCTCTGAAAAATCTTTGAAACCTATGTGGTTCCCTTCTTGTTAATGAAAATGCAAACCCAAACTAGCCTGAGAGTCCTGTTCTTGAGGTGGACTTGATGGATCCTTACTGGAATGTATTCCTAGTGTAAAGTTATCTCTTCTCTTCCTACAAGTACATCGATGAACTCTTAGATTTTCCTATGAAGTGACCACTTCAATTATCATTTCACATCCCATATTATGAAGTAATTATTCGAGCGAAAATAAGCAATTGATTATATTGAAAAAGAAGAAGAAAATGAATGTGAATTCATGTGCTGTCACCAAGATACATAATACATCCACTAAAGTCACAGAGAAGGTATGAAAGAAAATCAACACAATAATTTTTAAAACTCAAAATGATAGATTCAGCTTCACTCATTTGGACTAGAAAATCCAATTAGCTCTCCATATATGGAGCGATATCACAACACTAAGGATAAAAATAAATAGCATTGGAGGAAAGAAAAAACAACTAAACAAAAGAAAAAAACAACACTAAATAGAAGAAGAAAGCAACACATCAACACAAAACAATATGAAACAGAATTAAAAACACTAAATAGTAGGTCATATGATATAATAAGAAGAAACATATCTAAACTAGAATTAGAATCACATGGGGATAGTAGTAACACAAAATTAACACAAATAAAATTAAAACAGAATGAGTTGGTGGATAAATCCAGTGGAATAGAGGATGAAATAGGAAACTTATTCATAATGAGGAAGAAATAATAGTAGCAGTAGAGTATCCTCCCATTGAGGGGAATTTATTACTGAGTTGATTCAGGAATAATATATAGTGGATAGTATTCTGGGTACCTCTTTGTTTTAGGTGGAATCCTCCTCTTTCACATTAGTTGTAACAAATTATATCTCAGTGTCTCTATCCACATATCAGCCTTCCACACATACCACTTGATCAACCTTGGTTTTTGGTTGGGCCTCCAAGTGTTAATTGGATGCCTACAAGTCTTCATGAGGTCGACCAATACGAATCCTGGTCCAAGAAAGGTATGCAGTGGTGAATAACTCAAAACAACCCTAGTGGGAACTACTTCAAGAAAGAAATTGTAGCACATGAATCCGAATATCCCCAACCAGGGAGCCACCAGAACCATATTTGCTACGGCTCCAACCTGAACGGCGTGACATGAACCCTTCGCCAAGAAAGGCTCCATCAGCAACACAACATGAACCCAAATCCAAATCACGAATGAGAATCCATTCATTGATGAACATGAGCCCTCCGGGGTGGCATACACACGCGGACCTCCATCCCTTTTCTTTCAGTGGTCCTATAATCTTGATGTAGTGCATGAGAACCACAATCAAGTAGACCGGCACCTCATCGAGCCACCTGAGATACTTTTTCACAACCATAAGTAGTGACGCATGCTTCCAGATTATTTCAGCACCACACCGACAGTAGGGGAAGTGCCTCTTGTGCACACGTAGTTCAAACCAATCCCATGTATTGGTTCCTGTGAGTTTTAATAGAAAAGTAAAGAAATACATTAAA
This sequence comes from Viscum album, assembly GCA_963277665.1. Lineage (NCBI taxonomy): Eukaryota > Viridiplantae > Streptophyta > Magnoliopsida > Santalales > Viscaceae > Viscum > Viscum album. Next base: position 251,951,620 of record OY728156.1, on the reverse strand, counting down.
TAATATCAAGCTATCAAACAGGCTCCAATATGAGTAATGTTGCTATATTAATATAAACCCACATATAACATATTTTATCATAGAACAAGGATTACAGGTAATACATAACCGGCTTGAACCATCACTTACATTCATATCAATGATATTAAAAGAATTCACTGACTTCAAATTCCAAAACATGATGTTGAATGTATGATTTGAGAAAATGCATTAACATTGCATGAATTTGAGGTCAAACTGGGAAGTGATCAAGGAAGAAATTATAAACTACCGTCTCCACAAGGGGACTTCCTGGTAGTTATGTGAAGGACCTTGGAAGGGAATCTAACAGGTCCCTTGACTTTCAGCTGCTTGGCCTTGGCACCATGAACCAGATCAGCACACACTAAAAACAACATAAAAATAGGGCAAGAAAAAGTCACCTCTAAAATAATAGAGAGAATAAAAAATTGGAACAAGGACTAGAATTCTTTTACATATTACTGAATCCATTTGTTAATTTTAATCATATAACTTTGCTCGCATGATTGAATCTAGTCCTCATTTCTGGAACTTGTATTTTAAAAACTTTAATTTCAAACATAATTTAAAGTGGTTAATGTTCTTCCACTTAAACTCAGTACATGTGGAGAGCCATCATACCAGGACAAAACAAGTCATGTTGAGTTAATTTAAAATCAAAACACATGAGAACTAATTATTTTAAGTTAATAAAGGTCAAATTAATTGAAAAAAGACTGATCACAAACTAGAATAAAGGAAAAAATTGGAATGAGAATAAAAGATTCCATATTTTATCAAAATATAATTGATAATAAATATAGAAAATCAAATAATAAATCATTGAATGGAATCAATAGAAGACATTTTTCGAGGTTCATTACATTTTTTGAGGAAATGTGATCATGATCTTCTTAATCTTCCCTAGGGGCTCTACCAACCCAGGTTTCGTTGGTTTCATAGCAGCATATTCCATGGCCTCTTCTGAAACCAACAAAGAACAAAATAAATGTCTTGTGGTAGCTACAAGCTGAGGTTCCGCAGCCCCCTCCCACCATAGCATTCTTCACATTTTCGACAATAATTACACCATTTTAAACATGAACCAAAAAAATCACAATCACTAATTTTCCCAAAACGGTTGCAAACTCTAACATTTGAACTAATTATTTCCCATCTCACCCCACTTGTTGCCTTCACCCACCGCGCACTGTCTTCATTAACTGCAGCTTCATTGGTGGGATCCCATTAGACCTCCCCCACCATGTGCCCAACATCTGCATCGTGAACCAGTCCAGCATCCTCCCTGCCAGTGTCTCTTGGTTGGGAAAACACACTCCCAGGGGTTTCTGGTTGCTCAGCCATTAGTTCCCTATTCATTTCAGCATCCCTAAGTAGGTTCAAAGATACATTCTACAAGTCTGGATTAACATCCACCATTACACCCTCATGTGCACCCTCTGCTACCCCATTATTACCTGGAAGACCTCTAGTTGAGTGATTAACATCTACTTCTCCATTGCTTTCACTTACAGCAGCCACATTTCCCTGATTAACAAATGCTCTGGAAGAGCTCACCACCTTCATGTCCTATTTCAACCTTTCAAAAATTCCATTAACCTTCGTATCGGGAGGCAACACCTATGTTGGTTTCAGTGACACTGCATCACCCAAATTAATAGGACCAGCATCCATACCAGCAGTTCGAACATCACCCTCACAACCCTCATTTGCAACGTTATAGTTCACCAGGTACCTGCCATGATAAACAGTAGTACCAACTGAAGACTGATTCACCCGATCACCCAGACCAGATCCCTTTTGGATCAACCTCTTGTGCCCTAATGCTGCAAGACTATGCCCCAATTTCATGCACAACGAGCAGAAGTCATACAAAGATTCAAAAATGACCAACTATTTGTAACAAAACTCCTCACCCACTGTAATCTAGAAGAATTCAACCCGGGGCCTAGAGACATAAACTTCAACACATACCATTGGTGAAATTGGGATGCGTTCGACCAGGAAAGGATCGTATCTTCTTCAGAGGAGACTCAGATCATAATATGCTTGGAATCAAGAGTCCCTAGAGTCTTGCGCTCATATAGAACCTATGATCCAAAAATCAGGCGATCGAAGAAATCCATGAATGGTAGTCGGCAGTTGAAACACACAATCATAGTTAGATGTAGCAGGGTGTAAGCATCAGTGAATTCCAAGGTTGAGAGCGACAATTGCGGGGACCCATCTAACTATTTTGGGACCTTCAGACTGAGGGAGATCTGAAGGAAAGAGGGTAAGAAAAGAAGATTCGAGAAAGGGGTGAAGTACGGTGGTTGATCCCCAAGTATAGATGGCAAAGGACCCTCCCCCACCGAGGGGGGGGGGAGAGGTGCAGTAACCATCATCACTTAGGGCATGGTTGTGGGAGCATTGACCGAGCAGAGCGCACCCCTTCCAAAATTTCTCATGATTTTTATTTTTTTACTTCCTAAATTTATATTAATAATTTATTAGAATTTTTCTGATTAGTTATTTATGTTTGATAAATTTAAATATCAAAATTAAATTACTATATAAATCAGGATATTTTAACAAAACACTCACGATAAATTGAATGTTAGCATTGGTCTTAAAAATGATATTGTAATAAATTAGATTTCTAAATCGGTAATGATAAATTATTTTTTTCCTTCAATAGTTTATTGCAACATATTTTTACAATGTTAAATGATATGTTTGTAATGATGGTTATTAATAATAGATGAATTTGTTGGTAAAAAAGGTCGGTATTGATATAATAAAGTAATAGATTTAAGTGTTAGTAAAATAATTGTAGTTATTTAATAGTTATTGTTAACAGATATATCAATTTGTAAAAACATTTGTTGGTTTATTAAATTAATGTCAACAAAACATAATATCTGTTGGAAATACTAAGTTTTACCAATAGATATATTATCTATCATTAATTTTCTATTGGTATAAGTTACTTCTTTTGTAGTTCCTCCCTCTCCCAAGTCTCATCCTACACTCGCTCGTGCTGCCATAACACCCATACCAGAGGAACAGACCAGCCATGGAGAACCTTCATATTGCGATCCATAATTCGGATAAGATGCTTCTCAAATGATGCATCTGCTTCGAGATCAACCTCCTTTGGTTGAAAGACATGAGACATGTCTGGAAAGTAACGTTGGAGCTGAGAAACATGGAAGACGTTGTGCATAGCCCGGTACCTCTGAGGTAACTACAAGAGATAGGCAACTAGCCCAACTCTATCCAACACCTCAAACGGACCAACGTACTGTGGAGAAAGCATACCCTGCCTCTGAATCCTCTTGTGTCCCAACCTCGGTGCGACACACATGAAAACCTGATCCCCAACCTCGAACGCCAGAGGTTGTCTCTACCGATCAGAATAAGACTTCTGTCAAGACTGTGTTATATCCATCCTCATCCGAATCAACTCTATCTGCTCTAAGGTCTCCTAAAAAAGATGAGGTCCCAACAAAAATACCTCTCCTTCCTCTAGAAAGCATAAATGTGATCGGCATGGCCTACCGTACAAAGCCTCGTAAGGTGCCATCTGAATAGTCGCATGAAAACTGTTGTTGTAGGCGAACTCCACAAGAGGTATATGCTTCCCCCAAGAACCTTACAAGTCTAAAATGAAAGCTCGGAGCATATCCTCAAGCACTTGAATCGTACTATTGGACTGGATATTTGTATGGGGATGGTAGGCTGTACTCAAAAGTACCTATGTTCCCAATGTTTTATGAAGCCCCTTCCAGAACCGAGAAGTAAAACGTGCGTCTCTGTCTGAAACAATGGAGTGTGTAATTCAATGTAGATGTACAATCTCTCGGATGTACAACCATCCCAGGTCATCAACATTGAAGGTCTCCTTGATTGGAAATAAGTGAGAAACCTTCATAATCCCCTCGATGACAACCCAAACAACATAATTCCCTCTAGATGACCTTGTAAAACTGGTCACGAATTCCTTCAGGACCTCATCCCACTTCCACTCTAGAATAGGTAACTGCTACAAAAGACCTGCTGGTCGCTAATACTCTGCTTTCACCTGCTGAAAAATGGAACACCTCATGAAAAAACCAGAACCATCTCTCTTCATACCTGGCCACCAATACGGGTGGTGTAGATAACAATACATCTTGGTGATGCCATGATGAACTGCCCAAACTGAGGAATAAAAATTTCGCATTAGCTCTTCGCGTATGTCTACTGGCACCCATACGCATCCCTAGAAACACAAGATCTTATCCTCTCCCACTATCCATCATGGAAGAGGGTCCTCTCCTGACACACTCTCCCAAAGGACTAGGCCTTTTGAGTCTAATAGCTACCTCATACGTACCCGATCAAGAAGTGTAGTGGTAACAGCTACAGAAGATAGAGTGGTCTGCCCCTGTCAGTCATGCACCTCCAAATGCATCTTAGAGAACAGGTCCATAAGCTTCCACTCACTTCTGGCCTCCTGGACTTCATGTATATTAGTTTTCCTGCTCAATGCATCAGTCACTGCATTGCCTTTCCCAAGCATATAGAAAAGCTCAAAGTTGAAGGATTGAAGATACTCGACCCACCTGCACTGTCTCAAATTCAGATCATGCTGAGTGAATATGTACTTGAGAATCTTGTGGTTGGTAAACACCACAATGTCCTCTCCCAAAATATAATTTCTTTAACAGCGTAAGGCATGAACAATAGCTTCCAACTTCAGATCGTGTGTCGGGTAATTTCTCTCGTGTGGCCTCAACTGTCGAGACCTGTACACAACGACTCCCTCTTCCTGCATAATCACATATCCTAGCCCGATACTTGAAGCATCACAGTAGGCCATATTGCTCTTTCCCGGATCTAGAATGACTAGTATCTGTACTGATGTTAACCTCCCTTTCAGCTCCTGAAAGGCTGACTCACAATAATCTGACCATAAGATCTTTTCCCCTTTCTTGGTCTGACCTGTCAGTGGGGCTGCTAAGAGAGAAAAGTCATGTATGAAATGCTTATAGTATCCAGTCATCCCTAGAAAACTCTGCACCTCAAAGAAATTCTTTGGATTCTCCCAGGAAACTACAGCTCTCAATTTCTCTGGGTCTATAGATACTCCTGTCTCTTAGATAAAATGACCAGAGAAGTGAATCTGATCCATCCAAAAGTGGCATTTCGAGAGCATAGCATATAATCGATGCTCTCTTAGTGTACTCATAATGATCTCAAGATGGGTATTAGGGTCGTGTCAAGTGTGAGATTTCACCAATATGTCTTCCACGAAAACCACCACGAAGTAATCCAAGTACGGATGGAACACTCGGTTCATCAGTTCCATGAAAACTTCCGGCTCATTCGTGAGACCAAACAACATAATCATATACTCGTATAGACCATAACTACTCCAGAAAGCTGTAAGTGGTATATCAGATGGTCTAACATGCAACTGATGATAACCAGATCTCAAGTCAATCTTCGAGAACACTCGGGATCCTTGAAGCTGATCAAATAGATCATCGATCCTCGACAAGGGATATCGGTTCTTGACCGTCAACTGGTTTATCTTTCGATAATCTACACAAATCCTAAGGGTACCATCTGCCTTCTTCACAAATAGGATAGGTGAACCCCGAGGGAAAGTACTAGTTCGGATGAGACCCTTTTCCTGTAACTCCTCCTACTGCTTTTTGAGCTCCTACAACTTAGGTGTAGCCATCCAATAAGGAGGAATGGAGACTAGTGCCACTCATGGAACGAGCTCAATATAAAAGTCTAACTCACGCTTTGGGGGAAAACCTAAAAAGTCTTCTGGAAAGACATCTCTGAAATGATCCACCACTAGAAGAATGTCTAACTGTGAAGTCCCCTGGTCAACCAAATATAGACTAGAAATTTGGGTTGTAACTCCTCTAAGCCCATGATGATCGGGTCTTGCTCGACTCACCTAGAAATCCCAATTGCCTATATAAAGAAAGGATCCACCCTCTGGTGATACAAAAATCACCCTACGGTGATATCAATCGACGACTTTATGAAAGGGAACTAACCAGTCCATTCCGAGAATTACATTATAGCTCGTCATCTCTAGGACATAGAGGTATCATAAGAAGGGACTTACTGAAACCTCGAGAGGTCACTCTCTGCACTAACGTACACTAACCGTTCTAGTCCCCAACGGTGTGTCTAGAGTCATAGTATTGGCAGAAGAAAAGTTGCAGAGCCCAAGGCTCTCCACAACAACAATAGAGATAAAGCTATGCATAGTACGAGTATCGAAAAGAGATGAAGATAAAACTGAGGATACTATGATTATACCTCGAACTATGGGAGGTATGGGATCCTGCTCCTGATGGGTCTGCTCCACAGCGAAAGTATGGCCTGTACCATGGCCCTACGACCCTGGCTGACCACTCTGAGTTGGTCCACTCTGTTGTCGCTAGTAACCTGGTGACTGATCACCACGACCGCAACCTCCACCTCGTCCCGAATATCCAGAAGAACTCCAGTTCCCAGACTGGTGAGAAACTGGCGATGCATCCCCTAAACACGTGGTCATAGAAGAACCCCTACCTTCAGTTGTAGGTGATATGTTCTGACAAAAATGCTAAATATGGCCCATCTTGCCACAAGATTATCACTCCATCGGGTCTCTCTAGGATTGAGGCCTAGTATGACTACTCCTCCTGAATTAGTATCATACTACCTGGCTGCTCGAAGATACATTCCTCCTACTCAGATCTCCTCGAGCAGACTCCCTACGGCGCTTCCTTCTATCAGTAGGAGGAACACTAACTCTGGATGTCGAACCGCCCTGACTCACTGCTCCAGAATCCCTCAGATTTCACTCTGTGATTAGAGCCTGGTTGGCAATTGAGGATTTCAAATCCAACCTCAAGATTTTCACCTATGAGCAGATGTAGTGCCTTAGACCATCCTCAAACTTCCACGCAAGGAACAACTCATCACCTGCTGGAATAGGCGTGAAACGCTGCAACTCGGTAAAGTGAGACGGGTACTCCATAACAGAAAGAGTACCCTTCTCCAGACTCATAAACTCCCAGGCTCGATCGGTCCTCAAGGTCTCTGGGTAGAAGTATTTGTAGAAGATGTGTTGAAACTCATCCGAATTCATACTCTGTTGTCATCCTGACTGTGAGATCACCTCCCACCACCTCTTGGAGGAGTCTCTGAGAATAAAGGTAGCGAGCATCACCCTCTTTTCTGGAGGTATCTCCAGATTCTCAAAAATTTTCAATGTGGCCTCTATCCATGACTCTACAGCTTGAGGTCCTCCATCCCCTGAGAAATTATGAGGATGATATGGATGGAAAACCCGCATCAACTCTTCCATCGACGGGGCAGGAGGCGGCACTCCCTAGAAGCTCTGTATCATCCTTAGAAAGTCTTCCCTAAACATCATATCGGTGGATACAACTGGTATAACTACTAGTTCCAAGGATTACACTACTGGAGGATCTGTAGGAGGTCCCTGATTGGCCATATCTAGTGTCCGATCACCATTTGTTAGCTGATGTACAACTAGAGGATTTCTCGATGGAATAACTCTGAAATGTCAAAAGAATACCCTAGATCAAGATTATCAAAGACCTAGAACACAAGAGTACAAGACAGGAACAAGATAAAGAAACATTCAAGTTTTACAAAACACGACTACACGGCATGTATAAAAACTACACGACATGTTCTTCTAGCCATTCACATGGGTGTTTACATCTTCCACCATTGGTCTTGTAACGCCCCAACCACACGTCATGTTGTTCCCACACACGACGTGTACTTGAAATCTATTCCCCTGCCCTAGTCTCCTTACACTGCTAACCCACACGGTCATCTTAATCCAAGAGTACATAGCATGGTCATGAAGAAAAATATGTGTAGTAGACATGGTTTCAACGACATGTGTTGTTAGTTACACGGTCGACTACACGATTCACTCTACACGGAGTGCTCCCTGAGAACACGGCGTGTTCTTGAAGGTTTTTCCCAACCCGTTTTGTTTGTGACAAGGCCAAGTACTTAGGTTATATGGCATGGCGTGTGATAACAGGGGACGGTGTGTAAAGTCATGATTTCATCCATCTGTGTCATTAGTCACACAGGTAGACACACAGTCACTTCAACATGGCGTGTGCATACTATAAACGGTGTGTTCTTGAAATTTTTTCACAACCCCGTGTTTCTGCCCTCACAGTCAGTGACATGGTTTAAAAAATACACGACGTGTATTAATAATGTACATGTCGTGTATTCTGGGTTTTTTCGGGCAGTAGTGAAGAAACTGCTCTGAAGCCCAAAAAACATAGAAAACAAGATATAAGGTGCCAAATTCTGATCCTTGAGGGCCCATACTCCCCTCCAATCAATTCTTGGAATCTTATACAAGTTATAACAGGGCAACTGGGCAATGATCCACAAAATTCTGGTCCATGAGGACCCATAACACCTCATGAACCAATGTTTGGCATCCATTTAAGAAAATTACTATACAAACGAATTCTCTATCAAACAGAAGTGATTCTATCAAAGCATCTATCACAACAACATGCATAATATACACAAAATCTATCACAACAACATGTGGTCTCTAATGCATCCTAGATAGATTGGAAAGAATGCATGACATGTGATTTCTAACAAGTGCATATATGATGTATGAGATGGAATACCCTCATCTCATCGGGTTGTGACAGAAATAGAACCACAATAACAACAACAGTAACAACACAAAGCATGTTAATCACCCAACGGTGAAATCACATCATCTGTAAAATTGAAAACCAGAAAAAATTCAATAAACAAGGTAGTATGGCCTTTCTCTATACACGGGTTAGCTACACCTGGGTACAGCTTATTACCAAGTACATATTCCATCATATCCCTAGATATAGACTGCAAATAGAAAGTCAATAGAAAATAATTCCTCTGATACCACTTTGTAACATCCCGGTTCCGGAAGCCACCCAGAGGCGCCCCATACCTGGTTGGTAACATGGACTCAAGCACATTTCTCCAAATGCCAGAGGTTGCTGACTTGCAGTGAGGGCCTTGGTTGTGATAGTGGGGAAACTATGCCCTCATTGGTAGAGTACATAGAGGAAGTAAACAACACATACAATAGCGGAAGCTATAAACATCCAACAACTGTAAACAGTAGAAGACTAAAACAATAAACATCTGGAGCACATATGTATATATGAAATGATGCACGAGACATATGTGTAGGAAAGCATCCAAACATGTCACAATGTTGAACACAGTAGTAAACCAAATTATAAAAGAAAAATAGATAAGGAACTCCTCAGTATCGCAATCATCACCTTGGTCCCATGCTCTCCTGATCCAATGCAATCAAGTACATGAAGTAAAAGGGCGCTTCCCCTTGTCTATACCTAAATTAATATAATCTGTTTGGGCCCAAAAGCATGACCCAAATAGGGTGTGAGACTATGTCCCAGTAAGAAACCACCCGAAGATCTATGCCTAATAGTCATTGAGTATATAGAAGGTAAAGTACAGTAAACAGTAAATAGGAAGCAGTGAACAAGATAATATATAGCAGTAAACAATCCACAAATCAACAAGTATCAGTGAAGCAAGCATCTAACCACAAACAGAAATTACATCTGGGAAGTACCCACAGCCATCCCCTATAGTCTTATCCAAGAAGTACCAACAATCCTCTGGGCAGTACACTCAGCCTAACCACTCTAGTTTGGTCATACAAAATTATAAGACTCTTTGAGGAAGCACGCTCGGTAAATTCCACTTATAGTATATGGTTTTCAGGGACACTCTGAGGAAGATCACACAGTCTAATCCCCTTATATCCCCAAGTTCTAGAGACTCTCTGAGGAAGATCACTCATCAATTCCTCCTATAGCCTCATTTCTATCACAGAATCTCTGAGGAATCTCACTCGGTCAATTCCTCCAATAGCCTGGAATGGTTTAAAGAAATTACCAAAAACAACGACTCTCTGAGGATGCTCACTCGGTCTGTCATCCTATAGTATATAAATCTCAAGACTCTCTAAGGAATCTCACTCGGTCTATCCTCCTATAGTCTATAGTATCCAAGACTCCCTGGGAAGCTCACTCGATTTATCCCCTATAGTCTATAATGTCCAAGACTCTCTGAAGAAGCTCACTCGGTCTATCCCCTTACAGTCTATTACACCAGGTTCTCACGGTCCCATGAAAGTGAGTGCATAATCATTCTATAAGGCCAATGTAAAACTACAGAGCTACTTGGATTCCTAGTTTATATCATAAAAATCATGACGGAGAACAACACTCCATCCTATGGTCACAAGGCATGGAAAAAAATCATAACAACCAGAGGCTAAACAAGACCAAAAGGTCATAAATGGAACAAGGCATGGGAAAAAACATCCAAGAATAGAAATTATTATCATACATAACCCAATTACCTCTACAAAAGCATACAAGAAAGGTAGGAAAACAACATGGGAAAAATAGTAAATACGCCATACCACGTTCAAGGGTATTTGTGGAAATGTCACATAAAATTCAAAGACATTGAACAAAAAGGCACAAAACACCTACCTTGATGCTAGGAGATGGATATAATTGAACCACGGGGCTTGAATATCCTTAGAAAGCCATAGATCTAAGAAAACGTCCAAAATTCTCAACCCATGATAAAATGAGAAGAGGAGGAATTGTAAAACAAAGATCTAGGAGAAGGACAAGCTTATCTCTGCGGTTCCATCACAATCGACGGTGGTCGATTCAGAGAACGTAAGGAGGCTCGGGGGCTCAGAGAAGCTTTGTGGCCGTACGGGACACTCTCGGTTGAAGAAGATGGATAAGAATACAGTTCTGGTCATTAGACACGACCCCAGTGCGTTAAATGAAAAAAAAGCACGCGGTGTGTACTTTTGGAGTACATGTCATTTACTAGGCTTTTCCGTTCTCTCCTTTATGCGGCCTCCACATCACCCCTACATGGTTGTGTGTGTGTCCCGGACACAGCCAGCACACAACCTCACGCGGCAAGGGAGTACACGACGTGTACTCATAAAGTACAGGGTGTGTACTTCAAAAATTTCTAGAAACTCCTCTTTTATCAAAAACTCCATAAAAAGCAAAAAAATATAACTAAAACGAAGGTACGGGTTCTTACACCAACCTAGACATGGGCTCTTTTATATTACTAGGATTCCTAGTATACTACCGTAGGGTCCTTTACATTATTACAGGAAAAGTCAGATACACTCCTTTGATCCATCATTGAATATTAGGTGCCATGGTGAAATTTCATATGGGCCTTCCTTTGCATAGTCTCTTTTTACCTAGGTAGATCACCTTGGACGTAGTAGGTGCCTTATTGTGTAATGTCCTGGATTAGGTTCCTTGTATTACACTCTTACAACTTATCTGCACATAGATACTACTGAGATTGTGCTCTGTGAGATCTATGTTACCATGGTTATTACCCTAGATCTTCCTCACTGGATATCATTTTTTGGTTTCCTTATTAAGTCCTGGGACCTTTACTACCTATAGTACCATGAGATTATGTAAGTCCTAGCTACGCCTCATGTGACCCATTAACATTAAATGGTGATTACTTAATTAATGAACTCATTAGATGTTCAGACACCAGTCGAGGGATGAAGAGGGTTCTTGGGTTTTTAATGATATTGTATTTTTTTCATCTCATTATAAATGCATGCATGCACACTTCTCTATTCTATTACACGGGCCAGATGCTATAGAAACCATTTAAGGTGGCCCAATGTGTTTTATCTCACACCCTCTTTGGGCGTCATTTGGTACTTGGAGTAAATTACATGACTGATGGTGTTGAATAAGGGAAGCATACAGCTTCAGAAAAATGTGGTATACAAGAAATTACAATCACTGAAGGAGTTCATAAGGTAGTACATTCATCCATAGAATAAAAATTTGATAAAAAACATGATGAAATTCATAACCATTTAAGATATTTATCTTAACTGGATGGAGATTTACACTCTCCACAAATTCAATTTCATTTTGTTATTTGTTTTTACAACACTCATTTCTCTTATTAGTTCCCCAACTTTATAATTCACCTTACTATTTTGTCGAGATATTTTCTTGGTATCTGTTTTATAAATAAACCCTTAAAACAATGGAACATTATGAAAAATAAAAAACATAAGTGGAATGAAAAACCACATTACTGAAAAGTATAAACATAAATAACCCTAAACTGAACTGGTATCAATAAGACTATGGTATGAATCCTTATTATCCTTCACCTTCTCATAATAATCCACCTCTAAAACATGAACCAGAAATTAATAATAGGGTAAAAAATGGAATCTTATAACCTCCAAATGAAAAAAAACATACAATCATCTATTCAAGACCCACAAAAATAAATTGAAGAATTGGAAAAAACCGTTGGTTAGATAACTATGAAAGGTTCTATAAACCTACCATCCCAACAAATTTTCAAATGCATGGAAAAACATAATGAATGTGCTATCACACATAATAGTGGTTTAGAACATTCACTATCAAATGATTTTAAAGAACTGTAATGTCTTCCTCTTGAAAACTCTCTTTCTCCACCCTCAAAATATTTAAGTGGAGAAAAAAATAAAAAGGTTCAAAAATATATCATTATGGATTACCCTAAACAATCCATTCCTATTCCCTTTCCCAAAAAAATCTCTCAATCCAAGAAATATTTTGATATCAAAACTGATAAAGAGATCATGGATACATTTAAAATGAAACAAGTTAACATTCCTCTCTTTGATGTAGTTAAAAAAAATCATCACTTCACTAAATTTGTTAATGAACTTTTCACCCACATACATTGATTGAAGGGGAATAGATAGTAAAATCGAAATGAATGTATTGAACTTCATACAAAAAATGATTCCAAACAAATACATGGATTCGAGTAATTTTATGATTCTTTGCACCATGGGGGGTTTATTTGTTAATGAAATGATTGATTTAGATTATCTAATTAATGGTATTCCTCACTATACAGATAATTCTATACAAGTAGGATATTATTAATATTTTGGAATCATCATGACACATCCCAATCAGAGAAAAAAATGCACAACATGTGTGATATAGGACATCCTCATGAGAGTGAAGAATATCATCCCTCCATTAGACTTCTACATTCTTAAGATGGAATACACCCATACCAAAGTTCATGAACATCTCATACATGGATTTCAATTACATAAAATGGAAAATATATTCATCAAGGTTCAAAATGGTATAATGTCCCGGAATATTGGATGAGAAAATTTTTGTTTCAATACACTTTATTATGTAAAACACATTGATGAAGATAACTCCACTCTTCCTATCTATTAGATGGAATTGATATCTAATGACACACAAACACAACATAATATATTTAACTCCTACTCTGATTCATCATCTTCTTCCACACACATTAAGGATTTTAATTTTAACCTTTTTTTGAGAGTTTGTGGGTTTTGAAAATGGATTTATTTTTATTTTAAATTATTAGTGTGTTTATTTTGAGGTACCCATGACCCTCGTAGATTATATAAAATCTCACTTCTATTGTTTATATTTATTTAGAGAAATAACTGGATTAGAAATACATTTTCATAGACCTAACTCCACATAAATACCTTCCAAAAATCTAGAAACCACTGCTGTCAAAATTAAAATCATATAGATATAATTTAAAATATGCATATCCTAGAGGTATTGACCAATTACCCATAATTTAATCAAAGAAATTCTCATTTTAGAAGGAATAAAAAGTTCTTAACCATTTGAGAGGGTGAAAAAAATCCATAGTATGTTCAATGGATAATATTCCAAGGATTAGCACATCGATTTTCATAAATGATATACTTTTTAATGGTTAGACTCAACATGTAAAGAAAGTACAACATATATTTAATACCTCCCTCCTTGATGTAAAAATCTGGATTTTAGTAAATTACGTGCAATTGGGACCATCTATCCCATATCTAATAGTAACTGGGTTAGACTAGAGAAAATCGTACAGAAAAATGGAATGACATTATTTTCAGATAAAGGTATTGAATTTCTTCTAACACATGTTAAAATCATTCTGCAAGTTAGTATTGACTAATATCTCCTAAATTAGTCCACCTAAAAGGATAACTTTCCTCAACCATTAATTGACCAAATGATATAAATATTGGTTATTGGGTCCCATTGTCATTTTATTGATGGATATTTTTTTTATTTTTAAATAAATAAATCTAATGATTATCAATAAAAGAATAAAATTAAATTTCCATTCAATACATTTTCATATAAGAGGATTACATTTAGTCTCTGTAATGCTTCTAGAACCTTTTAGTGTTCTATATTAGGTATAATTTAGTGTACCTTATGAATTGTGGGGAATTTTTTATGAATGATTTCAAAGTATATAGATCTTCATTTTATAATTATTTAGCACACCAGGATTATTTCCTCCACTGTATTATTGAAAAAGATCACATTTTCAATTATGAGAAATTTAATTTCATTGTAGAGAGTGGGGATAGTTATTAGATATGTTTTTTTGAGTTAGGTAATTAAAGTTGATAACTCAGAAATTGAAATAATTCCCTCCGTTCCATTTAAAAAATGTGTTCATGTCGTATGATCTATCATGGGAAATGCTTTTTTATCGCTGATTCACTAAAGACTCTAGTTTGGTCAAACATACATTATCTTGATTTTCACAAAAATATTCCATGTATATTTTTATAGAAATATTGAGGATGAATTTACTTCCCTCAAAAGGATTTCGACTTCACCTCACAACAACCGACCACCAAGGTGGTATCTCCACTTCGAACTTATGTGTGATTCCACTAACATTATAGTTAAGGCAGTTTTATCACAAAGGGCTGAGATGGATCATTATATCTTTGAATATGCATCGTGTAACCTTCACCATATCCATAAAGGCTACATGACCAATGAAAAAACATCTTCTATCTATTTTATTTTCCATAGAAAATATCCACTGATATCTTCTTTGGTCAAATTTCATTGTTTTTCTTGATCACACATCCCTTCAGTTTCTCCTTATGAAACCAAAAGCTAACCCTCATATCATATGGTGGATGATCTTCCTATAAGTGTTTTTCCAAGTGATTCAAGGAAACAGAGGATTTAAAAATGCTTTTTATAACCATGTTAATAATATTTTACTTACATTAGAACACCATGTTTACTCAACCTCCCTAATAGGTAATTATACATATATGAGTGGTTTTTTTGTATAGTTGACCTTAACCATTAGTATGTGGACATCATAAATATCTTGGAAGCATCCAGGGCCACTAAAGAATTTATAAATTCATAATAACAATGACTTAAAAATAATTCATGTGTTTTATATTTCGGATGACCCATTCATTTGGAGAATTTTTAGTAACCATGTTGTTCATTGGTATATCCTCGATTATGAGTCCACATTTTTTGAGGATACAAAACACTTTGGAATGTTTGGGGACAAATTATACCTAAATATATGGTTTGAAAGTCCTTTACTTTGGAATTTGTTATCCAAAATTGTATATATATTCCTATTTATTTTTTAACTCATGAAAACGATGTAAATTCACAAGAAATGTCTCAAATAAGAACAAAATTCCCCAATAACCCATGTTATTTTTTGAGAACATTTATTTTTGGGGAATTGACGTCATCGGAATTTTCAAAATTATTATTTATTTTTGTTCAATTTATAAGCTATTGAATAGGTCTCTAAATAGATGTATGAAAAGGATTTTATGACCGAAGACTAAATAGTGGTTGTCGAATTTGTGTGATCTCATATTTTCAATAGGTTTGGTTTATTGTGGTACATCATTAGATATTAGGGTTTTCATTTTTTAAATCTTAAAATTGAAACCATTCCACATATTTATGGTATTTTTCATAAAGCATCCACTATATATCACTCCAAAACTAACATACTAGATGGAATTTTGAAATACAGAAGTTTCATATAATCTTGGAAAAAATGGTACAACCCAATAAAAATGATTGTAGTTTACTCTTGGATGACAAAATTTGGGAATACCATACAATTTTTATAAGCCTAATAAGAATATGATAATATAGGACTTTTTTGGAAATGCTTATCCCCGCCCTATGGAGATATAGTACCATGCATATTATGTTGTAAAAAAAGGTAATATGAGTTTCTAAAATACATGTAAGCATATGATGTTACAAATTCAATAGTTGGAATAAATTTTATGTGATTTAGAAGTGGATGTCCAAATATATTAATAGAATACAAATGTTATCCACAGTGAAATTATTCTTTAGAAAAAATTACTTATTGGGGAGAGGGTCCTAATGTATAATTATATGATAAATATCCACATAGGTAAGATTTATTCCTGATGGCTCTATACTTATATTGAAAAAAATGTTTACCCTTTTTTTGAAATACATGTTTTTCATGAGCAGACTGGCCATTAATTTACCATCAATGGGAAGAGACGTAATTTATTATATAAGTATTTTTTAAATCATCTGGTGGAGTAAATCCTTATTATGGAGGCCACATATTACACCACTTATCATTTTTACCTTATCAGTATCTTAATTATATTTTCTATTTATTTAATGTTATTACATTGAGGATAATGTAATTTTTATGTATGGGGAGGGAGAAATAGGATAGTTTGGATTTAAATTTAAAAAACCACATATTCCTTATTTCCTTTTAAAAATTATGTATATATATATTATAAAAAAATATAAAGAACAAAATAAATAAATAAATAAATATGTTTAAATTTTTTATTTCTTTTTCGGTGTTTTTGTTTTTAGATAAATTCGAACTTCATGAGAATATCTGGAATCAATTTTCATCCTTGAGTACATTGTGTGTGAAATCCCTTCATTTTTGTAAAAAAAATATTTGAAATTAATGTTTATATCGAATCCTTTTCTACGATATTTATTTTCTAATAATTGTTAAAATTTTAATGTATTTTTGAAACCATTTTCTCATTTGCATTGAGAATTATATTAAATCTATTCCTCGAGAGACATTATACTCCATTTATTCCATAATATTCCATTTAATTGCATTCTTTGGATTCTAAGGTCATTTATAAAAACTATAACATTCCTTGATTTTGTTTCATGTAATATTATTTGAGTGTTTTATATTCATGATAGAGGAAATCATTCATTAAAAAACCTTTGTAAAATTAACCATTTCTGTGATATTAATCCATAATGAGAATGAAATATCTCTTATGTTTGCAAAATTATAATATATTTTTCCCTTCTAACCATATCATGTGTACATTTTTGTTCAATTTTTATCAAATGTGGAGGAGATTGTTTTCCCATGGGAACTCTAGGATATATTCATATTTATAGATTAAGTGAACGGGTACCTACATTTATTTTGGGACGCATGTTCACAAGATATATTATATCATAAATTTACAAATGTTTTCATATTTACCTTTAATAAATGAAACATATAAAAACACAATATTTCTATAAATTGATAAAAAATAACAAAATTAAAGAAAAAATTGGAGAAAATAAGGATTTTACTCATTATGATTCATTTAATGGGTTTTACCCACAAAAATAAACAAATGGGAGAGTGAGTTGGAAGTGATACACACTATGATGTGTTGAGGGAGAACATTATTTGTGAACCCTTTATAAATTTTCACATTCTTGTACTGAATAGATTAACACTACTTTTCAACCTCAAATTTTGAAGCATCAAATCCTACATACCCATAAACCCCAGAAAAACCAATTGAGATTCCTATTTATTATCACATTAGTTTATAGTAGAAAAAATTATGGAATCTCAGAAAGAATTTGGTAAGATCACATGAACTCTAAGAAATGATTGCAACACCACTTTCATATGCTCCTTGAGTAAAGAGGGGAAGCCTAAATGTAAGATAGGTTGAGACATATTTTATAGGTGACTAAAGGATGTTAAATAAATTATAATGTGATATAATAATAATGATATGAATATTGGTTTCATAAAAGAAAAATGATGGACATTATTTCGAAATAATAATGGATATTTTCTCAACCTTGATTTAAAAAATTTATTTGTTTTTACAATATTGGGGTTTTCCTAGGAGTATAATGGTTTAGGTGAGGGGGTGTCATCGCCTAAGGATATATCATATATTATCACCATTATACTTGTGAATTAAAATTTTTATGGGATTTATTAACCTATTATTAAATATTTTTGAAATTAATCTATATTCTTGAATTCATTTTTTTAAAACATTCTTAAAATGTTGTAATTAAACATTGATTGATTTGAATAACATGTTGGTATTTTTATTATAAAATTATATACACTAATCCAAATTGGAAAATTAATTTTTTATATTATGAAGAATTTATATATATGAAATTTATTAAATTGGACCCAGATCTTGATCTCATCACAAGGGGATCAATGTAGACCACAAATAGAGGAATATATGGGTAAGGAATATTGGAAAACTATTTGGTATTTGGTATATATATTTGGCTTTGGACCTCTATTTGGGTGGGTTCCACATCCATTGGATAGATAACTCAAATCACCACATCTCCACCAATGTTCATGTAAATAATGTTTTTTAAATATAACCAATCATATGTTCCATGTAGTGGGATAAATTCTACCTTGAATGGTCATCGAGTCCCTTACACAATTGACATTTTTTGTGTAAATTTGTATATAATTTTTAATTAAATACCCCCATATCTCATTTACAATGAATTATCAACCATATAGAAAGATTTTATGTAGTTTGGGTTCTACTTATTCTTAATATATGGATTCATTCCCTTACATGTTGTCTTAAAGTCATTGTGATCACTTTAAGAGTAACGTAACATAAATCTCAAGCTTCGTGTTATTTTATTTGAATTATCTCATAAATGATATGGGTTTATATTATTTTAATTCATCATAGTGTATTCTATAATTGAGTTATTTTACATTTGATCATACTCAAACATTCATGACCATGTTTATCGAAACCCATTCAAGTGATGCTTCACACACCATTCACCATTCCCCCTCCCACACATTTTAGTCATGGTGTTTATGTGTTTATATTATTATATTTAACTCACAAAAAAACAGCCTCAGAAATTATCATTAATGACATGGTGTCAAACTAAAATAAAATATAAACCTGTAAAAACATGACATTTTATTTTTGAACTTTATTGGGTGATTTTCTGTTATTTAGTCAAACACAAATAACTCAATAATTTGTGGAATTCGGTGAATGATTTCTATTTCTGAATAAAACTTGGGAGGTATCATAGTATAAAATAAGTATCATTATAGTTAAAAATGGTAGAAACTATGGACTAAATGATCTAAATTTAATCTCTTGAAGTGATCAAGGATGAGAATCATGAGATTTATCATGGTTGATTACACTTAATCAAAACTGTTTATTTATACATTATTTTGTTTCATTATTATATATACTGAAATCTTAAATTAAAAACCCCATATTTTCTATAATCTCATTACTCTTTTTCAAAATAAAATCCTTGTTTTAAAATTATGGATCTAAGGATATATTGATATATCATCAAGGGTTCCATTAATAATTTATAACTTATTGTAAAAATAAATAAACATCTAATTTAACATGATTTAAAACATGATCACCAGACCAACGATGTTATTAATGTTATTAGAGAACTTTTTTTTGTAATATTAATTTTGACATGACGGATAGATGGTATGATTATTCATAATGTGGGATAGATTCAAATTTTTTTTCTTTTATATCACCTATATGAGCTTATTTATATTTTACTTGGTTTTTGGTATTTGTGTGCCTTTTTTTGATGTTACAGTTGAGATATTTTTTTAATAAAAGTGATATTTTTGAGAAATTTTATATACACTATTACTCTAATATTAGGGTGAAAATAAGTGTGTGATCATGAATTATATTTGGTAATTAGTTTTACATGAATTATGTAATATTATTTGTGAGTGGGACACCAATTTTATAAAGGAAATATATGAAAATTGATTTTGGATTCTTAAGGTGTCAATGACAACTTTTATGATGATTTAAAATTTAGATTCTTGGTGGTTTCCCCTGTATTTTTTATTATAAAAACCACCATCATGATATCATTGATACATTTTGTATCAATTTTGAACTATTTTCCAAATCCTAGAATCCATTGGGTGTTTACAGGTTACACCATGGAATTTTCCTTGGTCAATAGGAGGGAACTTCGGGCTCATAATCAAATTTCTATGGGGAATTTTTTATTACTCTAGGAATCCTGTGAGGATTTAAGATGAATTTATGAATACCTTATAACTCTCAGTGTGTAAATGGTTTCCCTTATAATAGAAATTGATCATTTTCTTGAATTTATGTGAACATCAATATGTATCATAGTTTCCCCCATTATTGTTCTTTTCACATAGTGAGGTTCAGTCTTCTGCTGTTTGTGTTTAAAACCATATAGAAATTTCCTATGAAGTTAATCACAATACATGGATATGGTAGGTGTTTATGATGTTTTGATCAATCGCATAATAAGGGATTCATATGTATCTCTATTAAGGTAATATTAACCCATGTAGACCAGGGACATTAAATTGGATGCATCTTCTATTTTAATGTCTTGAGGAAAGAAAAAATTCCAAGTACTTTAATGATATACTGAATGAAAAATAATGCGAAATATTTCTAGTAATGGTGGTAGTTGGAATTAAACATAAGAAATACACTATATTTAACATCCAAGGGAATGTTTCATAAAAAGGATAGCTTGGTTTCACTAGTAATATGGGTCTATAGGTTATGAGGTTGGATTGGCCTGCATGACTATATCCCACATAGAAGAACATAATTTCATCATGAATATGCCCTGAAAAAGAAATATTGAGATAATCAAGGTGAGTATGACCCTCTAGATGTTGATTGGTTTCAATGAGAGTGTGGATTGGTTATGCAATGGATAACAGGTAATATCACCCAAGTGAATTTAATTTGGGGTATTATAGGTAATATATCCTAATGAGTGAGAAGGTCAGGACTCATGGGGAATATATCCCAATGAGGGAGGATATAAGAGGCCGAATGAGTAAAATTTACCCATGGGGGTAGATATGAGAGGTTGGTGGTTTGGGGTTTTATATGTTGGGTTTGGAACATAGAAACAAATACTAATTAATAGTAATCAAAGCTCATGCGAGTCGAATCACATTTTTTATGGTTTTTTGGTAGGACCAAACAATGAATTTAAAATAATACATTAAATATGTTGTCAGGTAGTTTTACACCATGTTTCTATGACATTGTACTTGTATCTTAATTTCATGTTATGGGTACATCCATGTCATTAAATGTGTGACAATATTTGATTGAGAAAGGATTACACATATGGGGTTGCCCTAATGGGATAAGATTGTTTAGATATTATTGGGATTGAATCATTAATGAGGTAATAATGGGTTTGAGATTACACATAGAGAGGAGGATTGTAACGCCCCTACCCAAGTTACCCAGAGTCGGTGCATTATTACATAACATTGGCATGATCACAAGGAAATCATGTCTCGAAAGACCGATTAGTTTAGTATCATTGGAAACACGAGATACATTCATAATGTTTACATTACATCATAAAATGAAAACTACAACAACATAGTCTCCATAGTCCACACTCATATCCCCTCATACTATCCCAGCAGGTCATTCATAAAATACTTCTTCACGTCTTAGGAAAAATAAAACATAGAAAGGGGTGAGCTTATATTTCCAGTAAGGATAAAAATATATCGAAATCTTTCATAAATAAGCATAAATAGTTAAGGCAATGTATAACTGAAACAAAAGCCTTTTAAACTTGAACTTCAGCATAATATGGCAGAGATAAAATGAAATAATTCCATTTAATTATTCACATGGATATTCTACTAATCGGATAATCACATGAAATATCAATAACCACTTTCATAATGATGAAATTAATAATGCCAGACTATCGTAACCAAATATTCAAGGCCTTATGCCATGACTACAAATAAGATTTTTTTCAAGACCTTGTGCCAAGAAACTAGTTTGTCTCATTAGACCTACTGATGCATCGAGGAGCTATATCGGGCTCCACCCATAACTTACTAATTCCAATGAATTCCTCATATTAACAGG
The DNA here is from genome assembly GCA_963277665.1 of Viscum album. Taxonomy (NCBI): domain Eukaryota; kingdom Viridiplantae; phylum Streptophyta; class Magnoliopsida; order Santalales; family Viscaceae; genus Viscum; species Viscum album. Next base: position 251,929,383 of record OY728156.1, on the reverse strand, counting down.
TTTAAACATAACATAAACATTAATATTAAAACTACAATACGAAATGTCAATACTTTCTCTATAAACCACGAATGGTATAAAAATAACACATCCACAGTCAAAGATATAAAAAAAACTTGAATACAATATGGTGGTTTTGTATCATAATAAATTAACTTCAAATAAGCTTAAAATCCATCAAAGGATGTTGAAATAGATGATATCAAAAAAATTTGAGAGAAATATCTCTTTTTTTGAAATCATCGAAAAGTAACACATTTATAAAGGAAGTAATTTAAAAGAGATATTTGAATCAAAGTGTACCATACCACTTTGAAACTTTTGAAATAAATATCATTTCAAAAAATTCCTGTCCATATAAATAAATCCTTGAAATCATTTTTAAAGCATGGACATTAATTAAAAATATTTAGAAAGATAAATCTTTAAAACATTTAAAATTCTGATCTTGATAAATATATCTTTCACAAATTCTTAAAATATTCATTTTGAAATCATTTGAAAGACATATATTTATAAAATAAATCATTTACTTTCATAATATTCTTATAAGCTTGTAAGGGAACCTTCGACAATTTTATAACGGTAGAAAATAGCTGCACCCACTGTATAAGTTAAAAAAAACATCCCTTCCATAATTTTGTCAAAAACGTTAAAAAGGACCTCGTTTGGAAAACGACGGAATGATTCCTTTATAAACATATTATAAAAAGTCAACAAGGGTATAAATTACTTTAACCTATAGCTATAAAATAGAAACAATGATTTTAAATACAATTTAAGAAACATGGATGTGGATGATAAAGAGGTCCTTGTAGAAAATTATATATAAACAACCTCGGATAAGGAAGAGATTATGAAATAAACCCTTACCAATTTGGTAAAATACAAAAAATAAACCCCATGAAAGATGTATCATACAATGAATCTGTAAATACACATAAATTAAAGTGTATTACACAAATAATACAATTATGGGAAGTACATACACCACACAAAAGTAAATAGTGGCAATATGGCATGAATATCACGGGAATAAAGAGTGAGATGAAAACCCCTTACCTTGTACTTTTACTTGGTTGAGGGAAGGTTAAACTCTGGTATAATAGTTAAATAATTGTTATTAAATTATACAATAATCATATACGTAAATTTGATATCATATATGATCTTTTAACATTTATTTGTTAATAATATCTTAGTATTATCATCGTTTCGGGTGTTAACTCACTCGTTTTATTTTATATATTTTCTTACATAAGCCATGTTTTTTATGGATAGGTTGTATCTTATTCATATCCATAATTAACTAAAGTCCTTAAACATTATTTTTAATCATAAAATGAGAATTATAATTGCATGGATACGATGGGGAATGAATCGTATCGCGTTCGTGGAGACTGTAGTCTGTACGTACGAATGAGCGACAATATCATTCTTTTGATATTAAAATAATGTATAATTGAATGGAATATCTTATATATAGAGTCATTATAATGTTATATTTATTATTTAAATCAATTACATATCATTATCATACCCATCCAAATAATAATATTTTTGAATAACAATTACACCACGATGTGGAGACGGTAAGCTGTACGTACGCACGTATGGTGACATGTCATTCAAAGGATGGATAGAATAATGAATATGGTTGTACCATATTTATAATAACATCACCATATATAGAATATACGGGAGTTATTATTTTATAAAGTAAATAACAAATAAAGAATATGTTCAAGAAGAAAGGAACTTGAAAAAGGGTGGTGAAAACATTACCACTTCTTCGGGTTCTTCCTTTTGATTTGATCAAAAGGGATCCATAGGTTGGCTTTCTGATCAAACTAATTCCTCTAGGTTGAAGTGAACGAATTTTATAGAGTATTTTTTAGGGGTTGTCCGAGCAAAAAGGATTTGAAGGTGTGAAGAATTGGTTAGAAGTGGTGTCCTTTTATAAGGTGGAGGATGGTCTCTTTATGAAAAACATAAAGTATTATTTTATAATAAATTCTTATTCAGTTTATAATGGATATAAAGTGGATTATTAAATTTATAAGGTGGGTATGGGTATAACTCCTCTAAACGAAAAGATTTTAGACTGGTTTGGTCATTATATAAACCTTATCTTTTACTTTTAACTCTTAGTAAATTAGTTTGACACTTAACATGTCACTTTTTATTTTTATATTATATAGTTATTAAACTTCCTATATACATCCAAGTGACCCCTAAGTGGTCCATTAATGATAAAACTATCCTAATATAAGTCCTTTGGATGAACCTTATATTTTTAAGAATATAATATCAATTAATAATATAATATTTATTTTAAAAACTCATTTATGTCAATTTTGACACTATTCAATAATTTAATTTTGTTAAAGTCATAAAAAGTTTATCAATTCGAACCAAATTTATTTAATAAATCCTAAAATGTCATATTAACCAATAAAATTCGTTTATGTCATGAAAACATTCAAATTATATTTATGTTAACATTTATAATACCAATTGTTTCATTCTTTCATTAATAAGGAAACTACCGCATCATTATTGTGTCATGAATAAATTAAATTATCCAATGTCGAAAAATTATAAATAAAATACCATTATGTAGGAAATATTTTTATATTTCTAATGAATATTTATAGTAGAAAATATAACATATATAACCCTATGTAACAATTTTTTTCTAAAAGATATATGCTTTTGTCATTTTTGCATTTAGTTTAACTTAATTAATATAAAGTGTCATTATCACTTACAAGTGGCTCCATGGTGTCCCAAAATCGACCCAATGATACCCATTGTATGAAATGTATCAACAAGTAGGGGTAGGACACATTTTAGGATAATTTATTATTATTCTAATATTATTTTTTACCCTTATTTACCAGATTTACCCTTTAACCATGGTAAATAAAATATTTATCGAAGTAATTATTCAAAATGTATAAAAATAAAAGTTACATATTTAAACAATTTGTAACTCATGACTATAAATACAGAATCCATTTTTCTAAATTCAAAACATATAAGTGGAAAAAATTAATTTTAAATTAATTCTCATTATCGAAACAAAAAGCGTGTTTTTAAAAATAATAACTATCAAAATATTGACACTTTCTTATATCCAGTTTAAATATGAAATTATGTCCAATCATCAAAATTGGATTAAATGGTAAAATTATAATATAATTATACTTTAAAATCACTCAAATGAATTATTTATCACTATTAATTATTTTGATTAAAAAATTTGTTTTTAATTAAAATTTAGTAATTTTCACTATTCATCAAAATATGAAAGTTATCAGAAAAGTTCCAAAATTTCACCCTAAGATAATTTTGATATTCAAAATCCAAAAATGAAGTCTATTTTAACAATTCAAAACATAAAAGTCTCATTTATTAATTTAAAATTAATTCCCGCTATTAAAACCAAAAGGCGTATTTTTAATAACTATCACAAGATTGACACTTGTTTATATCCATTTTCAAAGTAAAATTACATACAATGACCATCATTGGATTAAATGGGAAAAATATAATCTATTTATACTTCCATACCTTTAAAATGTATAATTTAAAAATATAAATTATTTTGATTTAAAAAGTTGTTTTCAGTTAAAATATAGTATTTTTCACTATTCACCCAAATATGAAAGTTATCAGAAAAACCCGAAAACTTTATTAAAACTAAATTCTTATGTCCCGATTATAAAGAAGAAGCTTATTTTGACAAATTTAATATATAAATGTTTCAAATATTGTATTTTAAAAAAGTTTCTCCATTAAAAGGCGGTAAAATTGCATTTTTTGGAAAATACTTCTTTTATCTGAAAAAATGTATTTGTTCTTACATTATGTCTATGAAACACGAAGTATGGATTCTAAAATTATATGGATTATATAAAGATCAAAATTCAGTTAATACTATTCATAACCGCTTTTGAACGGCATGTTTGGTAAGTCATGGTGCGCTAGAACTCGGTGTTGCGTGTAGTAAAAGTTATTGAATTACTTTGAAGAAATAACGTACTATGAAATCATGGGGTGTTACATTCTTCCCTCCTTAAATAAATTGAATCCTAGAAATTTGAAATTATTTTTCAAAAATAAAAGTTTGAAAATAGAAAATAACTTTGGGAAAACCCACATCAGAAATTGGGTTAGTAAAATTTAGTATTAATATAAGGGAAAGGAAAATGAAAGGGTCACCACCAAATTATGAGCTAGATTAAGAGAAAATTGGTGGAAATTAGAGACATATAATTCAAGGAAAGCATAAATATTTATGGGTTGTGATTGAGGTCCTCAATCACAAAAAATTGTAAAATTGAGGGCCTTAAATTAATCAATCTATGATTATTTAAAATACCAGCTGTTCAACAAAACATATGGTATTAGGATAACACATTGTTTGTTTTAAGATCCCTTTCACTAAAGTATAAGAATTTATTTCTTCATTGAATATGAGAATAATAAAAATATATACATGACAAGTAGAGTCCTATCCTTTAACTAAGTTCGACCACAAACTCATCTTTCACTCTAAAACATAATAGAACGTAAAAATAATATTCTATTTATCCTATTCGTATAGGGTTCAAAAAAAATGAATTTATAATTCATCTAGAAGGAAAATTAAAAAAATTACATTATTCAATCCATGACATCATGTGCGTTAGTGGTAGGTGATGCACCCTTGTTTCCCTTCGGTTGTGGGTTCAAGTCTCGCAGCCTTTCCGGATGCGTCGGGTTGCCACCCGACCTTCGGGTTGTCCATTTTATGGAAATCCAAAAATAATCTCAAATTAGACTTATCCAAAATACATCAATCCAAACTCACATTCCAAAATTTATATGGTAGGTAAACACAATGAAGATCCTTTTTTCCACGTAATGGCATGTGAAAACCTTCGTCATGTATTCTTAAAAAACACTACAACATCTTGAAATACCATAAAACCTTATTGATTACGTTCATTATACCTTATTACTTATAGAATACTGGATATACTTCTTCTATCCAGAAATGTAGTAAACTACAACAATTATGGAATATACAAATCATTTATCAGTTTCAAGGTAGTCAATAATATCCAATATAATTTATCCAAATCATTCTGGTATTATTCCAAAATCACTACCTCAGTATCAGAACCATATTATGGTTTATCTTTCTCTCAACCATATATTTTCAAAAAATTTGACCAGCTATCGAGTCACTTTTCTTTGTTCCACACAATCTCAAGTCCTTAATGAAATATTATTGCAGTACAATCCTTATATACTACATAATTATTATAACCAGTACATTGATGATACAACACTCAAATGACATAATTCTCTAATAATAAATCTAATCATTCCTTTTCATCTATGGTAGTATCATAACTTGATTATTATCCAATAACATCATTTGGGAATTCTATGATAATTTTGACATTGGTTCGCATAATGTCCTAACTCCTTGCAGATGAAGCACTGCACATTTGAAACCTTTTTATTACCCTTTCAGTCACGTACATGGTGTCCTTTTTCTCCACACTTATAACAAACTCCCATTCCTTTCAGGAAAGTTCCAGGGTGTTTCTTCCCACAGTTATCACATATGAGAAATTTCTTTTTCTCCCACTTCCATTTATCCATCCTTCTCTCTTCTATCCTTTTCTTCTCTTTCTTCCCTTAAAATCCAGAGGACTCATAGAATTATTTACTTATCTTATTAACACGTGATAATATTTCTTCATCTGTGGAGAATACATGGGAGGATATTTACCTTCTAAATGTTGCCTTAATACCATGAAAGATATGATCCTTCTTACTCTTTGGATCATACATATTTCTGGAGTTCACATTCTTTCTACTGGGCACCATTTCTATACAATAGCATAAACTAGGTCAGTTTATGAATTTCAATGAATAATTCCAACCTTGTAAAATACCTAATGTATATTGAACAGTTTATGGATATAATCTATAATGATAAAAATGTTTTCGTTGACTAAGCATATACTCATAAACCCTTCATAATGGTTTGTAAAGAAAATGAGAATTTTCCTAAGCATATCCCCTGGGAGTGTCGTAACCAAGAGTGAAGCAAGGCCCGTTTTCGTGTATCAGTTCCCGCTCAAGTCTAGCTCAAAGTGGTGTTTTTGGGTTTTACCCCTAGGTACGTCTGTGAGAGAGCCACCTCTACCTGCTCATATCTAGACAGAGATGTATTGCTCGGAAAACTCACAAAATCTCTACAGTACCAAAATTCTAATATTTCCTTCAATACTAATCCACAAAGTCTATCTTAGGCCTATGTTCCCTAATCAGAGTTTATCTAAATCTAGATTCCAAGGTTATTGCTAAAATTTCTCTGATACCAACTATAACGCCCTGACCCCAGTTACCCAGAGTCGGTGAATTATTACCTAACATTGGCATGATCACAAGGAAATCATGTCTCGAAAGACCAATTAGTTTAGTATCCTTGGAAACACTAGATATATTCATAAATATTACATTACATCATAAAATTAAAACTACAACAACATAGCCTCCATATTCCACACTCATATCCCCTCATACTATCCCTGCTGGTCATTCATAAAATACTTCTTCACATCTTGGAAAAAATAAAACATAGAAAGGGTTGAGCTCAGATGACCAGTAAGGATAACAATATAGTAGAAACTTTCATAAATTAGGATAAACCATTAAGGCTATGTATAACTAAAACAAAATCCTTTTAAACTTGAACTTCAACATAATATGGTAGAGATAAAATGAAATAATTTCTTTTACTTATTCACATGGATATTCTAATAATCGATTAATCACATGCAATATCAATAACCACTTCTATAGTGATGGAATACATAATGCCAGACTATCATAACCACATAGTCAAGGCCTTGTGCCAAGACTACAAATAAGATTTTGTCAAGGCATTGTGCTAAGACACTAGTTTGTCTCATTAGACCTACCAATGCCTCGAAGAGCTATAGCGGGATCCACCTGTCACTTACTAAGTCCAATGCATTCCACATATGAACCGAAGTTAACATAACATTAACATTTGTATTAAAACTAGCATACGAAATGTCAATACTTTCTCCATAAACAATGAATGATATAAAAATAACACATCCATAGTCAAACATATCACAAAAATATCAATACAATATTAAAGTTTTATATCATAATAAATCAACTTCAAAAAAGCTTAAAATCCATCAAAGGATGTTGACATATATGATATCAAAACTATTTGAGAGAAATATCACTTTTTTGAAATCATTGAAAAGTCACACATTTATAAAGGATGTAATTTAAAAGTTATTTTTGAATCAAAGTGTCCCATACCAGTTTGAAACTTTTGAAAAGAAATATCATTTCTAAACATTCAGGTCCATATAAATAAATCATTAAAATCATTTTGAAAGCATGGACATTAATTAAAAATATTTACAAAGATAAATCTTTAAAACATTTAAAATTTTGATCTTGATAAATAGTAACTTTCACAAATTCTTAAAGTATTCATTTTGAAATCATTTAAAAGTCACATAATTATAAAATAAAACATTTACTTTCAAAATATTCTTATAAGCTTGTAAGGGAAGCTTCGACGATTTTAAAACGGCAGAAAATAGTCACACCCGCCGTATAAGTTAAAAAAAGACATTCTAACAATAATTTTGTCGAAAAGGTTAAAAAGGACCTTGTTTGGAAAACAACAGAAATATTCCCTTATAAACATCTTATAAGAAGTGAAAAGGGTAAAAATGACTTTATCCCATAGACTATAAAATAGTAAGAATTATTTGAAATACATTTTTATGAAACATGGATGTGGATGATAAATAGGTCCCAGTAGATAATTATATATAATGAACCTCGGATAATGAAGAGATTGTTAAATAAACCCTTACCAATCTGGTAACTTATAAAACATACAACCCATTAAATAGGTATCATACAATGAATATGTAAATACACATAAATTAAAGTGTATTACACAAAGAATACAATTATGGGCAGTGCATACACCACACAAAAGGTAATAGTGGCATTATGGCATGAATCTCACGGGAATAAGGAGTGAGATGAAAACCCCTTACCTTGTACATTTCCTTGGTTGAGGGTAGATTAACCACCTGTATAATAGTTAAATAATTTTTATTAAATTATAAAATAATCATATACATAAATATGAAATCATATATGATCTTTTAACATTGATTTGATAGTAATATCTTAGTATTATCATCGTTTTGGGTGTTAACTCACTCGTTTTCTTTTATATATTTTATTAAATAAGCCATGTTTTTTATGGATGGGTTTTATCTAATTCATATAAAGAATTATATTAAGTCCTTAAACATTATTTTTAATCATCAAATGAGAATTATAATTTCCTGGATATGATGGGGAATTAATCTCATCGCGTTCGTGGAGACGGTAGTCCGTACGTACGCACGAGTGACAATATCATTCTTTTGATATTAAAATAATATATAATTGGATATTATATCATATATATAGAATTAGAATCATGTTATATTTATTATTTACATCAATTAAATATCATTATCATACCCATCCAAATAATAATATTTTTGAATAACAATTACACCACGACTTGGAGACGGTAAGCCATACGTACGCACGTATGGTGACATGTCATTAAAAGGATGGATATAATACTGAATATGGTTGTACAATATTTATAATAACATCACAATATATAGAAGATACTGAAGTTATTATTTTATATAGTAAATAACAAAGAAAGAAAAAGTTGAAAAAGAAATGAACTGGAAAAAGGGTGGTGAAAACATTACCTCTTCTTCGGTTTCTTCCTTTTGATTTGATCAAAATGGATCCTTAGGTTGGCTTTCTAATCAAAATAATGCCTCTAGATTGAATTTATTGAAGTTGAGAGAGTATTTTGGTAGGGTTTGGTCGATCCAAAAGGCTTTTATTGTGTGAAGAATTGGTTAGAAGTGGTGTCCTTTTATAAGGGGGAGGAGGGGCACTTTAGGAAAAACTTAAAGTATTATTTTATAATAATTTCATATTCGGTTTCCAATGGCTCAAAAGTAGATTATTAAACGTATAAGGTAAGTATGGGTCTAAATCCTTTAAAACAATATATTTTAGACTGGTTTGGGGCATTATATTAACCTTATCTTTTAGTTTTAACTCTTAGTTTATTATTTTGACACTTAACATGTCACTTTTTATTTTTATATTATATAGTTAATAAACGTACTATATACATCCAAGAGACCCCCAAGTGGTCCATTAATGATAAATATATCATAATATAAGTCCTTTGGACAAACCGTGTATTTTTAGGAATAGAAAATCAATTAATAATATAATATTTGTTTTAAAAACTCATTTATGTCAATTTTGACACTATTCAATAATTTAATTTTGTTAAAGTCATAAAAACATTATTAATTAGAACCTAATTCATTTAATAAATCCTAACATGTAATATTAACTAATAAAATTCGTTGATGTCATCAAAACGTTCAAATTATATTTATGTTAACATTTATAATACCAATTGTGTCATTCTTTCATTAATAAGGAAAATACTGCATCATTATTGTGTCATAAATAAATTAAATTATTCAATTTCTCAAAATTATATATAAAATACCATTATGTAGGAATTTTTTTAGATTTATAATGAATATTTATAGTAGAAAATATAACATATATAACCCTATGTATCAATTGTTTTTCTAAATGATATATGCTTATGTCATTTTTGCATTTTCTTTAACTTAATTAATATAAAGTGTCATTATCACTTACAAGTGGCTCATGGTGCCCCCAAATCAACCCAAAGATACCCATGGTCAGAAATGTATCAAAAAATAGGGTTAGGACACATTTTAGGATAATTTATTATTATTCTAATATTTTTTTTACCCTTATTTACCGGATTTACCCTTTAACCATGGTAAATAAAATATTTACCGAAGTAATTATTCAAAATGTCTAAAAATAAAAGTTACCTATTTACACAATTTGTACCTCATGATTCTAAATATTGAATCCATTTTTCTAAATTCATAATATAGAAGTGGAATAAATTAATTTAAAATTAATCCCCGTTGTCGAAACAAAAAGCTTGTTTTTAACAAATAATAACTATCAAAAGATTGACACTTTCTTATGTCCAGTTTAAATATGAAATTATGTCCAGTGACCAAAATTGGATTAAATGGTAAAATTATAATCTAATTATACTTTAAAATCAATCAAAGGAATAATTAATCACTATTAATTATTTCGATTAAAAAATTTGTTTTTATTTAAAATTTAGTAATTTTCACTATTCATCAAATATGAAAGTTATCAGAAAAGTACCAAAATATCACCCTAAGCTAATTTCGATATTCCAAATCCAAAAATGAGTTCTATTTTAGAAATTAAAAACATAAAAGTCTCATATATTAATTTAAAATTAATTCTCGTTATTAAAACCAAAAGGCGTATTTTTAATAACTATCCAAAGTTTGACACTTGTTTATGTCCAATTTCAAAGTTAAATTACTTACAATGACCATAATTGGATTAAATGGTAAAAATATAATCTATTTATACTTTCATACAATTAAAATTTATAATTTAACAATATAAATTATTTTTATTTAAAAATTTGTTTTCAGTTAAAATAAAGTATTTTTCACTATTCACCCAAATATGAAAGTTATCAGAAAAACACAAAAATATTATTAAAACTAAATTATTATGTCGTGATTATAAAGAAGACGTTTATTTTGTTAAATTGAATATATAAATGTTTTAAATATTGGATTAAAAAAAGGTTTCTCCATTAAAAGCAGTAAAATTGCATTTTTGGGAAAATACTTCTTTTATCTGAAAAAATGTATTTGTTCTTAAATTATATCTAAGAAACTAATAATATGGATTCTAAAATTATAAGGATTATATAAAGTTCAAAATTCAGTTAATACTATTCATATCCGCTTTTGAACGGACTGTTTGGTAAGTCATGGTGCGCTAGAACTCGGTGTTGCGTGTAGTGAAAGTTATTGAATTACATTGAAAAAATAATGTATTATGAAATCTTGGGGTGTTACATTCTTCCATACTTCAATAAATTTTATCCTTGCAATTTTTAATTATTTTTCAAAAATAAAAGGTTGAAAATAGAAAATACCTTTGGGAAAACCCACATCGGAAATTAGGTTAGTAATATTTAGTATTAATATAAGGGAAAGGGAAATGAAAGGGTCACCACCAAATTATGAGCTAGATTATGAGAAAATTGGAGGAAATTAGAGACATATAATTGGAGGAAAACCGTAAATATTTATGGGTAGTGATTGAGGTCATGAATCACAAACTATTGTAAAATTGATGGCCTTAAATTAATCAATCTATGATGATTTAAAATACCATCTGTTCAACAAAACATATGGTATTAGGATAACACATTTTTTGTTTTAAGTTCCCCTTCACTAAAGTATAATAATTTATTTCTTCATTGAATAAGAGAATAATAAAAATATATACTTGACAAGTAGAGTCCCATCCTTTAACTAAGTTCTACAACAAACTCATCTTTCACTCTAAAACATAATAGAATGTAAAAATAATATTCTATTTATCCTATTCGTATGGGGTTCAAAAAAATGAATTTATAATTAATCTAACCAAACCATTAAAAATTTCATTATTCAATCTAGGACATCACGTGGGTCAGTGGTAGGTGATGCACCCTTATTTCCCTTTGGTTGTGGGTTCAAGTCTCGCAGCCTTGCCGGACGCGACGGGTTGCTGCCCGACCTCCAGATTATCCTTTTTATGGAAATCCAAAAATAATCTGAAATTAGACTTATCCAAAATACATCTGTCTGAACTCACAGTCCAAAATTTATGAGGTAGGTAAACACAATGAAAATCTTTTTTTCCACGTAATGGCATGTGAAAACCTTCATCATGTATTCTTTTAAAACACTGCAACATCTTGAAATACCATAAAACCTTATTGATTATGTTCATGATACCATATTACTTATAGAATACTGGATATACTCCTTCTATCCAAAAATGTAGAAAACTACAATAATGATGGAATATACAAATCATTAATCAGTTTCAAGGTATTCAATAATATCCAATATAATTTATCCAAATCAATCTTGTATTATTCCAAAATCACTACCTCGTTATCAGAACCATATTATGGATTATCTTTCTCTCAACCATATATTTTCCTAAAATTTAACCTGCTATCGAGTCACTTTTCTTTGTTCCACACAATCTCAAGTCCTTAATGAAATAGTACTGCAGCACAATCCTTATATACTCCATAATTATTATAACTAGTACATTGTTCATACAACACTCAAATGACATCATTCTCTAGTAATAAATCTAATAATTCCTTCTCATTTGTGGTAGTATCATAATTGATTATTATCCAATAGCATCATATGATAATACTTTGATGATTTGGACATTGGTTCGCGTAGTGTCCCAACACCTTGCAAATGGAGCATTGTACATTTGAAACCTTTTTCTTACCATTTCAGTCACGTACATGGTGTCCTTTTTCTCCACACTTATGACAAACTCCCATTCCTTTTAGGCAAGTTCCAGGGTATTTCTTCCCACAGTTATCAAATATGATAAATTTCTTATTTTCCCTCTTCCCTTTATCCATCCTTCTCTCTTCCATCCTTTTCTTCTCTTGCTTCCCTTCAAATCCATATGACTCGGAGAATTATTTACTTATCTAATTAACACATGATAATATTTCTTCATATGTTGAGAATACATGGGAGGATATTTCCCTTCTAAAAGATGGATTAATACAATGAAAGATATGATCCTTCTTACTCTTTGGATCATACGTATTGTTGGAGTTCACATTCCTTCTACTGGGCGCCATTTATATACAATATCATTAACAAGGTCAGTTTATGAATTGCAATGAATAATTCCAAACTTGTAAAATACCTACTTTATATTGAATAGTTTATGGATATAATCCATAATCATAAAAATGTTTTCTTTGAGTAAGTAAATACTCATAAACCCTTCATAATGGTTTGTAATGAAAATGAGAATTTTCCTAAGCATATCCCCTGGAAGTGTCGTAACCAAGATTGCATCAAGGCCCATTGTCATGTATTAGTTCCCGTTCGAGTCTAGCTCAAATCAGTGTTTTTGGGTTTTACCCCTAGGTACATCTGTGACTGAGCCGCCTCTACCTGCTCATATCTAGAAAGGGATGTATTGCTCGGAAAACTCACAAAACCTCTACAATACCAAAATTCTAAGATGTTATTCTATACTAATCCTCAAAGTCTATCTTAGGTCTATGTGCCCTAATCAGAGTTTATCTAAATCTATATTCCAAGGTTATTGCTAAAATTCCTTGAATACCAACTGTAACGCCCCGACCCCAGTTACCCAGAGTCGGTGCATTATTACCTAACATTGGCATGATCACAAGGAAATCATGTCTCGAAATACCGATTAGTTTAGTATCCTTGGAAACAATAGATACATTCATAAAGTTCACATTACATCATAAAATGAAAACTACGACAACATAGTCTCTATATTCCACATTCATATCCCCTCATACTATCCCTGCTGGTCATTCATAAAATACTTTTCACATCCTGGGAAAAATAAAACATAGAATGGGGTGAGCTCAGATTCCCAGTAAGGATAACAATATAGCAGAAACTTTCATAAATTAGGGTAAACATTTAAGGTTATGTAAAACTAAAACAAAACCCTTTTAATTATGAACTTCAGCATAATATGGCAGAGATAAAATGAAATAATGCCATTTACTTATTCACATGGATATTCTACTAATCAAATAATCACATGCAATATCAATAACCAATTTCATAACGATGGAATGCATAATTCCATACTATCATAACCACATTCAAGGCCTTGTGCCAAGACTTCAAATAAGATTTTGTTGAGGCCTTGTGCCAAGACACTAGTTTGTCTAATGAGACCTACCGATGACTCAAAGAGCTATAGTGGGCTCCACCTGTCACTTACTAATTCCAATGCATTCCTTATATGAACAGGATTAAACATAACATAAAAATTCGTATTAAACTTGCATACGAAATGTCAATACTTTCTTCATAAACCATTAATGGTATAAAAAATAAAAAATCTATAGTCAAACATATCACAAAAACTTCAATACAATATGGAAGGTTTTTATAATAATAAATCAAATTCAAATAAGCTTAAAATCCATCAAAGGATGTTGACATAGATGATATCAAAACTATTTGAGAGAAATATCACTTTTTTGAAATCATTGAAAAGTCACACATTTAAAAAGGATGTAATTTAAAAGTGGTTTTTGAATCAAAGTGTCCCATACCACTTTGAAACTTTTGAAAAGAAATATCATTTCAAAAAATTCAGGTCCATAAAAATAATTCCTTATAATAATTTTGAAAGCATGGACATTAATTAAAAATATTTACAAAGATAAATCTTTAAAACATTTAAAATTCTGATCTTGATAAATAGTACCTTTCACAAATTCTTAAAATATTTATTTTGAAATCATTTAAAAGTCACATAATTATAAAATAAAACATTTATTTTCAAAATATTCTTATAATCTTGTAAGTTAAGCTTTGACGATTTTATAACGGCAGAAAATAGCCGCACCCTCCGCATAATTTAAAAAAAAGACATTCTTACCATAATTTTGTCCAAAAGGTTAAAAACGGACCTTGTTTGGAAAATAACAGAATGGTTCCTTTATAAATATCTTATAAAAAGTCCAAAAGGGTATAAAATACTTTAACCCATAGACTATAAAATATTAATAATGATTTGAAATACATTTTTAAGAAACATGGATGTGGATGATAAAGAGGTCCCAGTAGATAATTATGTATAAACAACCTCAAATAATGAAGAGATTGTTAAATAAACCCTTACCAATTTGGTAACTTACGAAACATACACCCCATTAAAGAGGTATCGTACAATGAATATGTAAATACACATAAATTAAAGTGTATTACATAAGGAATACAATTATGGGCAGTGCATACACCACACAAAAGGTAATAGTGGTAATATGACATGAATCTCACGGGAATAAGGAGTGAGATGAAAACCCATTACTTTGTACATTTCCGTGGTTGAGGGTAGTTTAAACTTCTATACAACAGTTAAATAATTATTATTAAATTATAAAATAATCATATACATAAATATGATATCATATATGATCTTTTAACATTGATTTTTTAGTAATATCTTAGTATTATCATCATTTCGGGTGTTAACTCACTCATTTTATTTTATATATTTTGTTACATAAACCATGTTTTTTATGGATATGTTGTATCATATTCATAGACAGAATTATATAAAGTCCTTGAACATTATTTTTAATCATCAAATGAGAACTATAATTTCATTTATACGATGGGGAATGAATCTCATCTCGTTCGTGGAGACGGTAGTCCGTACGTACGCACGAGCGACAATATCATTCTTTTGATAATAAAATAATATATAATTGGATAGTATATAATATATACAGAATCATTATCATGTTAGATTTATTATTTACATCAATTAAATATCATTATCATACCCATCCATATAATAATGTTTTTGAATAATAATTACATGACGATGTGGAGACGGTAAGCCGTACATACGCACGTATGGTGACATGTCATTCAAAGGATGGATAGAATACTGAATATGGTTGTAACATATTTATAATAAAATAATAGTAAATATAATATACTAGAGTTATTATTTTAGAAAGTAAATAACAAATAAAGAAGAAGTTGAAGAATAAAGGAACTTGAAAAGGGGTGGTGAAAACATTACCTCTTCTTCAGGTTCTTCCTTTTGATTTGATCAAAAGGGCTCTTTAGGTTGGCTTTCTGATCAAACTATGGCCTATAGGTAGAAATGAGGGAAGTTGAGAGAGTATTTGGGTAGTTTTTGGCTGAGCCAAAAGGTTTTGAAGGTGTGAATAATTGGTTAGAAGTTGTGTCCTTTTATAAGGGGGTGGAGGGGCTCTTTAGAAAAAACATAAAGTATTATTTTATAATAAATTAATATTTGGTTTCTAATGGCTCCAATGTGGATTCTTAAAAGTCTAAGGTAGGTAGGGGTCGATATAATTTCATCCAATAGATTTTATACAGGTTTGGGTCATTATATTAACCTTATCTTTTAGTTTTAACTCTTAGTTAATTAGTTTGACACTTACCATGTCACTTTGTATTTTTATAATATATAGTTAATAAACTTACAATATAAATCCCAGAGACCCCCAAGTGGTCCATTAATGATACACCTATCATGATATAATTTCTTTGGTCATACCTTTGATATTTAGGAATATAATATCAATTAATAATATAATATTTGTTTTAAAAACTCATTTATGTCAATTTTGACACTATTCAATAATTGATTTTTTTTAAAGTCATAAAAACATTATTAATTAGAACCAAATTCAATTAATCAATCCTAACATGTCATATTAACCAATAAATGTTTTGTATGTCATCAAAATGTTCATATTATATTTATTTTAACATTTATAATACTAATTGTTTGATTCTTTTATTAATAAGGAAAATACTGCATCATTATTGTGTCATAAATAAATTTAACTATTAAATTTCTAACAATTATAAATAAAATACCATTAAGTATTAAATATTTTTTGATTTATAATGAATATTTATAGTCTAAAATATAACATATATAACCCTATGTAAATTTTTTTTTGCTAAAAGATATATTCTTATGTCATTTTTGCATTTACTTTAACTTAATTAATATAAAGTGTCATTATCACTTTCATGTGGCTCCATGGGGTCCCAAAATCGTCCCAAATATTCCCATGGTCGGAAATGTATCAACAAATTGGTTTAGGACACCTTTTAGGGTAATTAATTATTATTATAATATTATTTTGTACCCTTATTTACTAGATTTACCCTTTAACCAAGGTAAATAAAATATTTACCGAAGTAATTATTCAAAATGTATAAAAATAAAAGTTACCTATTTACAAAATTTGGACCTCATAATTCTAAATATAGGATACATTTTTTTAAATTCTAAACATAGAAGTATCAGAAATTAATTTAAAATTAATTCCCGTTTGTCGAAACAAAAAGCGTGTTTTTAACAAATAATAACTATCAAACGATTGACACTTTCTTATGTCCAGTTTAGATATTAAATTATGTCCAATGACCAAAATTTTATTAAATGGTAAAATTATAATATAATTATACTTTAAAATCACTCAAATGAATAATTTATCACTATTAATTATTTTGATTAAAAAAGTTGTTTTTAATTAAAATTTAGTAATTTTCACTATTCATCAAAATATGAAAGTTATCAGAAAAGTACCAAAATTTAATCCAAAGATAATTTCTATATTTAGAATCCAAAAATGAAGTCAATTTTACCAAATTAAAAACATAAAAGTTTCATTTATTAATTTAAAATTAATTCCCGCTATTAAAACTAAAAGGCGTATTTTTAATAACTATCAAACGTTTGACACTTGTTTATGTCCAATTTCAAAGTGAAATTACTTAAAATGACCATCATTGGATTAAATGGTAAAAATATAATATATTTACACTTCCATACCATTAAAATTTATAATTTAACAATATAAATTATTTTGATTAAAATGTAGTTTTCAGTTAAAATATTTAATTTTTCGCTATTCCCCCAAATATGAACGTTATCAGAAAAATACCAAAACATTATTGAAACTAAATTATTATGTCCCAATTATAATGAAGAAGTTTATTTTGTCAAATTTAATATATTAAAGTTTCAAATATTGGATTTAAAAAAGTCTTCTCCATTAAAAGGCGGTAAAATTGCATTTTTTGGAAAATACTTGTTTTATCTGAAAAAAATTTATTTATTCTTAAATTATGTCTAAGAAACTCATAATATGGATTATTAAATTATAATAATTATATAAAGTTCAAAATTTAGTTAATACTATTCATAACTGCTTTTGAACGGCTTGTTTGGTAAGTCATGGTGTGCTAGAACTCGGTGTTGCGTGTAGTTAAAGTTATTGAATCACTTTGAAGAAATAACGTACAATTAAATCTTGGGGTGTTACAAGGATCATGATATATAAATGAACATCCCATTAACTAGTTAATTGTGAAGGGAAACTAGACTCATGGGGTATACAACCCTACAAGGAATATATTTTAGGTCCTTCATTTTATCAACAAATATTGTTGATCATGGCTTGTTTAGTTGATTGACGTGGTTTCCCTAGATGAGTACATGACCCAATAATATACCTACTATGTAGATTGTAATGTTTCTGGGGAACTAGGAGAGAATCAGTGGGGCTTACACATGTGTGATGGTTTCTTAGATGAGGTTTTTCCTAGTTTATTAAAGATTCAAGGTGAAAAAATCATCAAATAGAATCACCTTGAGTCTCAGACCATAAAATAAATCCTTAATGGTCATGAATAATTGGGTAGAAAAATATTTATTCATAGAACTAGGACTGATAATTCTTGGAATCAGATGATCCATGTTATAACACATGATCCAAGAATGGCTTCATTGACATCCATGCTAATGGGACTCATTATCATGGTGATACAATATTTATAATCTTATAAGGTCCTAATCAATTAAGGTTGAAATGGGATACACCATTTATCAAAGGAGTTTATTTAAAGGCATTAATGATGGTGTGCACATGATAATAATATATTTCTAGTGGATTTGGAGGAGGAATTTATAATTAGATGTTTTTGTATAATACTTGGGTAAAGGGATAGAATATAATAGAAGCATGAGTGAACGTTGTACCCCAGTATTGGGGTTGGATTTTTGGGAAAAGTGCACAAAAATCATTCTCTAGAATATCTCCCTTCTGAAGATCCTACATATTGTATCATATAACATGAAAATCAGAGTAGATATTGATCATCCAACCCCCATGTCTTCATAGATTGAAAATGGAATGTCCTCACACCTCATCCCCCACATCGAGTCATCCTTATTCTTGGATTCCAATGGTACTAGTAAATTCATGATCCTACTTCCAAAAAAGTGTAGACATGTTCCAGAACCTAACTTTAACACCCACATGGAAGTTCAAAGTATAAATATAATGCACAGAAGACATCACTTCATTATGAATTTCATCCTAAATCTATAAGATAATGGAAGAACATCTTTTATTACATTTGAGGTATATATGATTTACAAGGTACAACTAAAATATAGAAACCCTACTCGGTTTAGTAGAAGAATTATCAAAAATTCCTACTAGACATTGAATCTTATTGTTTCTCCACCCTTTAGTCTTTGGATTGTGATATTTAATCCTATGATACCTAAATACACCAATGAAAACTCTGTCTAGATCAACATCATCCTTTGGTCTATCCCCATAAAACCACTATCAGTCATCATCCATTCATTCTATTTGCATATGTGTTCCCATTCTCAACATATAGAGGGCCTAGATGGTATTCTAGGAAGAACATCCATCTAATAGGTATAGGAATCCATATAGATCATCATGAAACCACATTATTTTATATATAAATGGATCCATCAATCAGTGAATCCTAGTGAATAGTGTATTCCATCTTCCACTCAACATTAATTCCTTGTTGATCATTACCTTTTTGAGGAAATATCCATTATCCGTCTATCAATGAATTCAAATAATTTAATAACTCCATAATTTTCAACACCTATAATCTATAAATATATTCTTCTACTTGTATTTTCCACCACCATTCGCCTCATTGTGCCTTCTAGATCCAAGATCAACTCACTCAGTCCATGAATCAGTGGATGTATCTCCTCAGTATTACCACACATGGCCATCCATTCTCTATGTTTTCTAAAATTTTGATAATATTACACCATCCATTTATTTGAAATCCAATGGGTCCCATGAATATTCTTTTCAACTAAAGCTACAATATGTGATGAACTAAATTATCATCGTACAAAAATTTCAGTGAAATCACTTCAGCTTCCTGAATATAAAGTTTCACATTATTAGTACCTTACCTTTAAATATATCCTCAAATAGTTACTTCTAGTGAATTGAACATTAAAATCCTTGAAACTTAAAGAAAAATATCAATTTTTACCTGAAACCAAATATTCTCATACTAGAGAATTGTTTCTACAAGATGAATCCAACAATATCCATGTCAAATGTTGTTATCATGCTCGCACTAAAGTCTCATTATCTAGCATTTGTTATCCTTAATTTACTAGAACCCACATGGTTCTACACACAATTTTCCATTGAATCATCCATGATTCAACTAAACAAACATTCATGCTCTTCATAACATTGATTGTTCATTCTGCTACATTTTTTAAACTAATCTCAATGCATCCATACACCTTTTCGAATAAAAATTGAAAATGGGTTCCCATCTTTGAATTTTTTGAACTTTTAGTTTAAAATTTAGTTTATTCACTGAAATCATGGCCCTAATATTCCATAAATATTTTATTATACATTGACCATGTTAGTATAACCTGAGAGTTTCTGGTATACTAATCTTGAGTGACACCATCAGAATGACCTTCATCCCAAAAAAATCCTTCCATGAAGTTTGATGTAATCGATATGATGAACTCCCCCAAAAAATTATTCACAATGAAACTAAGGACTTTATGGTACTTTTATCCCACTACTTCTCCTATTAATGATCCTTGGAGTATTTCACCTCTATTCTAGAGGTACACCTGAGGGTATGAAGATCTTTTTATGCTCATTTCTATAGAGTTTTAAACCTTTATAATGAAACATAAACTAATAAATATTGTTATCACTTAATTATATTCAATATATCCAAAGTTAGCATCTTCTAATGAAAAATGGTGAGAGAAAAACTATCCATCTTATGGACAAATTAATCTTTCTCTAATATTTCACCCACTGAAACTTCAACTCTTTCCCATTAATCTCATCAAATATAATAACTTTCATTCCATCCTTATCATGGTTCATATCATTAAATCATAAATGGTACATTAAATTAAAAAGGATTTTTGTGAGAGAAACCATTAAAACCTAAAATTCTATCGTGAGCACTAATGATTACATGCTCTATCCCTGAGTTTCTGGAATTTCTCATGAATAAGAGTTATCATTATTCCTCCTCTCTCAATTTAGTGCACTCCTGAAACAATTAATTTTATTCTATATTTCATAATTCAAATACACATTATTACAATACTTATTTTGGTTTTCACCTCTAGAATATTTGAAAGCTATGAATGCTTTTCGTAACTAGTAATACTCCAATGTGAATTACCCAATGTTGTTCCACACTCCACTTACTTCCACTTATCATCTCCCATTGAACATTGTAAATATGTTTCACCATAACTTTTTCTAATATGGGATCAAGTGAACACTTCACAACATTTCAGTCACCTCCCCTAGATATAGACTATGATGCATCCAGAGTTTGATCATCTAGAAAACAAACATCTATATCTTCTTATTATTAATATCTTCTCATATGACTTAACTTATGACATATCCATCTACGAACATGCATCATCACTGATAAAAACCACTAGAACAATCCCTATTATTATTTTTGTGTCCATACATATTATTTTTTGTCTAGATAACTTCTTCATCCAATGGAACTACAAACCCTCATGGAGTATAAACAATAAATTTCACCATGATTTTAAATTGTTACCATAAAAAAATCAAACTGTGTAGAACTTATAGAATAATGAACACTAAAAATAAAACACCCAATAAATCTAGACAACATAATGAATCATTGAATCATTTAGTAATTTTAGTATTCTTTTACAAGGTTCTATAATTCCACTCAATGAATGAAATATGTTGCATGGAACCTGTGTAAAATAACACTTTTAATATCTATAAAACCAACTTGTATTGTCACCATCGTCTGATGAAATCCTTTCAATAACCAAATAGACCACCTGATCATGAGGAATCCTATTGTACTCTAGTCAAGCTCCTTCCAATTCCTATAAAAATTTACCCACTAGAACACTCAATAAACTCAATAAGATTACAATGAATGAATAGAAATTGGTCATTGAAATTTTTTCCTTCTGATGATTTTATTCATTTATACTTCAAACAATTGTAGTAAAATAGCTTTTAATTTTACATACCCTAAGACATCAAAGACCAAAACATGGAAGAACTCACACCCTAACCAAAACCTGGTGAAATACATTATCTTTCATTCCTATGGTAATTTTAACTTCATAGTCCTATTTATGAAAAATTTACAGGATATCAAGAGAATGTCTAACACAAATAGATGAAAGAAAAAAGTAAAAAATCAATGCGTGAAAGGGATTATGTGGTTCAAAATTTCATCCCATATCTATGGGAGAACAAAAAAAACCACTTCCATTACACTAGAAGTACATATGAGTTTTGAGGGATGTTTAAAATCCAATAAACCTAACCAGAACACTAAAATAAGACTCAATAATTCATGTTATCCATTTCATTATCCTATTTTTCATTCATTTGATCTTTATCTTTTTGAATTTCAACATTTGAAACATGGATGTGCCCTCATGAGAACATTATTTAGACACCATATAATTAATGTCTTGATCTGTTAGTTTAATGCTTGTCATCATTCATTTATAATATTTTCACAAGTGGAACAATGGTATTCTGTAAGGGGCCCAATCCAGTCATCCATTCAGCACCACCATTTGATATATCCATCCATTTCTCAGTTGCACTATAGATTCTTTGATTTGTTCTAGTGATGGATTCATCATCTTTTGGATATTTATGAATAATTAATTCCATCAGCCTCTCCACATTGATTCATTTAAAAATATTAAAATTGAGAGTAACGATGCCTCATATCTCTAAAAATGCATTTATGTAATCCATGAACGTAAGCACTTGTTTCACCATTAATATAGAATTGTTTTCTTCTACTAGTATTTTCCACTACCATTCAACTCAAAGATATCTTATGAATCCAAAACTAACTCCCAAGTAAATGAATTAGTAGATATATCTCCTCAATATTCATACGATCATACTTTACTATGATCCATCGGCTAACCATATGATGATCTCACACCATCAAATGAACTCACATTGATCTAAAATCCTAAGTGTCCCATCAAACATTCATTCAAAAGATGCTGCTGAATTTGATTGAATGAATATTATACCTCAGAATATTCTAGGAAACTGAATTTACCTTCCTGAACACAGAATTTTATGTTTTTGGTGAATTTCCTCTATATGGATACTCCAAGTGTTTCTTTTAGTGAACTGATCATCCTATGCTTTAATACTTGTCCCCAAAAACAATTTTCATTGAAAATGTAACATGGGATAGGATGGTTCACCCAATTGAGGGAGAATCCCTAGTGAATTCCAATATTTCTTGTTTCTCATAAGTGAGGGTTTAGCAAAAGATTTGGTTCCCGTAAATAATTAATAAGGTAATACCCTAGCTCACCCAAATGAGTTAATAAATAAATTCACTACTTTGACCAATAAAAGGATAATAAATAGTTATAATTCTCCCAATGAAAGGATACGTGATATTTATTTTTCACTTAATGATAAATATTCTCTAAATGAGTGTTCTTTTCTCATTGATTTTTCCTTACTCAATGAGTATGTTTTAAATAATGTAAGGTTAGGAAGTTGGTCAAATTTTCAAACATAGTATCTTTCATTAAAATAAGTATGGTCATTTTTATCAGAGGTTATTAAAAAATTTTTATGTGGTTAACAACATAATACTTCACACTATTAAGGTACATCACCCTAGATTCATTAAACTATGGGAAATTTGGTCTTTATCAAAAAGTTTATAACATTTTTAACCTTTCATTCATTCAATTACCCCCTTGGTTAGTTAATTATATTATGTTCAGGTGAAAAAAGATATATTAAGTTGAATAGAATACTTGTGAGAGGAAATATTAGAGTGTCGATTCATCTTATCCAAATGCTCAGAATAAGGACACCTTGGTTCTTATTTATAGGAAAATATCCAGATCCAGGCATACAGTTTTTGGTGAACACATAGTGATGGGAATGTGTAGAATGATGGGTGTGGGAGGTACAGAAAACTTTTATTGATGGGTGTGATAGTATTGTCCTTATTCATAGGGACATGGTTAAACCATGCACCACCACTATAGTACCTTTTATCTTTCGAATCCTTATTTCCCACTTGTTTATAGAACCACCAAAAAACCCCCCCACCTTAGAATTGGGTTTGATCTGTGTGAAGAGGCCCCAAAATAGGGAGAAATGTAATTGGAACTTCCATTTTCAGGAATCGAATGCCATAACTATATATAAGGGTCCACCTATTTTTTCACCTTTGTGACTTGAGAAATCCCTAAAGTTTCCATGGTGTCTGTTCGCTCAAATCTTACCTTCCTATTAAGGTAATATCTATGTTCACCCATTCATTTAAACTGCATCATCATTTGGTAACTATCTCATACCATAAATATTTAACATTTGTAAAATAGGAGATTAAATCCATATTTATGTTTGAGAACCTAGGAATATCTACTTGGGAGAAGTCAGTTGTGTAAAAAGTTATTTTTCCTACAAATATTTGTGACTTAATTTGGAATTCCCACTCGTATTATTAAGATTACTGATTTCATTATTTAAATTTTTGTATAAATTACCATGGAACCTGTTTTTTCTCCATCATCAATAATATTTTTTTCCTAAATTTATCTTCTAGATCACTACATAGGGTACGGGTACCACAAGGAGTGTAATTACTTCATGTATTCACTTGTGAAAGTCATCCAGAAGTAGCAATATGAGTACATAGTGGCTGGGAATCTATCAGTCTTTCATCACTTTTTGATGGTTGATGTGGTAGTTTTATGGCTTGGAGATAACCTTATATGTTCATGGATCTCCTCATAAAATCATTTAAAAAAATCAAACATATCATTTATGGAGTTCTATATGAACATATGGGATATGACACCTATATTAATAACGTACAATCTCAAGGATTCCCCCAATAACATATCTTATCCATTTAAACCATTTATAAAAAAATACACATAATGTTTCCTCTATCTTTCAAAGATCTATTTAAGGGATGGTTAGATGATTAGGATTTTTGGCCTGATGGTGGAATAAAATATTAAGTGGATGTTGGCCTACTAGTTCAAAAAACATATGATGACTTCAACAATATGATGAAAGAAGATGGAATATATGAGGTGTTATGCATATCATAGAATTAAAAAAATAAGAATTCCAACTTCGTTTCCATCACTACTGGAAATTTAGTCTATAGCCAGAGTTTGAAACTGTGGCTATAGGTTATTACAACAGTTCAATGGATTGTTCCTGGTATTGGCATGGCTATAGGGAAAGACCTATAACCACAGTTTCAAACCATGGATAAAGGGATTTAGCCACATTTTGATACCATCTTAGAAAATTATGCCACCCAAGGCCTATTTCCACAGTTCATAACCATTACTATATGGATAGAGACACGAGTTACAACCATATAAATACGGCTACAGACACGATTTAAAAATGTGGTTATAGGAATTCTCATTTCTTAAAAAACCTGCCCCTCCCCCTACACCACATACCCCCTAGACAACCCCCTTATACCCCCTACACCCCCATGCCCCCTGTAGAGCCCCATTTCACCCCTTGGGAAGCCCCCTCACACCCCCACCCCACCGCACCCCTATTCCCCCAAGACAACCCCTTGCACCCCCCAGACAGCCCCCTTGCATCCCCTTGAACACCCCACCCCCACACACACCTATATTCCCCCTAGACAACCCCCTTCCACCCCCTGGATAGCCCCTAACACCCCATTGAACACCCCCTGCACCCCCACCCCCTAGACAGCCCTCATGCACCCCCTAGACAGCCCATTTTCACCCCTAGAGGTAGACCCTTGAACCCCCCCCCCCACCATCCACCCATAGATAGCCCCTTGCACCCCTGGATATCCCCCTTGCACCCACATGACCCTACCCCTCCCCCAAAACACCCCCTCCCCCAGGACACCACCCCACACCAATTCCCCCATAAACACCCCTCACGGAACCCTCCCTTAGAACCCCCTAGACAACCCCCTTTCCCCACCCCCTAGACAGCCCCCTTGACCCCCCTTGAACCCCCTTCAACAACCCCTTGCACCCCCTACAGTAGACTACCCCCAGGATAACCCCCTTAAACCACCCCACCCCTGCAGTTTCCCACCCTTGCAATATCCCACCCCCCTGAAATCTCCCCTAGACAGCCCCTGACCCCCCCCCCTCATGGACACCCATCCCACTTGGACACCCCCTCCCTCCTGGACACCGCCTAGACAGCCCACCCCCTCCTCGACACCCCCCTTCCACCCCCGGGCATCCCCCTTGCACCACCCCCACTGCCCCCCCCACCCCCGCACAATGATTCCCCCTCCCCGCCACTTGGATAACCCCTTGAACCCCCTAAAAAACCCCCTATCAGCCCTTGAACACCCCCTACACACCCATACCCCCTCTTGGGAACACCCTCCCACCTGAACACCCCTGCCTCTTGGAAAACCCTCTTCTCCTCATGGAAACACCCCCTTGCACCCTCTGGATAACCTTTGAACACCCCCTACACATCCATGCCCCCTTGAACCCCCCTTCTAGACACCCCCTTGCACCCCTTTGAACACCCCATGCACCCCCATGGCCCCGACCCCCCCTCCAGGACACCACCTCCCACCTGGACACCCCTCTCCCTCATCGACACCCCATGTACACCCATGCCCCCTTGTACCCCCTCCTAGACACCCCCTTGCACCTCTAGACATCCCCCTTGCCACCTCCCCCTGAACACCCCCTAACACCCCTATAGTAGCCTCTGGACATCCCCCTTACACCACCCTCCACCCCCTACAGTAGCCCACCCCCTGGACAACCCCTTAACCCCCCCCCCCCACCATGCAGTATCCCACCCCCTGTGAAGCCCCTCTAGACAGCCCCTGACCCCCCCTTCCTTGACACCCCTTCCACCTAGACACCCACCCCCCTCCTGGAAACCCCCTTCACAACCCCCCCCCCCAAGACACCCCCTCCCGGACACCCCCCTTGGACAACCCCCCTCCAAGACACCACCCCCCCTCTTGGAAACCCCCTTTCACCCCCCCCCCCCCCCGAAACAACCCCCTTCAACACCCCCCACTCACACTCATTCCCCATTGAACCTCATCCCCCTTCTATAAATTCCCCTGGATAGCCCCTTTTACCCCCCTTGAACACCCCCTTGCACACCCATCCCCCCTCCTAAACACCCCCCTTGCACCCCCTGGACATTCCCTTTAACAACACCGTTCACCCCCTGCACACCCAGGTCACCTTCAACCCCCTGGACACCCCCTTTCACCCCTGGACAGCCCCCATAAACACCCCCTTGCACCCCCCCCCCTAGAGTAGCCCACCCCAGGAAAACCCCATTGAACAACCCCTTCCCCCCCAGACAGTCCCCCTTGCATGCCCCCCCTCCCACCTAGACACCCCATGGATACCCCCCAATGACAGCCCCCTGGACAGCCCCCTTGAACACCCCCCTACATTTTTCAAACCTAACCTATAACTATGTGGAAATTGGAGAAAATAACTATCAATTATTTCATAGGTTTACTAAGAATGGTTTGAAAATAAGATTCATTATGGGGGATTATGGATTGGATCTCATAGTCATCTCACTTCATACATTCTCCTGAATCCAATATGATGGAAGCCTTACCAAACCATTTGGTGAAATTGTGTGGATCCTGGTTTGATAACTTATGTATTTCCATCCAATTAATCTTTATAATGGAGGAATAACTTTAACATAATTCACTACAATAGGCATTACCTCTCATATCCCATGTTAACTATGTTCAGTTCCATTTAACTCATTCAATTAATTTTGTTAACCTTGAACCCCCTGGAGATCCCCCTTGAACACCCATCCTACACACCCATGCCCCCATGCACCCCCCTCTTAGACACCGCCCTTGTACCCCTTGGACAGCCCCTTTCAACCCCCTATAGTGATATAAAAAGAGGAAGTACGATGTGTTATTTACCACTAACAATGACATCAAGTATAAGGAAAACATAAATGCAATAATTTCAAGCAAGATATGCCACTGTGAGCTTTCACATATAGTGAACCTCCATTGGAGGGGTTTTATTGCAAAACCATGGTTTGTTTATCAAAGGAAACAATTATCTTAACTAACACTTATTCAAGAATATCAACTTAATATAAAAATCAGAATTAAGAAGGCAACTGAATTCAATTTAAAACATTCTTGAATTGAAGAGGCTAGGAGATGGCCCCTACCTCAAAAGAGCCAAGCCACACTCAGTGCAAGAATCTTTTATCAGAGACTACTCTAACCTGCTTCATCCATCCTTCGGGCATATGCACCATTTCATATACATAAGGACGCCCTAACCCCTATGTACATGTCTGCATGGCCTTGAGCATGCACATGAGGATCCTTATATATATGCTCACATGCATAAGCCCATTATCACCCACACACGTATGCATTTTCCACATATATATATAAGAAAACCTAGCCACTTATTTTTAATCGTGGAGCCATGGGAAGATATACATATAAACAGAAAACTTATTATATATTTTCTTACATATGCATACGTGGTGAGTTTCCTTTAACTCTGGTCGTTGTAACACACACGAACGGGTCCCAGGAGACTTCAAAAAAATATCAGTTACCTGATGAATCATCATTAATTGAACCTAAAAATTAAAGTAGCAGGAACATGATTAGTGAGAAATGCAGTAATAGAATAGGTGATGATGATAACAACATTAACATGTAGCATTATCAGTAAGATTAAGATATCGAGAAAAGAATATCTTGTTGAAGTCAACACAGTGTCACATGAACGCATGGGTGAAATGAGAGATTAACATAAAATAATAAAACCAAGGAAAAACTCATTAAATTTTATTAGTAACTAATTCCCCAAGTATTTTTTTTAAAATTTTAATATTTATCATGTGTGATTTATTTTAAATAGTATCAACATTCCCCATTTCATTATCTCTTGATATTTGAAGGAAATATGTGCATAAATAATAGTGTATGAATTGTAATCCCTAAAATAAGTGAGTGTATGAGAAAATAACAAGGTCATTGAAAAATGATAAACATATTAACACCATGTTCTAGGATATACTGTAGTCAAGATTTTATAGAATTGCATGCCACAAAAATTCCTTCCGAGGAGAACACCCACCCACCCACCCCCCCCCCCCCCTCTTGGACACCCCCTGGGACAGCCCCCTCCTAGACAATCCCCCCCTCGGTCACCCCCTCCCATTCACCATATTAAGCATGAATTCCCAGAAATATTCTTAAAAATAAATACAAAATTGGATAGGTTAACTTACATAATCACTATAATTATAAAACAGGACACAAGATGAATGTTGACCATATCTACCAGCAAGACCACACTCCTAGAGAATGTAAAGATAATTATAGATTTGGGATTATATGTAACAAAAAATTATTAACTCCAGCCTTAGGAACATAGAATTAAAAACAAAACATCAATATAAATATGGAAAACTAACCTGATGATAGCCTTCAATAGACTTTGGCATGGATTGGTGAATCACAAAGAAAACATCAGGATTATTGACACCTATAATAATACTATGAGCACATGATTGTTATCAACAAACAAGTAATAAACAAGGTGTATATTTCTCATGATGATAAATGTTGTGAAATAGTGGCTATAGTCCCCCCCAGATATCCCCCTACACCGACACCCCCAATCCCCCCCCCAATGCACCCCCACTACCCCCCACGCACTCTTCACCCCAACTCATTTGAACCCCAAATACCCCTCCAACCTTCACACCCCCCAACCTACAGCCTCACTACCCCCAACCCACCACCCCCTTCCCTCCTCCTAGCACACTGGCCCTACCCCAAAAGCAGGAGACTCACATAGGGCCTTATTCCATGAAAAAAGAAAAATGTTATATATGTGTCTGCATTCGAGTTATTAGCCTGGTACTATATACGTGTACTTGAAATTAACATTAGATTCATTGCATAGAGAATCTGATTCATCCATTCATATGAATAAATATGATGATGCTTATGCAGCACATTCAAACTCTAAAATCATGAGGTATGTTCCATGATTCAAGTTGAGATGAATTAAGGACCAACCAAGGAAGTATCTAATGATAATGAAATCTCATTCTAAAATAAAAAAATTAATAAAGAGATTATAATGATAAAGAAGATTTACCTCTTGGGAATAAATGAAAGAAAATAAAAATTCATCTTCTAATATCACGATGATACCTAACCAAGCATGAAAATTAACGAATTAGATAAGAATTACAATGGTAAGATGATGGATAAAACTTATACTTCTTGTGAATCATATTTGTTCCATGAAGAAGATGTAATTGTTAAGTATTATCAAGATAGTTCCTCTAATGAATCAATATCAAGGGGTGAGGACGATATTTTGAACGATCTATTTAATTATTAATATGCAGATTCATGTGATTACTTTGAGAAAATCTAACAACGATTTCCTCAATTTTTTGTTTCTTTTATATTTATTCCCTTAATAAATTTTAGGAATAAGTAAATTGTATTGAAAAGGAATCAGAGATGTAGGTGAAGTCCTGAGAAAAAATGATCTTGAATATGTAAATATAACTAATCAAATAGAGGGCACAAAAAATGAGTTTTGAGCATGAAGGAAAGTACTCCATATTTGAGATGGATTGGCTGAATGAAATATAAGAGAAATAAAATTCCATGAAAAGGATTTAAGTATGTAATAATTCAAATAGATAATTTTTTGTTCACTATGAAAAATGAACTGAAGGTCAAAGAAAATAAGATTAAATAGTTTGATTGTTTGTTAAAGGAAAAGAACAAAATTATTGATGATGAAGTTGACAAAATCAAGAATCCCCATGAAGACAAGATAAAAACAATTTATGATGAGAGAAACATATTTAATATAAAATTCTTATAGCATGAAGTTAAATATTGAAATCTAGAAGTAACTCATCCTTTGAATTTATTGGGAATTGGAATAATTTTTGTTCCACACATTGTTCATAGGGAGAATTTTATGAATAAATATCTACATGTGGTTCAAAAAACATCTTGAGATCATATACTGATCAATATTCAACATCTATAAAAATAAAGGTACATACCACATCTGAAAATTGTATTTCTTATAAATATATTTTTATAAATAATTTATGAATAAACTAAAAACCTATAAAAAATTGGATAAAGTGTAATTAATAGAAATCGACTACTTTATCCACAGTTTTTGAAAGTAAGTGAATAAATTGATTTTCCTTATATTGATCCCAAACAGTTGAATAGAATTTCTAGAATTTGTATACTATAATATCTAAAAGAATTTCCTCAGTGTGGAGTTTATAAAAAAAGTTAAACTTCATTATTGATATTATAACAGGTTTAGACGCAATGCATTAAATTTTTGGCATAATACATCTCTTTATAAAATTTAGAGAAATCCATCAATGAGAGAGAGTACGCCTAAGATAAGGAAATAAATAGAGGTTAAATGAAATAACCTATATATTATAAACAGGTTTTAAAATTGGAATCTCTCTATTGTATGTTTAATTTTAGTGGTCACATTTTTTATTCATGTTCATCTCTGTATGTATCAAAATAAAATAATGATAAAAGATCCCAAAATCCAATAAAGAATAGTAAATTATCCTTGTAAAAGAAATAGAAGAAAGATCAACTTTAATGTGTGTCCAAGAAGTTCATGATAAGTGTAACATTTATTGAAACTGATGTGAAATTAAATCAATCCCATGAATCCATATGAATAAACCAAAGAATCTATCAATATACCCATTGATTATTTAGCTATATCACTGGCTAATTTGGAAACGGTAAAAAATGAAAGAATAACAAGATAAATAAAGTGCTAATAGAAAATATTCTATTCCATATGAAGATGGAAAATAAAATACTCGTGAGGGATTATCAAAAGGTAAAATTCCTAGAAATCATTAAATTTCGTGTGGGACGTTTACTAAGGCTTGTCAAAACTCAAAGTGTTTCTTGAAAATTTCACCAACCCAAGTTCTAATCTTGAGAACAATGAAAATTTCAGTAAGTGATGTATGTGATTTGATATAAAAAGTTAAAAATAAGATACCATTCAAATAAATAATAATATAATTCATTGTACCCATGAATTTTATAAAAAATATAAAATCCATTGTGAAGAACTGACATAAAATTAGAGTACTAAAAGAAAGAGTTTCATGGATGAGAATAAATTCTTAGCTTTTGTTCTCACTCTAAGTATTTAAAATAGGTTCCACCTTATTTATTTATCATTTTTGTTTTATTTTTTTTCTAACCATGTAGGTAATTAATGGTGAGGCTTGTTATGAAATAGATAAAAAATGAATAAAGTTTAGATAAAATAATAATTCAATATCTAAAAATGTAACCATCCGTGTATGATTTTTCAAATGGTATTCTAAATGAATTTTGTAAAAAATATTTATCTTGATGAAGTAAAGGAGGAGATCAACCATTGAGGTGGAGTTTCTTGAGAATCCTTCATAGTTAATAATTTATATAAATCTAAATTTAGGAAGGTTCTTATGAAATTGTAAATAATGTTTTACCATTGGTGTTCTGGAGTTCCATTCACTTATGGGAATGTGGTTTGTGGTGAAATATAGTTTCTTACATCCATTTTTAATAATCATAAGATTTATAGAAGATTGTATAAAAATATTCTTGAAATAAGTCGAGAGAGTTCAAAATAAAGTGTTTATTAAAGTTCTTCTCAGTGCTGTATTACTCATACTACTATTTAGGAAATGGAAATATAAGTGTCTAAAAACATTTGGATAGTTCTCTATGCCATCACCCGAATCGAGTAATGAGGAATCAAGGAGGAAACAACCAAACTCAAAGGATGGATTCTAGCTAAGACTATAAATTGTGAATATATAGGGATCCTGTATAAGTAAGTGAAAGTTTCAAGGTGTAGGTGGGTGAGGGTTACTTAACATTCACATATGCGGGTTGGCACAGAGGTCCATGGGAGAGTACCAAGCCATATTGGAATTTTTCGAGTAGCTAGTGGAGTGACATTTTTTTATGAGGGACAACCTTAGTGTGGTACCGATCAACCTACAAAAACATGTACATGAGTGGAATTTTTAAATGATATGACATCATATTTATTGTCTTCAACCTCAAGTGTAAGGAGAATCTTGCACAACTAACATTGATACCACTATTCAATAGTCGAGTAACTGATTATAAAAGATTATAGTGATTATGAAATGAGAGTATGGACTGTGTTTTTTATGTGAGTGTTTTAATGCATTGAATATATTGATTTGAAGTATGTATTAATAGCATGATTTCCAAATATAACACTATATAGAAGAATATTTGGCTTTACGTACAATAGTGAGATAATAATGACCATTCCCTAGTGATGATCATGGTGTGATTATAAACAACATGTGGAAAATGGAAAGAATCCACCACACCATAGTCAATTCCATAATGATGCCTAGAAGCAAGAGACTCACAGAGAGCCTTGTTCCATGAAAAAGGATGATACATTGCATACATGTTTGTATGATTAATATGAATATTTAGGAAGGTACTACGTATGTGTTACTAAATTTTGTGTTTGGGTCACTGGATAGAGAATACGAGTCATCCAATCATATGAATAAATCTAACAATGATTATTCCACGAATTCAAATTAATAAATATTTATGTATTTTCCATTATTCTAGATGATATGATTAAAATACCTACCAAATAAGGATTTGAATTCCACATAAGCCCACATTATAGTATGGAACAAAATAAAATATTGTGAAATAGGAATAAGAATTATTTTGTCATGCCATAGTGGAAACCTGGTGATAATTTTTGTTGAAAAATACGGAGGAATTGTACACTATACTGTAGTGATGACAATTTCGAGAAAAAATTTTATCTATGCCAAATGTCAAGTTAGTGTTTGATGTATAGTTTACCATGATGATTCAAATGATATATGAGGCTCCACGATGTAGAATAAGGAGGAACTTTTTCTATAAAATACACATGAGTGAAATTTGATGTCCTGAATCCCTAAATACCATTTGTGTGATGATGTGAATGATAATCCCTAAGAGGTGGGGTACCATGTCGGAGGCGCGCTGAAGGTAGAGGTGGGGCGGCTATCTCAGAGCAGCATTTATGGAGTGGACACATTGGGTGGGCACCGCAGTGAGAGAGTTCATCATGGAGGAGGGCGTCGTAGTGAGATAGGTCTTTAGGGAGGAGTGTTCCGCGGTGAGAGATTTCGTTGTGGAGGAGGGTGCCGCAGTGAGAGAGGTCATCGGGGAGGAGTGAGCCACGTTGAGAGATTTCGTCTAGAGGATTGTGCTTTCTTGATAGAGGTCATCGGGGAGGAGGGAATCATGGTGAGAGGGGCACAGATTGGGGGAGGAGCACGCTATGGTGAGGGCGTCTTAGATTGGTGTAAGAGGGAATCATGGATCAGGGGAGAAGGAGGATCCCAATGAGTATCAAAACAAAAAATAATCACAAATCTTCAGTCATGGAGAATAAATCAAATCATGGATATAAACAAGCTATATCCAAGGACCTCTAAAACTAGGGCTATAGGTCTGTGGATGTAAACTAGAATTCTAGTAGTGTATGTTTTTCAGCCACAATAGTCCAAAGACCAATTCATTCCTCCTCGTCCACAAGGAATTTGGTATTAATTTATTATATGTTTATAATAACTTTAAGGATCTAAATATAGTAGATATGTATGATATTTTTGTTACTCACATGTTTTTATGTTAGGACCACTAATAGATTCATGCACTTTTCC
Source organism: Viscum album (assembly GCA_963277665.1). Classification (NCBI taxonomy): domain Eukaryota; kingdom Viridiplantae; phylum Streptophyta; class Magnoliopsida; order Santalales; family Viscaceae; genus Viscum; species Viscum album. The sequence continues at coordinate 251,894,318 of OY728156.1, read as the reverse complement.
TTATATTAACTATGAAGTATGAGAAATCCCTTATAAATAAACCCTGTCCTTGATGTGATGTTTATTTTCAAAGTTGGATGAATATATTTCTAACATAAATTAGTGTTAATACCTGATGAAAATTCCAAAACCAATTACCCATCAGTATAGAAAAGTAGATCTCTATGCATGTATGGTACATAGTAAGAAATGGGTTGATATGAGTCATTTTTATATGATTTCAACACCAACATTCTTCTAATGGACTGGCTGGTTAGATTTCTAGTCATGTGGCTTAGTGACTACATGATTCCAATAAGTTATCACCATACTCATGTCGACCCTAGCACAATTTTTCTAGCATCTCAATTGTCATAAATAAATAATGCCGGGTTATTTTTGATGATTTTAGTGATGATACTTTACCTCCTTCAATATATCTACAGTGGGAAGGACTAATTTTGATTCTTTGGAAATTATTATGTGATTTGAGGGTTGATAGATTAACATTTCCATGAATATGATCTTTTAATATATGTTCAAATTCCACAGACTAGATTCATTCAATATATCCACGTATTCTCTAGCATCATGAAATTTTATCTAAACAACAATAGGATCCTAAAGCATCCAATCATGAAATTTGATTTTAAATTCTTTACAATTGGTGATCTTATCACTAATATGATAATTGAATATGGATGTGGTGGGTATGATGGTTTTTCTTATATGACATAATTCTGGTACTATATATTAATATATTAGGTTGATTATGATATATTTTATGAGTCCTACTCTCCCGACTTATTTTAAAAGTATTTGGGCGTGTTTGAAGTCATGTGGTGACACCCTTAAAATAGTTCTGGGAAGGGAGACATCCAATGGTTGAAATAAAACTATTAGTTAAGATGGATCATGATGATTCCCAAACCATAATAAAAAACTCATTAGTGGTTCAATCCTTTATAATAGTACTCACATATACCTAATCTTGCATTTCAAAATATCCAAACGGGACAATAACCACTGACATAACCATTATAACCTTAGCTAAAGACTAATAAGTGGGCAGAAGGTCCTATAGGATACTTCATAAAACATGAGTCTCTAGGGAATCTCTTGGACCATACTATTAGTCACAACTATAGGCCTTAAAACAAACCCCATGGTAATGAATATACACACTTAAAATTGGAAAAAAAAGTGATTGAGATAATGACTATGGAGCAGTTCTACCATAGAACACGAGTGGACTAGGAGGTGGTAGAATTTGAAAGTTCTAGGGTAATCCATGATTCAAAAGAAGAAGTTGGCTGATATCTTTCTCTAAGAGATAAATTAATGAAATAGATATATTTATAAGGGGATCCTTTTTATATTGTCCTAGAACCTATGTGAGGATCTTCATTGTTTTGTTTGGATCCCTCAACTTGGGATCATGAATGCACACCAGATTTAATTTTTGAGACTATTCCTTTGGAAGTAGTGAAGTATGCATGGGATTTGGAAATTGTGATCTAGTCCACCCACTCAAGGTTCCTAATCACCCACTTTTCAAAGATATATGATTTTTGGGAGTCCCATAGGGGGTATTCAGTGAGTTTATAGATGATAATTGAAACCCATTCATCCATATTAAATATTTTACTTTGATCATGAAAGATATACAACACCTTAACTCATAATATATTCTAATGCATGGTTTTATGTCTTATTTTAAAGAGATAGTTGTGGTTGAAACATCATACAAATTCTCTATGTATGTAGTCAATTATACTATAGTGGATGGCCCTTATGGGGGTGCCTATGGTGAGTATAAAGTGTAGATATAACCTAATTGAAAAGGATATAGAGAGAGAACATGAAAGAATTTCATCGGTAGTTCATCCCATGAGGATGATCCAACCCAAGAAAATGTCTGACCCCTCCACATCAAGAGTCAAGGACAACCAAATTCAAAATAAAATATGTATATCCTTATTGTTTGGAGTTGTCAGTCTTCAACTATATCTATGATTTCTTCTATATATATGTAGAAATATGCATCCAAGTGAAAATAACATTTCTCACTTACTATATAAACATGATCCTCTAAATGGTATGAGTATAATATCAATGATTATAGATAGGGGATCCCGGGAGAGACTGAAATCCCTGATATTAAGGAAACTATGTATATAATGTAGGGAGTACCATCATATGTTGTTCTACCCACCCCCACGGGTGGATGGGAAGAGGGTTCAGGTTTTATAACCAAATTTTACTATTGTGTTATATTATAATTACTAACTTATTTTCATGTAATAGGAACCATTTTTCTTCCCGGGTCTTCAAACAAAAAAAATATATCCCTTGGAATCCATTGATTTTGTAAAAAAATTCAACTCCATTCAGAGAAATTAATATGGATTACACCAACCTAATGTATTCCATGAACATCCTCTTAGTGTTTCATCCAATTAAAAGGTCAGCATCATCCATATTATGACGGAGTTTCTTATAGAGATTGGTTGAATCTATGTGCTTTGTTCAATGATGAAAGGTGTGAGAAATACCCATGATATATGTTAATAATATTACATGAATTATTGAATCTCTCATTGATAATGAAGAGATGCCTATTAGAGGATAAATTCATGTGGTCCTACCAACCATGGTGGTTCCAGTTATAGAGACTGGCATGTCGAAGGGTTGAATTTTCATATAACCATTTATTAACATTAGAATTCATTAACTAGTATTCGCATCCTATATAATTTGTAGTGTTACATCCTAGGTGAGTGTTATGAATCTAGAAGTTTCTTCTTTTAAATCTAAATAGTCATAGAATATGGTTGTTGGGACTATCCTAGCTCCAACAGACTCAGAAGAAGTTAGCATGTTATTTTCCCTCAATGGATTTCACCTAAAATATGTGAGACTGTATGGTAGTGGAATTTCATTGGACCAAAAGTCTCTAAACATACATCATACTAGTCGTCTATATGTCTGGATGAATATATGGAAGAAGATATTCAAGAACCATGTTACCAATATATAAAAGATTCTCTATAGAATTCACCTTCAATTTTTCATCCTATGAAGTAGGTGTTTTAGTTATCATGATATATATGATAAAATAAATAAGAACCATGAAGTGTTAGACTAAGAAGAAGACGCATGGGTGTCCCTTCTAGAGGAAGAATCAAATAACCATTATTCTGACTCTAATTCATGATTCATTACTTTGAATCCCATTGGGTGGGAGTGGCCTTAGAGAAATAATAATTTCCATATTAAAAGGAATCCTTTATATGACACCTCCAATATATCTTACACACTACTAAGGGATACCTAGAGAGACACCAAAAACATCTATAGGAATCCTAGACTGAGGTGAAAATGGTTGTGACAAAGGTGAAGAGTCTACTCCCTATTTAAGAGGTCACAATATTAAGGATAAATGAGCTTTAAAACAAAATTGATGGAGCCTAATTGTTTATTAGTGAAATTTATGATTCCATAGAGGGACAATTTCAATGGGATGTTGTCATGAATAGAGACTCCAACTTTGGATTTCTCTTTTTCCTCTTTTGTGCAATGAATTAAAATTAATTTTTCATTAAAATTAATTTCAAGATTATTTCCATTGTCTACTTTCATTATCAATATAAAAAAACATGTAAGGATCTGTAAAGTAATTCCATCATAACTTTAAACCATTCAAAAAAATTTAACGAAAAAAAGTCTGTCATGCTTCTCAATCACTTGATTTAGAATGTTATCCTTCTAGGAGTAAACCACAGATTTGTATAGGTATTGGTTCCATCATCGTCAATTTGATTTGTTTTGTTTTGAATTTGGTACTAGTTTCCTCCTAGGCATGGTTCATGGCTCTATATAGGCATAGTATTTATCACTATTAACATGAGTTTTCCCATTTAGATATAGAAATGGTTAGACTCAACATGATAATGATAATAAATGTGGAATTTTAGTGAGGATTATATTGAAAAAAATGGAATTAAAACCTTGAAATATCATTCTTCTGTGCTTTGAATAGAACCTTTAAACTAATAGACTAGGGATGAAGGAACACCATAACATTTTCTTATTCCATGGATGAGGAAACAAATTAACTTTTGGATCTATATTTTGACTATATATCATATGGGGGTTTCATAGATGGTTGGAAATTGGAATTTTCCTAGTGTTTAAATTATACGTTTTCATCGTAACACATTTTTCCCTTTTTAACACTAAATGTTTCATATACTATATGAGTTTCACTCCTAATAAGTAGAGGCAGAAATTTCACCTAAGATTCCCTTTGACTAAATGATGAGATGATCTTTGTAGTAATAAGATCATGGAAAACCTGACATGAATAGAGGACTAGTTCCATCATAGATATGGACATGTTCAAATAGATTATGTTCTTAATATATGGACAATAGTTAGCTGATGTTTGTGGTTTGGTATATTTTACCAAAAATAACTTCATTTTGGGTCTTGTAGATTTTACCATATGGCGGGACAACCTGTCTAGAAAGTGTAACGAAAAAATCCAACATGAATGAATCACCCATCACTTGTATAGACTATATAAAAATGTGTACATTCGATTTATGGGCATAAAGCTCAGACAATTATGTCATGTGGTTTAAGTTCATTCAACAAGGACCAATCAAATGTTTATGGGTAAAATTTATCCTTGTTTGAAAATGTGTATGATGTACAGATACATAACATTGATGGTATCAAATACACCTCAGTATTTGAATTATGGGTTTTGTAAGTAATAAATTCAGAAGATTGAATTAGGCATGGTGATATGGTATGTGTGTAAAATGAAATATCATTAAACAAACATTAATAATGGGTTCTATTAAAATAGTATTAGGGAATATGGTGATTAAAGGAAAATTTTCTTATTAAAAAATTTGTATTCGGTTTTCTAGACATACTAGAGGAGTATGTAGAGCTGTATCAGGTCATGTATACGTTACCAAAACATTTGTGCTTTAAATATAGATGTAATCACAAAATATAACCATAAATTTTGGTGATGATACAATCACATGGTAAATGAAGTAGATTCAATGATGATAGAGGTATTCAAGGTTGGTTTTCTTAACCTAAATGTTTTTTTATTATTTATCAAACACACTATCGATGCGAAGGAACATGATAAGTCATTTATCTTAATTTTTCTTAAACTAGTTGGTCCAATGAGAATGAATCTTATTTTCAAAATGATATAAGGTGGACCTCACAAGATTTATGATTTTTTTTGTTTTTACCTCAGCCCTAATAGTGTGAAGCTTAGTGAGTGGTGAATTAAAATTTTCTCAGACCACCTATTATGGGTTTCTGACCTAAATATTTTTATGTATCTTTTATTAATAGTTTTTTACCATGTGATATAGACTGATTAGGGATATAATATATGGTCAAACAACTATAAAAAATTGATTGATATTTTGGGATAACATATGAAACAAGGGAGAGGTATAACCAAACAATATGTAAAGCCATGTGAAAGGTCAGATTATCTCATACGTACGTGAACACAGTCTAAGGTCAGGGTGTTTTAACCATAGGGGTGAAAATAATAACACAAATGGGTCTCAACAGGTAAGATTATCCCAAATCAAATTTAATAGGGAGTGTTTATTTTTTAAATTCCAACATGAGATTCTTGGAATAGAGGAAATGATACAGAACATGTATTCATGTTATGGTCCCAAACTATGTTTGTTCTATGGGTTTTGATGTGATTTAAAAATGGTGTACTGATATTAGACGAACATACCCTCAAGACACATATTCTTTCGATTGACATACCTTATTAGGGTAAAATATGTAGATAAATATTATGGGAATGTATGATATTCAAACAAGTGATTCTTTTGGAGTTGAATTTTATCATTTCTTATAGTCATGAATGATTTTTGGAAATTTGAGAAACTCAAAGAATGAAGTTTCATTTATTTGAAGGGATATTTAGAAAGGTGATGGAGAAAATATAGACCTATATTTACCATCAATATTATATCTTTTTATATTATGAATGAGTAAAAATGGTATATGTTTTGTGGATAAGATCTAAATATATTTCCTATATGTCAATATTTATCATGAAATAACAAGAATCAGTCTGAACATAGTTGTAAAGTAAGATAATAAATTTATGGTCAAATAGTTTGAACCATGTGTCATGAATTTTAATATCACCAAACAAGGAATCAAGTTTCTAAAAATTTAGCATCACATGACAAGTAACAACACCATAAAATGTAACATAATTTGGTAGAGATTCATGTCACACATATTAAAATCATGTGACATAGATGGAAATATAGGGAACCTTATGTAGATCTTACTCGTGTATAAGATGAAAGGCCTCATCTTAGTGTAAGGACTGTTAGGGCATAGAACTGGGATGAAAAATATTGACACATTGGACATTTAATCATAGAATATTTTTATTATAAATAGTCATACACTGAAAGCTTTCAATTTGGTGAGCTTATGCACAAAACACAACACATTTTCTCACGTGTCAAATGAGGAGAAAAATCCTAGGTGAAAATATAGGGAAATGATGTGGTTTTATTGGGATTTGTGTATGGGCCTGATATATGAAATCTAGGTATCACTATATTTCCCATGAGGATAGAAATCATGAAATGTGTATTTTTTATAAAACCATTGAATAAATTTTCCTTATTTATTATTAAAAATAAAAGGGAGGTCTCATTCTAGAATCAACTAAGGATCAAAAAATTAATGTAAATGGGGAAAGAACTAATTACTATGAATGAGACTAATTATGTATTTTTATGGGACTAATATAATATATTTTGGTTTCACTATGTATCCTATTATGTTAGGAATCATTAATCACAAATTTCATGAGTGGGATACTATATAGATTTGACTCATATGCAAGAGAGAAGAATTTTGAATGGTGGAAATTTCTATTGGGCCAAATATCAAAGATCCAAGAGTCATTAAAAATATCTTAGTGTCATGAATCCATCCACATTTTATTCTTGAGTTATCTCTTGTACTAATCAAACTCATGTGAAGTGGGAGACGATCAAGTTTCAACTTAACATAGGGGCATCGATAAATCTCAACATGGACAGGGAGTATTTAACATTAAGGTGAAAAGGGGGATTCGATGAATTTTTTTATAGAATTTTTATAATGGCCAATGATCCTAGATCTAGTAGTCACTACATATTTCATAATTTCTATAGTCAAGTCAAACATAGTACTTGATTGGGGAATTTTTTATAAAGGTTGATCAATACACCAATATCTCTCACAAAGATCTAACTCTTATGTAAGGTAAAGGGGGTTTCACCAAAAATACACCTTAAATGGTTTGATGAGTCATGTCTTTTGAACCTAATTTCACCCACTTCACCATCAAGTGTCCAGGATTTTCTTTCCTACCATTGAGTACCTCAGATATCAATAATTCCAATCTAAGTGGTTCACTATGACCTCTAAGACCATGAGAGTCATGAATAGTGTAATACATAATAAATTTATGGGAATTGATTCAATAAAATTAGTGTGCATGATAGGATTGGAAGAGATAGAAATTACATATTAATGAAAGAAAGAAACCATATGTGGGTTCAGCTAATGTTCAAGGATAATATATTGAGAGTTATGGATGTTTATGGTTATGTCTCAAATAAAAGATTCAAGAGTCGCTACATATCCTTCAATAATAGGAATTAATCCACTCATGGTTTATATATATATATATATCTGTGTGTGTGTATTTTTACCTTAGGGCAGGATGATTGAAAACAGGAGTCATAAACTAATGGTCCTTACATTGATCTAGCTCTTGTATAAGGGAAGAAATCCATACTGAGTAGGATACTTTGTGTATTTTAATGTTTGTAATGTTAAGATCACATGTCACGTGGTCCAACTTCATGTTACATGGAAGAAAATAGGGACATTTTTCTTTGATTTTGGATGGAATATGGGGGTAAAACTTGCATCAAGGATCCCACATGAATATAGATATTTTTTGGGAAAATATCCCTAAATATGGGATATTATGATTAGTTTATATTCATGAATAATGGACTCAACATCATGAAATTTAATATCATCAAACACATAAGAACTAAGAGAAGTTTAAATTATTATTTAATGGGATTTTCTTGTGAAATTTAAAGTCTTATATTTCTAACTTTGTGAATAAATGTGAAATAATTGAAAAAAATTCTTCATAAATCATTCATTTTTTGGGGTTGTGATATTCTCCACATCCATGGTTTCCAGGGAGTTATCATCATTATAGTATAACTTGTGTATGATGTAAGCCCCCCCCCATTTTGGTTCAAGATTCAGAGGCCTCTTCCTAGGGATTGTTGGATTTAAAAGTGATATCATTAACTCCCTTTGAAGGAATGAGTGTATTTGAACTTTTTTATTTAAGTGTCATGATACTCAATTTTTTTTGAACTCCATGTTATGAAATGTATGAAACCTTTTTCTTTCTCAAACTCATCCAGTTTCTTTTGATACTTTTCATATTTAGAAAAATGTTTCGAAATAGTAATGGAAATTTAGTGTAGTTTTACAACAAAAGGCTTTAATTACTCTTTTCTATATACATGTGCATATATTTTTTCTTTCATATTATATTACCTTATGGTGTGATAATCCTATAAGGCATACAAGAGTTTATCAATCCATGACTTCTACTATTTTTCCACCATCTTATAATATATTTTTGATAGATTTTTTTAATTCTACTATTATCAATTGTAAATGAATGGTTTTAGAATGAGTTTTTTGATTTGATATTGTTCTCCTAATAAAAAATATTCAAGTCATAAGAATAAAATATGATGACATCCTTTGTCCCAAAATCCTTGTGAGGTATATCCTCGATGTATTTAGAAATAAAAATTGGGGGTAGTAACCATGTACTTGAACTTCTAGGTTGTGGCTGAGGGATATGGTCCCATGAAATTTATTCCCCAGATGAAGAATGACCAAAAATTTCTAGTGGAATGAAATAGTTCTACATGATGATAAATGAAGAAAGAATGTATCTAGAACCCATGATTTTTTTCTATAAATCTATAAAATCATGTATCATTGATGGACAAAAATACCCTAGACTCTTTATCTAGTGTTATATCTTATTTTATAATTAAACATATCCATCAGTACTTGAATAGATTTCTTTTATTATAAAGAGGTTGTACTCCCCCTTGATGCATCTGAAAATAATATCGTCAAATCCTTGTTTTAAGATGAACTTTTGGGAATACAGATCACCGAAGAGGGTGATTTTCACTAATCAATACTGAATTTTCTTGTTTTCTCACACCACTATAAGAATCCCATTCTCAAGATAATCTCTTTGGGAGACACCAATTCAATAGTGGTATCAGCTTATGGGGATTTGGGTTTTTCCTAATCAGGAGTATTGTTGAATCTGGTAATCTATTATAATATATTCTCGATGAATGGAGATACCATCATGTGGTGTGAAATATGAATGACCATGTAATAATATTATAGGTATTCCAACATAGTTTTTTCATAATCTAATGTACTAGAATGATTATTCTGAAAACATGGAATGTAAGACTGAGTCAGTTCAAAGGGGAACTCTGCTACCAGTTTTGAAATATTATAAAGTAAATATAGAATTTCTAAATTTTTATGGAATATTCCCCACTGATTTTTTTACCACCATTTCCAAATTGCATTTGATTTTTATAAGTTACACTAGTATTTTGGTGGTTAACTCCTGACCAGTGATGTGGAATTGATACTCTGCCTCATTCGTTGGGAATCCTATCAATAGTATTTTTGAATTGTGTAAGAATTCATTAGATAGTAAAATGAAAATGATCCTTATGTTGTCTCTACTATCATTCAGTTTTCCCACTCTCATGTCTTCCACGATTTAAGAATCACTATTAAAGATCATTATCCATGCATTATATTTATCCTAAATGGAATACAATCCCTCATCCCATAGATCAGTACATAAAATCATACTATCATGATTCTTTTGTGTCATAATAATTTCAACCAACACTTTCACATTGATTTTATTTTGACTCCTAAAGCTTATGTCAAATTATTACAGGATGACCACCCCTCTTTCCACATGTCCAGACAGCATTGAGAGGCTGATGATTTACTTGTCCTATTCAACATGAGAGACCAAGTGCACGTTTTGATGATGGAGATAGTTCCTAATATCCTGGGGAATAAATACTTATTACATATATTTATTCTTGATATTAGAATATTGATTATCAATTTCTATCATGGTATGGATGAGATAATATAGACTCTTTTATTTTCCTATTTTATTCATCTTATCTAAGAGTAAAAAAAATTATTTAGAGTCACAAAATATAAGATGAGTGGATTTATATAAATTAGTGTCAATCACTAGGAGAAATTTAAGGAGGTACAACTTGAGGTTATAAAATTATCTCTTCCAGTCCATGTCTCATTGGTATGCCACCCATTTCATCATTAATCTTCTGAAGGATATGAATTTACTAGTGTTATTGGTGATAAAACCTCTATTGTAGAAAATATTTCTCTTGAGTCCCCTCAATTTGTTTATGAATTAGTGTGGTTCAATACTTATAAATACATTAGTCTTCTCAATATCATATTGGATTCCCCAATTGCACAACATTATTTAGTGAGATTTTCCTAATGTTACCCTAAAATAATACTTTAGGGTATTTAATTTCTATATGTGTTTACAAATCATTCAATAAAACTACTTCAAGAATATAAATAGGGTCAGGAAACTATTTATATTTTAATATTAGGTTTTCCACATATCACTCTATAGTTTTACCAAAAAATTATTTGAAAATGTGGTGCATTTTTCTTTGATATATTTCATTGACTTTAGTTAAGATATGAGAATTACATGATAATAATATCTCCCTTGGGGTTCCCTAAAATCCATGGATTCGTCATAATTTGAGGCTATTTGAATCTAATTATAACTAGAGTACCCATCCATGAATAAATAGGGATTCAAAGTCTATTTTCATATCAATCATTGCTTTTTTGATTAGGACTATGAAGTTCTCTTTTGGGTAATGCCTATTGAGATCCCTAGAGTCAATATAAACTCAAATATGAAAATTATTATTCTTGGATGGGATGGTTTTTTTCTAAAAACATTATATAATTATCTCCGTTGATGATATTGTGATTTTATAGTTATTCAAAAATATCTTCTACAATGTTATCAAGAGTATGAATCATTCTTCTCATCGGTTACTTATATCATAGGTGATCATCTAGACGGCCTAGGTGATGTGTGTCCACCTCAATGTCCAATCCTAATAGTTCAGTTTATTTCTAAGATATCATAACCTGATTCCATTTTATAGAGGAAATAAACTCATATTTCTCCTCTAGGTCCTCGTATGTGCTGTTGAGAATTTTTCTAGAATCCTCCATAGTATTGAGGCTCACCTATTTGATATTATTTATAGTGGTATAGATGCCTTCCTCAAATACTAGAGGGAATCTATAAGGTCATCTCCCTCCTCCCACTCAACCCCTATATTGTTAGGGATAGAATATAAAGGGGTTTTTTATATTTAGTGGATAATATGTTTGAATATTCATCTCTAGTGAATGATGAGGAGATATATGTGGTCTTTATCAGTTCTATTAAAATTGTATCACCATCAATAAATTTTTGAATACCCTCTCCTTCCTCCGTAGTATCGTCAAAGGTAGAGTTGGTATCAGAATCTTGAGGTTTGAAAGATGATATAATGGAATACTTGGTTTTTATTAATGATGTGGACGTATTGCTTTACCATGTTGATGATAGATAATTCTCATTGAGTTTTGATGGGAATGTGGGATAGTTTTGGATGGGGTGTTATCACTTTCAGTGTTATTTCCATGGATGAATTGCGAGCACCATCTAATGCACACAACTTTTCTGACATGACTATCTCTTATTTTATAGGGTAATTTGAAGTTTTTTGGTCCTAAAATATATCTGGATCTTGGTTTTTTCCTTGATCAAATTAATGTTAAATATGTAATCCCTTCAAAGAAGGCTCTAGGGGCTGCTAAAGTATATTCTAAACCCTTGCGAGCATTGAACTAGTGGTAATATCATATTATTGGTTGTTTTCCTTCTCTCTTTCAAAATAATTATTTAGTGTTCTATGTTTCACATGTTTCAATGGGGGAATTATATCCATATATTAAATCTATTTTTTATTGATAGAGTTCTTTAGGTATTGATAATATGATGATGGCTTCACAACATGTCTATGAAGGAACAAACTCCCAAAGAAGACATAAAAACATGATTCCTACCAAAAAACCCATGAAAATAAAGTCATATATGATATCTATGAACTAGGATTTTATTTTTATCCTTAAAATATGTGTATAGTCACTAATTTGATTCCCTATAATGGTTAAATATGATGATGATTGTTCATTCTCACCATAACCCAACAATCATAGAGTCTGCATTAGGATGTGATTAATTCCATATCCATTATCTATTAAACCATGATTAATGTAAATATTATCTAGATTCCCTAATTAATATATACATTTGATATTCCCTCAGACATTAGCCTCCTGATCCCTTTCTATGAATGATATTATACTATGTAATTACAATATGGTAGTCTCTTCATGATAAAACTTGATCTTAACAACTTTAACATCAAACATTAGGGGATTTAAAAGGCCTTTATAAGTTCTTCCATACTATCCTTCAAGAGTTCAACTATATTCATGATCAAAATTATCATTAGGATGACAAATAATAAATTCAATATGTTAAAATTCAGAAAAATGGTGGGTTCTTCCAAATGTGGGATTGTTCTTTAACATGGGGTTTGTAGGTTAATGTGTTTAGTGTATATGGACATAGTTCATTAATGGGATTAAAATGTATGTTTTTCTATAGTTTTCTATATTGAGATTTTCTATTTATTCACCTACATTGATCTTATAGTTCTCCACCCACTAAATTATATTCTAAGAGAATTTGGTTTTGAATGGTCCTTGGAGGATTTAGGAGTATCTTGGTGTTCCTTCTTTGTTGACTATTGTTCTTTACCTCAACTTTCATAATAATATATTTCTCTAGAGGGTACGTTTACCAGATATTAACATATACCACAACAACATTTCACTTAATTTTTTTTTCTACTTTGACCTCTTCACTATATCATTGGTTTTGTATAAGAAATTCTGTTTTCTATGCATATTATCAATTGAAGAAAGAATAAGATGTGTAAATAAAATTAATTGAGAAAAATGGTTAATCTTTATCTGAATGGTGTTTACTTTAATTAGGTGGTTCCTATACTATGAATTATGTGGGTAGAAAATTCATACATGTATGGAATGGTTTGGGAATTTATTTAATCTCTTCTTCTTTCACCCTTTTATATAATCACCAACTATTCTTGGATCTAGAGCACGGAGGTGAAGGTGTCAATTTATGTGGTTCTATATGAATTAGGGATACAAAAAATTTATTGATCTATGACTTGAGGATAGCATAAGGATGGTCAATTATCTTTAAAATCATCCCGTCATTGAACTTTTATTCATGTCTTGATGGGACTTCCTATCAATCACATTCTTCCTCTAGTTGGGTTGTGGAAACATAGGCTACCTACACTAGAGATTTTCCAAGTATAACCATCTTGATTTCAACTATTTATAGAGGATTTCATTAATATTGATGTATAATTGAATGTTTTGGTATAAAATTTGGTTGAAAGGGAAATATTCAAGATGATCACTGAGTCTAACTTTGTTTGGTTTTATGTCCTTAGGAATATTATAGAGATTATTTTCTATGGATATAATAATGTTTTTAGGTGCCTAATAATTTAATGAAATATGTTTTGTTTCATTGATATTGATATTATAGTCATCATTTCACTTTCCTCTCATTTGGATGGGGTATGTTTTTCTACTTTTGTCTCTTCAAGAGACCTACCGGGTGACATAGAGATTTCTTTGACACTATGGTAGTTATTGATGCTAGTTTAATCATGTTTACCACATTTTCATCTATTATGAGTCTTTTTCCCAGATCAATAGGCATAGGTCAATATTTGTTCTTTGTTTTTTGGATGGATTACTCTCGATGATTTTCCACGTCTAAAAACATAGGTAAATATCCAGTGTATTTCTATGGGATTAATTGAATCTACAAATCATCATGTAAATTATCTATTAATATTTCTCGTAGATTCTCATATGAGAGTTTCATATTGACTAATCATGTTAGAAATTTCCATATAGTGACGAATTTTTTGACTCTACCATTTATGAAATTATTAAATTCTACGAGGCCAATGACCATCATCTTCTATAGGGTAGATTTGAATCGATAGTGGAACAAATTATTGAGATCATCCCAAACTACAATAAAACCAGTTTGAAAGAAATGGTGCTAGACAAATTATTTCCATAACTTTCATAAATAATAGGTTTTTTCTACCACATTATGATAATGTGGTCCCATAATATATATTTGTGTCAAGTGATTATCTTTATCTGATATTCTATAGATAGTTGGGAATGTGGGATTCCTAGATTTGGGAGAAATAGGCATGACATCTACAAACCCAGTTTATGGTTTCTTTTTAGACTACATAGGGACAAACGATCCTTCTATGGATTCCATTTGAGTATGGAGATACTTAATAGATAATAACTCTAGAAGATATATTATTTTTTGTAAGTCCAAAATATATGTAATATGAAAAACCCATTTTGGATTCTCTGAATGTATTGGCTATTAAGAGAATGTTTGAACTGGACCATGGTGACATTCCCAAAAGGAGGTAAGTTAGGGTCTAAATGAAGATACTCTTGTTCTTCATCAAAAAATGTGATTTAGAGAACTGATTTTTTTGGAACCTGATCATAACTTGTGAAAAAACATTTATCTTTTGGGATGAGTGACTCCCTCTTGAGTGTGATAGAGGATATTTTATCTTCTATATTAAGGTTTTACTCAATAAAAATATTTCCTGTAAGTATTTAAACATTAATTCAATTTAGATTTCATATATCGGTCTAATACTTCACCATATTCTCTCTAGATAATTATTCTATGTCCTCTTTTGGTGGTTAGTGGGACATAGCCTTGTCATTCCCTTTAAATTTAGATAAATCACTCCAAGCTACTAGAAGATTAATATTTAGAGTTGATAGGTTTTGGTTAGGACTATGATATCGGGTGTGTATTCCTTCCTTGTGTGTTTCAGTGTGAACCATATCTTGGGATAATGTCTCTACATTACATTCCTTGTTTTTCATGTCTTATAATACACCTTCTACTGAATTATAACTTATGAAATGCATTGATGTATATCGAATAGTGAAAATCATGTCATTACTAGAACATTCCCATCATATTGATGATTTTTATGATCCTTGGGGTGCAGATGGAGGAAAAGTATCCCAATCCAGTTATCTTGGGGTTATCCTGTATGTATTTCATATAAGATAAAAAATTTCTTTTTAATTTTTCATAATTTCACTCAAGGATGGGATATGTTTAATGTATTTTCAGAATCAATACCGCCCACCCTAGGGATTTCTGCTATGGTTAATGGAATTATCATTCTAAATTTGAAATATCAAGAAACCATTTTTGGGGATTGTCATAAGAGTAAATATATGTCTAATTCCCTTCTATTATATCACATTTTTACCATGGAGGTAGTATGATTCTACCGGATGGACCAATTGGAATATGGAGTATTTGTGCATGACACCTATCATTTAGTAGTAACCTTTTAGGATTCCCTCTTGGGGGACTCTACTGACGTGTGGTTACGTTAACTGTAATTCTCCATATTCTCCCATCATTTTATATACATATCAGGTGTGTAATCAATGATTATATTACAATGTTTTTCAAGGTTATATATGTGCATGTTTTATTGGTTCTTATAGTGTTTCTATTATCTTATGTTCTGGGATACTAAGAAAGTAGCAAACTCAATCTTACTACAAGGTTTGTTCACTATCTATAGATAGATGTCATACACATGGTAAGTAAAATTCATGGAATTTAGTTAAAAAAGTATCACTAATAATGTTTTTGTATTAAAAGAATAAAAACCTCCTGAAACACCATAATGATGTCATATAGGGGGTTGAATTGGGCTAGAACATGGTTGAGATGTTATCCTCTACCAAATATATCTATATTTACATGTCATCTAAATCATTTATGGGGGAAAATTTTTCTACTTGATTCACCTTTTTTGTTTCAACCATGTGGATTCTAAAAAATGGGAGGGTTTATTAAATCCTATTGTATTAATACAAAGTATTCATGGGGTAAATGTGGTGTTGATAGTGACCATCATCCAAAACCATAAATTGATGCAGTGGAAACATCATAGATGGATGTTTTGTTCATTGGTATAACTGACTTCAATTCTTCAATAAATGTTATGAATGAAAGTGTTCTTGTTGTAGATTTTCGATGGTGAGGAACTTCTTACCATTATGATCCATCACCTTGGGGAGGACCCTCATGGTGACTACCAAGGATAACCTTCATGGTTACAAGTAAATGAGTTAGAAATGATATGAATACATTTACGATTGATCTTCTAGATATAAGTTGGACTTTCGTAGTAAACATATTAGTAAGAGTGTTCTTGATTGATCATTTTGTTCCAAAAATGATTCCCTTTATAAAATGTAATATGGTGAGGAACTCCCAAAATACTATTCAGAGTGTCATTAGTAGGACCTAAGTGGATGATTCTAGATAGACATGCTGGTGATGAGTTAGAAGACTCTTAAGAAATTATAAATAAGTTTTCAATGTCCAAGGATATCTATAATATTTTATTTATGGATATGAGATTACACTTGGTTCATTTATATATTTTTCGATATCTTTTATTAGATTCTCTTTTGCAGAATATTGGTTACCTTCTTAGAAATGAGTCATTTTGGAAAACTCCCATGTCAACAGTGAAGGGGGTGGAGAGTTCCTTAAAGCTAGATAGGAATATGGGAATGTACATTTTTTCTATTGGAATATGATAATGGGTTCTTTTAGAAAATGAATTTATATTTTCATATCTTTTAGTAGACATCATGATGTGGCATTGGTCTTCCTTCGAGAAAAAAGAAACAAGGATGTGTTCTGGCCCCTTTTCCACTGTCAAATGTACAATAAGACCTTTTGAATGAATATGGTAACATGATCCCACTCATGTGATTCAATCATAATAGGTTTATAGTCCAATTGAAGGGGATCAAGAATATGAGCTCGCTCATGACTATCTGTCTGGATATACAGATGAACTACTTAGATATTGGAGAGATAGGGATATTGGACTACTTATTGGTAATCATCAAAATATCCAAACTATCATCCTCTATGGATGATATATGGATGTTATTAGCAATCCATGGTATGTTGGATATAATATAGCCATATCCATCGATTTCTACCATATAGTGTTGAAAATATTTGATAATAGGAACACGAATATACTTTTGTTCTTCAATGGATGTGGGAAAATGTGTTTTCTCTTATCCTCAAATTTTAAAATCGATATGAAAAATATAATTTGTATATAAGCGAACATAATATATTCTATCCCTTGTTGAGTGTCTGGATATAATGAAATTCTTCTGATTCCACAAGATTACAATGTTGGTCTTGTAATTATAAAGTATATGGGTCCTCTATTCTACTACTATATATTGAAAAATCCCATTGGGAGAATAGATATATGGGCCTATTCCTAATTTCATTGCTTATACTATCCTTTCCAAGACCAAATTTAGGGTTCCCAAGATGGATTAGTAAGGATTGATATTGAATAGGAATTATGCTTAGTGAAACTATGAGGAACTGGTTCTACAAGATGTTTCTATAGTGATATTGGGTGGAAGGATCCCTCCTAGGATACTTCTATATAGTGGAGAGGATTAGGTTGACATCTTGATTCTCCAATCTCAAATATGGGAGGTACTAGTTGTTTCACTCTAGGTAGAGGCTCCTAAAATGGCTGGATTTGAGGATGGGAATTATTTTTTTTAGTGAGTCTTTGTTCTATAGGGGTGTATTGTGAGGCTTTACGACATTAAGGTTCATGTATGTAACTTATAGGGTTGGATTGGTAGCATATTTTTTATACTCTTTTAGTAGTATGTTCATTATTGGTAACTAGAGGCATTAGATGGGTGATATCATCCTTCTATTCATGGAGTTGTAGCTTTTATTATGGGTGAATCATAGGAACATATTTTTGATGAATATTACATTTCTTTGGATCGAATGGGGCTCTTGAGAATGGTACTTTAAACACATGGTCACTATAAAAAAGAAAGCACATGAATGTGGTTTCATAAGTAAAAGAATCATTGGATAATCTATTTCATAATTCTAGGATTCATATCACGTTCAACATTTATATATGTTTGTATCACATGAAATGAAATAACTCGATTCACTGGGAAACTCAATTATGTTAGTTATTGATGATTCTTCTCAGGTTTAAAATTTATTTCCTATATTTTTTTTCTCAAAGATGCCTCTGATGAAAATCCACTAATTAATTTTGAGTCAATGTGAACCTATTTTCGAAAGGTATGTGTCCACCTATACTTTACCAATGATGCCTTGGAATGTGCATTTGTTGATATGATTGGAGTCCGAGGTCATATGCCCTATTTTAGGTGGAAATATTACATACTATAGGACTCTCTTATATATTATTTATATATTCATGAATCCTTTTTGAATTTAAGTAAGGTAATGGTTACCATTATGGTATTGATAAATCACTAACATTAATTAATGTGGACATGTATATATATTATATGTCTATGGTTGTTATGGTTTAAATACAAAAAAATGGGCACTATAGAGTTTTTTACTATCGATAGAGGTGGTATGTGTTTATATTTTTGGGATCAACTCTATAATAATTGATTCAAATGTGTCACAGTCAAAGGAATTATAACACACATATTTCAGATTCATTGAATATATTAATGTTTCCTTTTTTAGACTGTGTTACAGAGAAAAATGTTAGGAATTATAACATCATTAATAATGGAAAATAATGTTAAAGGTACATAATAATGGATGGTGTGGAGTTTACACATGATATTCCCTTCTAGTTGACCTTGTAGGGAATATATCCCAATGGTGATATATTGGTTTCACAAGTAACATGGCCCTATGAGAGTTTTTTTGGATAATTGGAGTTTGTACCATTGATCTGAACATGGTTTCATTTGGAATATTGCATAACAGAAGAAATATAGTAAAACCCAAAGGGAATATATGACTCTTAGTGGTTAAGGATTTCAATGTGAGCATGGATTAATTAAATAAAGGTTAATAGAGAATATTAACCGAATGGATTTAAATGGAGGTCCCATTGGAAATATTTTTCAATTAGTGAGGATTCTAAGACTCATTTGAAATATACCCTTATAAGGGAGGACAAAAGTTGTATCATGAGGAATAGTACCCCATGAGGGTAGATATGAGAGGTTAGTGATGTGGGGTTTTATAAATTAATTTTGGGTATCATAGAGGAATCCTATATATATTGGTCAAGAAGGAAAAAAATCTCATAATGGTTTGAGTTGCATGGTATAAGTTCATTTAGAAAGACCACAACATTTGGTTTAATGTAATGTGGTCTAAGGATTATCAGGAATTTTGATGTCATGTTACTAGGGAATTGGACACATAATTTATTTGTATTCCACGGGAGAATTTACAATATAAACAGTTTGATAATAAAGGATTTAGTGGAACATATGCATGTGGGGATACCCAAATTGGAGTGGTTCATTAGAAAATTGTTGGTATGAAATAAATAATTAGGAAATATGGATAGGGGATTATACCTAATGAGGACCAAAATAAATCATATAAAAACATTTCATCTACATTTGGATGTTGAATGGAGACTAGACTCATGGGGAATATGACTCTATGAGGAAGATATATCATGGCTTGCACATAACCTACCCAAAATGTTGAGCATGTCTCACTGAGTAGATGAGGGTCGTTTCCCTTTATGAGGCCATGATCTAGACTTATAATTTGTAGGATGCCAATAAGGTCTCTTGAGAACTATGGGAGAATCTATGGAGCTTACCTATGTACGTTTTCTTACTTGGTGAGTGTGTTCGATGATTATTTATGAATTAAGGGGATGAAATCATCACTGAAAATAATTTTGGGTCTTACTCATGTGGGTAAAAAGATTATAGCATCTTCTCCAAAAAAAATCCATGTATATTAATTCATTCATATTTCACATCCACCTATTCCATAAGCCATGCATCATGACATGGAATCTCTTTTGTGATGTGGAACTCATTTCAGTATCGTCTTCTTCCTCACTACACATATCCATTATTCTATGATTGAATCATGATCCACGTGGATTGATCATGTTTTTTCAATATTTAAGGATCAAAAAAAAATAATCATCTGATTAAACATATCCAAAATATTTATAATATATTTTCAAAAAACATGATACCCATGTTCGGATAAATGACCCCCCTATGTGAGTCTCATAATACTAAAAATCTATTGTGGATCTCCTTATATTAATATCCTTGTAATGAATCTATTTCCATGTTATCCCTTATGTATAGGACAAAATATGGACCCCATTACATGATTACACAATTTTGATTCAACTTATATTGTTTTATATGTATATAATCAACTTACAAAAAAATTGTATATTTATAGACCACCTTATGTGGTGACTCAATAACGAATCCATCTAAATAGACCCCCTTACGTGAGGGAAATTTTTTTCAGAATTCCAATCTTCCGCCAAATTTTATTTAGATTCACATCAACTCATTATAATTCCTTTCAAATAATTTAGTAAAACACTAAAATAATCATTCAATGATTATATTTAATCATCTAAATATTTTCTTCAATTGGGTGGTATTTCCAAATTCATTAGTCGATATCTTATCCCGCAATACATCCAATTCTAACTCCCATACTATCTAGTAACTTCAATCATCCATCAAATGTTTTATACAACACTTTAATAATTTTTAATTATCATTTCTTTTAAGGGAATCACATTTACATGTAAAAAAATTAAACAATTATTTTTGATAGGGTTTAAAAATATCCCCCTTTGAATTTATATTTAATACTAATTATTCCACTATTATTATTGAAAATAAACCCAATGAAAAATATGGTTGAGATTCATGAAAATTTCTCAAGGAAAAGAATAATTAATTAATATTATCAAATTCATTATGAGCTATCTCAATTTAGAGAACAAGGGTGATCAAAATCAGTGGACAATACTTTCTAAAAAAACTCATAACGTAATTTTCAAATTTTATTCTTAGAAAAACATAAAATTATATTAGAGATTATTTCATGCACACTAAAAACTACAAATTAAACTAGTTCACATACCAGGATAACAAGATTATCCATATATACATAACATCTCCTAATGAATTTAATCATATAATAATGGAGTAAGAAACTCAAAAATAGTCATACCTCAATGTTTGATGTTGATTTTCACTACCATTTAGAGTCATAACATAATAATAACTTAGTTGCAATTGGATTTGTTAATATATCTTCAAATTATTCCCTGGATGGAAAAAATTAAAACTATAATATTCCATCTTCTACTTTCTTCTTAAAAAAATGAAATTTTATACCTTTTTTAATTTTCCTAGAATTATTCACTATATTTTTTGAGAAATTTATAAAAAAATTAATTATCAAAATCAAAAATCAGTGGTAATATAGTTTGGAAATACATGTCCTCAAGATTTTTCTTCATATATATCATCTAGGTATCTTCTTTTGATAAAACCACATATTTTTCATGAGTTTAATTTAACGTAATTGATGTTCATTTTTTTGGGTTCCGTGAAACATACTTTTCACCAAAAATGAATACTTCACTTGAAGAAGAATTTTTATCTTCAAAATATCCTATACAATTCACATATATAAACCATTTTATTATTAATTATCCTTTATTTTTTACTAGAAACCATATATGGAATTATTTGAGATATATTAGTTAATTACATTGGTTGTAAAAAGTTTTTATTTCTTTGGACTTGACTAAATTATTGAATAATTCAAGATAGGGAAAACTATGCCCATTATTGAAGAGATTTTACATATAAGTATACAAATAATAAATATAAATTCCAACTAATTCAACTCTTTACCTTTATATATGTTTCTAATATTTGTCTATTAGTATATAGAGGTTGATGTTCCTCTTGAATCAAAAATACCATACCTTTTTACAACACTTTACCATATTTTTATTATGAAATGAAAACATAATTTGTATCATGGGTAATTTGTTGACCTAAGAATAATTTAATTTCTCTTTGTGAATACATTTCAAACATACCCTTTATTTTTTAGATAATTCATCACACACTTTCCCCTTATCACTATAAAAAATTATTCCATCTACAAATGCTATAATAATGAATGATGTTGTTTTCATCTGATTAATATAAATATTTTTGTTAATATATTCATTCTTAAACTACATTCTTCTCAAGTAATCATCAAACATGAATTAACAGGCCCATGGATCTTGTTTTAATCCATATAAAACCATATTTAATTTTCAAACTTTTCATGAATTATCATCAACTGAATATTCCATAGTTTGTTCCATATAGACATCCTCATTCAGATGATTTTTAGAAAATGTAAACTTTATAACCATATGATTAAATTTTACACTCTTGTTAGTAGAAATTGTATGAAAAATCTTGATTTTTTAAACTATTCACACTGGATAAAATGTATAATCAAAATAAATCCCATCTACGTTTGAATATCCCTTATATAAAATTCTGGATTTATTTCTTACAACACATCCATTCTTATTATGTTTTATATAGAACAACCATTTTGTCCCAATAATTTTTCTCTTTTTAGGTCTAATAGAAAATATTATATGTATTATTATATTCCATATAATCAAGTTATTAATTTTTAGATTAGATATATTAAATAGGATGAAAATATTATTTAACATTTCTAAATTCAATCATGGAATGAGTGGTGGCGTGATAGGTTCATAAATCTCTTCTTCAGTTTTAAAAACCTATATTCCAATCAATAATTATATTTTAAATGTCCACTTGTTTCTTATGACTTAAATCATTACCTATAAACTAATGATTTCCTCCTTTAACACTAATATATACAGAGTTTATGACATCTTCATAAATATCTATAGTTTGTTCATTTACTTATTTTAATATAATAAAAACTACATCATCCTTAAAATATTTCATGACTAAATTCATGATATCATATTCTTTTCACAAAACAAAAACATTAACATATTCAACAATATTTTAAAAAAAATTTATTGAAACCTCTGTATAAACTTATATTTTTTGTATAACCATAGAATATTCCTTTATTTTCTTTTTCAATACAATTGATTCCATATCATTTTTATTAATAATGGACTCACAAAATCTATGATTTTTTTTACAAATAGATTCTTATTAAAAATTATTTCATAAGTATATGTGTCATATTTTGACAACAAAAAGAATCTATTTTAAATAATCCATATTGTGGTTATATCCAATAGTTATAAGAACCTTAAATTATTATGATAATCAAGTATAGTTCGGTCCATATGAATAAGATTCTTATTTTTCCTTTTATTTATCCCATTTTTATAATGATTTTATGGCGAACTAACCTCTAATTTAATTCCATGTATATTAAAATACTCCGAGAAATATCTATTTGAATACTGGATCTGATTATCTAACCTCAACAGTGCAAATGAAATCCAATTTTTTCATACAACATCTTAATGATTTTAAATCTATTAGATGCTTGTGAATTATGAGACATGAATATAATACATGCCATACTATTTAAATATAAGATTAATGTAATGCAGTATCTATCTCTAATTGGTGATTTCAATGTTATTGGACTACACAATTATATATTCCTCAGCTCAAATGGATCCATAGTCTGAATATTAACTCCTTTGTAATTTTTTTTCATAATCATGCATTTCGTAGTAGCTTTTGAAACTGTTTTATAATCATATTTCAAAATATGAATGTTTCCAACTACCAATTCATTGATTATATTTCTTTGTTTATTTCCTTTAAGATTGACCAATATTCTATGACATATGCTACTTTCACAAGACATTTATTATTTCTAAATATTAAATCATTCCGATCATCAATAATTTGTGACCAACTGAGTATTTTTTTACTCAACCCACAAAAAAATAATAAATTATTTAGGATAGTATGAGATATCCCAATTTTTTCTATTCTAATGCCTTTAACATTTATAGAGTTTTCATTATTGGTCAGTTTTTCATGCTTCTCCACATCCTTACAATTTATCAAATCTCTAGACATGTGAGAATAAAAACCACTTTCAATTATTCCTAGCTTCTCATTTTTTAATTCTCTGAATATAACATCAACAAAATTTGTTTATTCATTTTTATTTTGAATCAATTCATTTTTCTGATTGTGATTATATTGACCCAAATTAAATAAATAGCTTTCATTTGAACTATGGTATTATTTAACACATATTCTATTGGTTTTGTAGTAACATTCAATCCTATTATTCAGTAATATATTTTTCCCTATTTTTTTTAATATTGTAACTATTTTTACCATGTTTATACTATCTCCCATTTTATGTATGTTTATCCTTAGTCTAGGAAGATATATATTGTAACTAAAACTATATTACTGGTGAAAAAGACAACCACAGCCCTAGTAATAACCTTTAAATAATCTTGTTTGATAAGAATTATATCTTTTTATAGATTTATCCAATTTTATGTATCAAGAAATAATTGATTATTTTTCATTGAATAACCTAGTGTGTTCTTTCTTAGAACATCTGGGGTTGGTTCAGAAATATTCTTGAAATTATTTTCTTTCTAGGTGTGAGTAGATTTCATTTTTTTCATTTTTTATTTAAAATAGATTTTCTTTTCCCACTATAATATTTTTGAAAACATAAATTTCTTCTAAGGAAGGTTGTAGGTTGCTTCCCATTTCTTATTTTTATCATTTTGGGCATTTGAGAAATGATATATTTTCTATTATTAGTATTAAAATATACCTCAAAAAAAAATTTAAATTCACATCCATATTTATTCATCTATTATTCTATATCATCATTTTTATACTTAAATAAATATTTATTATTATCCCTAGAGCTTATAGTTTTGGTAATACATCAATAATATTATTCATCTTTTTCATTTTCAAGTTTCAACTTTTGACATCACCAATAAAACGTTCTTTCTCAATTTTAGGTTGACTATTCTCTTTTCACACTACATCAAAATGAGCCATTTCTGACAGGTTTTTATTAGCAATTTCTTAAACAATCAGTAGCTTTTTTAAAATAATTTCATGATATTTTTTAAGAACATACACCAAATCTTTTAGATTTTTTTTTAAAATAGGCCACTTATCCCCCCCCCCCAAACCCCCTTGAACTAAAAAAACCCACCCCAGGCCCCCTGATCCATATCCCCTCACAACCGATTTGATCCTGATCCACTGATACACCCTTCCACCACCAACACAGGATCCTAATCTCGAGCCGCTGACACCCGCTTCCCCCTCCGACACCCCTTTCCCAATATCAAGCTGCTAACACCCCTCACACACACCCCTGATCCCCCCAATATAGACCCTTAGCCACTAATCTCTCTCTCCATTGAACTGTTTTTTTCTGCTGGTCCCCCTTATTATTTCCCCACTATTGGTCCCTCTACTCAACATGTTGTTGTAGCATCCATCTACCTCATTGGTTTTAGATCATCAATGTATTTTTATACCAGTGTTGATGTAGGTGTTCTATGTAATTTCTTCTTCTTTCGATTCATTTACTAATAGAATTATAATTTTTTCAATTTGATATTGGTTAATCCTAATTTATTGATTTTAAACAAAAATGAACCATTTTTATGAAAAAAATTGTTTTTTACCGGTTGCATTCATATATCAATTTAATCCTATATTGAGAAATGATATCGGTTTTTTCACTAATCTCAGTGGATTTCATTATCAAAATAGAATTTTTCTTTTTAATAAAATTATTTTTATTCAAAAATGTTAATTCTGCATGCTTTAATGTGTGTGTTTCATTTAAATGTATTTTGGAATGATTTAAAGAAAAATATCTAGTGATTTGTTTTTAATGGTTTATCATGTGGTATTTCAAAAAATTGAAGGAATTTCTTTGGGTTTTCTTATTCTTTCCTCAAATTCCCTTTCAACACATTAAAATCAGTTTTAAAGGAATTGAGTATTATTGGGTTTTATAAAATTAATCGTTGAATGAAATGTTTTATTTTATTAATGAAGGAATTTTTTACCAACATTGGTTTACATAAAGGTCCTTTAGAAATTTATATTTTAAATTATATAATTTTATAAATTTGTAATGAATCTTTTAATTATTATTTTCCTTGATGGATTGTTCTTGGTAAAATTGATAATGGATTTTGAAATAGAGGTTTTGGCCATTG
Source organism: Viscum album (assembly GCA_963277665.1). Lineage (NCBI taxonomy): Eukaryota > Viridiplantae > Streptophyta > Magnoliopsida > Santalales > Viscaceae > Viscum > Viscum album. Next base: position 251,867,709 of record OY728156.1, on the reverse strand, counting down.
AGGGATCCTGGGAGTGGAAAGGTTTTGAACTTTTTATCCAATGGAATGTTGATTGTTAATGTTTATTACATTGAGGATCATTTTTGGGATCCATGTTTCATGAAATATCATTCACCCCGTTGATTTGTCAAGGGGAATCTATTGTAGAATGTTGATAATGAGTACCTTTATTATATGATTTTACAGGCTCACAAACAAAATATAATCTATATAGAAATTTGAATTTATTATATAGACATTCAATGAGGATGTAGGTGTGCTTTTAGTTGGTATTCTTGTGTACATAGTAGATATTAATATTGAATGAACAAATTCATTGTTTTATTTTTAATTTTATTTGATGGTATCACTAATATACATAGGACTATCCAATGATTTATGACTTCAACACTTGGTGTTGGTAATTTTTATGTATCTCTAATCACTTGATAGTTACTCAACACTAGAATTTTTACATTTGAACTCCGTTATTATATATATTTTATTGTTATGATGTAAATTTTTTTAACAATATATCTTCCTTGATATGATGTATTCCTCAGAGGTACATGGTATATACTCATAGATTCAATATCAATTATTGACATTGGATTGTGATACTTTTTAAAATGATTTCATAAAAGAATATAGTTATTGAAAATGTATTTCAACATGTATTTTTCCTCCTGGGTTTCTTAATTGTTTTTAAATGAAAAATGAAACTCTTTTACAAACTATTTTCCTCACAAATAGATTTTCTGGATTTCAATTATCCTTTTTAAAATGATTCATTATTTAATATATTTATTTATAGGATCATATTTTTATATGCGTATTTTTTGGAATTGTATCACATATTACTAAGTGTAGTTTTGGAATAACAATAATTAATAATCTTGAAAATACAGTATCATTAAATAGACATTAGTTGTTATATCCCTTTTTTGTTTATTTAGGTTAATCTGTTTGGCCAGCTTTATAAATTATAGACAATTTATCTTTAACATTATTTTCTCTCAAATAGTATTTATATATTTTTTTCATTATAGAGATGTTAATTAAGGATGTTTAGAAAACTTATAGGTTTAGGAATGAATTTCTAGAATACATTTATATACATATTCCAATTTAATCATTGAACCTACATTAATGCACATGGACTAGTTATATTGATACAGGTAATTATTAGAACATGTAATATAATCAAATAAAAATTTACTAAGTATTAAGTTAACATATTATAATAACTTCCTCATTTAATAATTCAAATTTAGTAGAAGAACATCTAGTTACATCTATAGGAAATTTAATGAAGTAAGTTGTTAAACTAGAAAATTTAACTAATTTATTTAATGAGGTCCCCCACCTCTAACAATTCTAGTGAAAAATTATGTGACATCCCCTCTAGTACTTATATGACTCTTCTTATATGAATCTTCTTATAACAACTTGGGCTGTGTTTTTTTCACTTCAATTTATATATTTTCCTATTTAGTAATAGTTATGTGTTTTAATTTATTTAATAATGTGTAGACACATTATGATATATATGGATAAAATTTACATCACATTACCAAGGAATACGCCTCAGTATGCTATGGTTTTGGAGGAGTTTTTAAATTTTTAAATTCCTAATCGATTTGTCGAGGGGAGAATAAGATTTCCATGTCGTAAATGAAAATTTAGAAGATGGTTGAAGAGTGATGAAGCTTTTGAAAACTTGATATTAATGTAATTACTTTCTCAATATTTGTGTAGGATTTGGAACAAAGAATCAAATGTTACCGAAATAGTGATCACTAACGTCAATTAGAAGAATGAGCTCCCAACTTCATCGATAATGGAAAATGAAATGAAAAACCTTATTAAGGATGCATTCGTTGTTTCAAGACAATAACATAAAAATAAAAACATATCAGAATAACCAGTTGAGGGTTCTACAAATAGGAATATTATGGCAGATGTTTTAGAGACAATTGGATAACCTGATCATTATTTTAACATATAATTGGATCCTCATATTGATTCTATGGGGAATAATGTAAGAGAAAACATCCCAGACTAGAAAGATGTGTTTCATGGTTTATTTGATGATGGAAATCAAGAGTTGTATAGGGGATGTTTGAAATATTCAGAACATTTATTTCTATTCATGTTGTACCATATCAAATGCCAGTGAGGAATTAAAAAATAGTGATATCCATGATATTAGAATTTTTGTGGGATGAATTTCTTGAAGCAAATATTCCTAAGTATTTTTATTATATGAAAAATTTTATTAATAAGCTCATTCTGAATTATAAAAAAGTTCATGGGTTCCTGTAACACTGTAAGATTTCATAGTATATTATCTCATTAAAGTAATTCAATAGCTAGCGCTACACGCAAGACCGAGTTCGAGCACAAAAAGATTTACCAAACTAGTCGTTCAAAAGAGGTTAGGAATTGTATTAACTGAAATTTTTATTGTATATCATTCTTATACTTTTAGAATCCATATTATGAGTTTCTTAGACATAATGTAAGAAAAAAAATCATTTTTTCAAATAAAAGATGTATTTTTCAATAATATGAAATTTTACCGCCTTTTAATGGAGAACCTTATTTAAATCCAATATTTGACACTTTTATATATTAAATTTGAAAAAATAAACCTCTTATTTAGAATCGGGACATAAGAATTTAGTTTCCATAAATTTTTGGTGTTTTCGGATAACATTCATATTTGGATGAATAGTGAAAAATACTATATCTAACTGAAAACAACTTTTTTAATAAAAATAATTTATATTGTTAATTTATACATTTTAATGGTTTGAATTTATAATTATAATATATTTTTACCATTTAATCCAATTCTGGTCATTGTAAGAAATTACACTACGAAATTTGACATAAATAAGTGTTAATCTTTTGATAGTTATTATTTCTTAAAAATACGCTTTTTTGTTTTGACAATGGTAATTATTTTTAAATTAATAAATGAAACTTCTATGTTTTTAATTTAGTAAAATAGACTTTAGTTTTTAATTTGGATTATCAAAATTATCTTAGGGTAAAATTTTTGTATTTTTCGGAAAACTATCAATTTTTGATAAATAGTGAAAAACACTCTGTTATTATTTCTAACCAACTTTTTATTCAAAAAATTAGTTATTTTATTTTTATTTATTTTAAGTAAAAATAGATATATAATACATATATAAATTCATTTTAATTCTTTGGGGTCAATTTATAATAAGGTTCGATATATAAAATTTTATCGAACTTTTTACCGTCTTTTACTCACCTCCTAGGAGCATTTGCAAATTTGAATAATACATAATTTTACCGCTTCTGTGAGTTGAATTTCAAAACTTTGAGAGACAAAATTAGTATCAGTAAGTAAAATGTGATTCAATAAGATGATAATAATTTTTGGTGAACAATAACTTTTGACTTTTATTTACCATGGTTAAAAGTAAATAAGGTAATTAAAGGTAAAAATGATATTAAAATTACCCTAACACATGTACTAATTCTATTGGATTAGTATGATTCAACCGAAAAAACACTTAGGAATAAAATATGATCCTTTAGGTCCACTTTTATCAGACTTGGAAATTTATTATTATTTAATTTAAAGAAGATTTAAAAGGGTTAAATTCATGTTTTCATAACAATAACATTTTTAATATAGGGTTATACATAAGATAAATTTGACTATAAATATTAATTAGAAAGATAAAAAGATTTCCTAAATAATTGTATTTCATTTATAATTTTTAGAAATTAAATAAATAAATTTTTCTATAACACAACGATGATGCAGTAATTACCTTATTAATAAACGATTAAAATAATTTATATTATAAATACCCAAATAAATGTAATTTGAGACTTTTGATAAATTCTAAAAAAAATTAGGTTAATATGACTTGTTAGGGTGGATTCAATCAATTTTTTTTGAAGTAATCATGCTGTTATAACAAAAAAAACAGATAGTGTCAAAATTGACATAAAATAGTTTTTAAAACAAAAACTATATTATTGGTTCATATAATATTCCTACAAAACAAGGTTAGTCCAAAGGGATTAGATAATATTATATATGTAATTAATTAACCACTTGAGGTTATCTTGGATGTTTAGGGTAATTTTATTAACCATATAGTGTAAGAATACAAAAAGACACGGTAATAGTTAAACTATTTAACTAAGAGTTAAATCTAAAAAATAAGGTTAAAATGGTAACCTAAACTTTTCTAAAACCTATTGGTTAAAATTATTTAGACCCATAACCACCTAAGTCTCGAAATAAATTCATTTGGAGCCATTATAAACTCAATATGATTATATAATAAATTAATACTTTAATCTTTTCCTAAAGTGACCCTCGCCTCTCTTATAAAAGGGAACTTCCCCTTCTCTCAAAATCACTCCTCCAAATCCATTTCGATCAGACAAACCTAGCCCAAATATCCTCCCATATTTCTTCACATCATCCTATAGGCCTTAATTTGGTCAGAAAGCCAACCTAAGGAGACATTTTTGACCAACTCAAAAGGAAACACCCGAAGAAGAAGTAATAATTTCACCACCCTCTTCCAAGTTCTTTTCTTCTTCCACTTCTTCTTTATTTGTAGTTTCCATACTAAAGTAATAACTACAGTACCATGTATATATTGTGATTTTATTATAAAAATTGTACAACCAAATTCTTTATTCTCTTCAACCTATAAATGACAAAGTCATCATACATGTGTACATACGGATTACTATCTCCACATCGTGGTGATGTTTGTTAATCAAACATTTCATTATTTGGATGGGAATAATAATGCATATAACTAATGTAAATAATAAATATTACATGTTAATGATTCTTTATATTTAATATACCGTCTAATTACATATGATTTCTCCATCAATATAATGATATTATCGCTCGTGCATACGTACGGTTTACCATCTCCACGACGCGATGAGATTCATTTCCTCGTTCACCATTCAACGATGATTATAATATATATATATATATATATTATTAATAAGTATGTGATATATGGCATAATAATTATACTCAATATATATATATATATATATTTGTATGTATGTATGTACTAATATATATCTTATTCACTTACTTTCCTTCAAAACGATATGAAAACAGAAACAACGTTTATGCCTACGTACGACCTACCTTCTCCATAAACGGTTCCTTACATTTCATATATAAATCTATTATAAATATATTTATTCTAAATATATATGATATATTAATCATGATTTATATTCTGGAATCATTTAAATCCTTATCTAAATGATACGATCAAGAATAACAAGGTAAACACATACGATAAAGAAAGCAAGTATTACCCAAAATGTTAATTTAACATGAAAATCATTATTAAATGGGTAGTATAAATTCATAAACGAATAATTTATGCTATACGAAATATTAATATGGTTTTGTTATAATTTAATAACATACTATGGTCATTATACAAGAGGTTAAACGTACCCTCGACCAAAGGAATGTGCAAGGTAATGGTTAGTTTCACAATCTCATTACTATCCAAGGTTGTTTTTACGTAAGTATCTACTAGGAAATATTTATTATCAATGTCCATGTTTCATAAAAGAGTTTTCAAAGGGTTTATTTTTAAGGTAATTTTTTACTAAACCATCATTTTAATTGTTTTAAATATTTATTCTTCTAAATAAGTCTCATTAATGTCCATGTTTTTAAAATGGCTTCTAAGGATTTATTTATATGGACATGAATGTTTTAAAAATTTTAATTACATTAAAAAGTTTCAAAGTGGTATGGGACACTTTGATTCAATTTTTTTTAAATGTATTCCTTTCTAAATTGTGTTACTTTTAAATGTTTTCACGAAAAATGGATATTTCTCTCAAAGAGTTTTACAAATTATTTTCATCTATATCAACACCCTTTGATGGATTTTAAACTAGTTTGAAGTTGATTTATCATGATATAAATCTTCCATATTGTATTGAAGGTTTTGTGATATGTTTGAATGTGGATGTGTTATTTTTATACCATTCATGGTTTATGTTTAAAGTATTGACATTTCATATGCTAGTTTTAATATGAATGTTTATGTTATTTTTTAACCTTTTCATATGAGGAATGTACTGGACATAGTATATGACCGGTGGTGCCCGCTATAGTTCCTCGATGCATTGGTAGGTCTCAAGATACAATTATACATGGAATTGTCTAAGGCCCTTCCCATTTTTTATATGGTATTGGCTGAGGCCAAAATCATTTTTAGAAGTCTTGGATAAGGCCTTGACATAATGTTTCAGAATGTCCTGAATTATACATTTTCCCATTATGAAAATAATATTGATGGTTCATGTGGATATTCTACTAGTAGAATACCCATGACAATTTTATATTATTGAATTATTTCTCAGCTCATATTCCTTCCAAAAAATTATTCTTGGTTTTTATTTTTAAGGCATGTGTTTTCAATTATTCACTATTCCAAATAATTATGTTATCCTCCGCTGTATTGCTTACCCTTACTGAGCATTTGAGCTCACCCCTTATGTTTTATTTTCCTTGGATTACAAGATGTGTTTTATGATTAATAATAAGGGTTAAGCTATGGGATTAATGGCGGTCTCAAAGGATCAATTACATTGTGTTTTATCTTCTAATAGGTAATATAACATTCATGTATGTAATCTATTTTCCAAGATTGATAAATTGATTGGTCGTTTGGGAATTGATTCCTTGTAATCATTCCAATGTATTAAAATAATTCACTTATTCTGGGCTTTTGTGGTCGGGGTGTTACAGTGCCCCAATGATTGTTTTCTTTATTGGGGAGAAGATTCAAGAAGACAAGAATGGAAAAAATTTTATTCTACTTGATGGTAGTCAATGAGTGATGTTGGAAGTATAAATAAACAAAATACTAAGAAGAATAAGAGAAGAAAAACACCTATAAGCGTTTTGTGTTACATTCCTTTAAACCCTCGATTTAAAATATTATTCATGTAATCCAAAAATGGCCAAACACACGAAGTATAATTCTATAGATAATAACAATGATGGTTTAATGAGACATACAATGGATTCAAAATTTTGTAAGACATTGAGTTAATTACATACAAATCTATTATCTTATACTAGGAATTTTTCATTAGGATTGTCTACCGATGGATTCAACCCATTTTGTAGTTTGTGCACCAGTTATAGCATTTCAATGGATGTTTTGATCCCTTAGAATCTAACTTTGTGGATGTGTATAAAACAAATGTATTTTATCATTTTGATTATTATTCCTAGGAAAAAATTCCTATAAATGATATTTATGTATACTTGTACACTTTAATTGAATAATTACAGGGTTTATGGTTCAATAGTGTTGATTCACATGATGCATCTTCTAGAAAAATGTTCCAAATGCAAGCTTCTATAACGTGAACCATTAGTTAATTCCTTGGATTTGTTTATTTAGATGGGAAAAAATTACACAGGTTTGGATTTTCATGTTTGTAACTTTGATTTTGAGCCCGAATGACTACCTCACCATAGAAAATGGTTCTTCTTGTGTCATTGAATGCTTCTCAATGCATCTCATAGATTTCGGATGACAAAGACAAAATTCAAGGGTTCTATTGATCATATACCACCTATAAAGTTATTGACAGGTTATGAAATAATGGAACAATATGAAAATGTTGAAATAGAATTTGTGAGGGTGTGTCATTTGAATTATGGTGTGAAACGAATTCAATGTGAACCCTTCTAGTGAAATCAAAATGAAACAATACAAGAAAAAAATTGTACTCTTAAAACTTCTGTATTTGGAATTTAATTTTTTGAGGAATTATATTGATGTGATGTATGTTGAGAAAAAATTTTGTGAATATTTGATATTTTCATTTCTTAATGAGCATAAAAAAATTGAATGATCATGTCAATGTTTGGGAAGACTTACAATCAATGAATACAAATCACGATATCTGGCCAGATGAGTATGGATGGTATGATCCGGTCATTTTTTGAAATTAAAAATAGGGATAAAGATACATTTTTTAGAATTTTAAAACATGTAAAGGTATATAAAGGGTATTCAAGTAACATCTCAATGTGTGTTGACTTAACACATCAGAGGTTATATGGATTTAAAACTCATGATTCACATATTTTGTTACGCAATTGCAACCATTGGCATTGTATACATTATTACCTAAAAATGATACTATTGTTGTACTCTAATTTTAAATATTATTCCAAAAAAATATGATAAAACAATATAAATATTTGAGCTTGAAAACCTTCAAGATACAGATTTATTGACACTTTAGGTAGTGGACATGAGTTTTCCTCCGTCATTGTTTACTATCATGATTCATTTAATTGTGTATTTGGTGGAGGAAGATAAATTACGAGGCCTCATACAGTATAGATGGATGTATCTATTTGATATTTACATTATTTATATGTTTTCTATGTGTGTAAATTATTATTTTCAGTTTATTAAGTACATAATTTTATTTTTTTCTTTTATTTCGCAGATATCATGGGCGTTTAAAGTCATAACCTGAAGGCACTATTTATAAAGACTATTTCAAAGATGATTCTCTTACCTTTTTTTCTAGATACTTTGACTATATAGAGACAATATTCAATCAATTTGGATGTGTTGAAGACACATCGACTCAATCACAACTACAAGGTATATCAAAAATCATTCCTGCTATTGACCTATCAGTTAGAAGAAGCTCAAATGTTATGCTGATAGAAATAGAATTTTCATAGGAAAATAGATATGTGCTACTGAATAGTGAAATTATAGGTCGATTTATAGAAGACTTGAGGATACAAAAAAGAGACAAATGTGAGGATGAACACAAAATGAGAAATATATAACAAAAGTTCTTAATAAAGATCTTGTATAATGGTTTGCATGACGTGTAATTTTATAAATATTGAAATGAACATAAATATTATGTCGACACATATATTTTGTAAATCTGATAATGTATATCGATTTTTTATGATCATGAATAATGATACTTGAGATGATTTTCAGAATATTTGATGTTTCTTGCTTAAGGTCCCCTAAAACAGTCTAGAATGTTCGAAGCTTATAATGTGAATGGCATTAAATTTCATATAGTTGATTGGGAAGAGGATTTGACCACACAGAATTTTGGTATATTTACATTTTCCGAAATGGGATACTATGTATATTTGAATAATATTATCAAATTAAACTACTATGGGTATTTTTCAGTTGTTTTAATCAAATGCAATTGGGTCGATTTTATTAGAGTTGTTAAAACAGATTCCTTTTAATTTACATATATGAACTTCTCTTTCTTGATGGATGTTCGTGACCATGAATTTCATGATCTGTATATCTTATCATTGTAGCTGAAAATATTATATTTTGTGAATGATGTTGCAGATGAAGGGTGGAGTGTAGTTGCTCACATAAAATAAAGAGGATTGAATGATATGGGTGATGAAGTTGAAGATTTGATCTATGACATTGAATCTCATCAATAGTTAGAAGAGAAAATATTTTTCCATCATGATATTGAAAATATTAGTCATCCATTAGTGGATGAAGTAGATGAAGTAATGATGGATATGTGAAATTATATGATTTAAGGAGAAAATGATTTTATATGCAGTTATCCATTCATTTATAATCCCATTATGTCATTTTTAAATCATTAATTATCATGGTTATATATATGTTTTGTCAAAAATGTGCATATGTTATCATTTATAACTCTTTAATGCATAATTATTTGAAATATATATTCTAAAGATACTTTTATTTGATTAATTGATTGGAATTTCAATGAGGAAAAGTTATAGTGATACCAGTCAACCCTAAATAGGGATGTAGTAGGCCACTCCTGGTTCTTCATGAGGATATTTGAGGGTGACTGTTATAGGTAAAAAATTTAATATGAATAAATTTATTCCAGTTTTTTATAGTAATAAGTATTTTTTCATAAAAGATGAATGCAATTCTACTATGGAGAAAAATATGAAAAGTTCAGGGGTCAAGAATATGAATGGACGAAAGATATTTTTCTCATTTTATATCTCTGGGGACCCTAAAGATGACATCATGGGATTATTTGACCAAATTCTTGGCTATCTGGTGGTGTAACTGCATACCCTTCTGATTACATATGATGATTGGAGACATATTCCTTCATCATGAAAAAATTATGTTTTTAATTCATATATAAAGGTAATTTTAACATATTATGGTGTAATTGAATATCATTATGTTATTAAATTCTAATATTTTCAAATATAATCTTTTGTATAGATGTTTTTTTCACTTTCCTATTACTGATGTTATAGCACAAACGTGGGTATTGAAAGCGTTGGTTGATTTATATCAGAAGATGGCCAGATCTATCCTCAGTGATATTGCATCGATGATTGGTAGTGAGTAAGTAAATAACCCAACTTAAAAATCATTTAGTTCACAAACATTTATTGGGTTTATGTTTAAATATAAATTTACAAAACTATTTAATTTTCAATATAATTGTCTTATAGGTGTTTTTAGCAAGAAGTCGAGATAGAGATTAAGATGGATATGGATATGGAAATGGATATAGTGAGGAGTAGAGTTCATCTAGATGTGATTAGTGGTATTTTTGATGTCTTGGAGTAATATTTAGTGGCAGGGTTTTTCAATGTATTATTTATGAAATAGTACTGAAACAATTTATGGTTAGATGTAAACTAATATACTTGTTTTTTCATGACATATTTTTATATATGTGTGTTATTTTTTGTGCTTATGATAGGGATTTTGTGTTCAATTGATAAGTGGTACACTTGGATTGAATTTGGGTTTTTTTCAAGGATGTTTTGGGGATACAGAATATGTACCTGGAATTTTATTTTAAATCAACATTTAGAGGTATTTTAAACCACCACTATATATGGAATATTTTTATTCACATTGTTAAAAACCACCATTATAATATTTAGTTCTATTTTGATGGTTAAAACTACCACTAATTATGCTGCACTGTTATTTAGAATAATTTTCAATTGTTTTATAGGTAGATTTGATGGAGAATAAAATTTGGGATTCAGCGGTGGCTTAAAACTGCCACTGAATCCTCGTTTTACCCTCATGAATCTTCGGGGAAAATTGAAATAATATCCACTAAACAAACTTTCTATGATGCTTACCAGAAACCACTGCTAAATGGAAGAAACTTCCACATATTTGATGATGACACATGATTTAGCAGTGGTTTTTTAAAACCATCGAAGAACCATGTAGAAATAGTTTAAACATCCATTACTCAGTGCTTTTATTATAGGGTCAAGTCTTCCTCAAATGTGAATAATCATCTCTTGGTCTTAAAATTTCATTTAAACACGTATTTTCTCTCATCTAAAAGGTTTATTATTTTATTTATTATCTTTAATCAGAATCATGTTCATTAATAGTGTTTGAATAATCATTGAATGAATCTCCATTTTCCATTTATTTAACTATGACAACTTTATGTGAAGCTTGCATATGTGTCTTATCATCACTGTTTCATTCATCACTATGATAAGATGTTATTTTAAAAAATCAATGGTATCATTTTATATTTCCATTTATTGTCACAATGTCTTATATATTGTAAACTTATTTTATATCATAAAAATTAATCAATTTATTCATAAAAATAGTTATTTTTTATTTTTTTGGAATGTTGGTAGTGAAATTACAAAAATTACAACAGTGGAAAATTTTAAATGGAAATACCCCCATTAAATTACATTATGTTCCTCTCATTAAATTTATTGACATGACATAATGTGTCTCAAATAAATCATCAATATTTTCTTCTCCATATAAATAGATTTTCTCATCTTTAATTTTTTTTATTCTTTGACATATTTCAATAAAATTTCCTTAATAATAATTTTTTTATTATTAAGAATACCACCCCTTGTCATCTCATATCTAATGAGAGCGTTATACATTTTATAATTTGTATATTCAACATGATCTCTATATTCCGATTCTAATATCTTGGGCTAATATTTTTCTAGAAGTATTGTCATGAGATTATTACTGATGTGGAATCACTATGTTTCTATATGAAACCTCTGATAGAGAATTGAATAACATTGAATCTTATAAAAAGCATCAACATATTCATCTTTCTATTTTCTTATATCTTTTAAATATCATTTAGTTGTTTGTTCCCTTCCTAGATGTTATTCATTTTTTCACATATTTCATTCACAATGTTTTCATCATATAACATTGCTTACCTCTTTCATAGATAATAAAGAGTGTATAGGATATATAACATCTATATCATTTTTAAAAATCTTATTTTTATTTAGTTTAACATCCTGAATTGGGTGCCATACAACGGTTCCCTGAACCAATTTTCCACATGATCTCCAGCACACCTCCCCATATTCTAGAGGCTTCCGACTTGCAGTGAGGGTTAGTAAGTCGATAATGAGGAGACTATACCCTCTCTTTATTTATTTTATCATATTAATACAACAATGAAAGAAAATAAACAATAGTAAAAATATATATACATATAAGTATAGTCAAAACCAATGTCACAAGACAACCAAAACTGGAAATAAAAAATCAAAACAAAACAGTAGATATGTCATTCTATATATGTTACATGTGTCATATGTAATACAAAATGTAAAGACATTGAAAACTCCCATATGGGTCCCGAACCATGTATGGTTCTTTTATCCATGCTCCATCCAAACTCATCAATCAATTACAAGTCTTTTGAGCATAACATTTCTAGAAAACCCATAGTCTATTCGGGTACCGATCATGCATCCCGAGTAGGGTGTGATTACAACTCATTGGGCCCCCAAAAATGGTGTCTAAAATAAATCTAGTCAATAACATGGTATGAATTTGAATAAAAAATAAAATGAAAGTAATAAATTAAATAGTTTAAATTTATTCAATTATCCTTTATTAAACTGCATAAGCTATCACGTTCCCAATAAAACCCAAACCGCAGTACCATGTTCAACTCATTAGAGAGTCTAATCTATTTCACATATTCAATTCAAATTCATTATATCACACGATATTTTATTATCCATTTAATTCAATTCATATATGGCCAATTGGATCCATAGTCCAATGTCAATAAATGGGTGTAGAAGCATCATGTCTAGCACCCTCATCAGTATTTGGAGCATCAGTCCCAATCTCACACTGCATGAGTATTTGGAGCCATATTCCCTATCCTACACAAGAATGCATGCATGCATATTGGGTGTATAATTACAGGTATTTCACCCCTTGAGTATTTGGATCATCACTCCATGTCTCAAACCCAGTTTTTTAATCATATATATATATATATACATCATTGTTGTAAAATGTCATTTCTAGCACCGAGTGTGTATTTGAAGAATCAGTCCCTTTCTCACACTCTGTTTGTCAAACTTACTTGTATTTCATGTGTGTAGAATGTCATGTCTATCACCACATTTCCTAATCATTCAAACTATATCAAAAATATCACAATTTCCTATATTTTACAATAATCAAGGTTAATCATCATTAACCCCTTATCACATTTCACATTACAATGTCACATTAATTAATTTAATAATTAATTAATATAATAATTAATTAATCAAAATATAAAAAATTCATAATATTATTATTCAATTAATTTATTAAATAATTAATTAATCATGTAAAACTAATTAATTAATTCAACAATTATTTATAAAAATAGTCATATTAATTAATTCAATAATTAATTCATCACAAATATTCCATTAGTTTATCCAACAATTATCTAGTCACTTCACTTTTATTAGTTAACTCAAAAATTAACAAATCACATCATTAACATTAATTATTTTGATAACTAATTAATTCACCATTTAATTAACTACATCAATTTCAATTAATTAATTATCCAATTAATTATTCATAACCAATTTCCATTAATTATCTCAATGATTAATTAATCACATCAATTTCATTAATTAATTCCCACAATTAATTAATCATAATAATCCCTTCAGTTAATTATCTAGTTAATTGGTCAATTCAACTCAATTAAGTAATTCAACAATTAACTAACCATATAAATTCTATAACCCATAATTATTTCCACAATTAATTACCCAATTCAAAAAATCAAAATTACATAATTAATTATATAATTAATCATCTCAAATTATGATATCAATATTCCACAATTAATTCCAAAATTATTTATCTCTATTCATAACATACAAAACCCATAACTAATTTCATAATAAATTATTTATGTCAATAACTCCATATCACAAAATTAATTCTCCAATTAATTATCTCATGTCAACAACCCAATATCACATAATTAATTCATCAGTTAATTATCTATCAGTTGCAATAACGCAACAGTCCCCATTAATTAATTTTTAAATTAATTAATTTTACTCATTCAATTGCATTAAGATTTCAAACCCCATTATTTAATATGTTAATTAATTAATCCTATTATTTAATTCAAAATTCAATTAATTACATTGGTCACAATAATTATTTCTCAATTTAATTAATATTTTTCTAATTCAACAATTAAATTACCACAATTCTCCCATTAATTAATTCATGTTGGGAAAAAATCCCTCAACGTATCATTGAATCATTTTTGGGGTGATTTTGATTGTTGAAAAAGCAGGCCTCTTTGTTGTGTTTGTTGACAAAGCAGACCACGATGTATGAATTTGATGACAAAGGGGGTTGACATGGTGATTTTTCAGGTTCAATATATTTTATTGGCTATCCATGTTTTGAAAAAGATCCCCAATAAAGGAATGGATGATCTAGAGGTGGTAAAAAAAGTGTAGATACAAGGTGGCACCGTTTTCCAGTGTTTACCAAATTTTTGGGCATAAAAATTAGAAAATGGAGAGATGGTTTTTTGGAAAAGGTATGTGAGCACAAAATTAGAGCGGTTCATGAAAAATAATGTGCTGCGTGAATTTGTGACGTGATGTTTTTCTCGCAAGAAGTGTTTCGAGATCACCAGCTTGAAAATTGGCAAAGGCATGACGTGCATGCAAAATTAAGGTGGTGCGCGAAAAAGAAATGGGTGCATGAAATAATGGCATGGTGCGCAAAATAGAGGGGTGGAGTTTTTTTTACAAGTGGGTTTCGAAATTAGAAGAATGAAAATTGGAAAAGGCATGAGGTGTGTGAAAAATAAGAGCATTGCACGAATTATGGTGTTGCACGAAATATTGGTTTTTCATGCTCAAAGATGATTACACATAGAAGGAGGGTTTTTCGCCCAGAGGCTGATTTTTCCTATAAATATGAAGTGACCCCACTCATTCAATGGATCTCAATACTAAGAGATTATCCAAGCTATGGCATGAAAAATTGGAATACGCAAGGGAGTTGCACGTAAACGTCAAGTTTGAGCGTAAATTCAGTTGTTTGCACGTAAAAAAGGTTGCGTCTAAAAAGAAGGTTGCATGTAAAGCTCAGGATGCGCATAAAAATATTTTTCCACTTAAAGAAAATTTTCATGTAAAAGAATGTTGTTGCGCGTAAAATAATTAGTTGCGTATAAAAGAGGTGTTACGCGAAAAGTGGAATTCGCGTAAAATCAGGGAATTACAGGCGCATCCCAGTGAAGGCTACGCATAAAAATTTGGGTTTCTCAATACACTCGGTGCATAGTGAGATTCATCAAGTGGTGAAAGTTGGACGTCGACAGAGAATCTATCAACATTTAGGGATGTGTAATTCCTTTGTGATAATTAAGGGACCTACATGGATTTAAACTGTTAGTGGATCATTTCTATAGTAGTGAGAAAAGGAAGAGGAAGAAGGTGAACCAATATACTAGAAGTGAGCTAGAGTGGGAGAGAGACAAGGAGTGACCCTTGGGAAATTAGTTAGATGAACCTAAACATTGTAAAGGCTGTGAGCCTGGGCATAGAAGTGATCTTTCCTGAACATTGTAAATTGGCAGTGAGCTTTAGTGGATTTGGTATAGTGGAACATCACCGTTGTATGCTCCTTGGATGTAGCCCAGAGAGGGTGAACTATGTAAAAATAATTGTGTCTACCTACTTGCATCCCTACATTGCATCCAAAGCATCATTATGAGATAAATAAGCAATGAACAAGATAAAATTTCATAACATAATATCAAACAAAGTGACCCTTATAATATATAGGTCAAGATCTAGTGGGGCAGGAAGAATTTTGAAATAGAATATATATACCCTGATTCACCCCCCCCCCCTCAGGGTATCCAGGCCCCTTTTGGTCCTAAAAATTCATCAAATAATTAATTCCATCTCAAACAATTTAATATCACTAATTAATTTGTCAATTAATTATCCTTTCTCCATTAATTCAACAAACCTAATAATTTTCTCAATTAATTGTTTCATCTCAATAAATTTAATAATCATAACTATCTCTAATAATTAATTATAAAATTAATTATCCCTATTCCACAAACTCAAAATGAAAATAGTTATTTTGTCCAATAATTATTCAATTCTAATAATCTATAACTCACTATAATTAGTTAAAAAATTAATTAAAACAATAATAATTTTAAAATTCTAACCATTCCCATTAATTAATTCTAAAAATAAATTTTCATGTTCAACAATCTCATTAACTTCATAATTAATTTCAATAATTAATTAAACAAATCACAATTTAATTGTCTCAAAATTAATTCACCAATTAATTATTCAATTCATAATGTCAATATATCATAATTATTTATACAATTAATTATCTAAAATAAAATCTCAATATCTCAAAATTAATTTAACAATTTATTATTAACGATATAAAATCTCGTATCTCAATTTCACATATCATTGAATTAATTAATTCACCAAAATAATTAATTTAATCCAGAATGATATTTCGAAAAATATACTAGAAATTATACAATTACATTAACATAATTACAATCAAGACTACAGGATTTTAATTTTAGACCACATACCTCATGGTCAAAGAATTTTGTGGAAATGATAAACCACCATTTTTGGTTGAACACACCTCCTCCAGACCTTATTATCGTAAGCATTGATTCATAAACCAAAAATTTGACCACATGCCAAAAAATCACTTCCCTCATCAAAAATAATCTTCGGAATAAATTTCAACTCATCGATAAAACTTCAAATGAAATGATGGCACATCGATCCAATCAATATCAAATAAGATATTGGGGAGAGAAGTTTTGAAGAATAAAATAAAATAAAAGAGAGTGATTGAGCGAGTAAGAGAGGTGAGAGATGTCAGAAATAATGGGATTCTTACCCATACCATGTGCACCGCCCCAAATCCAATTTATAATACTTTTTCATCAATTAATTTAGTTACATTTATTAATTACATCATTTATTGATTAATATATCCTATTAATTTCATGTGTAAACCCATCATCATATTGGGCATTTTATGGTCCTGTACCATGAGCCTGAATTAAATAATCAACATTGGTAATGAAATGGCTCCCTCAATTTTAGGGTCACGTTGCAACTGATGGCATGTCAATCTTACACCATATGAATGATTTATGATTGATATGGTGTGTTGAAAGAAATTAATTTTTTACATAAATACCCTTAATTAATTCCCCAATTAATTAAGTACGTCAAACACATAAATTAATCAATCAATTAATTAATCAATATCCATGAAATAAACACTACTGGAAATTCGGGCTATAGCCACGGTTTAGAACCGTGGATATAGGCCCTCAAACCGTGGCTATAGGTAATAGCCACGGTTTGAGGAACCCTGGCTAAGTTTGGCGTGGCTATAGGCCTAGACCTATAGCCATGGGTCCAAACCGTGGCTTTAAATCTATAGCCACGGTTTCAACCGTGGCTACACTAAAGGCCGGACAGAATATATTGCCACAGTTTAAAACCGTGGCTATAGGGTGTCCAAATCCATAAAAAAAATAACCCCGAGACACCACCCTAGACACACCCTGGACACCCCCTGCCAGTCCCCCACTGCCACCCCCTGCCAGTCCCCCCTGCCAGTCCCCCCTGCCCCCTGCTTGTCCCCCTACCAGCACCCCCCCTGCTTGTTCCCCTGCCAGCCCCCCCTGCCCCATGCCAGCCCCCCCCCCCCCCCTTTGCCCCCTGCTTGTCCCCCTGCCACCCCCCCCCCCCCTTGCCCCCTGCTTGTCCCCCTGCCAGCCCACCCCCCCTGCCCCCTGCCAGCCCCCACCCCCCTTTTGCCCCTGCTTGTCCCCCTGCCAGCCACCCCCCTGCCCCCTGCTTTTCCCCCTGCCAGCCCCCCTGCTAGTCCCCCTGCCAGTCCCCCCTGCAAGTCCCCCCTGCCCCCTGCTTGTCCCCCTGCCAGCACGACCCCTACTTGTTCCCCTGCCAGCCCCCTGCCCCCTGCCAGCCCCCCCCCCCCTCCATTTGCCCCCTACTTGTCCCCCTGCCAGCCCCCCTGCCCCTGCCAGCCCCCCCCCCCCCCCCTTGCCCCCTGCTTGTCCCCCTACCAGCCCCCCTGCCCCCTGCTTGTCGCCCTGCCAGCCCCCCCCCCCCCTGCCCCCTGCGAGTCCCCCCCTGCCCCCTGCTAGTCCCCCCTGCCACCCCCTGCCAGTCCCCCACTGCCACCCCCTGCCAGTCCCCCCATGCATGTCCCCCCTTCCCCCCTGCTTGTTCCCCTTCCATCCCCCCTACCCCCTGCCAGCCCCCCCCCCTTTGCCCCCATCTTGTCCCCCTGCCAGCCCCCCTACCCCCTGCCAGCCCCCCCCCCCCCCCACTTTACCCCCTGCTTGTCCCCCGACCAGCCCCCCCTGCCCCCTACTTGTCCCCCTGCAAGCCCCCCCTGCCCCCTGCTTGTCCCCCTGCCAGCCCCCCCTGCCCCCTGCTAGTCCCCCCTGCCCCCTACCAGTCCCCCCTACCTGGACACCCCTCCCCCCTGCCTGGACACCCCTCCCCCTGCTTGTCCCCCCTTGCCACCCCCTTCCAGCCCCCCTGCCCCCTGACACCCCCCTTGCTAGTCCCACATGCCCCCTGCTAGTCCCCCCTGCCCCCTGTTAGTCCCCCCCTGCCACCCCCCTGCTTGTCCCCCTGCCAGCCCCCCCTGCCACCCCCCCTGCTTGTCCCCCTGCCAGCCCCCCCTGCCCCTGCCAGCCCCCCTGCCCCCTGCTAGCCCCCCCTGCCCCCTGCTTGTCCCCCTGCCAGCCCCCCCCCCCATGCCCCCTTCCAGCCCCCCTGCCCCCTGCTAGTCCCCCTGCCCCCTGCTAGGCCCCCTGCCCCCTGCTACGCCCCTTTCCCCCTGCATATTTACCCCTGCTGGACACTGGACCCCTGCTTGACACTGGACCCATACTCCCCCCCACCCCTACCAGCCCCCTTGTACCCCTTCTGGACACAGGACTCCCCCCTGGAAACTAGTTCTTGGGATGCCCAAATCATATTTACCCCTATTGGACACTGGACTCCCCCCTGGACACTGGACTCCCCCTGCATATTTACCCCTGCTGGACACTAGACCCCTGCTGGACACTGGCCCCATACTATAGGTTATTAGTAGGACCACCCCATAGTAGGACTTGGGAAACACTTGAAACAAAATTCAGAAGTATCTATATATGAGTAATCTAGGAAAACATACATATAATCAGTCTGGAAAATAAAACAGAATAAACTATAAAATGTTTATGGAAATAAAATAAAACATATTTGAAATTGGAAAACATTACCAGAAAAACTATTTATCAACTAAACAAACTGCTTGGTGAAATCATGGTCACACATGCTCATCCTCAGATAAAATCTGCTTGCATTTCATGTAGTACTGCATTAAACAAGACATTGGAATTATGATTTGAAATAGAGTTACCAGAATTTATAGCACCGTGCTCACTATCTATAGGTGGTGAAATAGTTATACCTGATGCCTGTGAAGTATCTGTGGGATGTTTTATGATAATTTCCAGATCTGGACAACACTGCATTATCTCTATAAACATTCATAAACTGCATGGGATTAGGTTTCTGGACAGCCCTTTTGCACCCCCTTGCAACCCCCTGGACAGCCCCCATGAACACCCCCTGCTAGACAGCCCCTCCCCGCTGCTGGACAGCCCCTTCCCCCTGCCGGACACCCCTCCCCCTTGCTGGACAGCCCTCCCCTCTACTAGGCACCCCTCCCCCCTGCGGGACAGCCCCTCCCCCTGCTAGACAGCCCTCCCCCCTACCGAACACCCCTCCCCCTGCTGGATAGCCCGTGACAGCCCGACCCCCTGCCTGGACACCCCTCCCCCCTACTGGACATCCCTCCCCCCCCCCCACCAGCCCCCAACCCCAGCCCCCCCCCCCCCCAACCCCCCCCCCCCCCCCCAGCCACCCATCCCCCTGCCCCCCACCAGCCCCCTGCCCCCTGCCAGTCCCCCCTGCCAGTCCCCCCCTGCACCCTGGCAGTCCCCTGCTAGTCCCCCTACCCCTGGACACCACCTTGACCCCCTAAAATAAGTGAGTTGGAATAGGAATTTATATGAGGGCTTCAAATGTTAAGGGGTCTGGTTTAATTGGTTAGAATTGGGTGAGGTTTGGAATGGTATTAAAGTGGGATTCCTGGTGGAAAATGTGGGGTTGGTGGCTTAGAAGTTGAGAGGTGGGTAGGCCTGGTTGGTGGTCAAGTTGTGGATGGGTTGCCTAGGTGGATTGAAAAATGGTGGGGGACTGGGAAAGAGTTCATAGTGGCTAAATTGAAGTGGGAGCCTGGAATTGTAGTAGGGCTTGAGTTTGGATTTTTTAGTGAGAGTGGAAATGGCCCTGGAATAGCTGGTTTGATTTTGGTGGGTTGGCCATGGGATTTTTATAGTGCATCAAAAAATAGTCACTAACAGGGCTTGGTTTGGTGTGAAATTCAGTCAAACGGTTGTGGGAACCATAAATCCTCCCTATTGAAAAATAGTTGGCAATACCGTAAAAATTCCAAAAAAGAAACATTTTGTGAACCTGGTTTTGGAGTTAGAACTGCATTTTTCCTTTTCTTCAGAGCCTTTATTTCTAAAATACCTTCTAATGTCATGACCATTGTTATTATTAGTGTTCTTTTCCTCTTCATTGTTAGGTATGACATAGTTCTTCTTTATTGGTTCATTTCTTGAAGCATTCTTAATTGAGTTTGTAATGTTCATGTTATATAGCATCAACGAAATGGTATTTTGGTTAGATAACAGGGATACAGGCTGATCATAATAGTTCATATTATCTACAGATTTAGCACCAACAAAAGTTAAATTAATAGAATGAAGAGTTGGTGTACCTGGGTCCTTTGAATCATCTATATTCTGCATCTTGATAGCGTCCAGATCTAATGGAAGGGGCCTCTGCCCGATGGGTTCAAAATGTGCCTGCATTAGCGTGGGGTCTTGTATAGAGGTTGTGCTTCCTTTTGTATGTTTTATAGGTTCCAGTGTCAAGGTACCTTGTTTATCAATGTTAGTGTTTTTTGTTTGTGCCTTAGCCTAAAGATACTTTAGACTAATATGAGGATTCCTACTTTTTATAGGACAACCAGTGGTATGAATGACGTTTAGATTAGTGGAGAGTTTTCTGGTTTTTATAGCAGTGCTAGTGGCATCCAGAGTTTTAGAGTCATAGGTGTAGTGAGCAGAGGAAAAAGAACCTAAACCATTTGTCTGATTGTTTGACTCATTTTATTATCTCTTGGTTTGGTGTGAAATTCGGTCAAAAGCAGACATTGAATTTCCATCACAACAGGCTAATCCGGTTCAGACGACATGTGCAGAGGATGAGGATGATCTGGTTCGGACAACATGTGAAGAGGATGAGGAAAAATAAGAATTACTGAACAAATATTATGTGATACATGTACAATAAAATATTCCAGACAATTCCAAACCAATGTTTTCAGTTGAATTGAGCCTTTGTACCACCTGTTATGCACGTTTTGTGGAAATATGGATGAGAGGCAGCGTTGAGAGGAGATATAGTTTAGGAATGAGGAAATACGAAAAATTAGAGCTAACCATTCAATGTTTCTCTAAGGAAGAGTAACCGCCGCAGGGTGTCGTCCTAGAGCAGGGCCAAATCACGGCATGACCGCGGCGTGACCGCGGCGTGACCGCGGCGTGACCGCGGCGTGACCGCGGCGTGACCGCAGCGTGACCACAACGTGTTGGCCCGGTCCAGCGACATTCGTGGGGAAACATCTTCCACTTAGTTTCAAATAGGATGATATGGGTATGTGTAGACTACCAGTCCCCTCCCCCATGTCTGGACACCCCCCCTGTCTAGACACCCCCCCTGTCTGGACACCCCCCTATCTGGTCAGATTCTCACTTGCACCTTTTCTATTTATGGTACTCGTATTTACTACTCCTTTGTTTATGCTAAGAATAAATACCAAGAATGAATAATTCTTTGGAATGACTTCTCTTATTTAGGAACTAACACGAATGCCCCATGGTTTCTTATGGGAGACTTTAATTCTATTCTTAATTCTAGTGAAAAAATTGGCCCATCTCACGCCTCTATCTCCACTAGAGAATTTAAAGCCTTGATCAAGGGAAACAATATTATTGAAATTAACCTCACTAGTGCGAAATACACCTGGTATAGAAGACATCACAATAAAGTGGTTTCTTCCAAATTGGATAGAGCCTTTACGAATGTTCCGGCTCTAGATAAATAGGACACTATCTCTAGCATCACTCTTCACAAACTAAACTCTGACCATCAACCTATCCTGGTAAACATTTCCTCCAAAGACATGAAACCTAGGTTACCCTTCCACTTCAATAATATGAAGCTCTCTGATGAAGAATGAAATCATGTCATCAAAAACTTGTAGTCCTCAATATCTCATACCAATAATGCCTTTACTTACAACCTCAATCTAAAACACCTCAAACAGACTCTCAAATCTTGGTGTAACACCAAAGCCAAACAATGGAATGCAGTTAGCATTTCAGTTACTTCATATGGTACATGGCATGAGGTTTGGCTGGATCAAGCGTATAATTGGACAAGACCGTTCTAGACTCAGATGTTGCAGCTATTGTAACTTAGTGTTGTGGCTGTAGATCACTCTAAATCTACCCTACCAAATGTCATTCAGTTTTTAAGGGAGATTATTTTTGAAGAAGTATTTGGAAACTTAGAACCAAATACTGAACATGAAACCCTCCTTCACCCACCCCTACACCCACCCTCCCCCTTGCACCCCTTTTTCACCCCCACTACCCCCCACCCCTACTATATCCACCCCGCTGCACCCCCACCCCACTAAACCCACCATATCCCCTGCCCCACCTACACCCCCACTACCCCCACTACTGTCCCCACCCCAATGATATGAATAGAATCAATATAAAATAACTAATGGGTACCTAACCAAACTAACCCTACTAGTCCCCCCTGCCCCCTGCTAGTCCCCCCTTCCAGCCCCCCCCCCCCCCCCCCCCCCGCCCCCTGCTAGTCCTCATCCATAGGTGCAGCCTGTGAGTTTATACTCTCTAAGCCCCCTAAAGATATTAGTTCCAGATCACTAAAACATAATTGTCAACCATGAAGACATGAAATAAAATGCATGCTGAAATATATATTTTTTGCTACAATCAAAGTATTAGTGTTCAAAGATTAATTGGAATTTGACGCAGGCCAGAAAAGAGAAGAATAATAAAAAAAGTGAAGCATCATAAGGCAGTGGAATTAATTGAAAAATATATAGTTTTTTAATATCGAAAACATTGTATCCTATTAGCTTGACACGCTCACCCTATTCCAAAGATAAATACAACTCAAAGATGAATAGATTGATCATAGATAACTCAATATGACTTGAAAGAAAAATATAGATAGAAAAAAACACAACAAACCGCAATAGAGATAAATGATATAGAATTCTTGACAGAGTTAATAAGTTTATTAAATTACAGAGGAATAAGTATTTACCTGAATCAATAGAGATTCAAATTATAGATAACTGAGTATTTCACCTAAGACACTAAGAGTGATGATACAAAAATCTTGACAGGGTTAATAAATATAGAAATTATAGAGGATGAAGTATTTACATGAATCAATAGAAATGCAAATTATAGAGAACTGATTAAAAAATTTCTGCTGGAAGTTCCTCTACACATTTCCTAGTTGTGGCTATGCTACATCCACTGTTCCTACTTCTAGAAGTTCCTTTACTTGTTCCAAGAGGATCTTGATTTTTTCTATAGCACATATTTCTAGAGAGAGGGGCTTTCCCTGTTTTTCCTCCTACAAAGCTACAACTATAGTCCACAAATCAGTCCAGAAGTTGTTGAATTGCAATGAACAAATGAAAAATGTAAAAAAAAACTGTACATGAGTATCATTTTATTGCCACAGAAATAGTGAAACAGAGAAGTGATTGTCTTGAATTTTCATATTGACATCAGTCACATCCATGCAAATTTTAGTTAAAAAATGTTAAAATTACATCTTTTGTGATAGATAATAATGAAAAGTAGATAAAAATATGTTAAAAAATCAGATCATGTATCATAAATTATAAATGAAAATGAATGAAAATGGAAAAACATGATGTAAAAAGACACAAAAAGGATAAAATTATGTACATTCATTTATCAGCGGAAAGGGTAGAATGATGGCTTATACATGTGTTGTGACATGGCTGCATAAGCACCAGTGAAATTCCACATATCTGGACCTGCTGAAATCATTTTCTATGATGTTACAAATAGGTTGGTCCATAACTACCTTGACATGGCTGCCACCCCCCTGCCAGCCCCCCCTGCCCCCTGCCCCCTGCCACCACCCTGCTTTTCCCCCTGCCAGCCGCCCTGCCCCCTGCTAGTCCCCCCTTCCCACTTGCACCTGTCCCCCCTCCCCAGCCCACCAGCACCAGCCCCCCCCCCCCCACTGGACCCCCTAGACCCCCCATGGACAGACCCCTCCCCCCAAACCCAGACCCCCTAGGACAGACCCCCCCTGCTACCCCCAGCCCCCCTGCCAGCCCCCCCTGCCAGCCCCCCCCCCTGCACCCCTGCACCCCTGACACCAGCACCCCTGCACGCCAGCCTCCCCCTGCACCCCTGCACTGGTCCCTCTCCCCCCTTCACACCAGATCCGATCTCCCTCTCTCTTTGCACTACACTACACCCCTGCACACTAGCCTCCCCCTACATCCCTACACGAGCCCGCACACCTTCCCCGGACTAGACCCACCCAACTCTGACGAAAAATAGCATCTAATTGGGCCAAAATGCCAATAAGAAATGCTTAAAATAAGGATTTAGTGCAATAGTTTGAGCAGAAGGAGTATATAAAGGGGGAACTTATATATGTATATGCCTACATATGCATACACATGTAAGAGGGGAGACCGAACATGTGCTTCCAAAGGAGCTCTCCAATCAATTATAACATCCTCAATCAATTTTCATGAATGATACCATCAGAGAGAGAGCAATTGATTCAGAGATGCTGAATTTAAATATGATTTGTTCTTTTATAATGATGGATCTCAAAAGTGAACTAATTGGTTGGCCTCCTCTAACTCACTACAAATTATCATCAAAATCGAAGATTACTTAAAACTGGATTTTAATAGATAGTGATAATAATGTGTCGAGGCTGGACAGCCCCCCCTCCCTCCCCCCTGGACACTGGACTCCCCCTACATATTTACCCCTGATGGACACTGGACCCCTGCTGGACACGGGACCCATACTCTCCCCCCACCCCCTACCAGCCCCCTTGTACCCCTGCTGGACACTAGACTCCCCCCTGGAAACTAGTTCTTGGGATGCCGAAATCATATTTACCCCTACTGGACACTAGACTCCCCTGTGGACACTGGACTCCCCCTGCATATTTACCCCTGCTGGACATCATTAATATAGAAAAATGAAACTATTGTTAAAAAATACAATGATATTGTCAATTGAAAAGACATACTAAAAATAGAAAGCTTATTCTGTTTTAATTAATTCAACTGCAACAATCAAAAATCACACCCAATCAAACAAAACCTAACAATGTATGTATAAACAGCAAAAAGAAACCTCTATGGTAGAATAAAATATGATCAGCATCTTCCAATGTACAGAACTCTGGTGGGTACGATCAATCATAGAACGTCTCATCTGCAATAAGTAATGATCAGCATCATCTAGTGAACAATTGTTATTAGAATTAATTTACAAAAACTGTAACAGCAATGGTATACATTATTTTCATACCATCATTCTCTTCGACATTATAATCAATCATCTTAATCGTCATCAAAATCAATATTCTGCAAGAAAACAATCAGAAACAGAGTTATGATTAGAAATAGTTACCAGATTTTATAGCATAGTGCTCACTATCTATAGGTGGTGAAATAGTTATACCCGGCCTGTGAAGTGTCTGTGGGATGTTTTATGATATTTTCCAAATCTGTACAGTAGTTCATTTTCTCTATAGAGACATTCATAACCTGCATGGGCTTAGGTTCCTGTATCGATATTGTGGTACCATGTTCAACTGATTTGGGTGCCACGAAAGCAGTATTACATGTCTTATTTAGTGTCTCGGCGTACCCAGAATTGGCAGGATTGCTAATAGTATTATTGTGAGTTGGGATATCAGAAACTGGTTCATCATCTTTTATTTTGATTTCATTCTTTAGTCTAAGAGAGGTTTCATTGTTAGCAGGTTGTATTATTGAATCCTTTAAGGATAGAAATTGTAGGTTTCATATTACGGAACATCTTAGAAATAGTATTATCACTACTAAAAGAAAGCTGAGACCAATCAGAAAAGGAATTTGTAGTAGTGGAGAACCGTAGTTTAGTATTCATTCTCATTCCCAATAAGATATGGTAAATATTAATGATATTGATCAAAAAAGAAATGTAATTGGATGCATGGAACTCGTCATAAATTACCAATACAAACATACAATTAACCTCAAAAGTGAGTCTCAATATCAGTATCATCAAAATCATGAATCTTTGGTGAATGCAAAGTCCAAAATATATTGTAACTCCTTCTGAAATTCATCAGTGATCCGATCAATGTTGTACATCCAGTATCTATCCATTCTGAGGCAGATAAACGTACATTAGATAAATAATCTAGAAAATGACTTAACATTATATGTATTGTTTCATAAGATATTAAGTAGTCATCAATAACAAGTTAATAAAAAAATTATAACAAATATATTAAAATTATGGTTTAGGGAATTCATAAATGTTTTAAATTATAAAAATTCACGAATAGTCATACATATGTTCCAAGAATGAGGATTGATTATAGTAAAAAGAGTTTATATGAAATCTAAGAGATAATAATAATCAATTCCCAAAAGTGTTTGGGTTAATTCATAACGAGTTGTGATGTTCTGTATTAAATCTACAAATATTTATTGAAATTTAGAGACATTTTGAAAATATAAACCATATCTACAAAGATATGTTGTCATTCTACTAAAATCCTTGGGAATTTCTGGTGTGGTTGAGTTGTTTAGTGATTTTTCTTAGTTTTATTTTATGCCTTACCCTGCACCCTATTGAGTAGTGGTAGATGAAGGAAAATATAAACCATATCTACAAAGATATGTTGTCATTCTACTAAAATCCTTGGGAATTTCTAGTGTGGTTGAGTTGTTTAGTGATTTTTCTCTGTTTTCTTTTATGCCTTACCCCGCAACCCATTGAGTAGTGGTAGATGACGAAAAATATAAACCATATCATAAAGAAATTAATAATAGAAATCATCATTATTTATCTTTGAGAAGGAGATAGACATTTCATAGAAAATAGTTTTCTTCTTGGTTGAAATTGAAGGTGGAAATATTACTATAATAAATTAATTATATCAATATTTAATTATGTTCAATATCCATTTATATTATATGAACTAGAGGTAAATCCATTTTGATCAAGGACTCCTAAGGATATTATTTTTTTGAAGGTTGGGGACCCACCTTACATCAAGTAAGTGGATGATGGATTGATCATATTACTCTATTAGAATAGAGTCTCTACCCTCAACCCTACACCTATTATTATTTCCTAAAAGGACATACCCTTCCAACTTCTTGAATAGATTCAAAAAAATCTCTATATATAGACACAAGTTACAATAATGTCCAGAGTTGAGGACCCACTCATTATTGAGTTTATGGATGGATATATTCCTGAATTCAATAGCATAATATCTTGAGTCAACCATAAAAGGCTGGTCAGTTGGTTTTTTGTGTTCTAACTCTCACATGAGTTTCCTACACTTGGGATTAATGTGCATGGGTTTAACATAGTGAAAACATGTGACTTTTCTATCCAAGGAACTAGTTTTGGATTTGGGTTCTTTATTACTCTTACTTTTGTATCTATTGAACTGTTTCTTTTTTACATTAAGTTTTAGGTCTTCCCCTTGTGAAAAACACTCAACCTCTCCTTTTATCGTAAGTTTAGAATGAAAATCCTTAGACCAAATAGATTATTTAACATCTTCTTTAGTTAAAGAATCTTGACCATATATCATGGTCTCAATTAGTGTGATATAGCTATTGTTAAGAGGGATTAAGAGGATGAATTTATGATCCTCATCATCTATAGAAACATTAATATTGGTTAAATATAATTTGGCTTTATTAAACTCTTCTAAATAGGTTTTTATTGAAGTACAATGCTTTATTTTGAATGTGAACATATGATGATTCTAGTAAGTTATTCCTACTAATGAAGCAGTCATGTATAAATTTTTATGTTTTAGAAAATTTATACAGTGGTAGACTTATAATATACTTCTCTAAGGACCCCATCACCTATGTAAAGTAAAAGGGTTCTATGAGACTTAATATGCATATTAGGGGTAACATCTTAGTATTCTAAAATGGTCTGAACATTTCATTAACAGTCGTAATGGGTTTCTTGGGCCCATATAGGGATTCAATTCAGCCTTGTTGTCTGAGAAAGGCTCTCATTTTAATTCTTCATATATTGGAATCTTTTTCTCCATTTAATTTCTCAATTTAATTTTAATTCTTTATATATTGGTACATATTCAGCACTAGAAACAGATGGAACAACTTTCGCCCCCGGGCTCCTTAGAAGGTCGTGGTCGGATCACAATGCATTTTCATATGAAAACCTAGGTCCTGTGAATCCTGCATCCTTTATAGGAAAACATGTAGATCCAAACTCATCTACCAAAATCAACATTCTACTAATACCCACATTCCTAGTATTGATCCCTTGGGATGCAACCATTCCAATCCATTTAGAAGAAGACCATCAGCAGACCTGACTTAGGTGTCCAAGTTACTTGCAGATAGAGCAGAAATCATACCAATATTTGTAATGGACCACGTAGAAACATCTATAATCCTCTTCAATGAAAATACACACTAATTCTACCAGTGGATTCAAAACATCAACCTCAGTGGATATGAAACAGAAGGGGAAAACATGTAAAGCTTACCTAAATCAAAGAAATCGAAGGTGCAAATGAGGCATAAAAAAATACAGATAACCAGCACTCGGGAGAGAAAAAAATAGAGGGCGATGGGGGTGTCAACCTTGAGGGCTTCGACGAGGAGGGCGTGGCGAGGAAGGCGCCGGCGAGGAGGGCACCGGCGGGGAGGGCGCAGGGAGGATGACGCGGCGAGGAGGGCGTCGGCGAGGAGAGCATCGGCGAGGAGAGCGCGGCGAGGAGGGTGTCGGCGAGGAGGATGGTGCGGAGTTGATGCGTCGTGGAGGAGGAGGCCGCGGCGAGGATGAGGCCGCGGGGAGGAGAAATGGCGAGGGCGAGGAGATGGATCCCGACGCTTGGGGGAGAGGGAGAGGATGGAGCCCGACGGAATGGGGGAGAAAAAAACTGGGCGAGGGGATATAGCCACGGGTAGGAAAAAAACCGTGGCTGTATAAAACCTATAGCCACGGTTCTATAAAACCGTGTCTATAGGTCCGTGGCTATAGCCCAGATTTCCAATAGTGAAAAATCACATAATTAATTCCACAATTAATTATCCCATTCACAATATCAATATTTCGTCAACAATTCCACAAATAATTATCTAAATTCTCAAATATTAATATCTCATAATTAATTCATCAATTAATTGTCACAATTCAATAATATTAATATCTTGTAACTAATTCCACAATTAATTATCTAATTCTCTCAATTGCATGTACCCAAAAATCTACATTAATTAATTCAATTTCTTAATCACAAAAACAATAATTGAACAATTTTATAATCTATTAATAACATTAAACCTATTATTTAATTAATTAATCAATTATCTTAATTAATTTTAGTATTAATTATTCTTAAAAATTAAATAAGATCAAATTCCCATTGCGCATAAAAATCATACTCTGAAATGAGTAAAACACCCGTTACGGACCTATGAATGGTCTCAGATTTCTCGTATGATGCACTATTTGAGAGATACTAATAATCTAATATTCAAAAAAAAGAGATTAAAAATTATTTTAATATAAAAAGGTTATTTTCACTATCGAGACGTCCAAATGCCTGATGCCTAGAAATGTTATAACCCACCTAAGGTAAAAACCCTATTACAGACACAATGGTGGTCTGATATATCCTATACAACACATCGTTTCTGATATATTATATATTTAATATTAAAAAAATATTGATTAGGAAATTAATTGAATATAAAATGGTTATTTTTGCAAGTGAGATTTCAAAACATCTGATTCAAACAAATGTTATACACCACCTTTGGTAGACACCCTATTCCAGACATAGCAATGGTCTAATATTTCCCATAAGATGCATCATGTTGGAGTTATTCAATTATTTTGAATATAGTGTGCACATAATATTTTAAATTTAATATTTTTTAGTCATCAGCGAGACTTTTTGGTCCTCAAAATCTCATAATAATCACTGCAGAACTCCAAAAATATTCAATTGAATATTCTAAGATGTTAATTGGAATTAAGTCCCTTAGCATGTTTATTAAAATCTCACTATTAAATCATTTTGGTGAATTAAAACAATTATAACTGATCTTCACCAAAAATTTAAAAAGATTCACACCTAGAAAAAGGACGGGATCTTACAGTCTTCCTACCTTATAACAGCTCATCCTCATGTTATACACCCAATCACCATGATGTTTTCGAGTCAAATAAGGTAGGTCCACTATGACCTCTTATTCTCTTCTCTCTCCTATGTATCCTCTTTATCTCATCTATGTTTCCACAATAGAAGAACTAACACACAATATTCCTCCTAAAAACCTTTTCACTACTTTCCCACACACATTTCAGACACTCCACAATGAACGCATCAGTATCAATCTCAACATCCACAATATAAAAGATATGTTTCCCAACTCACTATTCCCAAGAACCAAAATGAACCATCCAACATTGGCACTTATCCATACCATCAAAAACTACGTAGAAAGGATGCACATCCACCACCCCTAATTCTTACCTAATCCTTTCTCTATTATATCTAGACATTAACCATATTGTTTTCTCATTGGAATTCTGATGCCACCATTTCAAACTCATGATATTTCCCCACACACCTATTGTTGACATATCTCTCTTCACCATTGGAATGTCTTTAACATTGAATTGAACATTTACTCTACTACCATAGCAAATGTCCCACAGTATTCATCGACTTCTAGTCCCTCTTAAGAACCTGATCCATAAATCTCTAATGGGGTACCTCACAACATCATCCCACCATATATATTTCTTCATAATCACAACCT
This sequence comes from Viscum album, assembly GCA_963277665.1. NCBI lineage: Eukaryota > Viridiplantae > Streptophyta > Magnoliopsida > Santalales > Viscaceae > Viscum > Viscum album. The sequence goes on along the minus strand of OY728156.1, from coordinate 251,835,961 downwards.
CCAAGGGGCCCTAAATCCCACCAAAACATATTCATTTATTTATTTGTAAATCGATATTTTTCTCAGTGTACCTAAGATGATGATAAGGTAGGGGACTTGATCGTGACTAATTAAATGTATACTAAGAATTAATAGATAAACACTACCAAAAATCCTCCATCACTGATGTTACCTCCCACTATGGAAACACAGTAATCTATCAAAAGTATAGGGCTTCCCTTCCCAACAACATCTCACCACATTTGTCCAAAACCAAACAGTTCCTCAGACAACCTAAAACTGAGTTCTCAAACTATGGAATTATCACTACCCAAACTACCCACACCAAGGGCCAATCAAACAAAATAAGGAATTTTTAATTTATAACATTAACACAGTTAAAATTATGGAATTATAAAGAACCATATCATGTCTTTCCCAATTTATCCTTCCACAAAGTTAGGACTGAGGAACTATATAAACCCTTAACCATCCAAAACCTAGGTCCGAGTTAATAATGGTAAACACATTCTCATTTTTCAAGTTTCTTAATTACACACAAATTTATTATCATCTTGCATCAATTTAAAATCATTCTTAATTTCATGTTAGGTATAAGTTTCATTTCAATTCTACAAGCCTGGAAAAAAGTTCAACACTAGTGGAAAAATTGTTTTTAACAATGGTTGTTTAACATCGGTTCTAAGAGACCGACGTTAAAAGACCCTTTTTGGCGTTGGTTTTACAAAAACCTGATGCTAAAGATCATAATATAAGTTTTAGATAATTTACCATGTTTAATTTGACAGTTCGTGGAGTGAAAATGGACTTACAGATAAAAATTTATAGACGTTGGAAGTTGGAGATTATATGATTTGATTTTCAGCGTCAGGTTTTTCAATAACTGACGTTAAAATACCCTTTTTGGTGTTGTTTTACAAAAACCTGATGCCAAAGATCAGAATAAAAGTTTTATATAATTTCCCAAGATTCCATTTTAGAGGTCGTGGAGGGGAAAAGGACTTACGAATCAAAAGTTATGGGCGTCAAAAGTTGGAGAATATATGATATGATTTTTGGTGTCAGTTTTTTTCAATAACCGAAGTTAAAAGACCCTTTTTTGTGTTGGTTTTACAAAAAAATGATGCCAAAGATTAAAATAAAAGTTTTATATAATTTCCCAAGATTCACTTTTACAGGTCGTGGAGTGAAAACAGACTTATGGATGAAATTTTATGGGCATCGAAAGATGGAGATTATATGACTTGATTTTTGGCGTCGATTTTTTTTAATAACCGAAGTTAAAAGGCCCTTTTTGGCTTCGGTTTTACAAAAAACTGACACCAAAGATCAAAATAAAAGTTTTAGATAATTTCACAATATTCCATTTGACAGGTCATGGAGTAAAAACGGACTTATGGATCAAAAGTTATGGATGATGGAAGTTCAAGATTATATGACTCGATTTTTGGCATCGGTTTTTTTTAATAACCGATGTTAGAAATCTTTTTCGGGTGTCATTTTTACAAAAAAACTGATGCCAAAGATCAAAATAAAAGTTTTATATAATTTCCCAAGCTTTAATTTGACAGGTAGTGGAGAAAAAAAGAACTTACATATCAAAATTTATGGATGTTGGAAGTTGAAGATTATATGACTTGATTTTTGGCGTCGGTTTTTTTCAATAACTGATGTTAAAAGACCCTTTTTGGCGTCGGTTTTACAAATAACAGTTGTTAAAAGTCACTTTTTTGAATCATTTTTTCAAAAACCGATGTTAATTCTCCAACATGAGAATATTTTTAGTATCGGTTATATATTTAACCGACGTTAAAAGTAAAATTTCAAATATTCACCTTCGATATTTCAATTTTTTCCCAACGTGCATTCCTATTTTCAAAATCCCACCCAAATTTTTTTGAATAGTCGCTGTATAAATTTTCATTGACACTATATTAAAGCTCTCCTCTTTTGTTCCACATTTTTGACATCTTCGATACAATCAATATTTAAAATATTCTTCAATCGACGATTTGTACAAGGTATTTATTTTAATCATTTAATTTCATTATTATTGTTTTCCTTATCACTAAAAAACATATTATTTTTATAATGATTATGAAGGATTATTCTAATCAAGATACAAAAATAAAACTTCTGCATAAGATTCATTAGTTTTTGGGAAATGTTTTTATCACTCAATATTTTCATTACCGCGTGAGTTCTCCCTTAAAACCAAGTGAAATATTGATAAAAAACATATCGATTAAAATGGCCCAATAAAAGAATTAAAGTTAGTTTCAATCATTAATTATATTTTTTTATTCATTAGGCATATTCATTTTGGCTTTTTTTCATGTATTCTTCGAAGAAAGTTGTATCCATCGACCCATAAAGAGGTACAACTAACGGCGACCATAAATTTTGATCCGTAAGTCCATTTTAGCTCCATAACCAGTCAAATAGAAGCTTGAAAAACGATCTATATTCCAATATTTAGAGTTGTGAGGTTTTGACGTCGGTTTTTTTGAAAATCGACAAGGAAAATATTTTTTTTATAAAACGTATTTTTCACATCAGTTTTTATCAAAACCCGACGTTAAAACTCATTTAGAATCCATATTTAGAGGTCGGTTTTCTAAAAAACGGACGCCAATGACCCCAGAGGTCATGAATTTTGGTGTCGGTTTAAAAAAACTGACACCAAAGACCCCTAGGGCCTGATTTTTGGCATCGGTTTATATGAAAAATGACGCCAAAGATCCCCGAGGCCCTAAAATTTGGCATCAGTTTTTATATAAAACGACACCAAGGACCCGTGTGGCAAAGATTTTTGACGTCGGTTTATAAAAACTGACGTTGAAACATATATTTTTTACGTCGCCTTTATTGATGTCAGTTTTTAACCGACGTCAAAATGTAAAAAAAACGACGTGGAGATAAATTTTTCTACTAGTGCAATTTCAATAATTTACCCAATACCCATTTTCCCATGTGTGCCTACGATGATGAATGTCACAAAATAATCCTGAGTGCCTAGAAAGATACATTTAGACACAAATATCATTCCATTTAGGGCCACGATTAAATCTCAAAAAATATCAGAAACAATAATGACATCACACAATATGTGCATAACCTAATGTAAAATAACATCAACTGTGACAACAGAAATAAATAACAACAATTCCACCCTTAGAACATGGATTTTACCCTCATATATGGGGTTGATATTACCTTGCACAAGCTTTTAACCAAGACTCAACTCATCCTATTATCCTATATACCTTTCCCATATTGAAGAAAAAAAAGTAAGAAAAGAAAATCCTATGATACATCTTTTCATCATTCTGACCTGGGTGACACACAATGGTGCCCCAATCTAGTTCTCCACATGACCTCAAGCGCACTGCCCATATTCTAGAGGCTACCAACTAGTTGGGAGGGTCTGGTAAGTTGATCATGGGGATACTATACTCTTTTTTTATCTTTTATCAATGTAATACATGAGAGGAAATAAATAAACAATAGAGGAATAATATATAAAACCATAGAAAAATCCAATATAATAAAACAACCAAAACTGAAAATACAAAATTAAAACTAAACAGTAGATATGTCATGCTATATATGTGCCAAGTGTCAAATGTAAACCCAAATTTTAGGACACTAAAAAATCCCAAGAGGGCACTGAACCACATCTGCTTCCCCCATCCATGCTTTATCCCAACTCATCAATCTATCATAGGGCCTTCTCCCTTATCCTATAAATAAAACACATAGTCTATTCGGTTACTGATTAGGCAGCTCAAGTCGGGTGTGAGTATAACTCAGTTGGCTACAACAAATGAAGTCTAAAACAAATCCAATCAATAATTGTCTATGTAGTTGTATAATGAATAAAATACAAGTAATAGATTATAATGTTTACATGTATTCAATTATTTATAATTTAACTGCATAAACCCTCAGGTTATCAGGGATTCCCAAACCTCATTACATAATTTGACTCATGTTGAGGTCTGAAATATTTCTCATACTCAATTCACAGTTATTATATCACATGATCTTTTATTATCCATTTAATTCAATTCATATATGGCTAATTGGATCCATAAACCAATGTCAATAAATGGGTTTAGAACGTCATTTATAGCACCATCATGAGTATTTGAACCATTATCCCTTGTCTCACACCCCATGGGTATTTGGAGCCTCAGTCCCTATCCCATACATGAATACTTATAGGCATTCTGGGTATAGAATGCCATGTCTGGCACCCTATGAGTATTTGGAGCATCTGTCCCTATCTCACACCCCATTTATCAATCATACACATATATATATATATGATGGGTATAGAATGTAATTTCTAGAACCCCGTCAGTATTTTGAGCATCATTCCCTATCTCGCACCCATTTTATCAATCATACACGTATATCTTTGGTGTAGAACCTCATATTTATCACCCCATTTTTTAGTCATTCACAATATATCATAGATAACACAATCTCCCATATTTCATAATAATCGTGGTTAATAAACATTAACCCCAATATCACATTTCACACTATAACGTCACATTTATTAAATTAACAATTAATTAATCAAAATATAACAATTTCATAATCATGTTCTTCCATTAATTAATTCAATAATCAATTAATCATGTCAAACTCCTTAATTAAATCAACAATTAATTAATCAAAACAATCTTCTTAATTAATTCAATAATTGATTGATCATTGAAATTACATTAGTTTATCCAATAATTAACTAATCACATCACATTCATTAGTTAAATCAGAACTTAACTAATCACATCAATAACATTAATTATTGTTGTATTTAATTAATTAAAAAATTAATTAACCACCTCAATTTTCATTAATAAATTGAACAATTAATTAATCACAGCCCATTTCCATTTATTAACTAAATGAGTACTTAATCACATCAATTTCACTAACTAATTTTCAGAATTAATTAATCATTACAATCACTTCAATTAATTCATCAAGTAATTAGCCACTTCAACTCCATTAAGTAATTCGACAATTAACTAACCAACCAAAGTCCAAAACTCGTATTTAATTACCCAATTAAATAATTCAAAATAACACAATTAATTCTACAATTTATTATCTCAAATTACGATATCAATATTTCATAATTAATTACCAAATTAATTATCTCAAATCATATCATCCATAACCCGTAATTAATTGCACAATCAGTTACATAAATCAACAACTTTGTATCACATAATTAATTATCTCTAATCAATAACTCAATATCAAACAAATAATTCGTCAATTAATTATCTATCAATTGTAATAAACCATTAATTAATTTTGAAATTAATTAATTTAACTCATTCAATTGTATTAACACGTCAAACCCCATTAATTAATTTTTCAATTAATTGATACTCTTATTTAATTCAAGAATCAAATAATTACATTGGTTACATTAATTAATTATCAAACTAACAAATCCTATTATTTAATTAAACAATTAAATAATCACAATGATCTCATTAGTTAATTCATCAATTAATTAATTATATCTCAAAAAATTTAACATCACTAATTAATTTTTCAATTAATTTTCCTATCTCAATTAATTCAACCACCAAAAATAATTCCAAAAATAATTTTTCTATATAAATAAATTTATTAATCATAACTATCTACGATAATAAATTCTACAATTAATTATCCCAATTCAGCAACCTCAACATAACAATTATTATTTTTGAAAATAATTATTCAAATTTGACAATCACTAACTCACCATAATTAATGCAACAATTAATTATTAAATATCATAATTTCAGAATCCAAACCATTCGCATTAATTAATTCTACATTTAATTAATAATGGAGAACAATATCATTAACATCCTAATTAATTTCAATAATTAATTATCCAAATCACAATTTCATAGTCTCATAATAAGTTCTCCAATTAATTATTCAACTCATAACATCAATATCCCATAATTAATTTATAATTATTTATCTACAATTCTCAATATCTCATAATTAATTTAATAATTAATTATTCATGATCGAAAATCAAAATATCCCAATTTTACATATCTTTTAATTAATTAATTCACCAAATTAATTAATTTCATGAAGAATGCAATTGAAAAATATCTACTATAAATTCAACAATTACATTAACATTTTTTAAATCAAGTCTATGAGATTTGAATTTTAGACCACCTACCTCAAGGTTCTCGATGTTAGCAGCAATGATAAATTACCTTGTGTGGTTCAATACACCTCCACACGGCCATATTATTAGAAGAACCAATGAACCATCCATAAATTTGATCACATGCTAATGAATCTATTCCTCCTTCAAAAACAATCTTAGGAATAAATTTCTACTAATCGAGAAATTTCAATGGAACTAATGGTGCATCAATCAAATCAATATCAAGTAACATATTAAGGAAGAAGTTAAGAAGAATAAAATAATATATAAGAGAGAGATATGAGAGAGAGAAAGAGAGGGGAGAGGTGTTAGAAATAATGGACTTCCTAACCATGTCATGTGAACCACACCATATCCAATTTATAATTCTTTTTTAGAAAGTAATTTTGTTGCGTTTATTTACTACATCAGTTGTTTATTAGTCTCTCTTATTAATTTCATCCATCAACCCATCAACATATTGGGAGTATCATGGACCTATATCATGAGCCTGAATTAAATATTCAATATTGTTCTTCAAATGACCACCTTAATTTTAGGGTCATGGTGCCACTGACGATGGGTCAATCCAACACCATACAAAATAGTTATGACTGAAAGAGTGTTTTGAAAACAATTATTTTGTCACATAAATTCCCTTAATTAATTCCCCAATTTTTTAAATACATAAAATCCATTAAATAATACATAAATTAATTAATCAATTTCCACGAACTCAAAATCATATAATTAATTCCACAATTAATTATCTTATTCAAAATCTTTATATTTCATCAATAATTACACAATTATTTATACCAATTTACAAATCTCAATATATCATAATTAATTAATCAATTAATTATCAAAATTAAATAATCTAAATATATTATAACTAATTCCATAACTAAATATCTAATTATCTCAACTGCTTCTACACAACAATCCCTATTAATTAATTCAATTGATTTAACAAAAAAATTCTCAGTAACTAATTTGATAATTAATTAATCTCATCAATCCTATTATTTAATTCATTGACTAATTATCTCAATTATGTTGACAATTAATTAATATTTAAAATTAAATAACATCAAATACTGATTGCTCATAAAATTCATATCCTGACAAGAGAGAAACCCTTTACGGACCCAACAGTGGTCTTATATTTTTCATACGATGCACTGTTTGGGATATATTAATTATTCAACATTTAGAAAATGGATTAAAAAATAATTAAATATAAAAAGGTTATTTTCACGAGCGATACATCCAAACATATGATGCTCACAAATGATATACTCATCCAAGGGTAAAGACTATGTTCTAAAAATAATGGTGGTCTCAGAATTCTCATATGACCCACTGTTTGAGAGATATTAATAATTTAATATTAAAAAAATGGATTAAAAAATTAATTAAATATAAAATGGATATTTTCACAATAAGTAAATCCAATGTCTGATGCATAAAAATTTTATACCGCATGTATAGTAAGAACCATGTTCCAGACACAATGGTGGTCTAAGATTTCCCATATACTGCACTCTTTTTGAGTTATTCAATTATTTTGAATAAAAATGTGAAGTTAATATTTTATATTTAATATTTTTTTCATTCTTCACAAATAATTTTTGGGCCTCAAAATATCACACTAAATTAATATAAAACTACAAAAATATTCAATAGAATATTACAAGATGTTAACTCGAATTTTAGGCCTTTAACACATTTATTAAAATTTCACCAATAAATCATTTTTGTGAATTAAAACAAAGACAAGTCATCATTAAAAAATATGAAAACATTCAAACCTAGAAAAAGGAATATATTTAACATTTAGAGACCATGAAACAATATCCTTTGGCACTATGAGTCCTTGAAAATAATAGACAAGGACATATCCTCTTATAGAAAATAAATAAGGGATCATTCACTACTTCAATAAATAAATAAAATACTCTTTAAAATATTTTAATTACTTTATGATTAACTAATTTTTGGTGTTCCATAGTAGACAAACTAGAATTATTAAAAGGAATTCCTAGATACGATGATAATTGAAAAGTATTAAACAGTAAATGGTAAACACTTGGAGGGGGAGGAGAATCCGTGTTTGAATTTTTTCTGTATTCCATTTCTGTTTATTAAAAATATGTCTCATCCAACAAAAAAAGTGAAGAAAATATACAAAAAACATTTTAGTTAATGAGTTTTATTTCCATCAGGATGACTGTATATCTATTATCTTGTGAATTTTATCCAACATATATATAAATAATCATTCATTACCAAGATATTTATAGGATATTTTATGTAAAGGAACCTCTTACAAGATTTTTGGCACCAACTAGTGTAGTAAAATATCTTTCTTTTTAAATATAAATAATAGTAAATTACTAAAGATATATTGATAGTTAAATCATGAGCTATATTATCTTAATATATTAATATTTTCTTATTCCCCGTATATAGCTCCTATCATAGGCTATACTTTCTTCCCCAAAAGCATATTTTTTCCTCTTTAAGCTTCATAGTTTTTTCTTAGATTTATCATTCCCATTTTTAAATGTTAAATATTGACATTTTATTATTTTATTTTGATTTTATATATGTATTTAATATCTATGAATATTATTTCCCTTATAGTCATGGAAACTCCTTCATTATTAGTGGAATTGATTTTTTCAATTTAAATTTATTTATGACCGGGTCAATTAATCCAATAAAATATCTTAAATATACGACTTATTTCATTCCTTATGTGACTTAAAATATTCTAAAAACTTCTCCACAAAATTATTATATTTAATCTCCAAATTTCTCACCACCATGTGCATGATCTCATATAATATGACATGGAATCTTAATTTACAACACAAAACTCATATCAGCACCATATTCTTCTTAAAATTTATTCTCATTCATTATATATTTGAATAAAAAACAACATGGATTAATGACGATTCTTAAATACAAGATGATCATTGAATGAAGCATCAAATTAAATATCTATATATTCTCTAAAACATAATTTCTAAAAATATCGACATTCATATAAGTATTTAAGGTATAATTATGTGAAACTTCACACATTAATAACTCTTATGTGGTTATGCTTACATTCATAACCAAGTAATGAATCCCTTTACATGTTCACCTTTACATCAATATCCAAATATGTAACCCCATATGTGATTTCTCGGTTACGCATCCCAATAAAAACATATCATTGGGTGTGGAAAAATATCTTATTTTCCCTTTGGGATATAGTTGTAGTAGTAACCATAGTTTTCTACAATGATTCGTTATTTAATCTTATCACAGTGAATAAGTAAATAATAAAATCATTGAGACTCTTAAGAAAATAAAAATTGACATTGAAAATTCAAGATAAGAGATATGTGATTAGGGTTCAGGTTTAGTTTCACTTTTTTAATGATATAAAGGGTCTTCTTAAAACGAATATAAATTATTGGTTAATTAATACAATTAATTTTTCTACAATTACATCACTATTTTTACCCTTGTTTATTTTTACTTATGATGAAAATTATCCTTAGAACATCCTTGTTTTGGATTATCCCCTTCCAATGTGTTGATGTTATAATGATCCTTATTTGAATTACCTGAGTAGTACCCATTCAGTTATTCTAATTTCTAAATATCCAAATTAGATCATTTTTTCTTCATCACTTATTTAGAAATCACTAAACACTCTCCACTTTATTCCAATCTAATAAATAAATTTGATTCCAAATAAAATAGTTAGAGAAAATATTTCATAACTAAGAAAATAAATAAAATTATGAATTAATAATAAACATAATCACAAAGAAATTAATTACTGAAATTAAATAATGGGAACCATTTAATAGATTTATGAGATCCTTAAATTTAAATAAAAGTCCTAGACTCAAGAATTATCATTGGATAACCTCCCCTTCACCCAATCACTCAATGATTCTACCCATCCATTATAGAATAAAAGGAGATGTAAGAGGGGTAGTTAACTTGATGAAATAAAAATAGAGGAAAAGTAAAAATTTGGGAAAATATATAAGTGTAGTAGTGAAAATATTCCACCCCTCCATTCTAATAGTAACACCCTCTTATTTATATAGGGATGAGTCCCCTCTTTCTAAATTGAATTTCATTTATCTATAAATATTTTATTTTCATTAGTTCATCATTTCCTTTTTATTTTATATCCTTGATATGTCTTTATATTAAATTAAAAAATCACATCTCCATAGATATCGGGTATACATGATACAGAAAATCATCATATCTTAGATTCAAGTAATATTATATCACAACTTCCTTATATCTTTATAGTTTAAGACCAATCCATTTTCTATTTATTTTCCATTATTCTTATACAAATGAATTAGAAATTCCACTCATATGAAAAAAAAACTCACTCACGCAAGGTGTAATGTAACCATGTGAACCCATGGATCTACATAATAGAACACATGGCTCCCTCATGTAGTTGAATCCATCGTTCCAACCCATATAAATTTTACATTATTCCTTGTCTAGATGATTTTCAATGATTTTCACATAGATGATTCTCCCCTATTTGATTCACATAACCATTTTCTTCTTCTACCCACATTTTAATTATTCTTTATTTAGTCTTTAATAGGTAAATATGTATTACCTCAGTGAATCTTCCATACTCAGACCTTCCATGTAGTTGATCCCTCTAGTTTATCTACATCACAACCCTAGTGATTTTCCTTAGTAATGTACTTTCCTTATCCTATCCATCCTTCATAATGGCTGAATAGATCTTCCTCTTTTTTTATATCGCTTGGAAATCTTCCATTGAGCTTCACTGAGATCGAATCAGACTTAGGTAGGGATCCATTGAATTTTGAAACATCTTAAGTGTTTCATAGATAGAGTTTGAGATACTGTGGCCTCTACCATGGTAGTTCCCAATGATAATAGGCATCGTTATGGAAGGAAACGAGTTGTGGCAATGAAAGTAGGATGATTCCATGCCTAGTGATCTTGGAAATAAGGAGTGATGGTGTTATTTTGGTAAATTTTAATAGTAACCTCAACGAACTTGTCCCACATCAAATATTAGAATGATATCCACCATTGTTTATAATTAATGGCTTAGCATATGTTCAACTGAATCTTTATCTGGGTATGGGATTTTAATTAAACATACACACACCAATATGGGCATATTCTAACACACACAAGCTCGTGTGGGCTAAGGATCACTCTCTATACCACGGTATCATCCCCATGAATCAAAATCCTCCTTCTTCGAATGCCATCCCAATGAGCCTCCATTATCATCGGGCCCTCTATAGGGTTGGTTATGTGGCTTAGCGGGCCTTGTTTTTGATTCCCACCAATTTTATCTTATTTTTTTCCTGAAAAAAAGTAAAAAACATAGTAGGATTTCAATACAAATTATTAAAATAAAGAAAACAGTAAGAACCCTCATAAAAAATATTTTTTAACCTTTGTTTCAAAATCCAAATAATTATAATAAACATTGAAATAAATGGAGTAATTTAGCTAAAATAATTTAAAATCATTATAAAGAGTTTAAATAATTTCATTAAAATATAGGTGCCTCAAATGCACCATGTATTAATCTATGTTTTTCCTTAGGAATTAAATATGAACATTAAATTCAAGAGAAACACCAATGTTACCAATATTTAATATTAAAAGTATTTATATAAAATGATTATCAGTATTAAATAATAATTTCATTTTCCAAATAAAATATCAATTCAATTTCACACTTTTCAAATAAATAATAAACACAGGTTGTTTTCTTTCTCCCTTTTTAAAAAAATGGATCTTATCCTTTCAGATATTAATGTTCCTTAATTTATTATTATTAAACAATACATTTCTTGATTTACCAAAATTTTAATATTTTATCTCATCACTCATGGAAAAATTAAATTATATTTATGATAATGTCATGAAAACATAATCATTATACATAGACATCCAAAGGAACTACTTTATTCTCATTATAAAGAAAAAAATAACATAAAATCATGGGTACATTGCAATCAAGGTTCTAATGAATTTGAGGATTAAGGATTATATTATTTAATATAAAAATATAAGGCTCAAAGGTGGTTTTTTATCTCAAAATAAATAAATCATGATATTAAAAGAAAAATATCAATGAAATCCTCCAGTAAAAATTAAACTCCCACATCACAAGTTCAATGTAAGGCCATTAGCTATAAAAGTATAATGAATGATTTGTAAACATTCTTTAATTTTTATACCTTTTTCATTTTTTTTCTTTTTCAAAATTTATTCTTGGAGTAAACCTCATATCTAATACCTTACCCAATATGATCACCATCATCGGTCCTGTAAAGGCGATTTTTGGTTTTCCCAAATCACAACCCTTGTTTTCATTTTTTCAAGAGGGGAAAATTGAAAAGACTAAAATGTATGAATCAATTAAATTTCTTCATTACTAAAGTAGTACCCCCACACTATTTACTTAAATTGGAAATAAACCCCTATAACAAGGATTATTTCACCCCCACAGTTATATTTTTAAAATATCATAAAAAATACTAATAAGAGGTTAGGAGTGGATAACAAATGTCTTGAAACATGAATCCTGTCTAAAAAGGACATTCATGGTCCTATGGTTAAATAAGGATTAATGTAAAAGGCTATCTCAAAGATATGTCATATTAATAAAAATTCCTCAATCATATTAAATGTTTTTTTAATTTATATGTTTGATATGTTTTAATGTAAGTTATAGTGTGCAACACGCCCCAAGATCACTCAAAAAAATATTCTCAAGATAATGAGAAATACATAATCTAGAAATCTTGTAAGGAATGTAAATATGATATTAGAAAATCACACAAGGCATGACTAATAATAACCAATCCATTTACTTGAATTTCATGAATTCATAGTATGAATAGTGGATGGGAAATTTCATTTACATGAATCAATTAATTACCTCAAATCATGATCTATCTAATCAATATTCATGCTTCACTATAATAATTACATCTTCAATGTTAATAACACATTATAATTAAAATAAAAATATAAAAAATGTCTTTATAGGATTCCTAAGATACTAATGTCTCTATGATAAGTCAAGTTAATAAATAGTTCTAATATGGTAATGTAATTTCCAATTTTACACAGCTTCTAGAATTTATAGCATAAAATATATTTTTCAAAATAATATACAAGGAGTTTTAATGATAAAGAATGAAATAATGAACTCCCTATTCAGATGAAACACTTTACCTATATAATTATCATTATTTCTGGCTTCCTATTGACTTACTTCATGATGGTCCTGTAAATAAACTCATACCAATATAAGAATCATTCAATTAAATCTCAAATGATAAAGGTAAGAGGCGACTTTATCCTTAACTCCTAAATCTTAAGAGAAAAATAAATCTTGGGTTGCATCATGAAAGTAAATTTTTTTATGTCATTGGCCTGAACTAACCTCATGAGAAGAAATAGTAGATGGGTTGGAGAAGTTTGAGCTCCTACATTAATTCTTGAGGTAGATTCCTATGGGATTTTTTAGCCTTTCCCATTGATAGTGAGTGGGTTTCCTTGTTCTCACTTCTTGATCTGAAAATAAGCGATTTGATATACATTAATAACTATATAAGTTCATTCCCAAATATGAAAATTCTTATCCAGTATTAACATTAATATTGAATTGCAGTGCAGAACATGATCTCTTAGTTGAAATATATTTAGCTAATTTTTTTTCATGGGCCGCTCTTGTTCTCCCTTTCTAAATTTTGGATATTTTAAATGCCACTCTTCTTATTTCCTCCAGATCTTATAACTTATTTTTTCTTTCTTTACCTACACATACCAAATCAAAATTCATATTTTTAACTCTTCAATATTCTAGGTTCTCCTACTCCATCGGAACATGAAAAATTCTTCCATAAATCAACAGGTTGGGGATCATACATATGGGTGTATTTCAAGTTATATGTTATATTCATAAGGTTCCTCTATGCCCTAAAATCTAATCAATCTAGTTTGGTTCAACATTTTTCTCAATGATATGTTTAATCTCCCAATTATATACTTCATCTTGTCTATTTATCTATAGATTATGGGATGTATATTTTTTATGATGTACCCCATACTTTTTAGGAATATCTTATATCTTTTTATTGAATTTTTTTCCCTTATTCAATGGTGATGTCACATAGAACTCAAAAGCAACAAAAAAACGTTTTTCCTAACAAAATCACATACAACATTGGCATTATCGATTTTCAGGTTCATATATTCCACCCATTTACAGATATAATTAATAGAGAGTAAAATATAATAATTCCCAATAAACATGGGAAATGTTATAATAAAATTAGTACCACAAACATCATGTATTTCATAGAAAATGATAGGTTTTTCAGGAATTCCCTATATTTTTTAAATATTTCATGAATATTAAAAAATTATCATTTTTTACAGTATTGATGGGAACATTTAAGCAATTTTTTCCAATAAATTCTTGAATCCAAAGAATTTATAGTACTTCATTGACATCCAAAGTGGCCTCTACAAGAATGTGTATGGAAAAATTTTAAATAAAAAACATATTTCTCTCACAGTTAAGAAACGCTTTATGATTTTATCATTAGTTATTCTCCATCAGAATGGATCATCCCATATATAGAATCTAGTTTCAACCTTTTGTTTGAGTTTTTAATGAGAATTAAGGTGGGATGGTAACAAATATGTGGAAAAATAATTTACCATATCTTCATCCCTTATTACGTCACTTTCCATGATGTAGATTTATTATAACACCCTGATCCCACACTATTGGATTTAGTTCAGAAATATTATTTTTATATTTTAAAAAAAATATATACTAAAATATTACACAACACTAAATAAAGTCCATGACCTTATTCCAGTCTTGGTTTTATAGAATTTTGTAAGATATTATATATTTCCATATTTGAAAAAAAATTAATGATCCACTTCTCTATGTGTGTTTTAACATCAAAATAGAATACGTCTATTCTAATACTTCTAAGATACCAATTAAAAACTTTTAAAACATGGGATGATCATTCCATTTCGGAGTAAGGGGGTTTAATACAAGTGAAAACCTTTTATAATAACTCTTAAAAATTATTTTAAAATACTTAATATCAATTATAAATATTGGGTATATATATATAGACTTTCAAATATACATATTTTGAAAATTCATTTCAAAAATACTTCTTTGAAAAATACTATAAATTTTGAAAATACTTTTTTAATAAAACGATTTGATGATTTATCTAAAAATATTAAGAAAGCTTAAGAAAACAAAACCATAAGGACATTTGAAACATTGAAGGTCATCATAGGCCTACCCACCTAGCGAGGGATGGGTTCACTCCCTAATTCCCTACCATATTTACAATGCTCAAGTGCCGAATCTTATGAAATCATTTTAAAATCGCCTTACACATACATACATTTTTCACTAGATTTTTTAGTTTGGAAAAAAATAACAACATATTTAATATATATATATATATATATATATATATATATATATTTGTGTGTGTGGATATACTCAAAAGAACTCTTCTTCATGATTTGGATCATCCAAATCTCATGAAAATTTTGTTTAACATGGAATATTAATGAAATATTGTCATCTGTATAAAACATTATTTGAAAGTAATTCCTATAGAGGTGTGATTTATTCAAACACATACATGTAAACTAGTGTAGATATGTCATAATTTAAGATGATTACCATATATTATATTAAAATTATTCTTTAAAATGAAATAATTTTTTTAAATTTTGAATATTAATCAAATTGAAAATTATAAATTTTCCATAAAATAGTAATATAATTATTTATTATAATTAAATATAATATTAATAATAAATATTATTATATTATTTTTAATATTTTAATTCACTTGCGATTAAATTTTATTTTAATTATATAAAACCCTTAGATTCAATTATAATTTTTAATGTAAATAGACTAAAAATTTTATTAGATTGTTTTAATTTATAAATTAAATAATCTAGTAAAATATTTATATAAAAAACTAAGATTTTAATTTCTCGGTTTATAAATTGTCACCCCCGCCAAATAAATGTATTATTCCCATCAAATGAATTCAATGGAATTTCTAATATTCTAAATTATCCATCATCAAAATATATAAATCTATGATTTCTAATGAAAATTAATTAGCCAAAGAAAATTATATTGCATAGATTTTGTTTTCCTAAATGATAATGTCTAATCTCTAAATATTTCTAGACCATTTATCTGATACCAATTATAATTCCCCAAACCAAAACTACAGGATTTAGTGCATAAAAATGATGTGTAATTTTTTGTTATAAAATAAACTATAAAATGAGACAACCCTAAATACAATCCAATAACATTTTCTCATCTAGGTTCTAGAAAAGTATACAAGAACATAAATATTCTCATATTTGAACAAAAATAAAATAAAAATATTTACTTTTCTATGCATTATTTAACTTCAAGAGCAGATATATCCATTCTAATACTTCTAATATACCTGTGAAAAACATTTCAACCATGGGATGAGAATTAAATTTCCCAGTAATTGGTTTAAAATCTAGTGTGAACCTTTTATAAAAAATATTATAAATTATATTATAATAATTTATATCAATTATATATATTTTATAGATATAAAACCATTCACAACTACTTATTTTGTAAATTATTTCCAAAAATAGTTCATCGAAAAATACAATAAATTTTAAAAATACTTTTAATAAAAAAATGATATATTGATTTATCTAAAAATAATATTTATTCTTCATAAAACAAAACCATGAGACCACTTAAACCGTTGAAAACAGTCTTGGGCCTACCCAATTACTGAGTAATGGGTTCACACCCCAATTTTCTACCATATTTACAATTTTCATGTGCTGGATTTTATAAAATAATATTTTGGTTTCTTTAAATAAACATACATTTTTCATTAGAGTTTTTACATTTAAAAAAAACATAACAAAATTTTTAATATGTGTATATGTATTAATATATAATTTCACAAGAACTCTACTGAAAGATTGGGATCAGCTTAATCTCCTGAAAATTTAGTTTTACATGTTATATTAATAAAGGGTTTTTATCCGTATAAAAATAAATTCATTATAATTCCAATAATGGATGATTAATTCAAAAAAAAAATACTTGTAAACTAGTGAAGATATGTCATGAGTTAACATAATGGAAATATATTATATTAAAATTATTCTTCTAAACGAATCAATATTTGTTTTTAATTTTCCATATTAATCAGATTGTAAACTAAAAATGTTTCATAAAATCATGATATAATTATTTATAGTAATTCAAGGCAATATTATTTATAACTATTATTATATTAATTTACATATTTAAATTAACATATGATCAAAAAATTTAATTACTTGAAACACTTAGTTTTAATTATTATTATTTTACAACAACACCTCCTAATTTTATTAGATTGTTTTAATTTATAAATTAATTAATTTAATAAAATATTTTTATAAAAAACTATGTTTTAATTTTCTCGGATGTTACATTTATTCTCCATGAAGTTCATTTTTGATTGGGTTTAGTTCTAGAATTTCTTTTTAAGGAGTGCTTAGAAGTCTACTATGTTGATCATCCAACAAATTTTCAGCTCCCTTATCTTCCTTCATCTATAGGTTAAACTCTTATAAGAGTCATATCCAACTTACGAACGTGATCATTGCATAATAATTCTTCATTAATTAACTATATTCTATATGATCACAAAATAAAACAATTTCACTTCCAAATAAATATGATAAAATTTATCCACTGAAAATAAAATAAGAGGAAACTTATTTTCAGTAGTTGTGGAATTGAGTTGAGTGGAATCCAAGGTTCTTAAGGAATATACAATAAATTTTTTATTACTTTAATTATTTTGGAAATTGTTACTCCCAAATATTTATTTAATTCATCAAAAATATGATCAAATGGTTTCTCCTAATATAAGAGATCGCATAATTGGTGGAGTGATCAATTTCTTCTTTAGGTAATCAAATTACATCGTACAGTCGTCACTAAAGTTATATTCAACTTATTGTAAAGAGATATAGAAATAGGAATTGAATTATTACTAAATTACTTGATTAATTTTCTATAAAATACTATATTCCCCCCAAAAAAGATCTAATATGTATCACATAGCTTGGATATGGGAAATAATTGATCTTGGAAATCATAGACACATCCACCTCAATGCCTTTTGTGAAATGATATGACCTAGTAATATTCGTTTTTCAACCAAAAATTGAAACTTTACTAATATAAAAAAAAATTTATCAATGCATGTTATTAATAATTTTTGTATATTTTACAAGAAATGATCGATGAAATTTCCCAAAATAGTAAAGTCATTGAGAAATACCTCCAAAATCCCTAAATATGATATGATAATGTTCTTAAAAAACATCTCTAAAATTTATCCTAGTCATTTCATATCCCAAAATACAATATATGGTAATATAAATCCATAAAAGGTTGGGTGCATGTTGTGTTATCTTGGTCTTTAGGGGAAATTGGTACTAGAACATTACTAGAGAATCCATCCAATAAACAATAATGTATTCTACCTCATAAACATTCTATCAATTTGTTAACTAATGGTATAAGGAAGTTTTATTTTCTGGTGACTTGATTTATATTTCTATATTCAATGAAAACTCTATAACTATTCTGAACACTCATGGAGATTAATTAATTTTTCTCATTTTTTATAATTTTCAAACCAGTTTTCTTAGGAACCATATGGATGGAGTTTCCCCATTATGAGTCATAAATTGGGATTATTATGTTGGCTTCCAGTAACTTCTCAATTTATTATTTTATTACTTATAAATTGTGGGCTTTATCTTTAGTTTTTTTTTTCATTATATCTTAGGAATACCCCTTTAGTAATATTCTATGGGAATAGAACTTGAGGTTCTGTCCTAAGATGTCTTCTAGGCTCCACCTAATAGATTGAATATTTCATTTCAAAAAGTCATTCAATGTTTTCTCATAACATTTTGACATATTATTAACTAGGATTACTAGAAATTCTTCTACTTCCATTAATTCACATATGTTAAATTACATAGGATAGGGTTTAATTTCAAATTTGGGGGCTTCTATAGAGTTCAGATTGAATTTATTTTCCCCACTTCCAAAGAATGAATGTACTACGTAAATGGAATGATGTTAGCCTCTTAGAATAAATTTTCAATGAAAATAGAACTAATTAAATCATAAAATTATTAAAAAAATTCAAAAAATATATTAAATTTTTTCGTGGTTATTTCAATAGAAATTTGATCCCCTAAGGCTAAAATTCTCTAATCATACCTGGGACATTAATGGGATCAATGCCTTCTTAATGAGTGAATGAAAATTGGGAATTGGAGCTTGATCTTTTTTTATAGAGTAAAGGATGTTGAAGGTCACATTTCTATCTCCAAGCTACATTGAAAGTGTTTATTCATGTACATTGAATATCGTCTTGGGTGTTTTCTAGAAAGGAATTCCCAAAAAGACGAGTGAATTCCATGGAGATTTATATTCCTCTATGATGAGCACATAAAATCCTACTAGAGAAACTATTCATTCCACTCCTATAGGAACATCTTCTAACACTCCTACTAAAAAATTAGTGGATCTTTTTTCTCTTTAGACTACCACTCCTCTGGACATCAATTCATTTATTTTAAAATATGAAAAAATATAACAAGAAATAAAATCAATTAAATCACCAATATCACAAAAATAGTAATAAAATATCAACAAACCAATGGGATTACGAATAAAAAATGTCCCTAGATCATAAAATTTCATTGAAAATTATAGTGTGATAATATATGAAAAAACTCTTTCCTAGGATAATCCTCTTTTTTACATTTAACATATTTCTTTTGGTATAAATTTATTAGATAAATTTAGCATATTTGGTATCTTTTTGGATGTCTTCTAGTAGAGGTATGTTAATATAAAATTTTTATAATATCTCATAGATATCTCTTTAAATTTATATTTCTCAATTTTCTTCTATTAGGTATACATGGAAGGGAATAGAATGGGAATGAATTACTTATCCCTTCTTTACCTTTTTAATATGGTTTTGGGTCTTTAAATTATTAATCTTTTCCAGAGTTATTCTTTCTTATTTTTTTCTTTTTTTTTTGGTGGTGTGTTTTCCTATTTTAGAATCTCTCCAGAAATTCTAGACTCACCTTATTCTAGTTAACTTGGGTCCCCTTGGGTTTCAGTGGCTGAATCTCTCTACCACTCCTATTGATGATCATACTAACACTTTAATTTGGGTTTGGAATTGTATTATATGGTTGTTTTCCAGGTTTTTTGGATTGCATGACCATGATGTTCTAAATTTTATTTTAAAAACATGTCACTGTATTTTCTAGATCCTCAATCTCTTTTACTTGTCTAATTTCCACTAAGGGTTCACTGTATGAGGGTTGGACATAGGATTTTTTTTGTAAATGATGTGGTTGATAATATTGATGTTGGTATTATTCCATATATGGTTTCTTGTAAAGGGGTTTTATTATGAAATTGATACTTTAAAGGGTGTGAAAGGAAGGCTTATCCTAGTTTTATTGACTTCCATACCCTTGGTTGTATTTCCTTTCTCTCCATGGTTTATTTTTTTGAAACATTGTTGCGTATAATGAAGTTATACAACTATACATACACTACACCTCAACAAATTTATCAATTAAATGAAGGGGTGATTAAAAAAACACATATCTAAGGTGGGAATGGTATTGATTCACTTATTTTATAGCCACCTATCTGAATAGGTTTGTAAATTCTTTAAGTTTGGATTCTTTTATAGTGATGATCAAAAGTTTTTAATTTATTGATATCCATTGATCTTGTACCTCGTATTCCAAATAACTGTGAATTATTTAAATTATTCTCAATTAGGATTCTAGCTTAGATGGGTGACTTATCAATAAAAGCATCACTAGATGATGCATCCAAGAGATTCATCCTATTTTCCAATAGTCTTTGGTAGAGAGATACAAGGAAGTGAAAATATTACAAATCATGATGAGGAAGTCATGAATATAGATTTATTAATCTTTCCCAATATTTGTAGAGGGTTCCCCTAGATTATTTTTGAAAGTCATAGTTATCATTCGTTATTATTATTCCTTGTAGTTTGCGAAGAATAAATTAATGAAAATTATTTTCAGATCATCCTAGTAATGTGCCTCTCCTACTATTTGGATTTACACCCACTATATTCCAGCCCCATTAAGTGAAAAGGATAATTTCGCCACTTGACATGTTCCTCAGCTACTCCTCTTGGTTTGAAGTTTTAGTATACAAATTCGAACACCAGAATGTGTATATTGGAATCTTCTTCTATAAGGACATGATTTTTAGGTCATACAAGTATCATTTTTACATGCATTTCAATATCATTTTTCTGCACATTCATATTTAATATATTTGGTTGGTTTTTAAATTATGGGGCACACAAGTCTATTAACATTTTTTTTGGATTTGTGCCATGTTTGGTTCCTCATAGTGAACACATGATGTTTCACTTGAGACTTATAAATTAATTTCCACCATTTAAATTTCTAGATTAATATTAAAAAACTTTTTTAGAAAATTCATCTCAATACAATGATCAAAAGAAAATAGTTCTTCATTTGAGGTCCTAGTGATGCATTTTTAAGGAAATTTTATCACCTTGATCCCCAAAAATGTCAGATAGTTTTGATGCACTTATTCTATGAGGTGTTAAAAAAGATTTTATTTTCCCTAATGGAAGTTGGATTAGTAGTAACCCCAGTGGTCTCCAAGGAGTAGTTATATAATATTTTTTTCATGGTGAAAAAGTAAATAATAAATTCATTGCGAATATTAAGAAAATAAATAAACACTTTGAAAAATCCTGATAAGATATTGGGGATTAGGGTTTGGGTTTAGTTTCCATTTTGTAATGATATCATTAAATTTTTAAAAGTGAATTTCCAATCAGGTTTAATTGATTATATGAATAGTTCCACAATCTCTTCCCCATTTTAACCCTTCTTTAAGTTTTATTATGTTGATAATTATCCTCACAATTTTATTATTTTGAATTATTCCCTTTATAATTTGTGAAAGTCACAATGATCCTTCTTTAGATTACCTATGAAATGCTCATTCAGTTATTGTAATTCCCAAACATCCAAATTAGATCAATATTCCTTAATTACATGTTTGGTAATCACTAAACACTCTCTACATGATTCCAAAAAAATCAATCGATGTTATTCATAATCATATAAAAGAAGAAAATATTTCTTCACAAAGGAAAGAAATAAAAATCCAAATTAATCAAAAATAAAAACTCACACAAATTAATTTCAAAATTAAATACTAAAAACCATTTAATAGATAAAATAGATTATTGAATTTAAATAAAACATATAGACTCAAGAATTAAAATTGGTTAACCTCCCCTTTATCCAAAAACATAAATATGTTACCCCTACATTATCGAAGAAATACTAAAATTTAGAGGGTTAGAAAACATGATTAAATAAAAATATAGAAAAAGGAATGAATTAGAAAAATACAAAATTGTAATTGCCATAGTGGTCCTCCCCCTTCCCTTACGGCAATAGAACCCTCTAATTTATATAGTGAGTAGTCCCCACATTCTTAGGTGGATCTCTCATTTCTCTAAATATTTTATTTCCATTACTTAAACATTTAGTTTTTGTTTTATATCCTCATGGTATATTTATTTTAAATCACAGTATTCAATGTATATAGATATCAAATATATGTGATTCAGAAAATCCACATATCCTAGATTTAGGTAAGATTCCATCATAGCTTTCTTCTATCATTCATTTTTAAGATCATAACATTTTCCATTTATTTTCCATTATTTTTAATCCCGAAAGAAATTGATTCCACTATTATGAAAAAACATGATCACGTGAGGTGTGATGTAACCATACTCACCCATATATCCACATAGTCGAATACATAGCTTTATAACATAGTTGAATCCATCATTCCATCATGTAGTAGTTTTACTCAATTACTCACATAAATGATTGTGTAAGGTGTGAATATATCTTAATCTCCCCAGTTTTATTCATATATACATTTTATTCTTCTACCAACATATTTTTTTTTCTTTATATGTATACATTTAACTAAATCTATATTCACTCAGTGCATCTTCCATCATCAATCCTTCAGCATAGTTGAGCTCTCTGGTATGTTTGTTAAACAACCCAATGATTTTTAGTTGTGTGGTACCTTTCTTTACCCATCAACCCATTAAAGTGGTTATATGGATCATTTCCTTATCATTCATATCTTGGTAAGATTCTATTTAGATTCACCATTGTAATATTAGACTCCATAAGAGATCCATGATGTTCCCAAGCTTCACATGTCCTTCATAACATGATTTTGAACTTCTATGGATGATTCCTTGGTGGGTCCAAATTAAAAATGGCAGTGTCATAGTGGGTGATGAGAGGTGGAAGTAGTGGTAGGATGTGTCTGAGCACAACAATCTTGGAAATAAGATGTGACAACTTCATTCAGGTAACATTTAATAGTAAATGTGCAGAACATTTATCACATCATAGATTATCATGGTCCTTAAACTTTTTATAATGAATCCCATATCATTTTTTATGTAGAATCTCACTTTAGGGATAGGATCCCAGTTACACATACAGACACCCATATGGACCTATATTGACATGCACGGTCCCATGTGGGCATAGGACCACTCTCACACTATGGGATACTCCCCACAACTCTAAGTCCTGCCTCTTGTGAGGCCTTCTCATGGGGCCTCCTTGGCCAGATAGATCTCTATAAGGTTTCCTATGAGTATTAGAGGGCCATATTGATTAAGAGACAGTTAGGTTTCCCTAATTTTTATATAAGAACAATTAAAACACCAAGTAATATTAAAATAAAAAATCTTAAAATAAATAAAACATTAAAAACCCTCATAAAAATTCATTTTTTCGTTATTTTTAAATACCAATATTTTAATATACATTGAATTAAATAGGAAAATTAAGTTAAAAAAAATTAAAATTATTAGAAAATTATTAAATAATTTCACAAATATATAAGTGCATCAAATAACTTTATATGTTTCTACATATGTGGAATACAATTACATTTATCACTCCAATTGTAGATTCCTTCTTGAACTCTATACTTCTCAAGTACTCATATAACATGATGTACTAAGTCCGTGGAGTTTGTTTTCTATTGTAAATATACTTACATAATTTATAAAAATTTCCTTCATTATCATAATACTAAAACCACATTTATTATTCTTTATAAACTTACACATTTAGTTCATGAATAATTAATGAAAAACATTACATCCATATAAATAATTTATTGATCATCTAAGAAGTAATTACAATAAAGAAACCCATTGTTCATGTCTAGCCAGTATTGCATATGTCTCATCAAAATCAATCCCTTCTAATTATTAATATCCATGACATACAAGTCTTGATATATTTATTACAACCCATATATCCTTATTAGTTTTGTTCCAAAAATATATTTTTTGCATAATTTTTTTATCCATATGTATTGGAATATGGTCTTAGGGATCATAATTTTTTATTTGATCCAACTCTTCATTCAAAGCTTGGATCCCTTCCATTTTTTCAAAATCTATTTAGACATTTATGGGTTAAATCATATAATTAAAATGGGTATTATTGGTTTCCAAAATTATTCTCTATATTTGAACACCCATATTTTGGTAACAAATTATAATTTACACATCCACATGCTTTGTCAACCTTGAGCATTCACCTATAAAATTAAGTTTTCTTCTTTCATCTGTGGTATATTAAGAACATGTATCATTTTATTTATTCCTTATAATTTCTTTTTTTACTCAAATTGATATAGTAGTAGAAATTTCATCTTTATTTTGTACCATTACTAAATTACTACTATTTTATTCATTTTCAAAAATATAAATCATCATTATTATTGAAAATATTTTCCCCTATTTTGTGGTAAAATATATAGTAACATCCATTAGGTGTATAATAAAGGAATATTCCATAATTATTTTTCATAAAACATGGTTCCATATCTTACCTTATTCTATATTAAGTATGAACTATGAAAGACTCTAAAGTGTGTCACCCTTGAATTCTTATCAAACCAAATTTCATAGGGATACATTTCAATGTTAGTATTCATGAAATATCTATTTTGAAAAATACATATATTTGTAATGGACTATATCTAAATAGACATTGTTGTATCATGTTGAGAAGGAATAGTTATAGATGTATCTACAACATTAAATTTTTACAATCAACTAATAAATTTTGATGAGGAGTGTATAGAGAAATGAATTTTTTCTTAATTATATTATTATCCAAAGAATATGAGAAATATATATTAAAATACTTAGTTCCATTATCTGACCTCCACCTTTTCAAAGGAAAACCTATTTTTTCATCCCACTTCACTAAAAAATTTAAATCTTTCTAAGGCTTGTAAATTATAAGGAATAGACACGATATATTTCATCTTGGTGAAATCATCAATGAATGTAATTAAATATCTATCTCCACTTGATTATTTTTTTATCATTGGACTACACACATTATAATGTATTGTAATATCCCAACATGGAATACTCTAAATAGTAACTAGTCTAGTGGTGCCATATGTCCTTAAGAATTCCTCCTTGTAATCCAGAGGTTGTTGACTATTATAGGGGGTCGAATATGTTCTTATGATGAGGTTATAGCCTTCGGATAAGAGTGGGAAATCACATATAAATCACTAATCATCACATACATTAGAGTTTGTAAAAAGGAAAAATAAATTGAAAATTATGTAATAAAGAAACACTTACATAAGTTCATATAGGACCCACCCCCCACTGGGTTGATAACATACGAAAAACAAAAAATGAAATAAAATATAGGGATCTACTGTAACTATAATACATACCTTATCCCAACTCTTAACATTTTCCAAGCAGTACCGGTAGATAAATCATACATCAGGCCTCAACCCAACCTTTTCATATAATAATGTAGGGATTCTTGGGTTCCCTAGTTCCATGGTCATTCAATCATTCTGTGATTATAAAACTCAGTAGGAAACCACCAACAGAGACCCATACATAACTGTAAATACAATGATATGTGTATGTGATATGTTCATAATAAATAAGTGAATTGTTGAGTAAAAAAATATACAACCCACAATACTTGATTTGTACCATAATGGAATGTCTCATAGAATATTGTGTGATCAATTCCAACACATTTATAGGGGAACATACCCTTTTTATCTTTATTTATGTTTCCCTAATCGTCCATACCTACTTTGGCCAATGTTGGGGTGTCTCTAAGATTGTTGGGATGACCATTTCTCCATATATAATAGAACTAGTTCACCTTGGCATACAGAATTATATCATAGACCTCCCCTATGGGACCTTTTGTAGCCCAAAAATAAGCTCGTATATATCATAGACCTAGGTAATTATCCTAGAAATATATATCTTAGTATAACTAATAATCAATGGGTTAATATACCTAAAAACCCCAACAATAATAACATATACATCCCTGACTTGTGTTTTCTTAGACATGTATCACATACCTCCCCAATGATAATTTTATACACTAATCTAATAATCTCATAATTATCAATGAAATACACTAAATTATTTTTCTCATCTAGTATCAAATCATATAAATAAATTATATCCCTTGGGAACTTTCGATCAATAAAAAAATAGCCCCTAGATGAATTTTATGTTTTGTAACAAGTACCCCTAAGAGTGTATACTGAGTCTTGAAAAAATAAAAGAAAGAATTTTGGTTACCCAACCAAAAAAGCCCATAAAAAATTTTATACCCATTTACACACTCTCACTAGGGTTAACAAGTCCCTAGGGAACCCACAAGGCCCCCTCAGCCACACCAAGCATTGGCAGCCAATGTGGGTTTCTCCATCCCATTCCCATACTTCACAGGCCAATTAGGGTATGCTAAATTGGAAAGACCTATAAGAGAAGGGGTAAATCCATCTCAAATTCTGTTTTCACTCAATGTTGGTCCCTCACCCTACCTACAGTCATCCAATAACCCATTTGGGCCAACAAGTGCCATCTCACATCCTTTCCGCCACATGGAAGGTTAGGGTACTAATATTAGGGCCTATAAACTAAATTTCAATCTATATTATTCAATTGAATCTTTCTAAAGGGGTCTCAATGATCTAGGGAAATCGACAGTCGAAGCCTCATCCATCAACGACCAAGAAATAAGCCATTGCATGATATCTAATGTGACTTGTGTCCTTTTTTCTGTTCAGGGTATACCAATTTAATTAAAATACCAAATAATAATTAATCCAGTTAATTTTAATTGGTCAATACCATTGGATTAATGATTACACATCCCATGAATCATAAACCGAGTTTAAAAAATGCATAGGTATACTATAGGGACAACCTATTAATATCCAATCATCATCTAAGCCTACACATCTTCTACCAGCCATCGCTAACTCACCTAGTGCCCCTTACCCATGCCTAACAAAATAAATTATTTAAAAAAATATAATTAATTAATTAATTTAATTTATTAAAGGAAAAAAATTAGAGATCATCAGATATTATCCCCTTTCCAAAGTCATAACTAACATAACCTAGATGGTATTTCTCATCCTCTCTGACCAAACCCAGGAAAAACCCCCAATACAAGCTGCAAAAAATTATGGAAAATAAATTCATTTAAGGAAAAAACCTTAATAAATTTTACATGGAATCATACCTCATCAAAATGGAAAACAATGACATGTGAATGGTATCTCAAGACATACTCTTACTAATAATAATGAAATTATTATCACACAGAGGTGATTCCACCATGCTCATATGGAATCAAAATCAAAAACCCTAATTAGATAAGTGGAGAATTTGAATTTAGGGAAGAGGATATCAATATAGGATGACATGGGTTTTTATGTACCTAAAATCACTATTGATCACCTCCAAAAAAACCGTAGTGAGGCTCATATGAAAGAAAATAAGGGGGAGGTGACTCGTTTTTCACACTAAAATGGGAGATGAAGAGGATAGATAACCCCTTTAAAAATTCAAGTGGCAGAAATATAATTTTATATCTTTTAAAGGCTACTGACTAAATGGTACAAGACATCATCCAACCAGTCCCAACATTGAGAATGTAGGTTGATCCATCTTGCCCACAATTAATCTAGTACAGGGCCACCAGTGAGACAAGGGTGATAGAATCCATTAAGTATATTGTATGAAATTCATCGACTAGTCGGTTGTTTTCTAGAGTATACACTACTAAAAACACCATGGATACCCTTAAGTCCCTCCTATCCCCCTGGGACATCATTTAAACCTCATTCCCTATCTAAATATTTTCATTTAATGAATTAAATATACCATAAGTTGATTCTGAATCTCGATTCAAAATCTAAACCATCCACTTAATTCCAAAAATTCAAATTCCTTGTACAATTTACATTCCTGTACAGACACAAGGCATTAATAACTCCTCATAATAAAAATTTTCATCCCAATGATATGTTTTCAATCATTCATTCATTATCCCTAAACAATTAGGTTTATTAATTCATGTTCAACCCATTATGTTCCATCCTCAAATTCCAAAATGCAATTAAGGTGTATTTCTAATACGAAGGCACTTTAAGCCACTAAGACTAAGCTAACTCTCATAACCCATCACAAAAATGTTGGGATAACACTTTTCTAAGATCATCTGTCTTGGAACATGGTCATGTTTTCATCTATTTTATCATTCAACCTTTAGACTCACCACCATTGGTCTTAGCTCATAAGGACAATTCTTACTCCCGAAAGACCCCGCCTTGGGTGTTTTCTATCATAGCCCAAATAAAATATACTAACGATGGACCTGACATAATTTTCATCTATATATGCCAAAAAACCTTATAATAATGATTAAATGGAATCACCATATCCTCATTTCTGATTTCAATGAATTCCACATGTCCCAAACTCCCTTGAATAGGGCTTGAACACCTAATTTTCCTTGGAAAGTCTCAGCTTGTCCTCAAATTACAACCATCAAATTCAACATGGTTTCTTGATCACCACATTAAATTACACATAAAAATGATAGTCGAACCTCTCCTGGATGATATATCCCCAAAAAAAATTTGGTTTCCCATACATATGTGCCACTATAATCACCCTATCATGGCACCTTAAATCCCACGAGGAAATCCATGATCATTGAATAACATCCACCAACGTATCAATACATCTACTAATGTAATTCTAGGGTTTCATCCTCAATAGATCAAAAAATGACCAATGTTCTCTACCATATCACAAGAACCAATATACCTCAAACCCGATCATATTTTAAACCTCTCAACATAACTCATGTCAGAAACCAAAAATCAACCTATATATAGTATAATATTTGAATTTACACTCAACACCCATTATGGAATTCAACTAAATTCATATAAATTTTTTCACCAGGACCATAACACTATAACAACCTTCCAATATTGGGTATCAAAAACTCAGTTCCATTCCCACATGAGGCTCACATACCAATGGCCAAAATCCCACAACTGACTATAGTAGTATCCTTTTCATAATTCCACTGGGTAATAACACCAATATCAATATCCCATCATCTATTTGACGCCCTATACAATGACAGGATGTGGCCAAAACAACTTATACAAGACCACCAACTCAAATATCAATATACTACTCATTCCAAATCACAAAAACACTATCCAATAAATTCACCAAAATTCATATGAAATAAGTAACACCACCCCCAACTGGCCACCTGTTATCACCCCACCAAATAACGTCACTTATTCCACTCCTCAAGTACATCATTAGCAATATCAATTTCCAAATAGATGTGTTTCTCCTCCTGAACCATTCTCACCTCGTCACATGAAAAACTTTCATCTAACTAATTCGTGGATTTACCATGTCACTACACTTATTCCATTTTCAATTTTTTCTCTACCATGAGAAAAAAGTTAAAAAATCATTATCCAATCCATAGGCAATCCTGGTTGGAGCATCGTATTAAAACTCTTAGAGCCTCAACTCACACATGTTCAATAAATGATTCAAAATTTAATAGGTATGGAACTTAATAGAACACATTATATTGATCAGATAAAAATAAAAGGATCTCACACCCTTCTATGACCAAATCCACTAAATTCGACTCATGACATGGTGAATCATACACCATCAAACTAGGATCACATGCCTATTCCAATAGCATAATATGCCTCTTACTTATAATTTCTATAAAACCAAATTTATTCCAGATTTTTCCATTTAAAATAGATCCTATCATCTCAGTTATTATAAGGGTAACAACCCAAAATTTTTGGTGATTTGACTTCCACACATCAATCTCAAAAAAAATAAAATCACCTTGGGAACCTCTCTTTAAAACTAGCTACTAACATGACATTACCATAACTCAAAGGAACCTCTCATATATTGATCTCAAAATCCATCACATACCCATGATTTCCACCTCTATGGTACTACGAAGTATGGTCCAACCCCTCTCATAAGTTTACCAAAAGAATCATTACACACTGACCCATAAAATCCCAAGTCAAAAATAAAGGACTCTTTGTCTCCCACATAATCCAAAAATTTAGGCCTCTCAAAAAGGTCACAACTCATAGGGTTCCATCCACACATGTGTATCAAAAAATGATATCCTACACGAAAAAAATCCCACTCATAGGTATCGTATATTTAAAAAATTACAAATCACATGACAAACCATCAACCCATAAGAGAAGTGATTTTCATGAGAATACTCACATAGGACTACCACTAAATAATCAAAATATCATTTATTAGCATTATAACATCTTTCATCATTATCATATAAAAACTGTATGAAGGGAAACCATATTCAATATCTCAATTATGTAAACATCCATTCAAATCTATTCATTAAAACACCATAAAAGTTTTTACAATCACTTTAAATAACTGAACTAAAAATATACCCTCTCCTCCACCAATGGGGTTTCCTATAAAGGCATCATGTACCTTACTATCATACTACGGACACTACACCTCATATAATCATGGAATATTTGATCTTCATAATCATCAATGAGTGTCTAACTATAGATCCACATGACTTATCATCTGAATGAAATGGAAATTCCAATTGGCCCCACTTAGTATAATTCCACCAAGTAATTATTTGGGAAATTTCATATGGAAATTTATTGGAAAATTATACAAATGATCCTATAATTTATGTTAAAAGACATACTTCCAAAATCATATATATCATGTAGATCCTATATTTATAATTATGATTCCTGAGACACCTCTTACCTTCATAGGTTAAGAGCCAAAAATAAAATAATTGATCTCCTTCCAACAGTCCCAGAGACTATAATCTAATATCTCTGAAATCATAAATATCAAACCTCATGTAAGTCATGTTAAGTGAATGTCACACAAAAATAATAGTAAATAAAAAGAACATCAATCCCATCCCTAGTAACCTATACTTCCAATAGAAATGGTATTTGTGACATACTGGTCTGGGTTTTATCAAAACATCCAACACATTCAAATTCCTCTAGTCTACTAAATCACAAATATAAAAATAATATAAAAAATTCATTCTGATACAAAGTTTTAATGTCCTATCCTAGATCAATCTAGATAGTAACTAGACTAGTGGCACTGTATGACCTCAGGCATGCCTCCTCATATTCTAGAGGTTGCTGACTAAGAATGGGAGTCCATGGTTGTACTATGAGGAGACTATACCCACTTTATCAAAGTGTGAAATCATAAGTTTATCACCAGTAATCATACACATTAGATTCATCAAAAAAGAAAATAAATTGAACATACTATAATAATTAATTTTTTACATAAATGAATAAATGAACCATCACCCCCTGGGCCAATCATATATTCAACCAAATATAAATAAATAAAATACAGGGATCTATGAAAAAAAATTGAGCCATACCTTATAACAAATCCTAATGCCAAATGAGATTTCATGCTCGATCATAAAAATATGGAGCCCCATCGAAACTCATTCCTAAAACTAGCGTAGAGATACTCGGGTACCCAAGTTCTATAGCCACCCAAGTAAGGTGTGAGTAAACAAAATTTTAGGGAACAAAAAACATAATCCCATATATAACCAAAAATGTTTTTATATGAGTATATGACATGATTTGAAAAAATAAACTACTAAATACAAATAAAATTAACAAACCCACAATACTTGCACCAAACAGTGTCAGAATATCTATCAGAACATCATAGGAATGATGCCAAACCAGGTAATAGGAACCATGAAATTTTAGATCATTAGGTTCTTAACCCTGATCAACCATAACATATTTTTCCAATTTTGGGGTTTCTCTAAGTATATCACAATGATCATGCATCTATATATAAGAGACTTGGGTATCCTTGGTATATAGAATCGTATAATGTAACTCCCCTATGGGAGATTTCTTATCCTAGGTATATTCCCATATTTATTATAAACCATTGTAATAATCCTAGAAACCTTCATCCAAGTATTTAGGATCAACCCCAACTCTATATCCATGTTATCACCACTGATTGTAACAAATTCCTCAATAATGATAGTTCCCTCCACCATTTTTCACAAAACTCTACAATGAGAGTTTTTTTTCTAAGGGAATAAGCAAAAAAATATCATGACCTCTCGTGTGGTAGTATTCTCAGATAATTATAACATATATATATATATATATGTTTCACTATGAGTGTTTTCTTATATAAATGAAAGACTAACCCCTACAGTCATTTTTCATTTTACAAAAAAAGTGACCTGAGGTCATATACCAAGTCTAACACAACTAAAAAAAGGAACTATTGTTGGATGTACTCCCAAACCCATATATTTTATTCCCAAGTAAACCCTATCACTAGGGTTAATAGATTATTGGGCCACCCACTAGGCCCCCTCAGAAACACCAAGCACGTACATCCAATGTGGGTTTCATCATCACATTCCCAAACATGAGGTTATAATCACGGAATAATAGAATAAGCTAACCAGGGAATACCTCATATGAAACCAAATTAACATACGGTATAAAACTCATATTTAATTACATCATATCTTAAATTCAGTCACTCAATTAACCCACAATCATTCTACAATCCACTAGATCAAACCATTACCAACTCACCCACTTACCCCATAACAAACTGTCCAAGGAACCTACATTAGGGCATCTAAACTAAATTTCATTCTACGTTACTAAATTCCATCCCTCAAAATGGGCCTAAAGACACTAGAAAATTCAATAGTCAAATCCTCTACCATTAGCCAGTTCATAAGGCTGGACATGGCCTCATCACATTTTTCTATTCAGGGCATGCCAATTTAATTTAAAAATTATTTAATTATTAAACCATTTTAATTAAATAGTTCAAATCCCTTGGATTCAAGAGTTCATGTATCATGTACCATAAACATAGTACACATAATCTATATGAAATATATGAGTAATACCTATAATTTTAATGTATTTATCATTTAACTCAGCATCCAATGTCTTTTACCTATTCTAGTCAAATCCTCTTCCAATCATGAAAATGATCCACTATCCATCAGAAACTCAACCAATGAGTATAAAAAGTTATGAAAAAACCATATAATCAACTATTAAATTTATAATCAATTAATATGTTTATTTTAATAAAGGAAAAATTTATAAAGAATAGTAGATATTATTGTCACACCAAAGCCACACCTAATGACACCGGATGGGTCCATCAAATCCTTCTATCCCTAATCTAGTTTAAATACCCAATAAGAACCACCAACACAATATGTTAATTTAATTTAAGAAAAATTTCACAATAACTTTTATATGGAATCATAACTAATCAAAATGGAAAATTATTTCATGTGGATAGAAACACAGGACATCGTATTCCTAGGAAGAAAAAAATCTCTATCATGCCCAGACAATTCCACCAATACCCGGTTGGATTAGAACCAAAAACCATAACAAGATAATTGGAGGATGAGAATGGTGGAAATAGAAATAAAATGGATGATTGGGTAGGATAATATATACCTAAAATCACCCAATATTGTTTCCAAAACAACCACTTTATGATGCTCAAGGGGCATACAAATGTGAGATCTTACCACTACTCGCATGCACAAATGGGAGAAGAATTGGAGGGATACCCCCTATAAAACAATCTAAGAGGATTAACCGCTTTTAAAGGTGATGGGTTGGACGGTACATTATATTGATGAGATAATGGCCACTTAAAGAATATTGGTGGATCAAATGGTCCCATAAGGGAGACGATACAAGGCCACCATCTAGATAGTGGTGATAGAATCTGACATGGTTCTTTCTTGTTGGCCAATAGTTAGTTGGTCTTTTAATATAGTCTCCACCACCAATACCACCAGGGTAACTCATTGTTCCCTTTTGAGCCCCAATACATCACCCAAAACACATTTCACATCTAAAACATGTCTTCTATGATGATCAATCTCTTTGAATTAAATTCTGGATGTAGGGTAAAAAATCTATCATGGCCACCGAATTCATATTCCTTCTAGAATTTTCATTCTTATATGTAGACATGGAATTTCATGTACCATCTCTAATAGATTCCAAATATTAAAATCAACTCCTTTGAAATATTTCCCATAATATTTCCCTTATTTTTAGTTTAGAACATCATGGTATTATGCACTATAAAAATAGGAATATTTATCAAAAATTATTATTTGATTATATTTCCTATTTTATTTTATCCCTAATGGTTAAACCTTCTATTCCATAATCATTTTTAAACATTCAAGATCATGTAAAATTTTAATTTGTCTTCTCCAACTTGAAATAAATTTAATAGGGTCTTAAATCCCTTTAATATAACATCTCAATTATTTAAACTCTTCAGAAAACATTCTTTATTTATAAATATTACTTACTTTACATCATCACAATGTTGTGAAACACTTAGTAAGTTAGGCTTCATCCCATGAACAAATAATATATTATTAGGGAAGATCTAATTCTTTAAAAAATTACTTATTCCAATTTATTTTTTAGAGATATCAATTCCATATGTAACAATCCATGATTCATACTTCTCCATATCATTCAAATTTCTCAAATCACCAATCATTTCAAAATAACATCCATTTTCCATTATCGAGGCCTTATTAGTATTTCATGCTTTGAATGAAATTTCCACAAAATTTTCCTATCAATTTTGATTACAAATAACTCTAGATTTAATATGGTAATTATACTAAGATAGTGTAAATTCAATGCATTCATGTGAAATATATCCTTCTTGATAATGTCTTCTATGGAGTTTTATTAAAAAATTCAAACCTTTTCTTCAATTCTAAATAATTTTCATGTATTTAATGCTTTTAACTATTTTTACCTATTACTATTATCCCCCCTTAATGTATTCTCTCTCCTTAGTCTGAAAAAGACCTATTTAACCCAAAATTGTATGACTTGTGACCATACACACCACAACACAAAAAATAACCTTTAAATATTCTTCTTTGGAATAAATTTATTTTTTTATGTATTTATCTCTATACTAAGTATCAGGCCACTATTGGGAAGGTTTTCTTAAATCATATTTTTGGTTCCTTCTTTGAATGTCTGTGGTTGGTTTAAAATCATCTATAATGTTTTCTCTTTTTAGATGTTAACAAATTTTAGTTTTTCTTTTTTATTTATTCATTAAAATATTTTTTGTTTTTGATCATATTCCTATGAAAATATAACTTCCTTTTGATGTAGGTTGTAGGATATTTACATTATCTTGTCTTAATCATTATTATCATCATAGGAACAAGTTATTTTTCATCTTCATCCTCTACCTATACCTTTAAATTAATTCTTTAAGTCACATTTTTTATTATACAAATGTTTTACCATCACAACAATTTTTTTATTCAGTTCATCCATACCTGTTTCCCTAAGATTAAGTTTATAGATCATATCATCAAAAATCTTATTCTTCTATGAATTTTAGTGTTTCAAAATTTTCACTTATTTAATTAGATCTTCTTTCTCAATATAATCCTTCTTAAACTTTTTAAAATTAATATTGAGATATAAATATCATCTCTTAGCCTACAAATTTCTTTTAATAAAATGTTTAACTATATACTCATTTAATATTGTCTGGATAATCCACCGTCTTCAGTAGTATACTCAATATTATTCTATGAATAATAATATGATAAATCACTCACCTAGATTTTCATGTCCATGGGAACTTTATGTAAAGAATATATATGTGTCTCTACATTATTTTCTGATTCATTACTATCAAATTACCCTTCTATATATAATTATAAATTTTTCCTAAAAAACATTACTCTAATTTTTTTCTTTAAACAATAATTGAATTCTATGGTGTGCTCTTTTCTTATAGGATGAAAATTTATCAGTTTCCTAATTTTTATTGTCATTTTTTTTATTTTCATAGGACAATTGGTAGAGAAAGGACCAAATTCTCTATAATTAAAATATTTATGGGACATTTTCCTTTGATCATATCTCCTCTTCCTTAAGTGAAATTACTTAACATGATTGAATTTTTCTCGGCATAATCTTATATATATTATTCTCAATTTGAAAAAAACAATCTTTAATTCTTAGTTCTTTTAAATCATCAAAATAAATTTAATTCTAGTCTTTCATTTTCTTTGAATAGTATCTCCCCTTCACATTTCATTGTTAAGGAGAGTGTTTTCCTTTTCATCAATTGTAAATTAACTAAGATCATCTTATTTAAATGTTGAGATCTTTAAATCAAATTTATTAAGAAGTATTTTAATGATATTATTAAACATAGTTGAATCATGATGTTTCTGTTTAAAATATCTAATAAAACATAAAATACTACTTAGTATTATGAGAAAGTCATCAAAAATTTCAACTTCCATAATTCTCACATTTTCTAACTATAATATGTAAATTTTGATTTCATCTTCCATCACCTTTTTTCCATTCATGGATACTTTAATGTTTCACCGAAATTTAATTGGTAGTTTTTTTAATACGTTAACCTTGGTAAACTCTTACCCAAATAATGGAGTTGGTAAAGAATTCTTGGAATTGTCATCATTTTCATCATTATTATTATCAATTGAAGACTATACAGAAATATCCTTTTCACTATGAAGTCATGATGATCATTATCAATGAAATCCCATCCCAATGATAACAAATAAAGAATCTTTCACTCCTTCTATAAATGAAAATCATTCCCATAAATTTTTCGAAATCCTATCTAACTACCTAGTTTGGGGTATTTCATAGAACACCAATAATAGATCTTCAAGAGAATTCATATATCTGATAATAATTAAAAAGGAATAAATAGGTAATGGTAATATATAATAAGTTTAGGGGTGAATAAATGTATAAATTACATTTCAAAAACTGGTATAACATTTTTATTATTCTTTAGATGTCTTACCCAATCAAAATAATTTGGAATAAAATACAGAGCACAACACATTTTTAATGTTGTTCTCCTCCAAAAGAAATACTATGTTCTTATTGTATAATGGTTTTATCCCACTCATACAAAATTTATTTTGTTATCAAGATAGTTATTATAAAGGGTTTAAAGATCATCCTACTAAAAAACATAAAAACCATCTATTAAAGTATAAATACTTTCTTTTTTAAAAGACCAAAAAATGAATTTTTTATAATAGATCGTATAAGAAATCCTAATTTAAAATGGTCCTGATGGATCAATATATTCTTCTATTTCTAACACATATCCTCTCACAGAAAATACTTTTTTCTCAATATGAGTATTCTGATTTTTTTTAACTTCTTGATATTTCAGCAAAGTCATTATATACACACTTAAAGGTTCTCTATGAACATTTTTTCTTTCATTTTTCTTCTAATTATTCAAAAAGAATCATGTGAATATTTTTTCCATGATAGTCATGGAAACTCCCAAATCCTTGATTTCAGGTATCTTCATATTCAAATTCAGTTATTAATGATTCAAGGACTCTCAAAAATATCCTTAAGACTTGTATTAATTCCTTCTTTATGCTGTTTAAAATATCACAACATCCTCTACAAAAATAATACTTATCTATTAATTCATTTATATTTCTCATTGATGTGTACATGAGATCATGTACATGATGTCACATCTTATTTTTAATTTTGGACTAATCCCAACACTAGATACTCCTTCATCTATGTTATTCTTCATTCTATGGTATAATTATAATCTTATTATATTTATCATGATGTTTTAATCCTTAAATATTATAATAATGATCATTAAATTAAATTTCTAAAAATTATCCATTATTTGTTTAGAAATATCAATATCTAAATAAGTAAAAATGATCTCATTTATTGAATCACATTTTGTTAATAACTCTTATAAAGATCTTATAAAGTTTATTTTCTAGTAATGAATCCCTTTAGGTATTCACTATTATGTTGATCTCTAAATCTAGATCCCTATACATGATTGATCAATTTTGGATCCCCTTATGAGGTATTGCATAAGAAAAATTCCATTACATTGATGACTAAATTTATGGATCCCCTTAGGTGGTGTCTTGGTTGTGAATCCATTTAGGTGGATCCCCTTAAATAAAGACATACCAATTTTCCAAAATTCTATCATTACTAAATTTTTTGCGTATCTTCTTCAATTCATTCTGAAGACTTCTTAATAACTCAACAAAAAACTCAAATAATCAGCATGTACATACACATCATAATCTAAATATATTCCCCACATTGGTGGTCTTTATACTTTCATTAATAGATGAACTATAAAGCATAAAATTCAATGAAAAATCCCCCACAAAATATAAACTTCAAATTTTATATCAAATATTTTAGACAACTCATTCATCAATAGTACTGGTCATTAAATTGAAGATAAGAACATAAGTCATTACATTTAAAATGTTTTAAAAACAAATACCACATCGTATTCAAGATGGTTCACAAATACACATAAATGATAACCCCTTTTAAACTCATCATATCCATTAGTGGGATAAGATCCACATTTTACTATTTTTGGGGTTTCATTAACACTTCCTTAATCACGTAACAATTTAAGTATGGTATCATCCCAATCATATAATATAAGACCCTTTTATATTTTTTTAATGACTCGTAATTTCCATGTATTATTTTTGGATATTGTGTTTACTATTTTTAAGACCAGTCACTGAGAAGTAGTGCGATTCATAGGTCTTGTGTGCCCGAGATTAATATTTGGAATATATTAAATTTATTAAATAACACACACATAGAGTTTTGATGAAAAATTTGAATAACCTTTAAACATGTTCCTTGATCATAAGTTCATGTTTATTACTATGTTCAGAATATATGTTTTACCCCATGAACGACTTACCCTCGGTCAATATGGGTCATTTTTTGAAAAGTCATTATGGGCGTGAAAATGAAGAAAATAATTAAATATATTATTTTCATTATTTTCATTGATGTACTGATTGAAGATTATTTAAATAGACTTTTATGTTAGAATATCTGGGTAGCCACATAACCGTGGAACCATTGGTGAGTCATTTGAGATAGTATTTGAGGATTTCTCTCAGATTAAAAATGGCTGGATCATGGATCGATGATCAACGCACAACATATTCTTTGGATCTTTCCAATGATCATATAACAACATATTTCTTCATCTATGATCGATCTGAATCATGGTAGGAAATTTTTTATTTAGATTTCTTCCCCATTCATGATTTCCATGGTGAACGTGAACCAATCGACTAACATATTGATTCATGGATCATGTGTATAGTAGGATGGGTTTTATTACTATAATTTTATTGAGATAATTATTTTTGATTGATTATTATTTTATTTTCATTCTAATACTAATGAACCAAGAGAGACATAAAAAATGATCAAGTTTAGTTTCTCTTGATTGTTCTTATTTTTTTCTCCCCAAATTCAATGTTCATTATGGGTGTTCTTCATTTGACCCATAGCATGACATATCCTAATGAATCAATTGTTGTACACAAATTTCATGGAAAAATAATCCAAAATCATTGATCCTTGATTGACATGACATGAAGGAGTTGTGAGGGTGGTAGATGCAATATATTGGAAAATTTAGATACAGGATTTCATGTTCTTCGACATGAGAAAAATAATGATGTATAGATCCATTTTTTAGTGGATCAAAGAGATGATTCTTTATTTTCAGTGATTTCAAGGTTCATTGAGACATGATTCACAATTTATATTCATGGATTTCATCATATTGATCATCATATAAAGGAGAGGAGACATAGATTTCATATTCAATATTCTATAAAATCTCACATTACCCGGCATGTACACTGGATCTACATACCGTGTGGCCCCTTTACAAAATCTAGTGTTGTGGGAGATACTGATGTATCACATGTAATGTGACCCTATCATATGGAGTGTGGTCTCTCCCTAAAGATTCTATGTGTACCTCGGAGGGTACACGAAAAAGGGTTGGGGTACACATGTTGGAGAGTGACATGTATTCCCCTATACAGATATGACCTAGAAGATTAAATTGCTTGATCCATGTATTGGTACATGGGTAGATTACATGGTAATATCACATGATGTGTAATTCTACACATACAGAGACATGACATGATACAACTTCCATTTATACTGGTAGGAAATCGGATCAAGGGACACGATGTCTAACCC
This sequence comes from Viscum album, assembly GCA_963277665.1. NCBI lineage: Eukaryota > Viridiplantae > Streptophyta > Magnoliopsida > Santalales > Viscaceae > Viscum > Viscum album. The sequence continues at coordinate 251,794,844 of OY728156.1, read as the reverse complement.
ATATACGTGTCGTGTTCATTATTAAAAATGGATTGGATAACTTTTCCTCCATATCTTAGAAAATTTTCATTAGGGTGCGTTCCCCATATCCATTACCATAGGGTTAGTGTGGAATCATCTCTTACTCCTAGAACTAAGATCCCTTCAAAATGAATTCTTGTATAGAGTCGTCGGAATCCATCTAAGAGGCCCAGTGTGAAATATTTTATTAAACATCATTCCCAAGGTGACGTTCTAAGTATCTTCATGACCATAACTAAAGTGTCACTGATCCACTAATAAGTGGGTTAATTTAGAATAAATTTTTGGTATCACCCCAAGGCCTTGGGTGTGATCCTCATTTGTGTATCTTTTCTCTGCATAAATTCAGTGTGTACTTACTATGATGAGACCCGGTAAGAACTACCTCTCGAATGGATGTCATCGGTGCTATAATACCCCGGATTTTATTCTCATGGATGAGTGTTTTCTAGAATATTTTGAGTTGGATTCCTTGGCTGGAATATTATAGTGGTGACTTAACATTGGATTGTGTGTCTTTATTGAGTATATTTATATATCATTGTAATATGTGTTGTGAAAAAATTACTATATTGAGGCGAATGTATTTACTTTTTTTATGATTTGTGTTTTCAAGGTGTCATACTGATTATTACTATACTCACCCATCCATAGGAATTTTCCACATGTGTCAGGTCTTGTACAGATGATTGACCATTTGACAAAGTCCTAGAAGGACAAAGAATATACGGTTCTTTCTAAGACTCGATAGACTAAGGTGTGTTCTTATGTATTTTTTATAGTAGTCCCAAGTAATTACTTCTGTGCTATAATTGTGTTGAATACTCCTTATGGTGGGCATGTATTTGGACCTATTTACTTACAATTACTTCTTAACGTACTCTAGATGTGGGATTTAGATGTATTCATGCAAGGTCGACTATGTGTTTTTACATTTTAGAATATTATAGGCTTGAATATGTGTGTGTGTGTGTACCGGTATATAGGATAAGGCCTCCCATGTTAGTGATATGCCTACTCGGTGCTAGTCTCTATACCCCAGCCTATTAGATGTGGGATTAGGTAGGTGTGGCATGGGACCCTTTCAGACGGGCCATGAAAGAGTAGTATCAAAGGAGTCTGTTCTACCATAGGACCGAAGTCTATGAGATTTATTTGAGGTAATATTGTTAAGTATTTCAAGTTTAGGTTTTAGTCTAGGGACTGCAATGTTGGTCTGACGGCTGACATAACCATACACCATAACAATGATCACCTGCTCTCCAACTTAGTATCTAATAACATTGGTTGTAGGGAAAACAATGGTACATGAATCATAGAGAAATGGGTTGTGGTTTCCATGTCCTTCATGAGTCAGGCCTATGAAAATAATCATTGGGTGTGGTATATTTTTTTATGTTCGGGATGCCTCTATGAAATATGTTAGCTAGGAATCAGTATCATGATCTTGTGGATGATCCCCCCAGTGATGGGGCATCGATACAGGGACAAGTTCTAGAGGTGTTACCACTAGGTGGTGCACCAACTATCCCACCACCCGTGTAGAAGTACATGGTACCCGTAGTACCAATGGATGATGTGTGTAGGTTGAGTACACTTCATGAGTTTTAGTGGTAGATACCCCTCAGGTTATGAGGAATTCCCAACCCATGGCTAGTTGAGGACCATCTTGAGATGGTTAGCTGAGTTTTCCATCCACCTAGGAAACCAATATATTAGATAGTGGTACTGGTAGCATGCCTTATCCATGGATCAACAGTGCAATTGTGGGGTTTTGTGACCTTGTCATACTACGAGTCAACTCTTGCAAGGATGGAGTTTAAGCACCTTTTTAAAGAGCGGTTCTCACTAGCTATGTTGAGGTATGTATATATATAGGAGCTTTTTCAGCTCTAGTAAGGCATCATTATAGTTACTAAGTATTCATCGAGGATTTCCAACTTCTCCAGGTACTCGATGGATATGGTTCGTAACCAGGTCATTAGGGATTGTAATTTCTATTTAGTTATATGTATATATATTTGGGTCAATATTATCCCAATAAGAATTCCTACCTATGTTGTGGATCTAGAGAGATCTTTGTTGGTCGAAAGTTTCTTGGATGAAAAGATTCTTATTGTGGTTTCCAGAAGTGGTCATATAAGATTAGAGACCTCTACAGCAGGGAGATGACACTAGTATCATGGACTGAGATGTCTGAGAAATTTTTGGAGGAGGTCCTAGGATAGAGGATCTTCAGTTTAGGGCTCACTGGGTGGGTCCAATCTAATAAGGGATATGGGTTTCTTATCATGTGATGGTAGGGGACATCTTGCATGTGATTTTATATCCATTCAAATAGGTGAAAAAGAGACTACGGATGGGCCACTTAGGTAAAGTAAATAGTAGGAGAAAGTAGGGTTTCAATGTGTAATATGTGGTATAGGAGCTGGGAGAGAAGCATGTGGTGGTATACACTTTGACTTGTTACGACCACTACCCTCAGGTGGTCAATGATAGGCTTAGGGAGATGGAGGATTGGGGCAGAGATAGATACAGTTGGCCAAAGATTTTGTCCCAGAGGCCCCAAGAATAATTTGAGGTGGATATAAGTCTTTTCTACATAAATTTCTATACCAATTGACATATGTACTAGTCATTGGTTTCTTTCAACATTCCTTTTCTGATAATTAGAGATTTTGGATGAGCTCGGGTCTCTACCATTACGCTTGGGGGCCCCTACTTGAGATGGCTCAGTTGTCACACACTTGTGTCGATATTTTGAATTAATCTTGGAGGAGATAGATTTGGTTAGGATCTCTTTATAGAATTAATTTGACTTTATGATGACATCCTATGTATGGTATGGTTATCCATGGTGCACGCCCAAATTGAATATTTCCTAGAGAGGTTGTGGTGTGTCGGCAGTGGAGAAACATGGTTTTCATTATTTGTGGAAAAGGAAACCCACACAATATAGGATGGACTCATCTATAAAAGGGTGTATATAGTCACCAATTATTTTTCTAGATTAACCATTTTTTGGGTGGATGTTATGAGTTCCCAGTTTTCTACAATGGTGGTGGATTATGAGGAAATATTCCCTAAAGATATTCCATGATTAACCCCCCCCCCCCCCCCCCCCTCACACACACACACCATGAGATAGAGTGCTGTATTGATCTACACCCTAATATGGAACTAATATCTGCTCCAACATATTATATGGATCCCTCAGAGATTTGAGAGATGAGGTTGTAGTTAGAGGAATTTTAGAGAAATGGATTTCTTAGTCTCTGGGCAGCCCCGGTTTTGTTCTCCAAGAAGGTAGATGAGAGCTTGATGTTTTTTGTGGACTACCAACACTTAAATGAGGTGATAATGAAGAATAAGTATCCACTATCTAGAATTGATGACCTATTTGATTAATTCAGATGGAATGAATGGTTCTCAAAGTTTGACCACAAGTTAGGTTATCACTTGTCGCAAGTATGGGATGTCGATATACACCAGACATAATTTAGATGTTGCTACTATAACAATGAGTAACTTTTTATGCTCTTTAGCAGGATAAATTACCAACAAGTTTTCATGAGACTAATGAACTAGATCTTTCATCTTTTATTATACTGGTTCATTTTAGTTTCCATTGGAGATATACATATGTAATTGTAGTATGGGGAGGACATGTGAAACAGTTAAGGATGGTTCTGGACTTACTCTGAGATAACTAGCATTACATAAAACTCTTGAATTGCTAGTTCTAGATTCATATAGTGCACTTTCTTTGACATCTTATCTCAGGAGATTACGTGGAAGTGGACCTAGCCATGGTCGAGGCTGTGTTACCTTAGGATCCACCCAAGATCATGAATGAGGTGTGGATATTCATTTGGTTGGTAGGATATTACTATAGATTTATACCTTATTTCACTAGGATATCTATTCCCAGGATAACAATGACCTAAAAGAGGAAGCCTTTTGTGTGGATGGAGAGTTTCTAGTATTACATTCAACGGTTGAGGTATATTTTGATGAACACTCTCTTATTGAAAGTTCCATAGGATGGTTTCTAGTATGTAGTGTTATTTGATTCATCAGAAACCAAGATTGGTTGTGTTATGATGTGGATACAGGTGGTGATTTCTTATGGATCACATCAATTGAGATCACATGAGTAGAATTGCATGACCCTATATCTTGAGTTATCAGTGGTAGTCTTCGCACTAAACATGTGGCGAAAAAACCTGATGGGAGAGTGGTTTATAATCTAATACGATCAAAAGTGACAAAAGTATATATTTTATCATAAGGATATTAATTTGGGATAGAGGTGATGACCGTAGTTCCTACAGGATTAGGACTTTCAATATTTCTATACTCTTATGAAGGGAAATATAATAGTAGTGATCTCAGCATGAGATCTTGTCTGTAGTTTCTGGATGACACATTGGAGCTGTAATACTCATTACAGTCATCCTTTGTGGATGGATATTGACAAGCATACCTCAAGTTGATGGTTGTCACACCTCCTCTCTTGTAGTGAGATAGGGAGGCATAGCTGGAGGATGTTAACTGTGAGACCCTACATACCCAGATATCCACTGTACATGCTCATGGTATATTTTCTAAAGGTGGAGAGCATGTTGTTTTTTGTTCATAAGATGCACGATGGTAACAGTGATGTTATGGGAGGAGGTTCTAGGTGGCTTACATACTTCTCTTATTAGGCTACATCCATGTGAGGATATGATTTAATAGGACATACGACATTAGTTTTGGTGTCTAAGGATGAAGAAAGTAGTTGAAACTTTTGTCTCCTAATGCCTTACTGGTCCCCAAGTGAATGTTGGGAACCATGTCCCAGCGGGTTTAACTCAACCCCTTGAGGTGACATAGTGGATGTGGGATGGGATATCTATGGAATTCATGACAGTATTACCACATATATCTCGAGGAAAGATTGTCATATGGGTGATTGTAGACTCGCTCACCAAGTTGGTCAACTTATTAGAAATTCCGAAGTATAGTTTTGAAAAAGCCTTAGGACACTTCTATGTGTAGCAGATAGTCAAAATCCCTAAAGTTCCGTGACTGTTATTTCTGAACGTGATGATCTCTTCATATCCCTATTGTGGAAAGGATATTAGGAGGTGTTTGAGACTTAGTTTCACTTGAGAGTAGCATTTCACCCCCCAAACATATAGCCAGACTGAGCAAACCAGTAAGTATATAAAGGACATGTTGTGAGATTTCATTTTGGACTTTGTCTGCCATTTGGAGGATCTCCAACAACTAGTGATGTTGCATATAACAACACCTAACATTCCACCATTGATATGGAACCATTAGATTCTTTTTATAGGTAACCCTATAGGTCACCACTTTGTTGGAATAACCTAGTATAGTCAGTGCTCATGGGACTAGAGTTGGTGAAAGCAACTATTGAAAAGGTGAAAATCATCCAGGAGTGGATGAATATGGTACAAATCCATCATATTTCCAATAGAGAAATGTGAAGGAGGCATTTGGTGTTCTAGGAAGGATACCATGTGTTCCTATGGGTTTCACCTCGACATGGATTATGGAGATTTTTCTAGGGAGGAAAGAAATCTAAAAGGTTCATTAGCACTTTCCAAATACTTTGTAGTGTTGGGAAGGTGGTGTACTGCTTAGCTCTACCTGCGTAGATATATTGAGTATACGAAGTCTTCCATGTTTCACAGATGAGGAGGTACGTTCATGACCCATTGCAAGTTATCAACCAGGGTGAGATGGGAATAGAATATGAAACAACCTTTTCTGAGTACTTGATAGAGATCAAGGATCAGTAAGAGAGGATCCTACAATGGAGAGAGATTCCTTCAGTTCATACCCATTGGCAGTAATGGAATCTTCAAGGGAGTAAAATGGAGTGGGAGGCTAAGACTCATGCTCAGTACCCCAATCTATTTTTGTATCTTTGGTTTTGGATTTTCGTGACATAAGGGCCCAAGGTTGGGAGAATTTAATGACATCAATTTTCAAAATTTTATTTTTAGATATTGTATGGATTATTTTTGAGACCAGATGCTAGACGACATGTCATTCTGAGACCCAGTTTTCCCAGAATAATTTTTTGAATTATTTTAAATATATTAAATAGAACCCACGTGAAATTTTTTTAAATAAAGGGAATAACTTCTAAAAAAGTTCCCATATCAGAAATATGAGGGTTTCATTGAGTTCATAATGTGGGATTTATGTTAGGTGTGACTTTACCATGGTTTTCTCATGTCATTTTTGGAAAAGTCATCATGGGAACCAAAATGGATAAAATAATTAAAGAAATTATTTTTATTCTTTTCATTGATGTAGTGATTGGAGATTAATTAAATAGACTCTTATTTTAGAATCACAGGGTTAACAGCATAGCCCTAGAACCATTGGATATTAATTTAAGAGAGAGGTAGAAGATTTCTCTCAGATTAATGGTGATTGGATCATTGATCGATGATCAACGCATAATATATTCAAAGAATCTCACCAACAATCATTGTGCAACATCTTTCTTCATCAAAAATATATATAAATCATGCTATGGATTTTTTTATTGGTATTTCATCCCCATTAATTATTTCTACGTTGAATGAGAACCAATAGACTAACATATTGATTCGAAGATTGTGTGTATTATGGGATGGGCTTTATTATGAGGATTTTATGCCGAGAATTATTTGTGATTTTTGATTCATCAATTTTTATTTTAATGTAAATGAACCAAGATCGACATTAATATTTTTTGAAGTCCATTTGTCTTTATTTTTCTAATAATTTTCTCTCCCCATTCACTATTCATTATTGGAGTTCTTCCTTTGGACCATGGTAAGACATATCCTGATGAATCAATCATTACACACCAGTTTCTTGATGAAATGATATGAAATACTAGATTTAGGATTTCCTTGAAATGACGGAGGTGTAACAATGGTAGTGGAAGCGGATTAGAAAACATAGATACATTATTTCACATTCCTCTGTGTACAACGAATAATGATGTATAAATCAATTTTCAGAGTAGATCAAAGGGATGAATCATGTTGTTCGGGGATGGAAAGGTTTGTTTGGGAATTGATTCTAAATTTTCTAACAAGGAAATTATTTGGATTGATCATCGAATGAAGGAGAAGGAACATAGATTCTAGATCTGGGATTCTTCCAAATCATGTATTAGACAGCGTGTACACTAGATCTACACATTGTGTGGGTCCCTTATGTGGTGGATATTGTTTAGGAGATAATTAAGTATCACACGGCATGTGACCCTGTCACATAGTGTGTTGTCACTCCCCGTAGAATCAGCATGTATCTCAGAGGGTACCCAAACATGTGTTGGGTTATACAGGTTAGATCACCCCATGTACTACCCTACACACACATGAACTAGATGAGTACATGGGTTGAGACTTGTATCGGTAAACCAGTAAAGTACATGAGTAGATGACACATTGTTTACTTCTACACAGACATAGACATGGCTTGAGACACAATCCATTTACATTGGTAGGACTTTGGGTCAATAGATATGGCATGTAACCCTTATGCACACTATGTACATTATTAAACATGGCTTGGATCACATGTCCTCTGTTTCTTAGAAATGTTTCTTTACAGTTCATTTCCAATATCCATTCCATGAGGGTTAGTACATAATCATCTCTTAATCCTAGGACTATGATACATTCAGTAGGAATTCTTATATAGAGTCGTTGGAACCCCTACAAGAGGCCCAGAGTGAGATCCTATATTCATCTTCATACCCTATGGGGGGTTTTTGGTAACTTCATGACCAACATTACAAAGGCACCAATCATCTACATTGTGGGTTACTTCAGATTGAGTTGTTGGTATCACCCCAGGGCCTTGGGTGTGATCCTAAATTGTGTATCATATCTCTTCAAACATTCAATGTGTAACTTCTATGACATGAACTGATGAGCACTACCTCTAATATGGACATCATCAGTGCTATCAGACTCTAAATCGTGTTGTCCTAGATGATTTCATTGTGGAATATTTATTCTGGAATACTAGGATAGCATACAATGGTTGTGAAATACCATTTGATTGTGTGTCATTGTAGAGTTTATAAGGATATAATTGTTATATGTGTTGTAGATATATACCTATATCGAGATTATTGTATTTTCTTTTTGTATTATTTGTGGTTTAAGGGTTTCCTTCTGAGTATTGTTATACTCACCCCTAAATGGGCTTTCCCCGCACATGTCATGAATTTTTCAGATGATCGACCTTTCGAAAGAGTCCTAGATGGACTAGGACCCGATGGTGCTTAGTTGAATCAGATAGAATGAGGTGTGTTCCTGTGACTTTTTTATAGCAGTCCCGAGTACTTGCATTCAGGTTGGACTTGTGATTCAGACTCCTTCTGGTGGGATTGTATTTGGCCCTATTTTCTTTCCTTTACTTCCCATCATACACTGGTTGTCCAATTTATATGTTTTCATTCATGGTTGATATTAGATTCCATGGTTATACTACTAACCCTGTGATTCTAACATAATAGTATATTTAAAGACTCTCCAAACACTATGATTTATAAAATTTCTACCGAATTGAATTGAATCTTATGATATAGGATTTCATAACCAAATATTTAATAAGAATACATTTATTCTATTAGATTCATGACATATTACATCAAGGTATCACTCATATTTAGTGACTGGGATTATGATATGCATTGCAATATTCCAAAATTTCCAATCATAATGTTTTTATTAGATCAAATAGTTTACAAAGGATATTGTATAAATTAAAGGTTTACAAGTATATATTAATGTTTAATAAAATGATCCAAAGCACAATTAAACCTTAAATCCAAAGAACTACATTCATCCAAAATGAAAATCATATGAAACTAGAAATAAATAAAATGTGTAACATTCACTGTCATCTTATATCGTGGATTCCTTCTTCAATTATTTTATAAATAATACCAAGGAATAAACTAAAGGTTCTTCCCTCTATGGTTTATCCATGATTTTTTATGAATCACCCAAACTCTTTGGATAGAATCTTCTGATTCATTCATTATATTCTAGAAAATAAATGAAAAAGAAGGATGGAAGAGTGATATTTAAGGATGGAAGATTTTTGTATATGAAGATCACACAAAACCCATCCAATGTCTTACCTACTTTCTATAGGCGACGAGGACACTACTTGAATCATGCATCTATGCCATGCAATTATTCTTTCATTTCATAAACGTACAAGTAATGGCTTCAGTTACACCATATGTAAATCTCAACCATAAATCTCCCCTGCATAATTAAAGAGAATTGAGGAATAATAAGTTTCATTTTAAATCACTGAATTTATGTAGTGTCAAATGAATTATACTCAATGATTCCTATAACTATGATTCTATCTCAATCATAAAATATAATTTTCCAAGGAAGTAGATATAATATCTGTATATGGGCAAATATTATATTCCCACAGTGTAAATTTTAGACTTTATCCACGTGTGTGTACTACTATGTGATACACCTTGCCATAACATATGATATAAACACGATTTTAAGGAATATTTATTATATTCATTACATTTTCATGGGGTATATATCATTATATATCCCTTCAAGATACTCCCTAGTGATCAAGTATTTACCCATGTGTTATAAAAGGCATTAGTAAAGATTTGACTATTCATGAATTCATTGCATTACTGCATCTTTTATACTTCCAAATGATTCATATTATGAGAAATATTATTTTATAATATCCAATATAATTTATTCCTAGATGATAAAAATTATCATACGGTAGAATAACAAATATTATGAAGGGATATGGATCGTACAATATTATATACTACATTTTAATATATTCAATTATTCACTATAATTTAGCTAAGGAAATGAATTTATACACCATAAAATTTCTCATAATATACCTATATAGAACCTACGTTATTTCAAATGCATCACATGCATATTGACATTATGGAATATCTACATCCGTCTCTTACTTGTACTAAATCCTTGTAAAAATAGTGTCATTTTACATAATATATTATCATATATATTGAATTGTGAAATCATATCTATAAAAACTTCTTAATATATTCAATAAAATTTTGGAATGATATCATCAATTTCATCATGTATCAAATCATATGAATTACATTTTGAATATTCATCCCAGACACGTTTTGGATGAACACTAAAACACCTTCAGAAGAAATTCATGAGTCTAAATAAATACCCATTCAGTCAACTAAAAAGTGTGAACTAGTGGGAATTTTAGTGTTTGAAAAAAATAGGAATTTAGAAATCCATAAATTTATTCAAAGATTTGACTCTAACAAAGAATCTATTTTACTCATGATACAAGGAGATCTGGCATGATCTCAATCAAACACATGTATCTCTATACCGGTGTCTACTAGCTGCATCATATACGAGCAAATATTTTTGAATGATTCTTTTTCCATGTCATTGACTTTGAATAGGACATTGTTTATGTCAATATGATATATCCACTATAGAAAAAACTGATTTTTATGACGAGAGAATCTTCCCGTCGCAAAGAACTAGTTATCTGCGATGGGACTTGGGGTATTGTCGCAAAAAGTTACGCGTGGTTCGACACGGTTTGCGCGCCAAACCGTACAGAAGGGTATTTGCGATGGTGAGGCACATCCCGTCACAAATACTGGGAGGCGGTAAATACTATTTGTGATGGGGGAATTCCCACGTCGCAAATAGTGCGTCAGCTGGTGGGTTTTAGCGACGGGGCCCGTCGCAAATACCTGATGGTGGTAAATACTATTTTTGACGGGTGAATTCCCCCTTCGCAAATAATGCATCTGTCGGAGGGTATTTGCGACGGGACCCATCCCAAATACCCGACGAAGGTAAATACTATTTGCGATGGGACCCGTCGCAAATACCCTGCGATGGTAAATACTATTTGCTGTGGGATATTGTCCTATCACAAAAAGTGTGTCGACAGTCACTTTTTGCGACGGGTCCCGTCGCAAATACTCTTTTAACCACCAACAGTAATTAATGTGACCAAAGATATTTGTGATGACTATCCTGTCACAAATATTCTCATCACAACTAATCTAACTTATATGTACCCCTCATCAGTTTTTTCCTTCCTTCCCCTCAATTCCTACTTTCTCTATCTCTCTAAACTCTAATTTTAGAGTGAAAATTTTTCTGAGTTAGTTTTTTTTACAAAGAGGCTGTGAGGTCGTCGACCATTATAAGAGATCAAGTTTAAAGGTATTTATGTTTTATTTAATTTTATATTTATTTCATTTTTTATATTAATTTTAATTATTATTGTTTAGTAGTAATTAAATTATATTTAAATTATTTTGTCATCAGTATTTATTTGTTGTAATAACTTGAAATTATTAGTACTAATTCTTAATAATTAGTAATAATTATTAATTATTAATGATAATTAGTTATGTATATAAATAATTAGTGGAAAATAGTAATTTGAAGCGGTAATTTGCAGTAATTAATAGTAATTAACGCTAATTAGTAATAATTAGGAAAAATAGTAATAATTAGGAAAAAAATAGTAATAAATATTTACAATTAGTAATAAATACTATTAATTAGTAATAAATACTAATAATTAATACTAAATACTATTAATTAGTAATAAATATTAATAATTATTATTAATTAGTAATAATTAGAAATAATTAGTAATAATTAGTAATAATTAGTAATAAATGGTAATAAATAGTAATAAATAGTATTAAATAGTAATCAATAGCAATAAATAGAAATAAATATAAACAATTAGTAATTAATAGTAATAATTAGTAATAATTATTATAATTAGTAATAATAAGTAATTATTTGTAATAATTTGTAATAATTAGTAATAATCATTAATAATAAGTAATAATTAGTAGTAATTAGTAGTAATTAATAGTAATTAGTAGTAATTAGTAGTAATAAATAGTAATAAATAGCAATAAATAGTAATAAATTGCAAGAAGTAGTCATAGATAGTAATAAATAGTAATAATAAGTAATAAATAGTAATAAATATTAATTATTAGTAATTATTAGTATTAATTAGTAATAATTAGTAATAATTAATAACAAATAGTAATAAATAGTAATAAATAGATGTAATTAGTAGTAATTAGTAGTAATTAGTAATAATTAGTAATAATTAGTAATAATGAAGAATAATTAGAAATAATTAGGAATAATTAGGAATAATTAGAAATAATTAGGAATAATTTGGAATAATTAGGAATAATTTGAATAATTGGGAATAATTTGGAATAATATGGAATAATTATGAATAATTAGCAATAATTAAGAATAATAAGCAATAATTAGTCTTAATTAGTAATAATTAGCAATAATTTGGAATAATTAGGAATAATTATTAATAACTTGTAATAATTTGTAATAATTAGTAATAATTAGTATTAATTAACAATAATTAACAATAATTAGTAGTAATTAGTAGTACTTACTAGTAATTAATAGTAATTAATAGTAATTAATAGTAATTAATATTAATTAATAGTAATAAATATTAATAAATTGTAGAAAATATTAATAAATAGTAATAGATAGTAATAAATAATTATAAATTGTAATAATTAGTAACAAAATAATAATAATTATTAATAATTAGTCATAATTAGTCATAATTAAAAATAGTTAGTAATAAATAAGAATAATTAGGAATAATTTGGAATAATTAAGAATAATTAAGAATAATAGGGAATAATTATGATTAACTAGGAAAAATTAGGAATAACTATGAATAAATAAAAATAAATAGTAATAAATAGTAATAAATAGAAATAAATAGTAATAAATTTTAATAAATATTAATAATTAGTAATAATTAGTAATAATTAGTAATACTTTGTAATAATTAGTAATAATTAGTAATAGTTAGTAATAGTTAGTAACAATTATTAATAATTAGAGTAATAATTAGTAATAATTAGTAGTAATTATTAGTAATTAGTAGCAATTAGTAGTAATTAGTAATAATAAATAGTAATAAATAGTAATAAATAGTAATTATTTATAATAATTAGTAATAATTAGTAATAATTTATAATAACTTGTCATAATTAGTAATAATTTATAATAATTAGTTAAAATTATAAAATTTTTTTACTAATTTGGAGTAATTAAGAATAATTAGATGTAATTAAGAGTAATTAGGAGTAATTAGGAGTAATTACGAGAAATTAGGACTAAATAGAAATATTTAGGAATAATTAGAAATAATTTGCAATAATTAGCAGTAATTAGCAATAATTAGAAATAAGTAACAATAATTAGCAATAATTGGCTATAATAAGCAATACTTAGTAGTAATTTGCAATAGATTGAAATAATTTGAAATTTTTAGTAATAATTAGAAATAATTAGAAATAATTAGAAATAATTTCAATAATTAGCAATAATTAGCAATAATTAACAATAATTAGAAATAATAAGTAATAATTATCAATAATTTGTAATAATTAGTAATAATTAGGAATAATTGGTAATAATTAGGAATAATTATGAATAATTAGGAATAATTAGTAATAATTAGGATTAATTATGGTTAACTAGGAATAATTGGGAATAATAAGAAATAATTTGGAATAATTTGGAATATTTTGGAATAATTAAGAATAATTAAGTATAATTAAAAACAATGAGGAATAATTAAGAATAATTATTAATAATTTGGAATAAAATCAAGTGTAATAAATTCTAATAACTTGGAATAATTTCCATTGGATTGGTGGAACTCCTTTTGCTCAATGACTCATCTCTTTTCAACTCTCACTAACACAAAACATTATGAAAAATATGATTTTATGTATGCATATCCAATCTCATATGCACGAGTTTGGATATGCATTCGTAAGAACACATTTTCCCTTATGTTTTTAGGTGGTGATAGTTACAAAAAGATGATTCATTGATGAAAAGGGGAATCTTTTTTTGACGGCTCATTTACTTACATCATTCTCACACTGAAATCACAATGAAGAATCTACTAAGTGGTACGCTTATACATTCATGTATGCACACGAATGGATATATGTACCTCTGAGGAGATTCTTCATTGTGATTTCAGTGTGTGAAAGTTTCAAGTAAATGAGCCTTCAGACAAAAGAGTAGTCATCAATCTACTAGAAATTATGTCGCCCATAATTAATGGGAATTATTAATAAGTAGTTGTAATTATTTATCTTCTTGTTTTGGATAGTGTTTTTAAAATTTCAAATTATTCAAAAACTATAATGTTTTATATTTTGAAGGAAAACATAGAACAAGGAATTCGAAAAAAGTCATTATTAGATGATCACGCTTGGATAAATTAGTGGATAAATCCGAACGATTCTAGTTTAAATCCTGTATATATTGAGGGTGTTGAAGATTTATTATCATTTGAATCATCCAAACTAGAATTAGTTTCAAAAAGAACAATTAAGTGTCCTTGTGAAAATGTACTCTGAGAATGTTAGACACATTTGATAAGGTGGGGGACATATCTTGCATTTTGGTTTTCAACCAGATTATGTTTTTTTTGGGCTCAATACGGTGAACATAGTTCCAGAGAAGATACTAATAACTTGATTTAGGATCCATCATGGTTTCAATATCTAGTACATGATGTTGCAGGTCCATCTGTTCAATAAATTGAAACTCCTGATGATATTGATTTAACTCCTGAGTTAGCACCATTCAAATTTTATGACTTGTTGAGGTCTGCTGAGGAAGAATTATATCATGGTTTCAAGATTAGAAAACTATAAGTGGTTGAAAAATTTATTAATATTAAATAAGATAATTCATTGTCAAACTACTTTTTGGATCAGAAATTTTCTTTGGTTAAAACATTGTTACCTGAAGGAAATGTGCTGCCTACAAATTCCTATGAGAGCAAGAGGGTAGTTCGTAATCTAGGCCTTAGTTATCTGAAGATTCATGCATGTGCAACTGGCTGCATCCTAAATTTTGGTGGAAATGAGTTGTTGGATAGTTTTCACACAACTGGACAATCAAGGTATAAAGAAGCTCAAATGGAGAATTCTGAATTGATTCCTATAAAACAATTGAGATATTTACTTCTTACACATAAGTTGTAGTGTTTATTTATGTCTCAAAACACAGCGTCAATGATTTCATGGAAGTAACCAAGATTTAAACCAGTAAAAGATTGAATCATCCATCTGATGGTGATTCATGGAAACATTTTGACCGATTACATCCACATTTTTCTTTAGAAGCCCTGAACGTGGGATTGGGTCTTTCTACTGACTATTTCTATCTCTTTGGTTCTTATGGTAGTTAGTATTAACGTTGGACAATATTTATATCTCTGTACAATTTACCTCTTTGGATGTTGATGAAGGAGACCTATATATTTTGGACCTTATTAATCCCAGGACAACCGAAAAAAATATTGATTTTTATTTGAAACCATTGATTGATGATTTAAAGTCATTGTGGAGTAATGGTGTTAGTACATATGATGTTGCTATGAAATAAAATTTCATATTTAATGCTACATTGATAGGAAAAATTAGTGACTTCCCGGAATATCGCATGTTATCTAGCTAGAGTACACATGGTCTAAAATCATGTCCTTAAAGTATGTAAGACAGAAAATCATTTATGATCGTCAATGGAAAAAAATATTTCTTTTTTGACTGTCATCGCAGATTTCTTCAAACCGATCATCCTTTTCAGAGGAAAAAATCTCATTTCATAAAAAGGAACAATTAAAAGGGACGAACCTTCCAAAATGAACCTATGTACATAGTTAAAATCCACTGTATTTTTATTAACTCCTATCACATTTGGGCCAACAGTAAACCATCCAAAAATTCATGGCTTTGGGAAAGAAGGAAATTGGATAAAATGAAGAATTTTTTGGGATATTCTTAATTGGTCTGATTTTTTAATCCTCTACATGTTTCATGTCATACATATTAAGAAAAAAAATTTGATAATTTATTTCATACAGTTTTGGATACACCAAGTAAGAACAAAGATAATGTTAATGAACAATTAGATCTTTCCCAAATTTGCAGGTGACCAGAACTTGAACTATTTAAAAATATCATATCACAGAAGATAATGAATCCAAAAGCATCGTATACAATGTCCAAAGGGAGTCACTTATTATTTTGTTGGTGGATTGAATATTTGAGACTTCCAGATGGGTATACTTACAATTTGGGTAGATCTGTTAAGAAAGGTCATATTACTGGATTAAAAAGTCATTATTATCATGTTATAATGGAAATAATTATAATGATTTGATTCAGCGTTTTGATGAATTCTATGATTGGGGATTAGATAACAGATATATCATATTTTTTTCAAGGCATTTGTGCAGAAACAATAGACTACGATGCACTATGGAAACTAGAAGAAGATGTTCTTGTAATTATATGTAAACTGGAAAAAATCATCTAGAAGGATTTCAATGACTCAGTGGAACAACTAATATTAAATTTTCATCATGAAAATATATTTGGAGGTCCGGTATAGTTTCAATTCATGTTCCTATTTAGGAGATGCATGCAAAAAATGAAGAAAAAAGTACACAACAAAGCATCAGTCGAAGGCTCAATTGATGAAGCTTTTTTTTAAGAGAAAATTTCTTTTTTCCTCTCATTATTTTGAATTTGAATATACCTCAAAACACAACCTCATTGGATGGAACGAGGGAAATGTTGATGATGAAACCAACAACCAATTATAGGTTTTTAATCGTCCAGAACATAGCTTCTATGGAGTTCATGAACGACAGATTTCAGATGATAAACATCACAAATCTCTAACATATGTTATACTCAACTGTGATGAAATGAAATCATTTGTACAATTAATGATTCTATTACTTATTCTATAATTTATGATAGTGTAAGTAAACTTATATTATTTGTAGGTTATATGATAATCATATTAAGAAATAGATTCCAAAAATTACTACAACTGCTCTTGAAAAACGATGATAAAAACAATTCTCAATGTTTTAAAAAATGGGTATCATAAATTATTTATGGTTTAACATATCAATTTAGTTTATTATTTATTATATTGATGATTTTTTTTAAAATTTTAGGTGTCTCAGTATACTGATAAAATTGATAAGTGACTGGATATATTGTGTAACCTACCATCTAAAATGGTTATATCTTATAATACATATGTGGTGAATGGTTTTCATTTTCATACACGTCAATATGGGGATTAAAAAAACAATGAAAATTAGAGATTTATTTAGAGGGTCGCATCATAGAGAAACTGGAGTTGACTTTTATGGCATGCTGGATGAAATTATTGAACTATATTATCTAGTGAAAAATTACATAATGATGTTTCAATTTCCGTGGTTGGATACCGAGAGAGTTTTGCGTGTTCATCTGATTCATGGAATCATTGATATTAAATATAAAAGTCTCCATGTAATAAATGAACAATTTGTAGTGTCTCAACAAGCACATAATATATATTATGCAAAGTACTATGCTACTTGAAGAGACCTGAGTTATTTGTGGAGCATTATAAAAATTAAATCACATGAAAATTAGTTTACTCAAACTGAATTTGGTTCCATTGAACTGAAAGTAATTGAAAATTTTCAAGAGACTACTCAAAATTCATCTTTTTTTACAACGAGATGTGAATATTGATGATGACACCCCACAATTAAGGGTTGATGGTGACGATGATGTTTATGATGTTACAAATGAATTTTAAATGGAATGAGATGATGAAACTGAAACTTATATGGATATTGATGATGTTGAGGATGAATCTAAAGACAATGACATCGTCAAATTTGAAGATGATGAAGAAAGAGAATATTAGCACAGTTAAATTCTGGTAATAATTATAACAAATATATATCAATATGTAATATTCATTCTCAAATATCTGGTAACAAAAATTATTTTGTGTTTTATAAAGACCCTGATCTACTTTGTGAGTTACAGGAGGCCAAGTTACCTTTGGATGAAGAGGATTTGGGATCATCTGACCCTCAGCCTATAGGCAGTTCAAGGGGTAGGTGGAGGGGACACTGTCTTGCATGACTATTGATTCATGACCCTATCCTCGAGTGACATCCACGTCTTGGCATCATTCCACGCACAAGGAGGTATGGAAACCTATTTATTTTAGTTATATTTTGTTAATTTTTTTATATAGTAATTTTTTGATTATTTATTCCTTTTTCACATTTTTGTGCATGTACCAGTTGGATAGGAGGAAGCTATCTTGGGCAATTATTTTTCTCAGCCATGGATCTCATGGGAACAAATTCTCGTTGATGTGCAGGTCATCATGTTCAATCATTGGCGGGTACATAAATAAATAATATTTATTTTGATATTTATTTCATTAATAACTTGATATTATAAATTATATGCAGGGCTTTTGGCATCCCATCGATGATAGCATGCGTGAAGCTATCCACGCGGCATGAGAGGTGTATAGTGTGAATGTTTCCATCAGTTTTGGCACAATTTGATAAGGAAGACCATTAAGAAAGAAGGAGTGATAGTATTTGATGAGTCTTATAGATCCCACCGACCATAGTACATTTTATCTCACGTTTGTTATTGATTATGTTGAAACTGGTTGAGTGGAGGATTTTAGAGGAGATCTTTATTGGGCCGGAAGAACCTGGGGAGACTGAAGGTGATACATCGAGCTAGTATCCATACAATTAGTACGCATAGAGAGAATCTAAGAAGTATCTTTTTTAAATATTTTATATAACAATAAATATAAGCAGTTTATTTTATATTCATATAAGAAGTCGGGAAACTCGATATTTCAGGTTATGACATTTATTGGAGGATGTAAAGTGATTTATCCACTAGAGAGATTAGAGGTGATCTCTAGCATCAGATTTTGGTTAGTAATATTTCTATTTCAGTTTGAAAATTTACTTCATGTAATATTTTCACCATTTTAATTTCAAATTGGAACTGAAGGAGTCATATGAGGCCCCGACCTCTCAGACACAAGATGAGAGTCAGGCCGAGACGGCTGATCAAACTAGTTCCCACCATTTTGATGAGGTGGCATGGATGCAGGAGACCTAGTATGCCTTTGAGAAGGGCCGAGTTATTGGTATAGGCTCGAATTTAACTCATGGGACTTATTATGGTATTGTTGTGATGTCAGCATCTAGCTCAAGAGGAGCTTTTGGACATGCGTCATCTTCTGGCTCACAATATCTAGAGCAGTTGCAAGCTCAGAATGATCTTAAAGAGAGTTTTCATAAGCAGTAGGAAGAGATGTGTCAACAACAGTAGTAATAATGCAGATGTACGAGGAGAATAACTATCGATGTCAGCAGCAACAGCAGCAGCACGAAGAGGAGATGTGTCGATGGTAGCAGCAGCAGCACGAGCAGATGGATTACATGTGTCGTCAGACTCGCAGTTTAGGGATTAAGATTCCTCTACCATCTCTTCCAGCTCCTCCACCTCCCATAGAATACTATACCCCAGTGATTTTTTTGTTAAGAACTTTTGAATTCATATTTTTATTAATGTGATCTATTAAATGTTATTGTCTTTTATATTGGTGCGAATATTGCATAATTTTTTTTGTATTTTTTTTTATTTTTTTATTTTATTACTTATTATTAGTATTATATTTTTTAATATTTTTTTATTTTACTAATAATAATAATATTTTTTTTATATTTTTTTACGAATATTAAGGATTTTAATTTTATTTATTTTATTTATTATTTTAATAAAATTAATATGATTTTTTATATAATAATAATTTTATTAAATATATATATATTTTATTTTATTTACTATTTACGATGAGACCTTTTACGATAGGATCCCATCGAAAATATTATATATATATATATATATATGTATGTATTAAAAGGTATTTGTGATGGTAAAAGGACCTGTCGCAAATACCTTGTTGCGATGGGTCTGTCGTAAAAGGTTTTGGTATATATAACATATATAAATGGAGAACTATTTACGACGGGATGAGAGGCCCATCACAAATACTTTTTGTAAAGGTCCTATTGTAACATTTATATATATATATATATAATGTATATAATAGGAGATCTATATGTAACAGGACAGTTTACAGTCACAAATAGTATTTTTCTGACGGGCCCATCGCAAAAAAAATACTATTTGCGACATCGTTTTCTGCAACGAGCTATTTGTGATAGGACCCCATCGAAAAATCTCATCTGTGACGCGATCCTCTCGAATATAACCCGTTGAAGAAACCCCAAATTCCAACAGTTATCCAACTCATATGTTCTCGATTCTCTTATTGTTGATATTCTAGATTGATGAATACATCACATAACTTTCAACTCGATTGATGAGTACATAAAATCACCTTCACCTTGCAAAAACCTATTTACTGTTAATATTAAATTAATTTAATATATTATTAAAATATATAATTATATTTTACGGATTCATATTCAAAATAATAATTTAATATAAATTTCAGTTGTAAATGAAATAGTTTTATTCTATCAAAATTGGTTTCCATTAATTTTATGATTTTATTTTAAAGAAGTTCTATTTATTTTATAATTTTAATTTTAAAATATGGACTTCACTTTTTGATTAAAAAAGAGAAAAAATTAACTTAGGTTTAATTTTTTAGACTTTTCTGAAAGATAATATTTTTTGGTGAATAGTGAAATATACTAATTTTGAAAATATCGTCAATTTTAGGACATTATCATGATATAAAAATGACCTTAAAATATAAAAAACCGACTTTATTGACTAAATATATATTTAATATGTGAACTAAAACATTTAAAATATTGTATTTAATTTAGATACCTATGTTATAATGTTTTATAATTAAATAATATTTTATTTTTAATAAACATTAGTTGTGATTATTTTTTTAAATTAATTATTTTATAGGTTACATTCCTATATGGATTATTTAAAATTAAAATAGAGAAAATTTATTCTTAAAAAAATAAATGTAATGAGGATTTATTATATTCATGATTTTAGTGAAAATTCAATTTTAATGATTAAAAGGGAGTTTAAAAAAAAAAACTATTTTTCATTCCATTTTTTTAATTTACATTAAAATTATTTTTTTCACATATAAGAATTGAATCTTCTAAAAAAAATTTAATATTTAAAATTATAAGGTTCAAATCAGTAAATAATTTATATTTTATTTTTGGTCATAGAAATATATTACAAATGTAAAAAGTTACCACTCCAAAAAAGGTTAAAATGGTCAAAGGGGTTAAAACATAGGGATAAGGACCCTTGTTATCACTAAAACATATCTATAATCAAATATTATGAGTTTAATTTGACACAGATTATCCAATATTCTAATTTTGGCCCCACTTTCATTTGAAAATGACTATATTTATTTTAAGGTTAAGAATAATTACTACAGTGCTACCCATATATCCTTTAAAAGGACCTCTACTCTCCCCACTTACCCATGCACATAAAACAATATATCTCAAACAATATCATCCCAAATAACTTCCATAATATATTCCACACATGCTATATATATTTTTCGAACTAAAATACTAATCTACGAATTCTTAAGGTGAATTCTAATGGGGGATTTCCAAGGATGAGGAAAAATATTATCTTAGTTCTTTAAAGATTATTTCTTCTCCAACCTCAAAAAATATTTCATTACCAAAATAATATAATAAAATATGTTTATTTACTATAATAAAATTTTATTATATTGATGGTATAACATTTTTTAGTCGCTTTTACATCCAGTTGAAAATGGAAGTGTTGTCTTTGTTCACATGCAGACTACCACCTCCATGGACGTCATATCAAATTTTTTATTATCACCTCACATGGATGGTTATAAAGATATATTTAATTGATATATATATACATATATATATGTAATTAATACAACAATTATGATTATATAAATATAAAATATCATCTATCTTATTTCCTCCCATCTATTGAAAAATGAAAACATCCCTTGTGTGTGTATACAGACTACCACCATTATGAAATGTCATATTTTATTTGTCATAACAGGATTATATGTATCAATAAAAAATTATACTTAATGTATAAAAATAAAAAATTTAACATAAGTAATATTATAAATATTATGTAACCATGAATCCTTTATCCATGGTCAACCTACCAATGGGTTTTTGGATATTACGAACTGAGCAACCCTAGTACATGTGGTGTGAACTTAGTTGACTTAGTTACTATATAACACATGGTAATAGATTAAAAAAAATGAATAATAGTAACATAATAAACATTAAAATTATTCTAAATAAATTAAAAAATTAATATAAGTTTATTATTTCAGAAATTTAAAGATATATGTGGTGAGTAAAAACATAAGGTAATGTGTTTTTTCTTTTAAATCGTGTTTTAATGTTTTCCATTAAAAATTATATCCTTAAAATCAATATTATTTGTATGGTCTAAATAATATTCATATATATACTCTAATAATTATTTATGTTCAATCATAACATTCTTTTACTTTAAAAATAATGGTTTAAAAAGTAATATTTTTAATGTTTTTCATATGAGTCATTTTTTCGTTCTTATAAAGGGGTAAACAAAATGTTTTCTAAAAATTTACCGCATTAATTCTTATTTATTCTATCCTAACCATTAATAAATATGAATCCCCCATTAATTTTGTTATGGTCTTATAAACAAATTTTAGTCCCCATTTTTTGGTAGAATTTTTCATTTTAAAATATTTATAAAAAGAAAAGGATATCTCATCATATTTTTTATGGGAGGATTTTAAGTGATTTTGATCATGGGTTAAAATGGTTGTTGGAAATAAAATATAATGAAATGTTTTATTTGAATATATCCTTTACATTAATTGGGTAATTATTTATTCTCTAGAGAATGATTATGGGAATTAACTAATTATGGTTTATTTCATTACGGGTGAAATATATGTGAACAATGATATTAAATTTGATGTTTTGAGGTATCATAAAGGATTTTTTTTTCATGTAATGAGTTTTAATTATTTTTAATCAAATTTTTTTTTCATATTTAGTTTATTATTTCAAATTAAATTAATTAAAATGGAAAATATTCTCATTGGTTTTCTTATTTTTCAAAATACTAGTGGGTTTCCCTTCTTATTGTATCACTTGATGTGAATTGGTTTTCTCATTCTTAATTTTTAAATTCTTTTCATAAGTTTTAGGGATGAGTGGATACATTAGAAGTGTCCAAAATTCATTTTTGGTTAATCATCCTAAATGATGTATAAAAAAAGTCATGAATGAAACAAGAGTTTAAACATAAGAAGTTGTTTTTTGTGGAGGAATGTACACTGAGTAGAACTATCCACATTATCATTTAATGGATTTTTAATACAATTAAACTCGAAACATAAAATATCATGTTAAAATAATAAGGTTCAAAATCGATTCTATTAAATTCCTTATTATGGGTAGGATATGTATAGGGTTTTATAGTTAGTAAGGAAGATGATGTGTAAAGAATATGTTTCTAGCACCAGATACTGTTATTTGGGTCTTTGGTATTATAGGTGGTATCAATGAAATGTTTTGAGAAATTTTGATTTTATGATGATATTAATAAATTACATGATATAAATTTTATCTTATTCTTATAATATTATGACATGGAATTTGATGGTGTCCATTTCTTCATCACATCTATGCAGGTTTTGGAATGGTTTTCCACATAGGTAATAGAGTGATTAAAGTAGAAAGATAGTAAGAGAAAATTATCTTTCTGAATTAGTGACTTAAAATGGTTAGAGATTGAAATGAACGTTTTTTAGTTTTGTTAACACAATTAACACAAGATATAAATGATCAAACCCATATAATAATGAAAAAAAAATCTTTAAAAAATATCATGTTAGTGGTAGAGAATTTCAGGAAACAATACACTCTGTAATTTGGTGGAACCTCAAATGAAATGGTAGCTAAAGGATGTATTATTGAATTGGAGTATATTTTTGAAGTTTTAGGATACTTAGATCATCTATAGATAACCATAATATTTTATCATTTTGAAGGTGAATCTGATTAGTGGTGGTATTTATTTACAAATAAAAATGAGGATAATAAAGTTTATATGATGGAGTGGAAAATATTTAAAGATATTGTTTATAAAAAATACATTTCCAATTTTATTAATTATAGAATGGAAACTAATTTTCTTGAGTTGGATAAAAGGGTATAATACCCAGTTTTTTCTTATGAATAAAACATTACAATATTTTCTAGGTATGAAACAAAAGTTATTCTGGGTTGTAAGAGTAAAATTGATAGGTTTACGTAGGATTGAATCATTATTTATATAGTTAGTTGACTTATTTTTTGTTTAAAAGTTATGAATAAGTTTGTCATGTGATGAAAAAGTTGAGATATATTTTTTTGAAACTTATGTATCTCATGACATCATGAATAAGAAGAACTCAATAAGGAATGAAATAAGGAAACAATAAAAAAGGAAAATAAACAGATAACCATCACACATATCCTAAATATGGTAAGAAATGTTTTAAGGAATTTGTTTTTAGGAAACAAAATATTTTCAAGTGTGGTTAGTTTGATCATTCAGACTATGACTAAAAGAAAAAAGGTTCAGATAATTCCAATAGTAGGAAATATGAAGGTTAGTTAGTACTGGAATGTTTTAATTGTGATGATTTGGGTCATTAAGAAAACACATATCCAAAGATATTAAATCATGTTTGGAATCATAGAGATAGAAATCATAAACCTATGTCAAAGTCATTTTCTACTACTATAATAGATGTTAGACCATCCAATGATGTGGTGAGAGCTCTATAGAGCACATTTTTATTTGAATATTCATCTTAGGTATGTATATCATTAGATAATATTAAATGACGAATACATTCCATGGATGAAGGTTCAAACTCAGTATAGCAATATTACTGATAGTGCTTTTAAAATAACGAGAAAACACATTTAAAAAAACTAGAAAAACATCATTAATCTCAGTGAAGATAAAGGGGGGCCCATTAAAAGTGCTAAAAAAGAGCAGATAAAGGGTGTCATTTATCGGTTCAAAAAAAGAGCTGATAAATCCCCACCCCCTTTACCAACGCTATTTTAGAACAAATAATAGATAATTTTTATCAGCTCTATTTTTAGTACTGATAAAGTACAACATTTTTAGTTTTTTAATAAGAATTGATAAAGGGGGCCTTTATCAGTAATCAAAAATAGCGATGATAAAGTGGGCCATTATCAGTGCTCAAAATTTCACTGAAAAGCGACTATATGTCTTTGATGTGATATTTATATAATAGCATACCCACCAGCACCAGCATAGCAAACACACACACCACCTATACAATGCACACATGAAAAAATCAGTGCAAATAAGAAAAACTCAACACACACAAGTGTTCATAAAATAATGTTGTATATATTTCACACAATGTTTTATATAATTACATTTACAACTATCCATCAAATGGTTAACAAACATTAATGTTTTATCCTTTAACATCTGTGATCCCCTCTCAAAAAATTCTTCCCATGGTATTAGTTTCCAAACAAATCATCCCAACTTATTCAAAAGGTTCCACTTGTATACGAAAACAAATATTATGTTGGTAATACTATTAAAAAATAAATTAAATATTAATATGAAATAATACATTAATAAAATTAAAATTCTTAATAAAAAATACACATTGGAAGTTATACAGGTCACACTATGCACCGTATTGAAGTGGGGTTAATTCATACATATCACAAATGAGTTATGGACCATTGTCCTAAAATAACAAAATAATCCGAATGGGTTTTCTTATTTTTGAGTATGTCCCATATTTTTTTACTAAAATTATTGTCAAATTTAAATGAAATATTTGGATTTATATCGGCCACATAATTCATCATATTTATGTGTGGTTTATTCTTACACATCACAAATGACTCGTGTATCATTGTTCTAAAGTATCAAAATTATCCGAATGGGTTTTCTCGGGTTTTAGAATGAAAGTTGTGTTTTTTTAATAAAATATCATTTCAAGCCAAAACGCCCATTTTGAGTCATACCAGTCACATCATGTGTCATTTTGAGGTGATACTTCTTCATACATGTTACAAAGTACTTACTCATCTCGCTCTTAAATTATGAAGACAATTATAGAGAGTTTTATTGGTTTTCAGTGAGTGAATGATTTTGAGATAAAATATCAATTTTAAATGGATAACGGACACTTTTAGTCACACTGGTCACACATTGCATCAGATTGAGGTGAAATTGATTCCTACACAACATAAATTACTGATGGATCATTTTCATAAAGTATCAAAACAACCCAAATGCGATTACTCGGTTTTC
The DNA here is from genome assembly GCA_963277665.1 of Viscum album. Lineage (NCBI taxonomy): Eukaryota > Viridiplantae > Streptophyta > Magnoliopsida > Santalales > Viscaceae > Viscum > Viscum album. The sequence goes on along the minus strand of OY728156.1, from coordinate 251,768,419 downwards.
AATATGTTACTTGTTCTTTTTACTTAAATTAATGTCAATTTTATATAAAAACACATTGAGATTTATACTGGTCACATAGTTTTTCGGATTGAGGTGTTTTTGAATCCAACACATAAAAAATGACTCATTTATCATTGTTCTAAGGTATCAAAAAAAATCCAATTGTGTTTTCTCTGTTTTTAGTATGTGTGTTGTGATTTTTTACTAAAACATCATTTCAAACCGGAAACATGCTTTTTGAGTCATATCAGTCACATCGTGTGTCGATTTGATTTGAGAAACATCATACACATTAGAAAGGACATAATAATCACTTTAATAAAATATGAATATAATAAAAAAGTTTTTTATTGGTTTTTAGTGAGTGACACATTTTGAGGTAAAATATAAATTTTAAACTGATGACAGAGACTTTTAATCATACCGGTTCCATTGTGTGTCATATTGTGGTGTGGTTGATTCCAACACATCAAAAATGACTCATGTATCATTTTTAAAAAATATCAAAACATTATGAATATGTTTTCTTAGCTTTCAGTATGTTAGTTGTTCTTTTTAATTAAATTAATGTCATTTTTAAATAAAAAGATACATTTTGATTTACACCGGTCATATCATGCTTTTAATTGAGGTGGGGTAAATTCCTATACATAAACAATTACTCGTGGATCTTTTTAATATATTATCAAAACAATATGATTGCGCTTTCCTAGTTTTCAGTGTTCCAATTCTGTTTTTTACTAAAATTAATGTTAATTTTTTAAAAAAAAGAGACACTTTGAGTCATACCGGTGGCACCGTGTATCAGATTGAAGTTTGGATGATTCCTACATGTCAAAAATGACTTATAGATTTTTTTCCTAAAGTAACAAAACAATATTAATGAATTTGATTAGTTTTTACAATGTTAGTTGAGTTGTTTTACTAAAATATCATTTCAAATTGGAAACATTCTTTTTGACATATACTGGTCGCATCATGCATCAGTTTGGCATGAGACTGCTTACTACATGTCACAAAGACCTTATAAATCGATTTACTAAATTATAAAGAAAGTTAGAGTGAGTTTTCTTATTTTTCACTGAGTGTCGTATTTTGAGCTAAAATGTTAGTTTTAAACAAATAATGGGAACTTTTAATCATATTGGTCACACCATTTTTAGATTGTGGTGTGGTTGATTCATACACATAAAAAATGACTGATGGATCAATTTCCTAAAGTAACATAACAATCCGAATAAATTGTATCGGTTTTTAGTAAGTCACTTGTTCTTTTTTCTAAATTTATATATAATTTAATATAAAAATACACACTTAAAGTCATAATGGTCACACTATTCATTGTATTTAGGTGTGTTATATCATTTCACATCACAAATTACTTATGGATTGTTTTTGGAAAGTATGAAAGCAATACTAATGTGTTTTCTCAATTTTTGGTGTGTTACTTGTTCTTTTTACTAAAAATACTATCAATTTTAAAGAAAAATAGACACTTCGAGTCATACCAGTACATCTTCATGCTATTTGACTACATTATTACATGAGGTATGATACCCATTCATTTCTAGACAAATCTATATCATATTTTGAATATGATTTTTTTCAAAAAATAATGGTATTAATGAAAAAATATAAATACACAAAGGATTAATAAATATTACAAATGAAATAGTAATTATCTTCATAAATAGCTCTTCAAGGATGACAGTTTGTTGATGAAATTTGATCTATTTCATAAATTTAAAAACATAATAACCACAATCTTTATCATTTTTTTTATTTCATACACTCGAGAAACAATGAAAACAAAGTAAATTTTTTTTATGTGTTTTGATATAGAAATATTATAATATATACACTAATTTGTATCTAGTCATAGTTTTCGTGATGTTCCATGTCATTTTCCACGACCTCATTCTCTGATGTAGGCGATATTCATGCATCACCCTATCATATTAGAATACTCATTAAAATATAATATTAATTTTATAACTAGATGTTTAGTTTTAAAATGTTAGATGTAGTTTATTTCGAATTGAAAAACACCATCATGTGTGCTTAGTTTTTTTGATACCCATGTATTGAATCCAAGAAATAAATCTTTGGAATATCTAAATTGACTGCAATGAGCAACCAATGCTTTTTAATAACATAATAAAGAATTTTTAATAAATGAAACTAAAATATATTTGATATTATTAAATTGTAGAGTTTTACCCCTACAACATTGTTATTAATAAGATTCGTTCATCTTTATTTTTTCTGTTAAACAATTTGAGGAGGCCTACCGCTATTTCACCCTCTTTCTCGGATTATATTTTTGTTTGTTCTGTAAAGGTGACATGATAACTAATGAGTCAAAAAAATTCATGGGGAAATCATTTCAATTGTTTTTCATATATACACATGCGAAAAATATGAAATGTATTTTCTCATAATTGTCGAAGTATATCAACACTTGGGAAATCAAATCATTAAAACATATCTCATGTATACATTTACAATAGATCCTCCTAGCCAATCATACTGTAGGATTTCATGTACATTTTCAGCACTAATGAAAGATGGATCTTCCACTTTATACATATTTTCATAAAAAAAATTTGTGAGTACAACCGTCTTTTAACTTCGTATTCACATGAGCCTACAATGATAATAAATGCGGATATAGAACAGGCAGGTTTAAGGTGATTTCTATATATAATTTAAATCGGTTGGTTGAACCTTGAGATGGTTTTGAGCTATTCTTTATTTTCACCCCTTCCCTAATTCCATCTGTAATATCATTCCTCAGTTCCTACCTTTTTCATTAAATTTTAATGGTTTATCTGGAAAAATAATTTTTAAGATGAGTACCTACTCATAGACAATTTTTTTTATTCAAGTCTTGAAAGCCATGTGGTGAATGTTCTAGGAGCATGTTCGTCCTTATAAATATCTTCATCATCAATTAAAATTTTTAGCACTATGATTGAATCATGGGATATGTTAATCAAAACATTGACATTACCCTTTTGAAGTGGTACATTGTCTATCATGGCGTTCTAGATATTGAACACCATAGACTTCCCTATAAGGTGATTGGTGGGTGTTGATATATATAAATCATAGTCATTTTCACCCTGTAAAATATCAGTAAAGGAAATGTATCAGTGTCTATCTGATTCGAAATTCACAGAAATAATTATTAGAACATTGATTACCTCAACCAAGACAGGTTTTTGATGGGAATGGCTCACCTCAAATCTAGTGGGGTGGGGTGGGATCTTCACGCGCTGGTAGTTCTTGAGTTGCTTCTCTCCCCCCCCCCATAATCAAATTTTCCAAAAACTATATATTCCATTGATTATGTTTTTCAATGATATATATTAATTATCTCATTATTTTTATTTCATCACATTGATCCTCCTCTTTTTTTAATCTCAAAAAATGTTCGGGGTGTCATCCCAAAACCCACACCTCTGACTCAGATATACTTTTCTGATTCCTTCCAGGCCAACAAAAGTATGTTTCTATCCATTTTGGATTCGCTGATTCTTGTGAATATTTAAGATATAAAATACAGGAAAATAAGTAATCATTTTTATGTAATATATATTTCTAAAAAAATAAATATTTATCATGTCATACCTACACAAGATTACCACACTTTTTTTTTGTTTTTATCTTTTTATATTCCATATTTTTTTACTTGTGCCTCCTTCCATAGGATAAGGATTGGGATAGAAGTGACTTGTATTTGGATTCATCAATATTCATATAAATCGAGGAACATAGTTATGGTGGTGTTTTATGTGACATAAAATTATTACTAAAGAATTAAAATACGAACCATTTTTTCCAATAAAGCTAACCCCATTATTGATTTATGGTAGGGGTATGCTGGTTTTCTACTTTTTCCTTATTTTTAGCACTCATTTTTGTGTTTTATAAATAAAAAACTGTCATTCAAAATAATTAATACACGTGTTGTCAAAAAATGTATTACCAGAAACAATGTACCTAAAAATTTTTCTCCACAAAAAAAGCTAGTAAATGCATCCCATGATCCATGGGTTATTAGATGTGTATAAATAGGAGGCGGGAGTGGATTTATTTTACCTTCAACGTCTTTGAGATAAAAACTCATTAAAATTGTTTGAAAGCCTCTGCAAATCCTTCCAACAAAACTTAATACATAGTCCTTTTGCGAGTCATCCATTATAAATGCACTCTATAAGGGATGATTTTGAGTAAGTTGATGTTTTATTATTTTATTTTTTATAAAATTAAATGGAATGATATCATAATTTTACCATAATATCTCCCCACATTAGTATCTTAATCCTGTTGACAACATGGTGCCACATCTGTACATCAATCAGCATGTGTTGCTGAGTGAGGGATCCAATGTAACTACTAATCATTGTCTTCATGGGGATAACATGATGTCCCCAGTTATTACAACCATCGTCGTATTTGATGCCTTTCTCTTTTTCCTTAAGAATTTTTTCTAACACCATCAAACTATGTCCCTCATATTTTTTCAGCGCAACCAATCTTTTGTTGCCTACCATTTCCTTACTTTCAACATCATCAATATGTTCCTTCAAAGCGCTAATATCAGAATGTGTAGATGGTGGTTTTACCTCTGCACTGGGAGCAGCAATAGAAACAGGTTAAGAAACATGTTAGTCCTCTGCACTGCGAGCAACAGCAGGTTGAGAGACCTGTTGTGCCTCGGGATTGGAAGCATCATTACATGAAGATTTCATTATCAATAGAATCGGTTTAACATTTAATTTAGATTACATAAAAGTAATAGAAAATATATAATAACATAAGGTAGCATGATTTACATACAAAAAAAATAAAACTAGATTATTGAACTCTCTTTTTTAAGGATAAAGGGATTTGACCACTCTATCGACAATCCAAATCCCTTCATTGTAGTCTCCTCTGACATACAAAATGTTGTCTACATTGGGACCACTGCGAAATTATTATGACAGCCCCATTAATGGTTCATCCTCTATTGAATTTTCATATGAACCTTCTTTGGTCTTGGTCAGTAACAGAACAATTTACCAGTTTTGTTTTGTAGGATCTGGAATATAAAATACATGTAATACATGTGATGCCATTATAAACATTTTTTATTTATAGCCTTCCTTACTAAAATCAACTTTCACAAATCCAAACTCATATGTTTTAAAAGAACTCCAGTTATCAACCCACTTTCATTGAAGAAATTTAACTTATAAGTTCATAGAATTAAACTCCCATATTTGTTTGATGATTCCAAAGTATGATATATTTGCATAAATTGGATTTATTTCCTTAACATTGGAAACATGCAGTACTTCATCCACAAGTGTAACTCTACTTTTCTATATAGTATTGTCATTATCATGTTCATTAGTATAAAATGTATAACCATTAATTATATTAGCATTATAAGATAATATATAGATACTTGGTCCTCTGGCCAGCCATCAATGTCATTCTGAAATTGAGTATGGATTTTCATCTGACGCCTTAAATATATGGTTTTAAAACCATCCTATAAACTATCGATTTTGTGTATTTGATATCCATCTTTCATCTGTTGATGGATTCAAATTCCTAATAATTTATTTGTGGGTTTCAACATATGGGTGAACCTCTAAACTATTATAGAAAACGTAAATGTGGGCCTACTTTTGATATGTTATATTGATTGTAACAACCTCCCTTCCAGAAGTTCCTTCACCGACAAGCTACCGAGTGTGATGAGATTTTGGTAGACCAATTATTTCCAAACAAGACAGATATTCCGAATATAATTTGATGACTTCCTCAACAATATATTGCTCTCCAATACAACCCTCTAGCCGAATTCAATTTTGACATACCCTTTCAAAATATTCACATATCGTTTAATGGGGTACATCCATCTATAGTGTACAAGACCACGTAGTCAAATCCCTCTCACCATGTGAACCATTAAATGAACCATCATGTCATATAATGTTTGGGGGATGACAATTTCTAATTCACGTAATATGATGGAAATTTCTCTTCCCATACATGATAATTTTTTCAGGCCTATAACATTGTTTCATATTGCATTAAAGAAGAAAAATAGCTTCATTAATGTATAACAAAAATTCATGAAAAAAATGCAACATAAAGCAATAGGTATTATATCTTTCATAAAAACATGGAAGTTAGGTGATTTCAAACCCTATAACTTTAAATCAGTTATTGACATGATGTTATTGATATTTGATGAATACCCCTCTAAAACATTTACAACATTCAAGAAGTGGAAAAAATGATATGTCCCCTGCCTACAAAGAGCCTAAGCAGCTAGAGGAAGAAAATTTAGTTTTTCAATCTTTAATGGATCCAAATATTCTAATATTCCCATGTCAACCATGTCCAGCCTAGACTTAATTCCATCATTTGTTTTTTTGGGTGATTTTAGCAATGTTTCGATGATACAGTCACATATATTTTTTTCAACACGCACAATAAAAAGAAAGTTTCTAACATACAGAAAATTACAGTATGGTAATTCAAAAAAACTTATTTCTTCATCTAACTTGTTTTTGTATGGTTTTCCGAAACTGGTATACCAAAAGAAGTGTCCATGTCTTTTACTTTCTCAAATAGCTGATCACCTATTAGTGGAAATGGTTTTTTGTTTTCTTCTAAACTTCTATAAAATAATGTCATTCAGTATTAGTACTTTTTTCATTGGGGTAGAAATATATGATATCCTAGAAACAAAATTTTTGATGAATGTTTCAACCTCATTTATTGTGCACCTTGTTCATAGATGGAACACCCATGACTTTCTATAATGCTATATCCTCACAAATTTCCATAAATAGGTTTGTCATTTATCTTCCCATACAACATGGCTCTCAATGTGAAATCATCATTTCTATAATAATCATACAACGTAACACCTCAATCCAACATTAATATCAAATCCTCGATCAATGGAGAAAAATAAAAATCCATATCATTACCCAGTTGTTTTGGTCCTGATATAATCATAGATAGCATGATGTGTTTTAATTTCATTCATTAACACAGTGGAAAGTTATTATTTACCAACATAACCAGCCATGTACTATGAGTGATACTTTGAAACCCAACAGAATTCACTCCATCTATAGATAATGCAAGATGAAGGTTTCTTGTCTCATTTCCAATATTATGGTACTCATGATCGATTCTCTTATATTGAGGAGAGTCGGTAGGGTGATATAGTTTCACATATTTATTTTTTCTTTCTGTGTGCCACATTGATTTTTACGTGGTATCCTCACTTATATATAGGCACCTAAACTTTGGAATGATTGGAAAGTACCATACAACATTCCTAGGACCAGATTCATCTTTCTTTTATAGAGAATCACCATAATTTGGGCATTATCTACGGATTTTTGGTCTTTGTGAAATAGTATACAGTAATTTGGGCAGGTGTGTATTTTTTCATAGATCATACCCATAAAACATATCATTAATTTGACATTGTTTGTTCAGCTCAGGAGGTCAATATCTTTTGGGATAATTTCATTCAAGAGATAATTAATTCTATAAAACTAGTGTCACTCCATATATTGCCTAATTTAAAATCACATAGCTTGAGTATGGATAAAAATTCTGTATATATAGTGTAACCACTATAAAAAGGAGTCATTGTTCAACTCTTTAACTCCTTAAACAATTTTGGGCAATCAAGAAGCTCATCTTCAACTATCCTTATCATTTCCTCAATATTATCTTCATTATCATTAACATCTATAATCATATCCTCGATATGTTCTTCATTTTCCACACTTTTAGTCATATCAGATGATCTATAAAATTCACTACTATCCTAGACACTAGATATATTCACTTATTCCCCATGTTTATTCCAATATTTATAACTTCGATCTATTATATAACAGATCAAGTGTTTTTCCAACTCCTCTAAACTAATGTAACATGAATAATAATAGTGTAAACACAGAAAAAGGATTTCAGAAGGGTCATATGCATAATATTTTGAAAACTAGATGAACTCTTTCACTACATCTTCATACACTCTTGCTAAATGTTTAGAATCCATCCATTCATTATTCATATTCATACTAATGGACTCAGTGATATTAGTATTTAAAAAAATAAATACACAAAATATTGATATAATTTAATTGTTTTCCTAAATCTATAAAAATATAAACATAAAGGATTATGAAAAAAATTCAATTCAAATATAATTTGAAAAATATTTAAAAAATAACACTTCAAATCCCATTAAAAAACCAACCAATTACATAAATTTCTCTATAAAATAACATTCCCTTTTTAAAATAAATCAATCAATTTCAAACAATCTTTTACAAAACCACAATTCCTTTTTAAAAGAATTCAGGAAAACATCATGACCCAATAATCCTAATTATTTAAAATGACTGAAATCCCTCTAAGAAACATTTCAAAACCCTTGAATCATTTAAAAATATCCCCATAGGCATTTTCACATACATAGATCCCAATAGATACACTTTATAAAACATACATAGAAAAAACCTCGATTCATCCCAAATCAATCAGTTTTGTATGATTCCATAACCTTATTCCAAAGGTATGTGCAATTATAATAATATCCATAAGCATTTTATATTGTGCCCCATACCATTGGATTTCCCATAACCATGCTTCCATTGTCCATTTATATCAATTATCCTTCACCACAACACCAGAGTCCCAATAGATATGTTCTATATTTAGTGACCATACTCGCAACCATGAAACACTCATGTTCCAGTTTACTAAAAACACTTAATTATCCCAATGATCCTTGGCTAACACCATATCAGTTGTTTTTACACCCTATGAAAAAATTATATGTCTCTCCCATGAATTAATATTGGGTCCATCCTTTATAAATTCAACTAATAAAATCTATAAGCACGAACCCATTATATATTCCAAAATTTCTCAAGGGTCCTTTAACACAAATAATTTCCCTATTCCACTCATCACTACAAGAAACTATGTTGATTTCCCAATCATTTTAAGTTTGTAATTTATCAATTCAAAAAAGAAAACAACCATGGTAGTGAATGTATAGATTATATGATTTTACATAGTCTATTTTCTAAAATCTATAAAAATACTTTATAAATGAAATTACAAAGACTAGTGATTGTAAAATTATTAACTGAACTCATATTAGTAACTTATAGAATAAATGTGACTAGAGTATCATTATAACTCTCAAGATAATTCTTACATCTACAAACATCATTCATGAGGTTAACAAAATCAAGTCCCAAAATATTATAGAACCTTTTAAAGAAAATTTCATAAAGAAAATCTTGGTTTGGTACCTTTGATGGATGCATCAACCTAAATATCACAACCACTACATTACATTGACTATAAATAGTTAATAATTAATTCATAGAATTTGTTAAAGTTATAATAAAATAATAATTTATATATTTAGATATAAAATTATTCTATGGAAAAAATATTATTTTATAATCAGTTGAATTATATCATTTTTTCTGTTGAGGGGATTCACCATAAACTGCTTGAGGGTGGAAGGATTCATTACATTTGTTGTTATGGTTATTTGAATAGGGTGTCCAGAAAGTGTATCGTGTAACTTTGGATAGGTAAATATAACAAAAGATATATGTCCCTTATAACTCAATTTATCCCTTAAAAAAATATTATCATCCAAACAACATGAATTTCATGTGGGTTGCTTATTCCTTTTATGTCATGTGTTTATCCTTTATTGCTCATTTTACCATATGAGAGGTATTATCAAAACAACAAGTAACTAGAACTAAAAGGTAGCGATCTGATGTAGTAACATTTATGTAGATTTACTTCTATGATATGGTATATCAAGTTTTGGGATTTGTTTCAATTCAGGTATGTTCTGTAATTTCTTCTACTATTTTCATGTTTCGAGGGAATAATTTACTTCTTTGGGGTTTAACATTAGGATTTTTGATTTATACCAAATAAAACTAGTCATATAAACTATTTTACATATTCTATAATAATTTACCAAAAATGTCTATTAAATCTTGGTTACACAACATATGGTGATTATTTTATCAAGACTCAATAGAAATTCTTGGTTTTAAGACTAATGGGTTTCCTCTAGTGAAGTGGTTTTTTAAGATTTAGGGGAATTTAACTAGTTAAAAATTGGTGGTTCCATTGAAATATGTAAGGTTTGGATTGATATTAAATGGTAGATGATTCATAATTTTGGGTAAAATGGATTTCCTACTCCTTCAAATTTGAAAATTTATATTGATTTGGAATTAGATAGAAGCGAGGTGTTCAGAAGAATTGGAATCCATGAGATAAAAGCATTAATTTATTTTAAAATGTGTTTCCAAGAGATTATATATCCAAGAGAGAATAAGGTAATGCATCAATGATGTTGAGAATTAATGGTGGATGTGTATTAAAGGGATGGATCGAGACCTATGACTGGTCAAATTTTTTGTGCAACATTCGTTCTTAGTGAGAATGTATCAATTCCTAAAAAGTGAAACATTTTGATCCATATATAGGGAGAGGATTTTGATTCCAACTAAGTGTGGGGGTGTAATCCCATACTAGGGAGAGGGGATAAATTTATATAAATTATATGTCCTAGGTCCGGCCTAAGTAACTAGTGTTCTCATCATAAATGAAATGGAGGAGATCAAAATCAATCATGAAGTCAATCACATAAAATCTGAATGACATAAAAAAACTATTTAAATCACCTCTAAACACCCTTCACTGAAACGACCACTTTTTACCCATGTATAGAACATTCCAAAAGAAAATAAACCCACTTTATATAACCATCAAAATCCAAATATAATGTACTAAAAATGTTCTCAAATCAAGAATATGTGAAGGCCTCCAAGTGATGGGATCTATGTGATATGCAGTGGTGTATTCAAACTGGAAGTATGTAGACCTGCTGTATGATAATCTCATATATTATAAAAAACATTTTGATGTTACCATTAAAAACATGGGTATCAGTATTAAAATCATAAACAAATCCAAAATCAAACCATCTCAATCAAAACAAATTTAATGAATCCATTAAGGAATTTATCACAAGGGGTAAACCAAATGCTCATTTCAAATAATCATTTGAAATTTATAAAAAAAACCCCTTTTGAAATAATTTTTAAAATCACATACTCACACTAAAACAATTTCCACATCAAAACATTGTTTTATTTCATTTAAAAACAAAAAAAGATTATAATACAGCACACACCATTTGAACAATTTCAAAAATCCTTGTGGTCATTTCACAAAATCATAATTCATGAAAACATTCCACTTCAAACATAGAAAAATGATATTTAAAAGAGAACCCATTTATTCCAATACCAAAACACAATAAAACTATTTAAATAATCACATCGATTTCAAATATATACATAATTCTAGAAAAAATGAATTTAGAAATAATAGTAACACTTCTAAATACAAAATGAAATAATTTCATTGAAAAATATACTTGGAAGAAGAATAAACCAAGTTGAAACATGCCGCATGCAATGAAAACCGACTAAATAAGAAGTAAGAACTCCATTAAAATCCCTAAAGTTCCAAAACTCTAGGATTGAAATATTACAAATGATCCCATCATACACGGTGAATCAAAACTAAAACGAAACCCAAATGATCCATGTAATATATTTATTTTTTTTGCGAATAAGGAATCGAGTGACATTGCACACCTGTGGAGGGCATCACGATGGCATGATTCAATGGTAGAGGAGGTGGGGAAGGAGGAGGGTTCATGGAAGTGTAGGAGGGTTCATGGCGGTGGAGGTGGTCTTTGCAGTGGGAGTGAAAGAGTAGGAGGAGTCGGCAGCCGAGGAGGATGAGGTTGCGGCAGAGGCAGTGGATGAGAGCTTCGCGGAGGTGGAGGAGGACTTCGTGGTGGCAGAGGAGGACTTCTTAGCAATGAAGGAGGAGGATGAGGAGGTGGCTGAGGAGGAGGATGAGGAGTAGGAGGCGGCGGTGATAGTAAGATAAGGCTTCCATGAGAGCATGAGTGGTGCGAAGGAAGGAGAAGACTGTTATGATTTATTTATAAAACCGGTGGAAGCATTTATCAGTGCTAGCTAAAATGTGATGATAAAGGTATGTTTTATCAACGCTAAATTAAAAGGTACTCATAAAACATACTTTTATCTGAACTTTTTTAGCACTGATAAAGATAGTCCTTCATCAACGCTCATAAAGTGCAGATAAAAAGTATCTTTATCAGCGCTAAAATATTAGCACTTATAAAGACACCATTTATGAGAGCTTTTTTAGATCTAATAAAGGCCTATATTTATCAGCACTAAAAAAGCGCTGATAAAACTATATTGATAAAAAATTATTTACATTTTTTTATATATTTATAAAATTACATGTATAATAAAAATATAATTTTATTGATAAAAATAACTATAAGTAACTATATATTTCTTTATATTTTTATATTTATTTATAATGATTAATTTATAAAAAATATATTTATTATATTTGTAATTACATATATTTAGAATATTTATTATTAATATATATATGTATTTATTTATAACTATAAATATAAAAATTTGTATTTATTTTTCAATATTTGTATATATTTATAAATATATTTATTTAATTATATATAACTGTATATATAAAAATAATAAATATATTTTTTATAAATTTATAATTTTTTAAATAAGTAAATATTTATTTTTATTTATAACTAATATATATTTATATTTATATTTATATTATAGGTAATTAATAGTTATTTATTTTTTTAATTAAAAATTATAATAAGCCAATAATTATTTATAGTTGTAAATATATATATATATATATATAAGTATTTAAATAATTATAAAATCATAACAGATATATTTACAATTTTATAGATTTATAATATAATATATTTATTATAATTATTTAAATATTTAAATATACCAACATTTATTTAGAATATAATTATAACTAATTGTATTTATTTGTTCATATTTTTATATAAATTTATATATTTAATATATTTATTATAATTATTTAGTTATTTAAATATATCTATATATTTATTTAGGAATTATAATTATAACAATTTGAATTTAGTTATAAATATTTTTATATACATATAAATATATTTATTTAATTATATATTTATAAATTTATATGTACTATAATAAATGTATTTATTATAATTTTATAATATATATATTTTTATTTATAATAATAATTAACTATAAATAAATATATTTATAAATAATTGTATATAATTATAAATATATATATATATATATATAATTATAATATATGTATTTATTGTAATTTTATAATTTTTTAAATATATATATAGTTATAATTATAATTACAAATACATATTTTTAAAAATTATTTATATATCATTAAAATTTAATAATTATAAATATATTAAATATATTTATTATTAAATATATTTAATGTAATTTTATAAGTATTTTTTAGAACATAATATTCGTATGGGTAACACGAATTACTCATATACATATATAATAAAAAATGATCCATCACATATATGGACAACATGAATAATATGAAGTGTGTAACATATAAATGAACATTCTTGATGACACATAACCTATATGAAGGCATGACCAATATATTTATTGACCAAATTCATTGAAAATACATATATATTTAATAATTATAATTATAAATATATATATTTTTAAATTATTTATATATATTAATTATAAATATATATATTTTTAAAATATTTATATATATTAATTATAAATATATATATATTTTTAAATTATTTATATATATTAATTATAAATATATTAAATATATTAAATATAATAAATTTAATAAACATAATAAACATAATAAATCTAATATATCTAATTATTCGAATAATTCAAATAAATCAAATAAAAATCTAATAAATCTAATAAATCTATAATAAATTATAATAAATCTCAAAAATATATTTATTATTTCATTAAATTTATTATAATATTATAATTATTTAAATATATATATATTTTTTAATTTAATTATAATCTTAGAAATACTTTTTCTAAAATATATATATATATATATATTTGAATTAATAAAAAATAAATATTAATTATACACATGAATTTTTCATTTAATGTCTACAAATAAAAAAATATTTTTTAAAATAAATATAATAATTTTATATAAATTAGTAATAATATTTAATAAAAACTTTCATCAACACTATGAAAAGCACTGATAAAACGTACATCTTTATTAGTTCTTTTCTTCTCACTAATAAAGGGTACATTTGTTTGCTCTTTTAGATAGCAGTTATAAAATTCACCCCTTTATTAGTGCTTTCTTCTTAGCACTAATAAAACGAGGCACTTTCTTTGCAATGTTCTGTGGTAGTGTAGCCATTATTGAGTTTTTTATTATTCCCATCATATTTATAAATTCACCTAGAGTATTTATGGATCATATGAATAGATTTTCCTACGAATATTTTATAGAATTTGTAGCTAAATTTATTAATGATATTCAGATATATTCTAAATGATATTTGGATCATAATACATATCAATGTTAAATTATAGCCTGAATGGCCCGAAGGCCTTATTTTTTATTTTATTAAGGATAATCCCCCTTTTAAGGGTTGAAGGGGAACCCGTACATGACCCATAGGCACAAGGCCTGACAAACCCGCAATACTTGACCCAAAGGCCTAGAGGCATACCATGCCCAATACATGACCCGTAGTCCCAACCGACTTGAACTAGCCCTCCCCAGCTTCTACTTTATTGATCACCTAGCTCCCCACCATGAATTTTTGATTGACTAGATTTTCCCCATACAAAGTTGCACAGTGCCTGGTCCCGATGGCGGCTGTCATACCCTCTCATTCTTCCAATCCGGTTAGCTCTGCTTCTGGTGGATGCTACTCTTTTTGCTCTGATCCTCTTTTGGGGCATGTTCTGTGTGAACTGGGATACTCCATGGTCTACGTGTCCTGAAGGCCCTGTGGCCCGAAGGCCTTTGATGACCCGAAGGCCTACCGTCATAAAATAGTGACTTTTTTATTTATAGTCATGTTTCATTGAAGGAACATGGTTGTGTTTTGATGCAAGATGATTGGGTAATTGTATATGTGTCATGAAAGTTCAAACTACATGTTTAGAATTATTCAATACAAAACCATTATCAAGTAATAGTAGTTTTTTTGTTAAAATTATTGATACATTTTTATAAGGGCAGAAATGTGATATACAGACTAATCATAAAATCATGAAATATATATTTACTCAAAAGGATTTAGAAATTGGTGAAAATATGGTTGTAATTAATAAAGTATTATGATTGTATGATTCACTATCATCGAGGTAAATCAAACATGGTAGAGGATGTGCTGATTCAATGGTATAATTTATCATTAACCATTCTTTTTTTGTAACCAAATCAAATAGTTAATGATTTTATAAATCTATATTTAAATTTTATGTATATGAAAACACGTTTATGTTTTGATCAAATAAAAATATAGTCATCATTGTTAGAAATAATTAATTATTCCCAAAAATAAGACTATGGTATGAAATAATGGATATAATTTTTTAAAGAAGTAATGGTTTAGGAGTTTAACATTGAAAAAGAAGGTGTTATAATTCTTGGAAGGAGGATATATATACAAATTGATTTTTAGTTGTGGAAATAATAATTGAGTGAGGCTCATAAATATTTATTTTCAACTTAGTATTATTGATATGTGTTGATACCATTAGGGAAATTATTGGTGGAATAGAATGAAGACATACATTACATATTTTAACTTGAAATTTTTGGCATTACAATTGGTTAAAGATAAATAACACTACCAAAATGAATGGTTCAGTCATTTCCAATTCCTAAATTGAAATTAGATAATGTAACCATGCATTTCATTCTGGTATTATAAAATACATATCGAGGTAATAATACGATTTTTTTTATTATTGATCGTTTGAAAAAATATGTGAATTTTCTTTTTCTTTGATATAATATGCCTTTGTATTTGATTTCTAAATTCTATCTTAAAGAGATAATAAAGTCACAAGGTGTCCTTATCTCTATTTTATCTAATCATAATCCCATATTTAAATCTTATTTTTTAAAATAAAATCAAAAGTCATCGGTGCCGGATTAAGTTTCAGTATAGGTATTCACCCTCAAAATAATTGATAATTAGTGCATAAAATTCATAAATTGGGGGATATTCTTTATTCTTTTTCATTGAATTATTAATATAATTACCCCTACAATATTCAACCCATAATTACCTTATTTATAACAAGTGTTTCAATTTCTTTCATTTCAAGGAATATTTTGGTAATGTTTTTTAGATTATTTCAATATAATGTTGGAATTTTCATATAGTGTCCATTTTTTCCATAAGAGAAGTTCCTTATAAACACAAACTTTATTCATTCAAGGTAACTCTCAAAACTATAACTCTATAATTATAAATTTTTTAACACGTCCTTAAGCTCTATAAAAACTATTTTCAAAAACAAGGGATGATAAAAAAGTATAATTAAGGGGAATAAAATAAAATAAACTTGTTAGTCCATTTGTAAACTAGAAAAATCCATAATAATGTTTTAATTTTTCAAAATAGACATATGATCTCAAATATATGTTAATATTTCCATTAACATAACATAATTTATTAATATATAGTAACAAATTTTTTATTCATTAATAAAGGGAAAATTATTATAATAGGGGTTTCTTAGAAAATAAGAAAACTCATGAATACCATTCTATGAAAAATAATATTTTCAGCTTTATATAAAAAAGTCATGAGAATTCCTTAATACCATGTGCTCATTTTTTTACCATTTGAAATCAACTGTTTTATTTTATAACCCATTGTAAAAAAATTTATTTTGATACCTTGGCACATTATCCTTACATTAACCCTTACAAAATCACTTACAAGTGAACATACTGACTAGGTAGTTCACTTATCTCTTAGGAGTAACCTGTCATCAGTAAACTCTATCACTTTACCCTATGCACTGAAGAAAAATATCAAACCCACCTCTCAATAGAGCTATTTTCGGCTCACCTGTCATTTATATAAAATTTACATGTACCATAGTATTAATCAAACACATATACATTTTATTATAATTATAAAAAAATATGAATTTAATTTCAAGTCTATAATAAATAACACTTTTATATATCTAATAATGATGATAAAAATATTTTTTCCCTTTTAAAAACATATTAAAAGTAAAAATTATATATATATCAAGAAAAATATATTTTATAAATAGCCATGTAATATTTTTGAGTAATATAAATAATTATTAATGGATATGATGGTGGGAAAAATCTTTGATGTCGTATATGTTAAAAAACATTATTTTAATACATTCATAAAAATTTCAAAATAACGTATACATTAAATATTTAGAAGAATCTTTTTCAAAATGTTAAAAATAAATTAAAAAGTAGTTGGATTGTAATTTTAAAAATAAATATTTTTATAAATAAAATGATTCATATAAAATTATTATGATCATGGATGTGAAGGAGACATATTTGAAATTAATAATTTAAAATAATATTTTAAAGAAAAACCATTTACCTTATGTCTTTTCTACCATCATACGTTCTCTTAATCATGAATAATAAAATCATATTTGTTTTACAATTGATTAATAAAATATTTAATGTAATTTAAATTATTATTATTCCTTTTATTTTAATTTTTACCATAAATTATTTAATTACTAAAATGGTTAAGTATATGTTTGATGTTTTGGGTTTGTTCAGTTCATAACCTAAAAACAACATTAGTGTATTTACTATGGTTAAAGGAGTTAAGGTTCCATTAACTATGAAATATTAAACATGTTATATTTATCATGTTTTTAAATTAAATACTATTTTAAAATCAACCATGTAAGTTTCTCATGAAAAAGGAATCATGTCTTTTCCTGGAGACATTAATCCATACACACGCATGAATAAAAATTTTTATACTTAGTAGAAAAGAAATAAATTATAAAATATATTAATTTAACATAATTTTAAATATTTTATAAATGTTATATTTATTCCATATTTCCATCCTCATGAAAAAACATATGAGGTGGTAATGAAAAACGAATCTTATCTCTTCATTGAGGTGGTATTCTACACATTTTCACGAGTGACAGTATAAATCTCCAATGGATAGAAAGTGTATGATAGTTGGTAATATATTATATTTAATGAAAAATAATAATGTAATAAAAGTGAAATATATTAATTATTTCAATATTTTTAACCATCTATGTGATTCAGTGATGTAAAATGAAACACATTGTTGAGGTTCTAGTCCACATGTATGTAAAAGTGATGTTTTCATTAACCATAGGCCATAAAAGAGACAAAAAAGAGTTTTCTTATCAATATACTAAAATTTAAGTATATATAATATATTTAAATATTTATGTTATAGTTTTTAGAACTTATTTTATGGAGGCTGAAAAAGAAATAATAATTAAATAGGATTGTCAGGACTTATACCTCCTCCTTAGATATCTTCCATTTTCTTTCATGGTAATCCTTCTTGGATGGAAATTTTGAGAAAACTAAGACCTATAGGATGTGGAGAGGGATTTTGGAATGGTTTTTTTGAAAGGTATTTGTAGATATATAAGGATCAATTCGAGTAAAGAATATGAGATATGGGTACCCTTTAATACGTGACGGTAGTGGCACACTTGAAATTTTTCAATGTTTTAAAATATGATTATTTTTTATTTATGTGAAAGTGGCTAAAAATGTCCAATATACAATGTAATGTGATAAGGTTATAAATATAATTTTAAATTTTAAATTAAGATATTATTTTTTATCCTTTTCACATAGGTTTTACCTTAATGAGACTATATTAATATCTTAACCTTTATAGAGATGATATAGTTTTACCACAGCTAATGTTCATAATGACCAAAAATGAATTTTTCCACATTACCAAATTTAATAAAATTTATTACAACTATAAAATCTATTTTTCATGTTTCAATTTTCATAAGTTAGATAATTTAATTTTAACATAAAAATGAAAACTGTAATGAAAACCATTTTTTTAAAATGCCCATTTTAAGTATAAAATGATTTAATAAATATTCAAATATAATGTTGATTATTATAAAAATTTATTTTTATTTTAAAATTAGAATAATTTTAATTTTAATATAATAAAAAAATCATGACTTTTAAAAAACTTGTAAAAAATAAAAAATTTAATAAACGTCTTTATTTTTCTCTATTACCCCACAATTCAATATTTTTCGAAAAATATCAAAAATTCACTTTAAGATAAATTTTATATGATGATATCGAAATTAATTCCATATAACTAAGTTAAATTTATAAAATAAAATAAAAAGATAACTTTTGAATAAAACCGTGCAATACATGAAAAAACAATTTAACGAAATAAAAGTATTCCTTTTTTAGATTAATATAAATTCATATATAAAATATAGATGAATATGAATATATAAAATTAATACATATAAATAGTAAGATTTATTTATTTCTATTATTTCATGGGTTTTGAAAATTTTCCTCCTTTATGAAAGTATTTCCTTTTAATTTTATTCATTACATAAAAAAGTAAAGGTATTTTTCCTTTATTGATTTTTTCAATTCCCATGTATTTTCCTGAATTATATTATTTTTCAATAAAACTGTAACTTTGTGAATAAAATTAAATATTTTTAAATTATCATTGTGATCCAAATTTTTAACTGTATTTACTTATTAAGAGATATTCTTCTCTAACATTACACCTTTAAGTCTCAGAACATGATATGAATCAGTTAAGAACATTTGTAGAAAAGTAACATGAAAAACATCATGTAACTGAGAAAAAATTATAGGTAATACTACCCAATATAAAACTGATCCTTCTTTCTCTATAATTTCATCGGTTTCAATAAAGTTTTCTATGAAAAGTATTTTTTTCAAAATAATTACACCTTTCCAAGGAGATATTACAAGAAATTCATTATCATATACCTCATATAAATGGTATTTCCACCAATTATATTCTTAACTATATTTATTTCACTGTGATTTCCTCATATATTGCTTAATCATCATCACATTCTCAACTATCTATTCAACCAATTCTATTTCGAATAATTTCCTCTCAATAATTTCATCCCAACTTCTTGGTGTATAACACTGTTTTTCATATAATGCAGCAAAAATATACATCTGTACATTAGAATAAAAATTAAAATTATAATAAGATTCAACTAAATGTTAATGAAGATCTAAATAATACTACTAATAAAATGAGAAATCACAAATAATATCCCTTGATGTTTGGATTTCACACACATATTTTCCATCAAATTAATATAAGAAATTCAAGTGAAATTTAATTCAGTGCCCATGAAATTCTAAAGTACTTTTAAAAATTTTATGTAAAACTGGGATCATAAATAAATGAAACAAATATGGGAACTCCATGTAACTAGAATATATTTTTATAATAAAGTATTTAAATGAAAACCAAATATATAGTATCTCGAGTAGTAAAAAATGCATAGATTTAATCCAATGATAAAAAATATCCCATATCACATTAATACCTTGATATTTTTTTGGTTACCAAACTAAAGAATCCATGGATATATTATCCCATTCCAATTAAACAAATGTTAAAGGCGTAAGCGTCTCCTTTGGTAACTATTTTTTAGCTTTAACTTTCTAAAAAATCCAAAATTTCATTGTAAAATCAATATTATATTCTTATATATATGCCCATCAGCTATATTACTAAATGTATTTATACATAATTACACTACCTAGATGAATAGAAAATAGATATCTATACTCTTCAGTAAGAAATTACTTGTTCAACTAAGAATCACATGGCAATCACAACCAATTTCCCAAACTAACAATAACTTTTTTCAATATTAATTTTATCCAATTTACGTTCCATAAAAATTTTGTACCTTTACTTATAAGTTATGATCTCCATCTAAGAATTTTAAATAATTTATTCCAAGGATGATTGTACTAACACTTGAACCAAAAGGGAGGGAGGTCATACACACACAATTTATAGTCCAACATTAAATGGATCATTAATAAAAGTATCATATCCCAATCATAGAATAGTTAATGATACATTATCTTTTCTACTCAAGATATAATATACCAAATGGGATTTTCCTCGATGATAATGAATCATGAAGTCATAATCCACTATCAGTTATAATCATCTTCTCTACCTCATGATCAACTCTATTTGAGTAATTATATACTTTAAACTTTTACAATCAGAATATATTTCCTATTTTTCCCATATAAATCATTCCTATAAATATTTAAATAAAAACCCACCACTAAAAAGTATAGATCATGTGTGAGGTAATTTTATTCATGTATTTTAATTTTCGTGAAACATAATTAATTAACTGATCATTGTGGATTAAGAAAAAAATAAGTCATTTCAAAGAAGAATCACTATAAATAACAAATTCACCATTTCTTATTGGAATGGAAGACGCTAATTAATCAACCAATCTTCTTTTCAACTCCTAGAAATAATCATCATGTTACCCTATCAAGTGAATGGAACTCATTTTCTAGTTAACATAGTTACTGGGGTAGATAATTGTGATTTTTTTGACAAACCATCTATAATAATCAGTTAATAAAGGAATTAACCCTATCACATTGACATTTTTGGGGCTTATTTATTCTTTCAATAATTTAGTTTTAATTTGATCAATAGTTAGTCCATATTTAGAAACAGTATTCCCCCAAAAAATAAATCACTTGTAAAATAATAAAACATTTACTAAATTTCCCTAAAATATCTTTTCATTCAAAATCTAGAGCAAAAATTCTTAATTTTTTTCAAGTTCCTCATAAATATCATAATAATCCAAAATTCCATAAATAAAAATCACAAAAAATATATCCAAATACTCATTGAAAACTCTATTAAATATATTTGAAAACATAATAGGTGTTTTTGTTAAGCCAAATTGAATAATCAAAAACTCATAATGACTATAATAAGTACAAAACCTCATCCTCATAATTTCATTCACCATCACCTTTAGCTAGTGATACCTAGACATATGATCATTATTTGAAAAATAATGAGCACCCCAAATTTAATCAAACATGTCATCAATATAATGAAATATATACTTTTTCTTATCAATGATGTTATTAACTACACTATATTTAATTTAATGTCCCATATAACCATATCTATTTTTAAAAAATATAACATGAGAACCCCATAGAGAAATGATCGGTTTAATAAAACCATTTTCATGAAAATCCTATAACATCATTTTCAAATCTAGCATTTCAGTAGAATCCATTAGATAATGAGGTTTTGATAATGAATTTTCATAAAAATATATTTCAAAAATTAAATCAACATCTGAATCATGAATAATAACATTATAACCATTAAAACATATATCCATATATTCATTAATTATTGGAAAATCAGTAATTCTAATTGTTTATTTCTTTTCAAAAATATATTAAAGATAACATTCACTTCCATATTTTATCAATTTCATGGCATCATGATATGTAATTAAAGGTATGAATTTATTCTTATGTAAAAATGAAAAAACATTCAAAAAATAAACTTCTTTGACTATGCAATATATGTTATCATGATTAACAGAAATACATTCCATGACCAAAATAACATCAAACTCTATAATGGGAAAGAGAAAAATATTTTTAAAAATAACTTTTCCACAGATGATAATAGGAAGATTTATATAAATTCTAATTTTTTTTAATACTCCTAGTAGTTTTTATTAATAGTTATGAAATCATTTCTTGAGATAGTATTTCAATTAAATATAAAATTTCCAGGAATTAAATAATTGTTTGATCTTTAATTAAATAAGAAAATGTTGTAATCTGAATAAATAAGTATTTTTCATGTCACTAATTATTTAGAGGGTCCCATAACTATCACTATGTTTGTTAAATACTTTTTTTCACAATTACATTTCAAATCGGGATTATTATGAGCATGAGTAACTATATTTGGGCATGAATTATCATTATGTCCCTACTCATTGAAACTAAAAAAAAATTCATAACATATTTTCATTACCAATATGACCATCGCCATTTCTCTTCACTTTGTACTTAGGACCCATGTTTCAATGATATACACATCAGTACACATCCATGATCTCATAAGAAATTCTATAGAATTCTTATTTCCATGCATACCATAAGAGAATAATTGGATTTTCATTCCTTCATATTTTTCAATGTGTTTTTCCTCATTTACTTACACAAAGATTTCTTCTTAAAATTAATAGTGTAAAAGTACAAAAACTACATATGAACTTTCTCAGCACACCACACATTTTCTTCATATCTTCTAGAATCAAAATTATTCAAAACCATTTGTATAATTGATTTAATCCTATGGAAAATTTACAAATGATACTATCAGGGTCTAGAATTAATTTTTTTAGTTGGCCAATTTTGTAAAATTAGATTAATATGTATAAATATTTTTCTCAAAATTTTTCTTCAAATATATGAATTGATGTTCCATTTTATGTCAAATAACTCTAGGAAAATTCTTTTCAAGGAAGTGATATTTAAATATCATCCATTCCAGGGCATTAATTTACTCTTTTAAATAGTTTTCTTAATCAAAAACCATCATTGATCGGATTCACCATCAAAATATACAATGAAATTGGTTACCTTCTAATGTTCTTAAAATCCCATAACTTTTAATGTCTTTTATAAAATATTAATCAGAAATTTAGATTTCACTATGTCTAAGGATCCCCCAAAATCAAGATACCATTGTTTTGTTAACTGATATATTATAGACATGTTCCTCTTTAAGTAATTTTTTCACTATCATCCACAGGTTCCGCCATTAATAAACTACATCAACTAAGTTATCAATACCACAGACTTCTCTATTTTAATTCTAACCATTTTGGGTTTCTTGTTCATAAATATATTATCCTCTTGATTCCTTTTAACCTTAGATTCCATGTTTCATCTATGGAAAACCCTTATAAATAGGCAATTATTAGATAATGTATCTTGAAAATCATCAAAATATGTATCATGATAATATAACCATGAATTAAAATATATTCATAGTGTTTCTTATTATTCCACAAACCGATAAAGTTATATAAACTATTCAATTGATAAAAATAATAATGACCTATACCTTATTCTACCCATAATTATAATATTTATAACAATGATTTATTATTCCTAAACTTACAGGATATTTTCACTTTAGAGTTTTATAGAATTAGGAAGAAAATTAAATAAAAAAGTGTAAATTTCTATATATTTCAATTTTTTGTGATTATACAAGTTCTTTATAAAGTCACACTTGATTCATTAGAGGTGAATAATATAACTATAACTCTAAAAATAAAAACGTTTCAAATCATTTTAATCACTATGAATAATTATTTTCAAAATATGGGATGACAAAATTAAATCCCATCAATGGATATAAAAGAAAAGAAACTCGTTAGCCTATTTTTAAACCAGAATGATCCATAAGAAAGATTGTATTTTTCATAATAATCATTTTATCTCAAATATTAATTTACTTTTACATGAATGATAATTAATATCTCAATATATTTCATAAATAATTTCATAATAAAAAATGAAGTAAAAATCATAATTATTTTTTTTCTAAGTAAACAATAAATATCATTAATACCTTTCCTTAAAAAATAATATGTTCCCAATTGTTTTTAAAAATGTCATAAACATTCCTTAAGAACATAAGATGATTTTTAAAAAAATTAAATTAAAATATTTATTTTATAATCCATTATAATCATATCATGTATGCATCTTGGGAAATTGTCCTTAAATTAACCATTATAAGAACCCTTAAAATAGAATCACCTAATAAGATAATACCTATATAACTTAGCAGTAACCTATCATCGGTAAACACTATCACTTTACCCAAGGAATTAGACTGATATAATAGGCTCACCTATAATCATATATATTTTTAGACAACCCATCATTCATATTTTAGCAACCTTGGATTTTCATATATAAATATTATATCTTTTTAAATGAATATTCATCATGTAAAATTATAATCCATTCCTAATCCATAAATATTTAGTTTATTTAGATACTAGATATATAAATATATTATTTAGGTATATTCTTAATCATTTCTCATAAAGTTATTAACACTTTATACCTTTATTGATGTATCCTACATAAAACCATTCTACATAACTTGGTTAAATGAAACATAAGAAAGGGTGATCATAGATTCTCAGTAAGTGCAAACATGGGATAAATAAATAGAAGATCATATGAAAGTATAAAATAAGCCCAAGAGTATGAGATCATGACCATAACATACAAATTCTAAGCCCAATCTATCAGAGATCATAACTATGATTAATAGCATAAAACTTTATCATTTCAATTGAAATAAATAATATGAGTGATAAATCATTATAAATCAATCAAGAAAAATAATTTCATGTTATAAAAGAGTGTCACCATTATATTTTTAGAAAATATTTCATAATCCAATGTTACCAACAAGGACCAAAAAATCACATTGGACTAGGCCTCAACACGAATCTCCTAATTAGAAGAAAAAAAGAGACCCTTCTCAAATAGTACTCTCAGTTTTACTTTAAGGGGTTCCCTACCACCTCATCCTCTTATTACACATCATCTATAGATTTACTAGGATTCATATTGTATGATTCCAATTTCAATCTCTCTTGTCACATTTTTTTCGGTGCGGTGTGCTCTCCATTTGGCAGTGGCCCGAAATAAGGGTATTATAGTCTTAGAGAAGGTAAATTCTATCTGTTAAAGCCAACATTTTCTCCTACTCTTGTCTAGTTTCGTATTCCCATTCTCCTATCACTACTCATTGTATCAAGATTTTTACTCAGATGTTTTGAGATTTGTTGTTCAATCCTTTAATAGTGTTCTAAGAGGTGTATCCCCACTGTTTTTACTCCTTCCCTTGGGTTCCTACTATAATTTATTTTCATTGTGGTTGGTGGTTATTTTCATTGTTTTTTTAGCTTTATTTCTTGGTGACGAGTTTTCTGTGAATTGAATAATGGTCCATTATTTTTTTAGTTTTTTTTGGGAGAACGATGTTAGTCCTCTTCCTCAATTATTTGGATGATGTCTCATTTTTTGTGCTGAATATTCACATTATAATGAACATTGATATATTTTTGTTTCATCCTAAATGATATTGGTTTATTTCTTTTAATATTTGTAAAATGTGTTCATTTCAACATGAAAGTGGCCATATTTTGAGATTTTCAGTTCCATCAGTTTTCTTGTTTCTATTTAGAAATAATCAATTTGGATTTCGATAGTTACTCGCCTATGATGTGGGTGATCATGATAGTCCTGCACATCAAGATACATGTCATGAGGCATGTGAGGAGACTTTGTGGTATTTATGAAATAAATGTAAAATGTTTTAGTTGAATATTGTAACTAGATGTCAAAGCTTAGTTCTCTTCAAACTCTTCCATGGATTCCTATTATTAACTCCCAGAACATGTCATCACAGTGAAGTGTTAGTAACTAAGGATTCTGGAGGTTTTTTTGAGTGGTTGATGTTCTTGAAGGGGGTGAGACCAGAATAGTCTTCTCTCATTCCATTAGGGAACTAATCATGTTCTTCTCAATAAAAACACAAAAATTATTAATAAAATCCCCTTTTCAATGAATAAATGTATTATTAAGTAATGTAATTATAGAAAATACCTATACTACATTGGTTATTTTAATATTATATCCTTTAATATTTAAAATAACATTATGAATCACAACCATTGATAATATAGTCATTCTATAATGACCATTAATATTAGTAAATATTAAGGGTTATGATAAAGTCCAACTGATACAAAAAAGGATGTGATCTTCTCAACATGTAGGATTATACCATATAAATCCCATTTTGAAAGATTCAAACATAGATAGTGTCATTGATATTTCCCCTTGACCATCCACAAGATTATATTCAACAAATTAGGCATGTGAAACCCCATTTATGGTAGATGGTCAAGCTCATCGAGATCACAACCCAAACCTTATTAGATGAACAACCATAATAAAATATCACCACCACACACATTTCCCTTAGGGAATTAATTGGTGTAATAAAGGGTTTTGTATCTAGAGACTAATAATATAATTTTTATTTCTATGAATAAATTAATGATTACTCTTATCTTTTATTATTAATTTATAATCATTAAAAAACATGTTTGATAAAAATTATATTTTAATACGACCAAACATAAATACTATTTTTGGGAATTATATAATTACAATCAAGAATCACTTTTTTATTAATTAAAGAATTTTCATAATAAATTCTATTTTAAAAATATTATTATCCAATAATATTTATCAAATATAAACGATAATATAATTATTTTAATTAAGATGTAATTATTACAAGGTTCGTAAAACTGTTATAAAAAACCCAATTATTTTTCAATAAATTTTTTTTATTTAAATGTTAAAATTATAATTTTTAGATAATTATTTTGGTAAAAATATATTATTTTCTTAATGAAAACATTGAAATTATAAAAGGGAGAAATTTTCATAATTTTCTAAGAGAGTCTAGTTTTTGGTTAAAAATAAAATATGGAATAATTGTATAGTATATATTTTATCATAATAAATGCATATAATTGATGTAATAAATACTATAAAGAGTATAAATGATCAAAATTATGTTCCTGATTTAAAATATTTTTGTTTCTAATGTTATTTTATTAATTTTATGAACCCTAAATGAACCCTCCAAAACAAAAATTGTATTATAATTTGTTAAAACTAACTCCTTATGAAGATGAATTAGTTATACATCCCCAAGGGTATTATTTTAAGTGTTATGATCATAGACATTCAATAATTTGAAAACCGAACCTATTTGGTAGATACCAGGGGAAAACATGGAATTGTTTCTCATTTTGATTATTTTATTATATAGATTCCAAAGAATAAGTTTAGAAATTAATAATGAATTGCCCAATCTTTTACAATAAATACCCACATAACCTTCAAATCTGCTTCAAAAAATATATTTGGATCATAAATTTTCTCTGGCCCACCTTCTATGGAGAAAATTCATTTTTCCCCCAAGTTCTTAAGAAACTCTTACCATGATTTTAAAAGCACCCCTCAAGCTAAGGGATCCTCTCATCCTTATCTTTATTAAATAACTTATTTATATCATTACTTATGATTCCAAATTTCTATGGTTTTAAAATAATTTTATAAAATCCTATTACTATGGATGTGATTTACTTATAATGGGATATTCCCTTTCACACTCCCAAATAAATTTCTATAATTATTTTTGTACACCCATTCTGTTTCCGAAATTATCCTATGATTTTTTCATGAAAGAATTTATGTAGTCAATATCCAACCAAATTTTCGCTTAAGGTTATTCACAGATAAATAAATATCTTTCATTTATTTATGGATTCCATTTATTTAAACCATACACTTTAATCGTGTGATTAAATTTCATAAATGTTGTTCTTATGTTGTATGATCTATGAGGAACACATACACATGTATATGATATAAATGTTATGGGTGGAACATGAATTATATCCCTCCAATTAATTGGGTAATATATTTATCTCATGAGATAACTTGTATGGTACAAGGGAGGCTATCCTAATCACGATATTTAATGACTTTCCAATGGTTATCCATGACATATGTTTATTTTTTCATGTTTTATGTTATTTCCACATTCTTATACAGCTCTGATTTTATCATGTTATATCGTGACTCATTGTTCATGATTATGATTATCGCCCATTTTATGTCATATGGAAATGTCTCATGACTCACACATATTACTTTCTTCATGTTATTCTTTGATTATTCTATTTCTGGGATTAATCTGTCACCCCTTTATCATGTATCTCCTCATGTTATCCTATAAAGACCCCAACCCTTCATACCTAAATATCACATCCTATTATATGAATATTTATTACATTTCCCAAATACACACCCATGTAATGTATAGGTTTAGTATCCTTTTAAATATGGATACATAAATGACTACTTTATTAGTGAACTAAAACATATCCCCACTAACTTCTTCATAATTAGAACCCTTCTTAAACATATCATAAATAATACCTTTATTTGTACCCATGGAAAAGAAAACATAAGGGTGATAATAGATTCTCATTTAGGGAAATTATGGAGATAAGTAAATATTACATTATCATAAGTTTATGTGAACATGATCATAACATTTAAAAACTACACTGTACATAGAGAATAACATAATCTTGAGTCATGGCATAAGGATGTAAAAGTTCATAAGACATGAATCATATAAGAATCAAAAAAAAATACATGAGACTATAAAATATGAATAATACATGTAATAATAAAATACATATTATATTAAAACATTTTGAACATGTTTAAATAAATATTTTCTAACTCAGTAAGTTAAGGACATGAAGTTGGGCCCTCGCATAAACATATGGACATGAAATAATCTTCATTCATAAACTTATAGATGAGAAATCAGGTCTATACAAAACATTGTAGTCATGAAATAAGGTCCCTTCGTACCATAATAGACATTAAATCTATACCATTCATAATATTGTGAACACGAATTGAGGTTCATGCATAACATAATTAACTCATGATTTCTCCATCATTACTCATAACATTGGAGGGAGTTATTGCTCCCACCCTTATATTATTAAAATCATAAATATGTGTTCCACAAGATCACAAAACATTAATCATATCATAACCCATGAAAATAAGTAGTTTCTATATACATTTCATCATATCAAAACCTATAGGAAAGAAATAGGTTTCATAAAAATTTCGTCATTTCATAAGTCGTGGAAAAAGAAGATGGTTTTCAACGAATATCATCATGGTACAACTCATTTTAAATAAATGGTTTTCATAAAATTCTAGTCAAAATAATAATATACCAATCAATGAAATAATAATAATTTTACCCATTGAACATATCCCTAGTAAAATATATGTAACGTCAAATACGGTCATCTTATATGGAAAATGATTTCAAAACTTATTTCATGAGAAAAATATTCATTCCACTATGAAAAAATAATTTAAAACAAAAAACATTCTTAAAAACATTTTCATTTTATATAACTACATAAACATATAAATTAATCTTTAAACATCATTTAAAAAAATTCTACAGGAAAATGACCTTTCCACTGTGAAAATCACCTTATTTAAAATGAAAATTTTCAAAATATTTTAAAAATAATTTTTTTTGAAAATTAAATTTTAAGTATATAAAATATTATCTAAAACATCGATTTTTCAAGATAGATTGAATTTCTATTCACATTATACATGTTTACACAAATATTCATTCCATATTTTCAGTTCAAGCCAAACAAGCCTTGTTTGGAAAACAACCAGAAGATTTTATTTAAAAAATAAATAAAATTATGGGTTTAAATGGATTCAATAAATCATTTGTATTATGTTAAAAATAATTTTTTTTAACATTTTTTGGAAAACATGGTTTTGGAAGAAAAATAAATTTTGACTAAAAAGAGAAATAAAATTGTTCTTTCGTTCAATATTTTTTCTGAACTACTGAGTACATAATGAGAGGAAAATAAAAGGAAGATTTATATTCTCATAAAATTTACATAGGATAATAAAATTCATGATAATTATTTAGTTTTAGATCAAAATATTTAATATTTTAGTACATAACTATAAATAATCTTACCAAGAGATTAGATTGTAAAATTAAATCACTACCACATTAGTAACATTTAAATCACAATACACATGAAATAATAACTTTAAAAAAAATAGATATTTTTAAAATATATAAATTTACTATATAACATGTAAAATGCGTGGTATATACACCTTATAAAAGAATATATTTTCATAACATGACTAATGTCCCAAAGAAGGAAAATTGAGACCGAATTCCCTTATCACTTTGGTAACTATTGAACTATAAATTACATGAAATATATATCCTAAAATGTATTTTTAAATCACCAAAATATTCATGATGATAATAATAATATAAATTAATGGGAATTATAAACACACACAAAAGTAATAAGTGGTGAATTTGGTATCTATCTCATAGATATAAAAAGTGATATGAAAATACCTTACTGATTTGGAATAATTTGAATAGTAATCCCCATTAATGAATAAAAACAAGTGAAACATTATATATCATGAAAATAATGGTTTCATGACATAACCTATAAAATTGGTATTATATACATTACTAATAATAAATGAGTGAGTAATATAGCATAAGTCTCCCAAAAATAAAAGTGAGACTAGAAATCCTTAACCTTAATTCTCAACTTACTTTGTACACCTTCTAACCACCTATATAAAAATTATATTTTCATTATACATATTTTCTAGAATCTCTTGAAAATTTATAATATCATATATTATCCCCTTATAACATTTCAACACCCTTTTGTTAATATTTATTTTACGAAATCAACTTCTCTACAAGTTAATTATTTCATTTTTCATGAATGATTTCGTTAGTAGTTTTAGTCCTTCTACATTGACCATCATTAAATAATATCAATAATTTAAATCATTTTATTATTATCATATTATATATACATATATATTACTCCATAAAAATTAGAGATATCGCAATGAAATAAATTTTTCATGGGGATGATAGGTCATACGTACACATGACTATTGTTTTCATTTTTCAAAAAATATAATGAAAGAAAAGTAAAATATTATTTAAATTTACATGGTATTTATGATGTCATATATATCACATATATTAATCAACCTAATCTTTATTACCTCCCATATAAATCATTAATGAGAATGAATCACATCGCTTCGTGAGGTAGCAGTCCGCTATAAACATGAGCAACGCTAGTGAATCCCCCATAGAATATAAAGTAAAATAAGTATATGTGATATTATATATCCAAAAGATAAATATGTTAAAATAATATATATATATATATTAAAATCAATATTATATCAAATTTTCTGATGTGATCCTGGAAAATCAATTATGTTAGTTCCCGATGTGGTAGTCTGTTGTACACATGATCAAAAGTTTCATTTCACATTTGAGGAAAATGTATTTGGATATTGGTGATTGCATAAATATATAAAATTATTACTATATTTAATATACTTATGTAACTATATAATCATATTTTAATGATAATTTAAGGAGGTAGAAGGTGAAATAAAATGATAGATCACGGTGAAGAGCTTTCCCTCATCTTCAGAGAGCCTCTTTAGGTTTACACCTATATCGTTTTTAAGAGGGTTTTATAATCAAACCAAGGACTATAGGATGTTTAAATGGAAGTGGTGGAATTTCCCTTTAGGTATTTAAAAAAATAAAGGGATCTTGAAATGTGTATAGGTGATGGGGGAGGAGGTCCTTTTATAATTGGGGAAAAGAACCCACATGGAACCTACTAGGAAATTTCCCAATAGACTCCCAAATGATAAAGCAATTACCAAGAAAAAAAGTTTAAAATTTACCATATATTCTAACTTTATATATAATATTCTCTATATATGACCATACAATAGGTTTTAAACAATTTTCAATTGTAATATTACCCTTATCTTTTTAGTTTAACCCCTAGTAAACCTGTTTTAACCTTAATCGGGTTAAATAATTTTAACTATTTTCACTTTTCATTGTAGTCAAAAATTATGTTAACCTTATTAGATAATATTAATTATTCTAATAAAAAAAATATGGAATCCATTTTCCCTAATTCAAGTCACACAATTGAAAAATTTTAATTCAAAGTTAACCCATATACTAGATGAAAAAGCGGTTTTGCAAAGAAATAATTATCATTAACACAGAACATTTGAATATGAAAAATAATTATGAAATTGATTCTAATGTGAAAAAATGGATTTATAAATTTATAATTGAACTAATTTTACTTTTAAAACAATTTTTTTTGTGATTTTAAATTCCTTAAAATAAATGACAATTCATAATAATAACAAGTATTTTTCACTATTTATTGGAAAAAATATTTTATGATGATTCTCAAAATATAACCTAAATAAAAATTTGATATCTTGAATCTAAAAATTATTTTCTGTTATTTAATTCAATTTTATAAAAATTAAAAAATATTAACTTTAAATTATGTTTTTAAAATGCAATAAAGCTAGTTTTTAGAAATAATATATTTTTAATTGTAAAATTGAATTTTTTATTATCTTATACTAAGAAAACACATAAGATGACTGTTAAAACATTTTATTGAATATATATTTTATAAATTTCATTATCATTATTCATAAAATATTACTTATTGAATTTATTGAGATAAAACATGTTTGTGTGCGTGAAAATAGAATTTCTAAGAAAGATTTAATTTATTTTCCATTGGTCATTATTTTCATTTATAGTCAATTGATAATCAAAGTATAAATTTTAAACATTTTTCAAAACTATATGCATTTATAATTTAGTTAATCCAAATCATATCTTCCATTCCAATAGCTAGGCTAAAACTATCACATTAAATAATAATATTTGAATTGTATGTCACATTTTGTTAAAGCTCAATGTTTCATGTAATGAAAGCTAAATTCAGTTTTGCCTGTAACACAAGATAAATTCATTTTTTCATGTAAGCCATGTTATCAATAAAATGTAATTTATTCAAAAAATTATAATTCATAAATACTTGGGGTGTCCCATTCTCCCCCCCAATAAATATTAATTTCTCCCTCGAAAATCATCCTAGGTATCAAAGAGTTTACATTTGATTTTTTTTGAAACCCAAATCAAACAAAAGAATAGTAAAACTTCCATTAAAAAACTTTTCAATACTAAAGGTTACTTAAAATAACACATAACTATGTTTTCACATAAGTATAACATTGGTGGAAAATTAAACATTGAACATAGAGAGAAACTCACTCCCAAGGACTAATAAAGAGTGACAAAGAATGTGCTCAAGAGGAAGTCAATGACCATAAGAATATAAATCCATGATGATGTAAAAGACCTTGGATTCTTTAGAAATAAATCTAGAAGGATAAAATTCTTTGACAAGTAAATTTTCCGAATGTTAAGGGATTATTTTACCACCTAGGGTAATAACATAAGGAAACATACTTACTAGAAAAGTATAATTTCATCCATTAATCAACATTCACTATAATCTATTTCTCCAATCTATAATGACCCATATTTTCAATAAGGTGTGTTTTTTCACCTTAATTTCTTATACTCACTCGGTAAACATACCTTATGACCTAATAAAGGTCTTTAGAGTTTGTATAGCATGTTCAGATATCAGATTTCTTAAAATTGGAAATGAATAGTGGGCCACATAGTTATCACATGGTTAGGGATAACCGTTCGACACAACTTTGCAAGAAACCCAATGCACAGCTATGGACACATGGTTTGTGTAAAACTATGTGAGATGAGGTGCATGACCATGAAAATTTTTTCTGACATTAGATAGTGTCTTTTTTCAAGGTATCCACATGGTTAGTCAAACCATGTGCCTAACCCATGCGATTTGGGTAATTAGATATGGGAGGAAGCACATTTGGCACAATGTTTGGCCAACCATGTGGCTAAACCATGTGACCCAGTTTCTTGGGTTTATTTAACCTTTTAACCCTAATGTAATTTTAAACTCTCACCCCTTTCTACTTTATCATTTTAAACATATTGCCTATATTTTGTCTTCTAGTAATTCTCTCCCATATCATTACATAGGGATCTTAATAAATCCTATATCTAGACTCTAATCATATTTCCATAAAAAAAATAATTGGATCCCTATCAGTGATCTCCCTAATCATATTACTTCATATTACAGTTTTTCTACCAATTTCTTGCTCTATTTTGGTGTGATCTCCTTTTCCCTTTTTTCAGTGCAATTTTCTATTTTTCTATTTTCTTATATTCTTTTTATAATACAAGGTTGACATTGAATGATTAGTCATCCACAGAATAATGGTGGGTGGTATTTAATTTTTCAGTATAAAAGTCAATATTTTTTCCTAGCTTTGTCGATGTGTCGCATGCCAGATATCCCCACGTGTTGAATTAAAAAGTGTTATATCTATTTACATAATTATTCCATGTTAAATTAATCTTTTATACATGTATTAAATTTTTAGATGATGTCCACCATGTTGTCTACCTCCCCTTTGGGTGTGCTAATTAAATTTTGTCATTTATGCAAGTGTTAATTGACTCAAACACCATCTAAGTGTTTGGATTGACCGTGAAATGGATTTTCCTTACATTCATAATTAAAAGGAATATTCTTAATGAGTTTTAATGGAAGGAAAATCCACACTATGTGTTGAATGATTATATATATGGATTATATGAATTGAAATACCCATGGTTAGTTGGGGTTAAATATTTATAAATGGATTAGAGGTGATCCATAATGTTTATTGTTATTATTATTATGAGTATGCCATTGATATTGGATGGTGAAAAATTGTTAAGGGTTCCATTGATCATGGAATTTCATACTCTCTTATGTTAGGTGATGGGTATGATGCTCACACTATTATATATTTAATTGGGTAATGGGAATGTCATTCCATGTTCTATATGATTGAGTGTTCGGAATAATGACTCACCCCACTGTCTCGAGTGATGAGCATGGTGTATTGAATTCATATGATATCTTGGCCTTGTACCCTTGATAGATCCGTTGCATCATCAGACTAGTTATGAAATCCTAGGTTATTCCCTGGGTCTAACACCTAGTATCCATGTATATTCTTGTAAATGTACTCACATATATAGAGAATATATATATAAATTATTATAAATATATATTTATGATTACTAAATATATGGTGACTGATTAGACACATTTTGTATTATGGAAAAGTCGGTAGAGTCATCCATGTGTCATATCATAACCTAAGATTGATAATATGTATTTTTCGATCATTTATTTGTATTCATTTCACATACACATTTTTATGTTATATACACCAGCTAGATTATTTCTAGACATAGTTGGTGGTGTCTTGCTGACTTACTCTCACATGCTACTTCAGCCACCATTGAAACATGAGTAGACATCATGACTACAAGTGTGGACAAGGGAAAGAACCTTGTCTCAGAGTTTTGAGTTATTTTTCTTATAGCATGGAGCATAAGAGATGAAGATTGAGTGTATTCTCATGATTCTAGTAGAGCTGAATTTTGTATTTTTTCTTGATTTTTTATAGGATGATGTATATGCCTAAACTATGTATCATCTGTTTCCCCTTTTTGTGTATCCTCATCACATGACATCATTTGATATTATTTATCTTCTAGATTTTGGAATTAATTTCTTTTTCATATAATTTTATGAATCCAAAGTTGATTTTTATACTTGTTTCTATTGATCCACCAATTATATTATAATTTATCTATTGTATTTTATTTATTATTAATGTTAGGACACTCTTAAATGAGTTTATAGTATTCCCAACATACTTCCTTGGAGCCTCACTACTATTCGTAAACCTCTAGAAAGCTTAGAGTCACACTTGATGCCATATGACCTACTAGCTTGTGGCACAAGTTAAGGGGATACTGGGTTGGGATGTTACAAAGTGGTATTAATGCCTCCTTTTCCTTTTTTATAACTATTTGGGTATTATATAGGATACAAGGATGTAATTAAATTTTGTAATGATCCTATTCCTAGGAGTAGATAACCCACATACTGGGGAATCCCCAATCATCTAAGAAGGGTTGTTGTTTTTATGGTGTTAACTTATTAGAGTTTATATGATTTAACTATTGGGAGATTCACGTGTTTTTATGTTATTAATATTGATATTTTTATTGTTATGGACATAGTTTAACTTTTCCTATTAAGGTAATGAATTAGAATCTTATGCAACATTATGGGAACTTTAGGACTAATATACCATGAATTTTTACATGCCACATCTATTTTTTGGGTTAATTTTCCAGTTTTATATAGTTTAGTGCATTGATTTGCATATATAGAATTGTGATAAAGTTTCTTAGAGGGGTGAATAATCGGTTTAATCAATGTTCATACATCAATTTAAAATTTTTTCCCACTTATATTAGTGATGTAACTTTAATTTTCCAGTTATGGCGTGTTGTGGGTTTTGGACTTACTTGTTCCATGGATTGTAATAATGTTAGTTGATTGGGTTACATTAATATCAAAGCAAATTTATAGAGAAATAACATTTATAAATCCTTAATCATGATTCATGTAACCAAATAATTTTTTAAGACCTATTACATCCTGTCACTCCATGAAAATTTTAGGTTACTATTAAATAATGTGAAATTTTCAATTTATAAGGGTGATGACACTTTTTAAATATGAAATGGAAAAAAATATCTAAGTAGACTATGATATATATATATATATATATTTAAAATAGTATGAAATTAAATGATAGTTATACTTTTAAAAAAGATTTTATCACTAAATGGGATTACAATTGCAATGTAAAGGTTGTTTTACCCTGTACCATTCTATTTAAACTCCATATACCATATCCTTGTTGCCTAATGTGAGAGTTATTAGCAAAAAAGCCTTAGTAGCATGTAGTTGGGGTGTATCTAACATTCTTAAGACCTGTTATGGTTTTCCATTATCATCTAAACATGGATTTTGGGGCAAGAAGAGAGTTATAATCCTTTTCATATGAGAGATATGTATTTATCTAGTTGTGTATCTATATTATTTCAACTATTAAATTATTTTTTCAACTTTGGATTTAGTATTGAAAAATCATACCACTATGATAGCATCGAGTTTTACACTAGGAAGGCAGTGACGATAATGAACCTAAGGTTGTAGGCCTTGAGCTGCTAGTGATACCTCCCATCGTGACACTTATTGAACCTCATACTATTCTTAATATGTGAACTAATGCCCAGTTTTGAGAGGGATTTATTAATATGATTCAATATATGAAAGGTGTTTCTCGACCTTCCCTAACTGTGGAAGAGTTTACTTTGGAGTTCTACCTACAATATCCTACCACCTTATAAGGGATGCATGACCACATGTTATTGAGTCATGGATAGAGGCTTTAATTTTTATATTCGACCATCTAGAGATTCCCCTAGAGAAGAGGGTCAAGTATACTACTTATATACTATACAGTTCTACCAAGGGATGGTGGGATGCCACTACCCAAGTAAACTGACATCCTGGTGTGATATGGACGGACCTTTAGAAATTATTCTATGATTACTTCTTTCCATAGACACTAGGGTCTAACCTGGATAATGAGTTCACGAACCAGAGTTAGGGATCCATGTCTATCCTGAATTATTCTAGTCATTTTACTGATATGTAATAGTTCGCATCGACCATATCATGTTATAAGCTCATGACTTCTAGTTTATCTGAGGATGGGATGGTATAAAACATTCGGTTAATGGTTACCATCTTATCATTGAAAATTAATTGTACAATAGTCAACCATTACCTCATTACTAATCATAATTTGAGGTAATCCAATTGTGTAATCCATGGCAGTTCATCACCCAGACATGGTAGTGGTTCTTCTAGCAGAAAGAAGAATTATTTTGAGGTTTCTCCTAGGGGTAGTAGTAGTGGTCAAGAAAATCATACTGATGGTTTCCTTATATTCCACCATTGTAGGAAGCTAGGACACATGAAACCCTAGTTTATGTGAGATAAAGTTAAGTGTAGAGGTTTCTGAAGGATGGGCATATTCAGTGCCTCTGCATGACTTTTCCACTAGTACCTAGTGAGAGAGGGTCGACACCAACTTCACTTTCTAGAGCGGTACTAGTATTATATCATCAAGAAGGTAGATTTAATACCACCAGACACTCATGACATGGTGCTAGTCTAGGAAGAGGGAATTTGATTCAGGACATACAATACTAGTGGGGGGGGGGGGGCTACTCATGGTAGACTAGTTGTGACTCAGGGTCGCGGTATGGACCAATTACATGCAATGAAACCTATGATGCAAGATCATAACACTAAAATTTATATAGTGTGAGGAACTATTCTAATAACCTCTACATTGTTGTCTTATTTATTTAACATTGGTGCATCATACTCTTTTATATCTAAGACAATTTTTGATAGTTTGGGCCTTATAATAGAGTACATATGTTGAATCATGACACGCTAAACCCCTTTGGGTATCCGATGAGAGAGACTTCACTAATTTAATGATTTTATACTTAGGATAGGTTTAAATCTTTTAGTGTGGAAAAATTTCATCCTCAAAATGATAGGGTTTGATGAAATTATTGGGATAGACTAGTTTGTTCCATATCGAGACCATATTGATTTCTATTGTTGGATGGTGACATTTACATCACCAGAGGGTTATGGATATATCCATAATGGATAACCGTATGTCCATGCATCTTGAGATTGACTGGTGAATTAGGGGTTGAGTATAGTGACCACCCATATTTCTAGTATTTTCATAGATGATTTGGGTTTGTGACCAGCAAATTTATATCCTATGGTGGTTCCTTTCTAGGAAATCTTCCCGGAAGAATTTTTTCTTCTACCTCCAATTTAATTGGTACAATTCAAAATTTTCATATTTCAAAGAGTGGCACCAGGGTCCATTCTTCCTTACAGTATGAAACCTACAAAGAATATGGAACTCAAGAAATAGTGGGAATACATGGAGAAAAAGGTTTTTATACACCCCATAACTTTCCCATGGGATTCAATAGTCATTTTTTTCAAGAAGGCGGATGGGTCCCTTGTTCTCTCTATGGATTTATGATTGTTCAACCAGCTTATAGTAAGGAAACTGTATCCACTGATTCAAATAGATGACCTCTTTGATCATCTTCAACAATTGGGTGTGTTCTAAAACATTTATTTGAGTTTTAGATGTCATCGGGTGTGTGTCATGTCTTCATATATATATCATAGATATTTCAGGTGTAGTTATGATTATTATGAGATCATGGTAATGTTTTTCTCTCTCAAAAATGTTCTAGTTTTATTTATGGACCGGATGAATCGGTTTTTCACCCATAGATGGATAAATTTCTGGTGATATTTTTGTAACATATCTTAAGGTATAACCATTCTTTACCCGACCATGAAAAACATCCTGTGATCATTCCGAATACACATAGATATAATCATCTATATGTTAGGAACAACCATTTTTGGATTAATGATTTTCACTTACTGGGTTATATCATCTCATAATTAGTAATATCAGTTGTAATACCCTATGTTTTATGGAGACTTTTTTCTCTAAATGAATTAATTTTCATTGATATTTTGAAATGCACTATGTTAATCATTCCTTTTACACAACACAGATATGGATTACATTACACACAACCCCGAGTTTTACCAATTAATAATATATTATTAAAATAATATATATTAGAACATAACCTAGTCATTAAGTTAGTATTTATGAATAGTACTAAAAACATATGAAATCCTATTAAATACAAAAAATACAGAATGAATTCATTAGTTATAATGAACCAATTTAATATAAATAAATTATTTCTATATAAAACTATTTTTATGATCACAAAGTTGTTTTATCCTAATAAATTAAATTAATTATAATTAGTTTGTGATATTAATGTAATATATATATTATATATTAAATAAAATATTTTGTATATTTGTCCAATAGATTTGATAGGCATAAGATAGGAATAAACCCAATTTTACACAAAAAACCTATATTTTTATTAAGGTACTTTTAAGTCCTTTTTATGGAGAACCTACATTAAACATAAATTTTGACACTTTTATAAATTTAATATTCCAAATTAAACATCATTTTTTAAATATAAAAATAAAAATAATTTTAGGGTTAATTGTTTGTATTTTTCTATGAAGTTTCATTTTTTAATGAACAATTAGAAATATTGAAATATAACTCAAAACATCATTTTCATATTATTTATTGATAATGTTAAATTATAATATTAGTTTAAATTAAAGTTTAATGAGATAAAATTTTAACAATTTATTAAATTTTGTTCAATTTAATGAATTTCACATTGAACTTGGTTTTAAAAACAAGACCTACTTTTTGATCATTTTTTACTTTAAAAATGGCTTTGTGATTCCATCTGTAGGATTAAATTTAATGTAATTTATTACACTTCTATGGTTGGAAATTGGAAAAATGGATTCCAAATATTGAATCAGAATAATTTATAATTTAAAATAATATCAACATAATTTTTGACCAAAATCATTAGTTAAGGTAATTTAAATTAATTACAATGATTATGATTAAATTAAGCTTAACAAGGGACTAAACCCTAAACATAAGGCCTAATATAACCTATAAAATTGTCCAAAATATATGGGATGGACATATTTCTACCATATCCACCATGTTATCTAATTTGAACCATTATTGGATCTATTTTTAATACAAAAACGTAGGTGGGGTTTCCCTTTTCCAAAATATTAAAAGTGAGCCGCTCTACCCCCACTGTAAAAGGCCCTTATCCTCCCACTTCCACACACCTCTCAAGCCAATTATTTTGAGACAAGATCTACCCAAATAGCTCCCAAAAATCCCTCACTTCCTATTTGAATCAACCCTTTGTGAAGAAATAAACCCATGGAATTTTATTGGTGAAAACTAAAAGGAGTTACCCAAAGAAGAGGTAACATCCTCCCTCAACTCCTTTATCCTATTTTCAATCTCCATCCGCTACACTCTAATTATTCCATTATTATACAACAAAACTAGTATCATCTATATACTGATATGTTTTAATGCTAATATTTCAACCTAAAAATACGCACACATCCATCAAATTTGTAACAAGCATAGTGTTTATCTGTACAAAGAACTACTAGCTCACAGAATGACGATTGTTCATTTTTCCTTTACTACCTCTCATGGAAGAAATTATGTTGTAAACTCAATTTTTATATAATAATTATGATATTTTAATTTTTTTAATATTTTTTAATTATTTTACAACACATATCTTTATACTTTCCTTCTTGTGTAAATATGGTAATTTCGTTTGAGGATGTTT
This sequence comes from Viscum album, assembly GCA_963277665.1. NCBI lineage: Eukaryota > Viridiplantae > Streptophyta > Magnoliopsida > Santalales > Viscaceae > Viscum > Viscum album. Next base: position 251,726,241 of record OY728156.1, on the reverse strand, counting down.
GGACTACCACCCCTCTAAGCGATGAAATTTGATCACACACTACATGGAATGTATTAAGGATGTGTTTAGTGAACATATATGATATATAAGATATAATAATTCAATAGTAATAATTAAATATATGTATATACATATATATATATATATATATATCATTTACTCTCCTTCTTCCAATACAATAATAAAACAGAAAAAAGGCTCATGCGTATGTACGACATACCATCTTCATGAATTGTGTTTTCAACTTCACACTTGTATATCCTATAGATTATTAAAATAAAAATACAATGAATATAAATTATATTTACATAATTTTTTATATTCTTGAAATAGTGATATAAGTATACTAAAAAAAGATATAATTAAGAAACATGCGAAGAACAAAGAGAATATTACCCAATGTGAAACCGTAACATAGAATTCATAACAAGCAGGTAATATAAGGTAATAATGAAATCATATATGGTATTATATATAAGAGTATTATTATGTAAAATATTTCTAATAAAATTTCATTTATATTGTAGGAATCTTGTATGAGTACAAAGAGATTCATGATATAAGGTAGAGGAATTTCATATCACTTTTTATATATATGAGATACATGCCATGTTCACCACTATTTTATTTTTTTCTATATATATTGTTCATGAATGTATTATATTAATTTTATTATTAAATTTATTTGTATTTACATATCCATTTTATGATATTTATTTAGTGTATTTTATGTTTTAAATAGTTTTTAAGATTATATTGTATGTTTTCATAGAGAAATATTTTGAAATTGTTTTTATGTTTTTTTATAAGTTTCAAGGGAAATTGTTTTCAAAATTTTATCAACATTAATTTATAAGTTTACAAGTTATTTTCAAAAATAATTTTTTTCAAAAGGTTTTATGTTTTTAAAAAAATCAAAGAAGAAGGATATTTTCCTCAAGAGTGTTTTCAAAATACAATTCAAAAATTATTTCTCTTATAAGATAACATCTTTTTATGTTACTAATGCCTTTATGTTGAAATGATTTTATGTTTCCATACAAATTCTTTCTATGAATGGTTTATGTTTTTATGTAATTAATTATATTTATCTTTCACGGTATATATTCTTTTAAAGAACTCTTCTATGATATGTTATTCTTTTTAATATGTGATTATGAATTTTGTATCTTTTTTCCAGAGGTTATGATATGATTACATATTTTTTATACCCATTTCATTTCATGGTTTATGATATGATTTTTTTATGAATTTATGTAACATGTATCTTTTATTACATTATGATATTGGTGGTACCAATATCTCCCTCCAATGCATTGGGTAAATATTTATATCTCAAGAGATATACTAAGATGGTATATGAAGTGAACCTTGACTACTAAGATGGTGAAGGGAGTGAACCATGACTGCCAAGATAGTATGGGAAGTTGACTCATGCTACTAATATGTCCATGGAAGTGAACCATGACTACTATTATTATATGGGGTGTGAACCCATACTACTAATATGGTCTTGGTAGATATACATTGGCTACTATGGAAATCATATTAAATTCTTATGTGTTTTCCACTATTCCATGTTTAATTCCTATGTTATGATTTCATGGATTATATTCTTTATTAAATTAAGATTAATTCCTTATGAACATTAAATATTTAAGATACGATTCATTTTTATGATATTTTATATTAAGGGTATGATCTTAAAATATTTTGATCACATTCTCACACTTCTATGCTCATGTTTATGCTTACATGTCTCTATTGTTTACCCTTACTAGGCATCTGAGCTCCCTCATTTTTATGTTTCCTTCCCCAGGATTTGAAGATATGTATTAAGTATGATGTTTCTTAGAGGGGTTCTAGTAAAAAAGATTCTAGCATGAGATAATGTAGGTCACTTATGTACCATTGTTCATGTTTCCATGTTTTCAAAGGCACTAGACTAATACAGTCTTTCATATTCTATTTTTTTTAATGTTTTATGTATTTTGAAAAGGTGATGTAATGTCTATGTACATTAAAATTGGTTCCATATTGTTGATATCAGAGCAATGGTTTAATTAACTAATGGAAACTATGATGAAAAATCCTTAGTGAGAACTCTAAGGACATGTCCAAGGATAAGTCTCGGTATATAGAAAAGAGTAGGATAATGCCATGAAATTTTGGTAAAGGATAGAGTGATTGGTTTCCACGAAATGATTCCATTTTTGGATACTAAAAAGTAGAAATAGTTCTAGAATAGATGTAACTAGAATTAATAATTCCGATAAGGTTTCCTATACCTGAATCTGGGTAACCTGGTACATGAAAAGGGGCCTTACTTCACACATAGTTTGACACTCCTAGGGGTGCTCTTTGGAAATTCACAAACTCTCCATGAACCATCATGATGGATATAAATATAATTTGGATATGAATAACTTATGATCAACATAAGGTTTCATATATTATAGAAGGTTTTATAACTTATACATATTATAAGTGACTTCTCATGATTATGTGGTACCTCATTATGATAATCGGTTATTACACTATGCTTTTGGTTTTAGTCAATGGATAGAAGATGAAGGAACCATGTTAACGGTGATTTCAAAGGACAATGCAATGATTTTCTCCCAATAAAATTTAATGATATGTGAGATGGAATGAAAAATCACGATGTTATGATCACACAACTTTCTCAAGCTATACATCATGGTGGACTTCCAAATGAGAAAAATAGGGAAAAATATTTTTGGAGTCATTCATGAGGAAACGTCCAACTTATTTTAGAGTATCTTTTTATTCAATTGTCACTAAAAAATTTATCAATACTACTAAAAATATATTCTTTATTATCCAGTGTTTGGAGAATGATAAAGTTATTCTGGTGGTTTATCAGTTAGAATGAGAATCAGGCCAGTTGGGTAATCTAATTAGAAATACAAGGTAGCAAGACTAAATTGTATCTATAGATTGGGATGAGTCCAGGAACTTATTTTTCAATAATTACATTCCATGTATTCTTCATACAAAAATAGTTAAAGAGTTTGTTATGTTAAATTAAATGGATGATGAATCTATCAATACCTACGAGGCTAATTTCATGATACTTGTGAGTTACAATTCAAGAATTATCATCCAACATAAACATAAATTTGATAGGTTCTTCAGTGTCTTAATGAAAAATATTATAATGGCGTTGTCCATAAGAGATTTTAGTAGCAATGATGAAATTTTTCATAGTGTGGTCAAGGTTGAAATTGATCTTAGAGTCACATATCAATCACATAGTTTTGAAAATGAAAGGATGATGGATTTTAGTAGAAACTTGGAAAACTATGATGAGAAAAAGATCATATTTTCTTAATTCTCTAAGTTTTGGAAGAATCATGGAGTTAATTTCCATAAGGGGTCTTATAAATGTTTAAATTATGGAAAATAAGTACATTATGGATTTTATTTATAAAGTTATGGGAAGAATTTATCTAATTGTGTGAATGGAGAAAAAGTGGCATAGAATCCATGCCCCATGATTCAATGCTACAAGTGTAAGGAGAGTTGTAATTTGGATAACCAATTCCCAAAACAAAGACCTAGTGATGATAATCAATGTAAAAAACCTCTTATGATGGGAGGACAAGGGGAAATCTCATGCAATAACTATTTCTAATGAGTGGTGCAATAATGACATGGTGAAAGGTACACTTACTATCCACTCTAGAACTACTAATGTCTTATTTGATTTTGGATCTACAGAATCTTTCATATCTAATATTTTTTATAAGGGTTTTCATATTCAAACAAAATGATTAAATATTAAATTAGTAGTGAAAACCCCTAATGGTACAATGATTGCAACTTAAGTCTATGATTCCCCTTCAGTTGAAATTTTTGGGAATGTTTTTCTTAGAATTTTTTTCATTCTAACTTTGGTTGAATTTGATGTCATCTTAGGAATAGATTGTATTTATCTGCATAAATCTCACATCAATTATTGAGGATGGGAATTTTGGTTTTATATTTCAAACCCTACTATGATCATCCATCAATGTGATGATATTTATGAACGTCTTGTGGATATTACATCCAATGTATGGGTTTTAATTGTCATTCAGAAGGGCTATTTATCTCAAATTGTTGGGGATAAAATCAACATCAATGAAATGAACAATTTTTCGGGAATTTTTGGATTTAGATTTTGAGTATTTTTTTATCCTTCCACCAAAATTTGAAGTTGAGTAATCAACAAATCTCATAATTTTTTCCACACTAATTTCATAGGCTCCCTATAAAATAGCCCCCATTGATTTTTAAGAATTATAAAAAAAACTCTAAGAAAACCTTGATAGAGGATTCATTTATCCTTGTGTATCACCTTGGGGTGATCCTATTCTTTTTGTGAAAAATAGATATGGATCATTGCGACTATGAGTTGATTATCGAGAGTTTAAAAAAATCATAATCAAGAAAAATTATCTTTTTCACCATATTGATGTGTTGCTTGATCAAATACACATATCTCAATACTTTTCCAAGACTGAACTTCATTTTAGATATCATCAATTGAGAGTAATTGAGGGTAATATACCCAAGAAAAAATTAAATACAAGTTATAGACAATATGAATATATTGTAATGCCTTTTAGTAATACTAATTCCCCTACTATCTTCATGGATGTAATGAATAGAGTCTTTATAGATTACCTCGATCAGTTTGTGGTAGTGTTTATAGATGATATTATTATGTATTCAATGAAAAATGAAGGGCATAAAGACCACTATGAAATTTTAATAAAGACCTAATAGAAGTATAAATTATAAGGTAAATTTAAAAACTGTGATTTTTGGCTGAAAAAGACTACATTTTTTGGTCACATAATCTCAAGAGATGGTATAGAAGTAGATCCTTAAAATATAGAGGATATTGAATGCTGGAATTGACCAACTATAGTGACTAAGATCCATTGATTTATAGGTTTAAGTAGATATTATATATGGTTTGTGTATAATCCCTCACAACTATCTAATCCTCTGACCATGTTAACTCAGAAAGGTCTGAAGTTCATCCAGATAAATGAAGGTTAGGAAAATTTCAAAGAACTAAAGAAAATGTTTTTTAGCACACCTATGCTATAACACCCCGACCCTACCTCATTGGCTTGAGGAGGTGGTGAGGGTTACCAGACCTTAAGCGATTTTCCCAAGGTGACAAAGGCTGGAAATAAATGTTGAGGGCTTTGAGAACAAATTGGGGAACGATTTTCCCTAAAAAAACACAACCAACCAAACAATCCACTATCAACAAACATCATGATGAATGTAAACAGAAACAACAAACTCATACATTACCAAAAAGGAACCACACTATTCTACAATACAACCCTCATCCCAATACAACCAATACAATATCAGAGTACTATGTGGAAGACTAAACGAAAGACCCAAAATAAGCCAAGACACACTCTACGACTCCACTCCAAGCTCTATGATCCAAGCACCACCACATCTCCCAAGCATCACCATGAACCACTAGCAATGAGATGCCATAACTTTACCTATGTCTTAGAATATGACATCTTCAAAAGCACCAAAGTTCCAAAGAAGTTGGTGAGTACTAATACTCAGTTGGATTTCCCTAAATGACTTTCCTACACACAATAGTAGGATAAAACCGCTAGCACATTTATATGAAGCATTTTATATAAAATAATCACAAGTGCAACCATTTCTATAAGCCAATCATACCCTTACCAAGCCAAGAAAACCAACTGAAAGCCAAACAAACATGCCACCAGATATTTCATCATTTCACATTCGCAGAACAATTTTATCTAGAAAATCAATGCATCACACAAGGTTCCACAACCCAATACTGGTATAAAAATCATGACGGCACGTTTGTCCAACCCGTTTCTTCCTTCCCAAATATAGTGGAACTCCCCGTCCACTTACCATTGATAGTGTCCCTTCCATACACTACCCATCAAATTTTTATAGTGGTACTTCCCTCCCACTTCCAGAAAACATTCAAACAAGACATAACCAGGCATATAACCCACCAATGTCACCAATAAATGCAATTAACCACCAATATATTCCGAACCACTTCCATAAATCAAACATTTATTTAAAATACCCTTCCACCCTTTTCACATGCCAATTCCCATTTCAATGAAACAACCCCTTTTATTGAAAAACTATTTCACAAGCCATATCAATTAATTCAATAAAACAACCCATTTTAAAATCACAACAAGAGCATTTTACCCAAAAACTCCTTTCATCCCAAAAATCCCCAAAACACAACCAAAGGGATTTCTAACCAATTTCGCACATCAAAATAACAATTACTTTCCAGAAAACAAATTAATTGTAACCAAAACCACTATTTCTAACCATGTGGAGTCGAGAGAGAATCCACCTACCTTTAGGGTTCTCGTGAAATTGACCCACATGAAACCGCACCTCAAATCTAGTGAACACACCACCAAAACCTCTCTATATCCCATTCCCTAACATTAAAAAACCATATAATTAACATCCAATGCAACCATAACCCTAGATCTACACACAAGTTTAGATCTAGGAAAACGAGAGAGAGGGAGATGTAGATATAGAGGAAACCACAAAGAAACCAAAAGGATAGACTTACCTGAGAGAAACCACATTGATACCCCTTTGAATCGCTTCCAAAACGACTGGGAGAGAGCCTCTAACCCCTGAGAACCCAAAATCCCGAGTGAGGATCGAGTGGGAGAGGAGTTGGAGTGTTTTAAGTCAAGATTAAGGGATACCATATTTAAAATCCCACTTTGTAAGTGGTATCATGGTTTAGAAAACTGTGTGCTAACCGTGAACATGCCACTTCCTTAAGAAAATGGGTCTGCACAGTTTCCTCGAACGGTTTTGGAAACCATGTGCAGGTCGTGCGAATCCTAATATCTACCACTGCATAGTTTCCTAGAGAATCCACATGGTCTCCATTAATTGTGCTCAAACCATGCTCTCTAAGAAAAGCCTCCAAAATTATTAAAAATCATTCCAAACTCACCCAACTTATTCCCAACTCATCCCATGCACTTTAAACAGATAAGAAAGCATAAACAAATTCTACATACATCAAAATGTGGGTGCTACATATTATTACATTACCATGTAGTGGATAAGGGTTTGTAATCTATAGTAATGAATCTATGAAGGTATTGGGGTTTTTTCTTATGCAGAATAAAAGGGTTTTAGAATATGCCTCATGACAGTTAAAGATTTATGGGAAATGTTACTCAACTTGTTATTTGGAGATAACAGTAGTAATTGTTTCATTAAAGATATGGAGGAATTGTATTTACAGGTAAAATTGTAATATATATAATGATCATAAAATACAAAAAATATATATTCATATCGAATGATTTGAACATGTTCTAGAGAATATCGGTGGATCTAATAGAGTATTGTGTCTTTTCAATACATTACCACCTTGGGAAAGTGAAAAAGGTGGTCAATGCTTTATGTAGAAAGTAAAATTATAGCTTATCCTTGATGAGGATCATAATAGATACAATATTTCTTGATTTTCATAGGATGGATCTAGAAATCTTGATGGGGGAGGAAATATCTTATCTTTCTCAAATGAATGTTCAACCCTCTATCAAATTGAAGATTAAGGGGGTGTAAGAGGAAGATGTATAGCTGCAAAATAGAGTTTGATTTTTTCATGAGTTTACCTAGATCAGGATGAAAGGATAAGGATTAGGAACCACATATGTGTTATTTTAATTTACTATATTTGAAGATGAAGAAATTATAATAATCTCATTGTTTTTCATTCTCTATTCTTCTTCAAAGTACAAAGATGTATAGGGATTTGAAAGAATATTTTTGGTGGGATGGAATGAAGGGATATAACACAGATTTTGTATCTTAGTGCTTGGTAGGATAGTAGGATAAGGTTAATGGAATAAATTCTAAAGTTATGTCACATATGTTACACATACCAGAATGGAAATGGGAGAGCCTCACTATGGATTTTATCATTAGAATACCCAAAACCTCAAAATGGTTTAATTATATATAGGTGGTAATCGATCACCATACTATGTTGGAACCCTTCATTGTTATCAAATAATATTTATCTCTAGATCATATTTTGAGGATATACATTACAGAAGTGGTAAGGCTGTATAGAGTATGAAATTTCATTGTATCTTATTGATATTTTAGGTTTACCTAAAATTCTAGAAAAGTCTTCAGCAATAATATGATACAGAATAGATTTTCAGAACTATATATCATCCTCATATAGATGGTAAATACTAAGGAATAATTCTATCCAGAGTGGATATGTTGAGATCTTGTTCATTAGATTTCAAAGGTTGTTGAGATCAATACCTTTCTCTAGTTGAGTTATCTTCTACCAATATCCTTCAATCAAAAATTCATATGGGACCTTATTATGACCTCTATGGGAAGAAATGTAGAGCTCCAACATGTTGCGATGAAGTTGTAGAAAGAAGTTATTGGGACCTGATACCATTGAATAAATAGAAGAGAAGGCCAGAACTATTCAGCAACATATCAAGGCTGCTCACATGTAGAAGAAAATTTATGTGGATAACCATCGATATGATCTATAATTTGAAGTTGGTGAAAATGTGTTTCTATGAATATCTCCCATAAGAACGGTATGAGATTTGAGAATAATGGAAAACTAATCCCTTGGTATATTGGTCCCTTTGGGATTCTTGATCATATCGAGACTGTAGCCTATTTCATTAAACTACCTCCAAATCTCATTCAAGTCCATGATGTGTTTCATGTATCTCTCCTGATTAAGTACATACCTGGCCCTTTAGATGTACTGAACTCAGAGGTCATAACACTTGATATGGGCCTTTCACACAAGGAATAACTATTTTATATTTTGGATCGTACATATAATGTTATAAGAAACAAGGTCACTCACCTGGTCAATGTTGTTCTTGAAAAATCACCAGTTAGAGGAAGCCATGTAGGAACTTGAGGATATGAGGAAGCATATGTATCCTCATTTTTTTGTACTAGAATGAAGAATTTTGAGGGTGAAATTCATTTGGGGGGGTAGAAAACATCACACTGGGTTTTTAGGGACCTTTTTTCTCTAAATGAATTAATTTTAATTTATGTTTTCCAATACATCAGGTCAAACATTCTGTTCACATGGAACCGACTAGGCATTAATTACACGCAACAATGAGTTTTAAAAAATAGAAATATATTATTAAAATATTATATATTAAGAATTAACCTAGTTCTTAAGTTAGTGGTTATGAATAATACTAACTAACTTATGAAAACCAATGGTTTAAAAAAATATAAAATTATTTACTTATTTATAATGAACCAATTCAATATAAAGGGAAATTTTTCATAGAAAACTATTTTTATTCTCTAAAAGATTTTTTATCCTACAAAATTAAATTAATTACAATTAGTGAGTGGAATTAATTTAATATATATTATTTATTCAGTAAAATACTTTTCTTATTTATCCAAAAGATTAGATAAACATAAGATAGGAATAATCCCAATTTTACACATAAACCCCACTATTTTTATTAAGGTGAATTTACTTACTTTTGATGGAAAACCTAATTTAAATATAAATTTTGGATCTTTTAAAAAAAATTATAAAAAAATAAACATTAATTTGGAAATAGATACATAATATTTTGGTTATGGTTATGTTTTTGCACATTTATGTGAAATTTCATTTTTTAATAAATAGTGAAAAATACTAAATTTTAACTCAAAACATCTTTTTTATATAATTTAACATTAAGGATAAATAATATTTTTAATTAATTTTAAATTTAAATTAAATAAATTTTTTATAAATTTATCCAATTTAGGTTATTGAAATCAATTTCACATTTAAATTGACAACAAAAACATAGAAAACATCTGAACATTTTTACTTTAAAAACCATCTTTGCCATCCCGTCTGTGGGATTAAATTTAAATTAATTTATTTCACTTATAATATTGTAATTTTGAAAATGGATTCTTTATTTTTATTTAGCACATTTTATAATTTCTAATAATAAAAACTTAAATTTTTAACAAAAATATTAGTGAAGGTAATTATAATTAATTACTGTAACTATGATTACATTAAGCGTAATAAGGGAGTAAAACCTAAACATAAGGCCTAATATGATCAAGAAACTTGTTAAAAATATATTTAAGGGAAATATTTTGAACCAATAATCCATTATATCTACTTTAGTCCATTTTTTGGTCAACATGAAATAAAAAACGTGGGTTCGGTTCCCTTTTCCAAACAATTACAAGAGTGTCACTCCTTCTCCACTGTAAATGGAATACTCTCCTCTTACTTTCACACAACACACAAGACACTTATGTTCAGAAAATATCTAAAAAAATATCTCCCAAACATCCCTCCCTTCCTCCTTGAATCCTCCCATTAGGCAGAAATCAATCCAAGGAAGTCCTTTGGTGAAAACCAAAAGGGGATACCCAAAGAACAGGTAACATACTCCCTCAGGAACCATTATCTTAATATCATTATCAATCACCTAAACTCTAATTATAAAAAAAACACTTGTATCCCAAATATAATGACATATATTTATGCTAAAAATTTGACCTATACATACACACACTTCAATAAAATGGGTAACAAACATACACTTTATCTGTACGATGAACTACAACCTCACAAAACAATGATTACTCATTCTTCCTTTACCCAGTCTAATGGTAGAAATTATGGTGGAAACTCTATTTTTATAAAATATTTATGATATTTATAATGTCTATATTATTTTAAATTATTTTTCAACACATATATTTATACTTTCCATCTTGTGTAAATATGACAATTTCATTTGAGAAGGTGTAGACTACCACCCCCTCAAAGCGATGTCATTTGTTCACACACAACATGGAATGTATTAAGGATGTTTTTATAGAACTTATATGACATATAAAACATAATAATTCTACTATAATAATGATTTATATTTATATATATACTTATATTTAATTTAACTTCTTTATTTCAATAGGAAAATAAAATGAATACAATATTCATGCAAATGTACAGCCTATTGTCTCCATGAACAGTGTATTACATTGCATATTATATATCTAATATATTATTATAAAACAAATTTAATGAATATAAATTATATTTCAATCATTTTTTACATTCTATAAATCATGATATAAGTATAAGGACCAAATATAAGACAAATTATGACACATGCTAAGAACAAAGTAGAGATTACCCGATGTGAAACCATAACATAAAATTATTAACAAGTGAGTAATATAATATCATAAGAAAAAATATATATTATTATATATAATAAAATTATTTTTTAAAAATATTTATCATAAACATAAATTTACTGTACATGAATCTTATATGAGTATGAAAAGATTCAAGACACAAGGCAAGGGAATTTCATCAATCTTTTTATATTCATGAGATACATGCCATTTTTACCACTATTTTTTTGTGATGTATATAATGGTCATTACTATATTATAATATTATAATTATTAAGTTTATGGTCATTTAAATATCCATTCTATGATATTTATTTAATAGGGTTTATGTTTCAAAAGGTTTTTAAGAGTCTTTTGTAAGTTTTCATGGAAAATATTTTTGAAATGGTTTTCAAGATTCTTTATAAGATTCATGTAAAAAGGGTTTCAAAAATGTTTTCAGTATTACTTTATAGGTTTTCATGTTATTTTCTAGAAAATATTTTTCAAAAGTTTTTATTTTCCAAAAATAATTTTTCAAAGAATAAGGATATTTTCCTCAACAAATTTTTTTAAAAACTATTCAAAATTATTTCCATCTAAGAGAGATTTTGTTGGTGTTACTCCTACATTTTTTGGAAATAATTTAATGTTTCCATTCATATTATTACTCTTAATGGTTTATGTTTTTATGGAATCATACCCTTTTCTCTTTCATGGATTATATGCATTTAAAACCTACTTCTTTGGCAGGTTATTCCTTTTATGAAATGATTATGAAGCCTGTATATTTTTCCAAAGGTTATGATATGATTATATATTTATGATACCCCTTTTAGTTCATGGGTTATGATATTATTTTTTATGATTTTTGTGGCACATGTTTGTAAGATTTCATTATGATATATGTGTGGCCTATATCTTCTTCCAATTCATTGTGTAAAGAATTATTTCTCATGAGATAGACTAAGATGGTCTTGGCAGTGAACCTTGACCACTATGTTGGCCATGAAAGTAAACCATCATTACCAAGATGGTATGAGGAGTGAACCGATGATACTAATATGGCCATGGGAGTGATCCATGACTACCAATATAGTATAAGGAGTGAACTGGTACTACTATGATGGTCTTAGAAGATATGACTTGGCTACTATATAAATCTTTTAAATGCTTATGTACTTTCCAAACATCAATGTTTTATTCCTATGTTATGATTTCATGGATTATGTTATTTATTTAATTATGATTCATCTCTTATGAACTGTCATGATTTATTCCAAGATTCATGTTTATGATCTTTTATATATAGGGTACAGTCTTAAAATATTTTGATCATATTTTCATACTATTATGCTCATATTTCTGCTTACATGTCTCCCTTATTTACCCTTACTAACCATATATGATCACCCATTTTATGTTTCCTTCCCCAGTATTTGAAGCTATGTATTATGTATGATGTGTCTAAGAGGGGTTATAGTCAAGAAAAACCTAGTTGGAGATAATTTATCTCACTTATGTACTGGAGTTCATGTTTCCATGTTTTTAAAGGAACTAGACTAATATGGTATTTCTGTGTCTGTTTTTTTAATGTTTTAAGTATTCCTAAAAAGTTATGTAATGATTATATATGTTAATACTGGGTTATTATATCAATAGACCTTTAGAAAGTGGGATATCTAGTTTCTGAGAATCATCCCAAGAACATATTTTCTATTTATAGTTTCTTGTGGCTACCCGAGTATTACAGATACTTCATCTAGGATTTATCATTCCTATAATTTCCTCTTCTGGGATTCAATCGGAAGGGTGTGAAATTAATGTTGTCAGAAGCATGTGACGCAGCATTTTAATAGTTAAAATTAAGATTAACTTCAGTGTTGATTCTGATTTTTTCATAGCCATGAAAAATTAATATAGTTTATTGTTACACATTAGGTGTCAGGTTGGAAATTGTTCTGATATAGGCTGATTGAGTCATTGAATATGAGTCATGTCAGTTTAGGCTTCACTAGTAGAATTACCAGATGCACAATATTGAGCTAGTAGTTGCAGTATGTGCTCTATACTTTCGAAGACACTAATTACCTGGGGTGCATTTTTTGATGCCCATAAATCATAAAATCCTCAAGTACATATTTACATAGCATGATTGGAATATTAGGTAACATCGATGGGTTGAATACCTTAAATCCTTCAATTTTGAGAATTCCTATATGTCTGGAAAAGTCAATGCAGTAGTCCATGATCTATGTTGAAACACATAGACACAGGTTGTTTAAGAGGCTAGAGTTTAGTGGAAAATCATGGCCTTGTTTTCATATATGAATTTTTAGGATTAGGAGAACCAAGGTAAGATTATACTCACTACTTTAGTAGTGACCTCTACCCTTATGGAAATGGTCAGAATGAGGAAACTCTCATATCCTGAGGTCCTAGTCATATGCGATATTATCTTAGAAGATGATTCATATTTGGTTTCGATCATGGATGAGGATGAGGCTATACACCATCATGGTGATTTCTAGGTCCCCGGAGACATTTAATTGATGTTGATATGTTAATTTTTTGCCTTATCGTGGGTAGTACATCCTGGTGTCAGCAATATGTATCGGGACATATATTTATTGTATTTGGGGAATTCTATTTAATGAAATATATCTATCCATGTCACTCGGTGTTCCACCTATTTGCAGAGTAAGATGGAGCATCAGTAACCAACATGGATTTTATAGCCATTGACCACTCGTATGTGGAAATGGGACAATGTCTCAATTGACATCATGACAGTTTCTCCAAAATAACCTTTTGGAAATGAATTATTTTGTGTATTCATTGATCATTTGACAAGTGTCACACACTTCTCACATGTTTGATAGACCTTTTTATTAAATTAGCTAGGGAGGATATATGTTAGGGTGGTCATATGACTTCTTAGATCTCCATATTCTATCATATATGATAGGTATGATCACTTCACTTCTTGGTTCAATATGGGGTTATAAATGATGTATCTTCCCAAGCTTCAACGGTACGTATCCCTTTGAAGAATGCATTAGATTGCGTTGTATGCAACTTGGAGTTTTAACACACCACGACCAATAAAACTAGCCTTTATGAATAGTAATAACAACTTTTTAAAAATTAATAAATTATATTATTCAAAATGGACTTCATTTTTGAATTCGGAATGTCGAAATTAGCTTAATGGTGAATTTTTTGTTTTTTTCTGAAAATATTCTACTTTTGATGAATATTGGAAAACACCACATTATAGTTTAAAACTGAATTTTTTTAAAATAATTAGTTATTTTATTTTAATTTATTTTCGGCCATAATAGATACATAATACATATATATGTTCAACGTAATTTCTTGGAATCATCTTATAATAAGTTTAGATATATGAAATTTTATCGAACTTTTTACCTTCTTTTACCCACCTTTTAGGAGCATTTGAAAATTTGCATAAAACATAATTTTACAAGTTATGTGAGTTGAATTTCAAAAATCTGAGACACACTATTGACATCAGTAAGTAAAATGTGTTTCAATAAGATGAATTTTTTTTGGTGAATTGTAACTTTTTACTTTTATTTACCACGGTTAAAAGTAAATATGGAAATTAATGGTAAAAATGATATTATAATTAACCAAACACATGCTCCAATTATATTGAATAAGTTTAATTCGACCAAAAAATCCTTAGGAATAAAATATGACCCATTTGGTCCACTTGAATTAGATTAAGACATTTATTATTATTTTATTTAAAGAGTTAAAAGTGTTAAATTCAGTGTTTAATAACTAAATAATTTTTAATATAGGGTTATACATAAGATAAATTTGGCTTTTAAATATTCATTAGAAAGATAAAAATATTTCCTACACAATGGTATTTTATTTATAATTTTTAGACATTAAATAATATAATTTATTCATGACACAATGATGATGGAGTAATTACCTTATTAATATTAGATTAAAATATTTGATATTATAAATATCCAAATAAATTTAATTTGAGACTTTTGATGAATTTCACTAATTTTATAGGTTACTATGACATTTTAGGGTTGATTAAATGAATTTTTTTTCGAATGAATCATGCTGTTATGACTTTAACAAAAACGAAATACTAAATAGTGTCAAAATTGACATTAATGTGTTTTCAAAACAAATATTATATTATCAAATGATATAACATTTCTAAAAATATAAGGTTTGGCCAAAGGACTTATATAAGGTTATATATATTAATAATTAACCACTTGGGGTTACCTTTCCTTATTATAGTAAGTTTATTAACCATATAATATAATAATACAAAGAGACATGGTAGTTGTCAAACTATTTAACTAAGAGTTAAATCTAAAAGATAAGGTTAATATGGTAACATAAACCTTCATAAAACCTATTGGTACCCATTACCACCTTATCCTCAAAATATATAATTTTGGATCCATTAGAAACTGAATTTTTTTTTATAATATAATATTTATGATTTTCTTAAAGTGACCACAACCTCTCTTATAAAAGGGTACTTCCACTTCTCTTAATTACACACCTCCAAAGCCATTTGGCTCAGCCAAACCCTGTAAAATATCCTTAAAACTTCTCTAAAATCAACCTAGAGTTATTACTTTTATCAGAAAGCCAACTTAAGTATCCCTTTTGATCAACTCAAAAGGAAACACCCGATGAAGATGTAATAATTTCACCACACTCTTTCATGTTCTTTTCTTCTTCCACTCCCTCTTTCTTTGTTGTTTCCATACCAAAATAATGAATCCATTACCTTCAACATATTTTGATGCTATTATAAATATGGTACAACCATATTATTTATTTTATCCATCCTATAAATGACAAAGTCACCATACGTGCGTACGTACGGCTTATCGTCTCCACGTCGTGGTGTAGTTTGTTATTCAAACACTTCATTATTTACATGGTTATAATATTTAGTATAAATGATTTAAATAATAAATATAACATTTTAATGATTATGTATATATGATATACCATCCAATTATATACTATTTCAGCATCAATATAATGATATTGTCTCTCATGCATACGTACGGATTACTATCTCCATGAACACGATGAGATTCATTCCCCGTCATAATAATTCAAGAATAATTTTCATTTTATGATTAAAAATAATGTTTAAAAACTCAATATCATTATTCATATGAATAAAATAAATTCTATCCATAACATACATGGCTTAATTAACGAAGCATATAAAGGAAAACGAGTCAGTTAACACCTGAAACGATGATACTACTAAAATATTTTTCACAAAGCAATATTAGAAGATCATATAGGATATCAAATTTATGTATATTATTATTGTAAAATTTAATAACAATGATTTAACTATTATAAAAGAGGTTAACATACCCTCGACCAAGGAAAAGTACTAGGTAAGGGTTAATTCTACAATCTCTTTACTTATCTGATGTTGTTAATACGTAAGTATCTACTGGGACCTCTTTATCATCCACATCCGTGTTTTCTTAAAAATGTAATTAAATACATTTTTAATATTTTCTAGACTATGGGTTATAATAATTTATACCCTTATTTAACCATATATTTTTTGAAAGAAATCTTTCCGTCATTTTCCAAACAAGGTACTTTATGACCTTTTCAACCAAAGTAAGGTAAGTATGTCTTTTTTTAACTTATACGGAGGGTGCGGCTATTTTCTGCCATAATAACATCGTCAAAGCATCCTATACAAGCTTATAATAATATTTTCAAAATAAATGTTTTCTTTTATAATTATATGACTTTTAAATTATTTAAAAATAGAAAGAGATATTTCTCTAAAAAAAATTCTGATTTCATCTATGTCAATAACCTTTGATTGATTTTAAGCTTATTTGAT
Source organism: Viscum album (assembly GCA_963277665.1). NCBI lineage: Eukaryota > Viridiplantae > Streptophyta > Magnoliopsida > Santalales > Viscaceae > Viscum > Viscum album. The sequence goes on along the minus strand of OY728156.1, from coordinate 251,709,080 downwards.
GTTGATTTATTATGATAAAAATATTCCATATTGTATTTAAGGTTTTGTGATATGTTTGAATGTGGATGTGTTATTTTTATACCATTTATGGTTTATATATAATGTATTGAACTTTTTTATGCTATTTTTAATATGAATGATTATGTTATGTTTAAAACTTTCCAAATGAGGAATGCATTGGACTTAGTAAGTGACGGGTGTAGCACGCTATAGGTCCTCAATGCATCGGTAGTTCTCATGAGACAAACTAGTGTCTAGGCATAAGTCCTTGACAAAATATTATTTGTAGTCTTGGCACAAGGCCTTGGATATGTGGTTATGAAGTCTGGAAGTATGCATTCCATCATTATGAAATTTGATATTGATATTACATGTGGTTATTCGACTAGTAGAATATCCATGTGAATAATTAAATGGAATTATTTGATTTATAATTTCCATATTATGATGATTTTTATGTTTATAAGGCTTGTGTTTTTTGTCTTATTCATTGCATTAAATGTTTATGCTTGTTTATGAAAGTTTATGCTATATTGTTATCCTTACTGAGCATCTGAGCTCACCCCTTTCTATGTTTTATTATTCCCAGGATGAGAAGAATTATATTATGATTGATGTTTAGGGATATGCTAAGGGAAATAAGTTTGTTCAAATGCGACAATGTTTTTGTTGTTTTTCATTTTATAATGTAATGTAAAACTTATGAAGGTATATAGTACTTCCAAGGATACTAAACTGATCAGTCTTTTGGGATTTGATCCCTTTTGATCGTGCCAATGTTATGTAATAATTCACCGACTCTAGGTAACTGGATCAATGGCCTTATAGTTGGAATCAGAGGAAGTTTAGTACAAACCTTGGATGATAGATTTAGAAACACTCTGACTAGAGAACATTACCTTAAGATAGACTTTGGAGATTATTATAGAATAACTTCCTAGAATTTTGTTAATGTAGAGATTTTGTGTATTTTTTATGAAATACATCTCTGCCTAGATACGAGCATGTAGAGGCGGCTTTGGAACAGATGTACCTTGGGGTAATACCCGAAAACACCGCTTTAAGCTAGACTCGAACGAGAACTAGTGCACGACAACAGGCCATGCTATACTCTTAGTTACGACACTCCTCGGGGATATGCTTAAAATAATTCACTTTTTTTTCACAAACCATTATGAAGGATTTAGGAGTATATTTCTCTTCAAAGAATTTTTTTTATGATTATGGATTATATCCATAAACTGGTCGATTTATGTTAAGTGTTTGGCAAGTTATAAATTTTATAATGTGATTCATAAGTTAATCTAATGTATTCCATTGTTTAGAAATGGTGCCTAGTGGAAGGAATGGAAAAAGTATCAATGCATGTTATACATATAGGGATTTCCCTCCTATTCAAGATAATTATAATGCAGCCGGAGATGAAACTGGTGCTGATAATATTATCACCATACTGGGACAACTCCCTCAGTTTATGAATAATAACCTTACCTGTATTGATCACTCTAATGCACAATGAGGAGGATCAATGTTAGAATGCTTCATGAGGAAACAACCACAAACATTCAATGGGTTTACAAAGACATTAGTATCATATCAATGGATATATTCCATAGACAAAATATTTCATGCTTTAGGGAGTAGCGAAAGGAAAAAAGATTTTCGGGTAGTTTATCGCCTCACAGGACACGCAGATCAATGGTGGTCATTAATCCAAAACACGAAGGAAGCTAAAGATGTATCAAACATGTAATAGATGAAGTTTAAAGAGATTTTATTAAAAAAATACTTTCCTCATTACCATCGAGCAGATATAGAAAGACAATTTTTGATTCTGAGGCGAAAAAAAGATGATAATGTTGCAAAGTATGAGGCTAAATTTACAAGGTTAACAAGGCATGAAAAAAATTATATACGTAACCCAAGGAGTAAGATTGATCGATTATTTGATGGGTTAAAACCATTACTCAATTAAGAATTAGTCTCACAATCCTTCTCATCGTACGAAGATATTGTCTTAGGTGCTATCAAGAGATAAAATGAATTATCTATTTCTTATAACATTAAATCAAAGTAAGAGAAAAAGTTATCTACTGAACACTCTAGAAATTGAAATAAGGGGAAGAAGGGAAATGTTGAATATCCATCCTGTGGTAAATGTGTGAAGAAACACCCTGGTACTAGCCTGAAGTGAATGGGAGTCTGTTACAAGTGTGGTGAAAAAGGCCACCATGATCTCAATTGGAAGGTAAAGACATGGGTTTTCAATGTTGAATGCTACAATTATAGAGAAAAGGGTCATTATGCAAATTAATTTCCTAAGTGGAAAGGGAAAAAAACTCAGAAAAGGCCAAGGGAGCAAGGCCAAGCTTATGCGATCACTACAGTTGAGGTTGAATCTCTGAAAGACGTGGTGGTAGGTAATTTAATGGTTTCCTCATGTTTATCCAATGCTTTATTTGATTCAGGATCATCACATTGTTTCATATCTTTCTAGTTTTCTAAGAAAATTATATATTTTCAATTCGACATAACAAGCGAGCTGTCAGTCAAAACTTCTAAGGGAAGTATCATTGCAATAAAGTTTTATGAATCAGTTACCATTAGGGCATATAAATGTTCTTTATCTGATGGTCTCATAGTTATAACCATTATTTAATTTTATATAATCCTTGGAATGGATTGGCTTTCGAACAATGATGCGGAAATTTATCGTAAGAAGAATGAGGTTACAATTTTAGATGATGATAACCAGTACCTTATCTTTAGAGCAGAAACGTCACCACATGATTCTTATCTATATCCACCCCATGTAGCTCTACTAAATTAAATTATTGGGGAGGAAGATAATGAAATAATTATGGGTGAGGAATGGAATGTTCGAATAGAGGATGTACCTATTGAGCAAGAATATGATGATGTGTTTCCATAAGATTTACCTAGAAATCCACCAAAATGAGAAATTGAGTTTTCTATTGATTTAATTCCTGGTTCAAGGCCCATATCGAAGACCCCTTATAGAATGTCCACTGTGGAATTAGTTAAACTAAATAAATAATTAGAGTAATTGAGTAATTAGGGATTTATTCAACCTGGTGTTTCTCCATGGGGATCCCCTATCCTTTTTGTTAAGAAGATTTATGGATTTATGAGGTTGTGCATTGACTATTGTAAGATCAATGCTATAAGAATAAATACCAAGTATCCCCTACCTCACAATGATGATTTATTTGACCAAATTCAAGGAGTTCAATATTTTTCAAAGATTGAACTTTGATCTAGATATCATCAGTTGTGTGTGAAGAAGGAAGACATTCCAAAAACGGCATTTCAAACCAGGTACGAGCATTGCTAGTTTACAGTAATGCCTTTTGGATTGACTAATGCACCCTCTATCTTCTTGGATCTAATGAACATATTTTTCAAGTAATATCTTGATAAATTTTTAGAGTTATTTATTGATGATATCTGGGTATACACTAAAATCTACAAAGATAATGAAAATAAATTGTGCATTTTTCTAAATACTCTTAGAATAAATGAAATATATGGGAAGTTTATCAAATTTTAATTCTTGATTCCAGAGATTTCTTTTCTTGGACATATTGTCTCTAAGTACGGAATCTCTGTTGATCCTTCAAAGACCAAGTCAATCCAATAATATCCAACACCGATGAGTATATCTGAGGTACGCAGTTTTATTGGTTTAGCATGTTATTATTGACTTTTCGTCTAGAATTTTTCCCAGTTGGATAACCCATTAATCAAGATCACATGTAAAGGGGTTAAATTTGTTTGTACAAAAGAGTTTGAAGAATATTTTGATGAACTAAATCCAATATTAGTCAATGCTCCTATATTGACTCTATCATCGGGGAATGATAAGTTTATTATTTATAGTGATGCTTAAAAGAAAGGACTTGGTTGTGTCCATATGTAGAATGATAGATTTATTGCCTATGCATCCCGATAGCTAAAAATTAATGAGAAAAACAATCCTACTCATGATCTTGAGGTAGCAGCTATAATCATCGCTCTGGAAATATGGATACACAATCTCTATGTTGAAAAAAGTGTGATTTATACTGATCACAAGAGTTTGAAATATATTTTCTCACATAAAGAACTCAACATGAGGAAAAGGACGATGGATTGATGTAGTCAGGGATTATGATTTCACTATACACTACCACCCAAGGAAGGACAATAAGGTGGAAGATTCTTTGAGCAGAAAGGATCATGGAGTTTTGAATAGGATTAGAGTTTAAAGGGATCATATTTTCATGGATCTAGTAAAGATGGATATAATAATTACCATGGAAGGTAAAACATAAATAATTTTTCAATGGTTTCCAAACCATCTTAACTAGAAAGGATAAAATGTTCTTAGGCTGATGATGAGGAGTTTCAAAAGAAAATTTAAGCTGTGAACGATGGCAGATTAATTGACTTCATATATGAAGATGGGATTTTGAAATTTGGGATGAGACATTGTGTTCCTGATATACCTGATCTGAAAAAGGTAATTTCTAGATGATTCTCATAGCTATAATTTCTCTATACACCCTGGTATCACTAAGACATATATAGATTTGAAAGAAATTTTTTTTTGGAACAACATAAAGAGAGAGAATGCTGATTTCTTATCAAGACGTATAGTTTTCTAATAATTGAAAGCTGGATGGAAAAATCCAAGAGGATTCATGCAACCTCTTCCCATACCTAGGTGGAAATGGGATAATATTACAATGTAATTTTCCATGATGATACCAAAGACACCAAGAAGGAATGATGTAATATGGGTCATTGATAATCATCTTACCAAGTCAACACATTTTCTTCCTATAAGAGAAAATTTTCCACTTGAACATATGGAGAGACTGTATATTAATGAAGTTGTAAGACTTCATCGAGTACCCCTATCGATTGTTTCTGATTGTGATCCCCGTTTTACATCATGATTTTGGAAAAGTTTTCAGATGGCCCTGGATACTGAACTTTGTTTGAGCACTGCTTACCACCCTCAAACTGATGGAAAATCAGAAAAAACTATTCAAACCATAGAAGACATGTTGATATCTTTCTCAATTGTATTTCCAGGTATGTGGGATAAATATTTCCCTCTGGTGGAGTTTTTCTATAACAACAACTTCCATTCAAGTATTCATATGGCACCATATGAAGCATTATATGGAAAGAGATTCCGCACACCAACATGTCGGGATGATGTTGGTGAAAGAAAACTCGTAGGACAAGAACTTGTTGAGGAAATAATGGAAAAAGTAAAGATTATCCAAACCCACATCAAAGCAGCCCAAATTAGGCAAAAGAGCTATGCCGATAACTGAAGGAACGATTATGAATTTCAAGTAGGAGACCATGTTTTCTTAAAGGTATCTTCATTGAAGGGTATTATATGTTTCGGTAAGAAGGGTAAATTAAGTCCCATGTACATTAGACCTTTTGAAATTCTGGATCGAATTGGAGTTGTAGCTTATCGTTTGGAAATGCCTCGAAGTCTCTCCAAAGTTCATGATGTTTTCCACGTATCAATGTTGAGAAAATACATGCCTGACCGAACGCATGTACTCACCTATGAGGAAATTCAACTAGAACCTGATCTATCTTATTATGAAGAGCCTATCAAAATTCTTAATACCAGAGAACAAGTGCTGAGAAACTAGATGACTCATCTGGTAAAAGTTCTATGGGGAAACCATAAGATGGAAGAGACAATGTGGGAACCTGAGAAAATTATGATGAGGAACCACCCGAATATTTTTATGGAGTAATATTCGAGAAATTTTGAGGATGAAATTATTTTAATCTAACGATATTATAATATTGAATGTGGTTTAAAATTATTATGAGGAAAATATTGTGAACTTATGTGTTCACATAAAATTATAATTTGTAATTTTGTCAATGATATCAGAAGTATCATCACGTGTGATAATCAAAATGATAATTCTAGAATTATCAAGGAGTGAGAAGTTATTATTGCATGTAATTTTTTTAATTGATAATTTGAAAGTTATCTAGGAGAGATAAAAATATTGTCACATGTAATATACTAGGAACCCTTGACAAATGTCGTGATTTGGTGTGTCAATGATTACGATAATAAGGTTGTCTGTTGTATTGATCCACATAGTGTGGTTTATTGTCGTCGCTGACATTGACGACCTTGAGTTAGGTGGTTCCATCCAGATTAACCAATTTAATAACCCATGTATTAAATGATTTATTTCAATAGTTTATTTAAATTAAATTTCTTAAAATAACTTTCAATTGATGTTGTAAAATCTGTAACACCCCAAGCTTCCACGGTACGTTTTCCATTGAATAATGCAATAGCTTGCGTTGTACGCAACTTGGAGTTTTAACACACCACGACCAATCAAACTAACTATTATGAATCATAATAGACACTTTTTGAAATTTTATAAATTTTATTTTTCAAAATGGAATTCATTTTTTCATTCGGAATGACAAAATTATATTAGGGTGAGTTTTTTGTATTTTTCTGAAAACTTTCAATTTTTGATGAATAGTGAAAAACACTGCATTAGTGTTTAAAACTGACTTTTTATTTAAATAATTAGAAAATTTTATTTTAATTTATTTTATGTAAAAATAGATACGTAATACATATATATGTTCAACCTAATTCATTGGAGTCATTTTATAATAAGTTTAGATATATAAAATTTTGCCGAAGTTTTTACCTTCTTTTACCCACCTTCTAGGAGCATTTGAAAATTTTCTTAAAACTTAATTTTACCACTTCTGTGAGTTTAATTTTAAAAATCCTAGAGACACAGTTGACATCAATATGTAAAATGTTGTTCAATAGGATGAAAATAATATTTGGTGAATCGTAACTTTTTTACTTTTATTTATCATGATTAAAAGTAAATTTGGTAATTAAGGGTACAAATGGTATTATAATTACCCTAAAACATGTTCTAATTCTATTTGATAAGTTTAATTCGACAAAAAACAACCTTAGGAATAAAATATGACCCCCTTTGGTCCACTAGGATTATATTAGGATATTTTTTATTTAAAGAAGAGTTAAAAGTGTTAAATTATATGTTTAATAACTAATAATTTTTAATATAGGGTTATACATAAGATAAATTCGAATATAAATATTAATTATAAATATAAAAATATTTACTACATATTGATATTTCATTTATAATTTTGATACATTAGATAATCAAATTTATTTATGACACAATGATGATGTAGTAATTACCTTATTAATGAAATATTAAAATAATTGATATTATAAATATCCAAACAATTTAAATTTTAGACTTTTGATGAATTTAACTAATTTTATAGGTCACTATGACATGTTAGGGTTGATTAAATAAATTTTTTTCAAAGTAATCATGATGTTATAACTTTAACAAAACCAAAATACTAAATAGTGTCAAAATTGACATAAATGTATTTTTAAAACCAATATTATATTATTAAATGATATAATATTCCTAAAAATATAAGGTTCGGCCAAAAGACTTAGATAAGATTATATATATTAATAATGAACCACTTGGGGTTCTCTTGTCTTGTTATTTTAATTTTATTAATCATATAATATAAAAATACAAAGAGACATGGTAAATGTCAAACTATTTAACAAATAGTTAAATATAAAAGATAACGTTAATATGGTGGACTAAACCTGTCTAAAACCCATTGGTTGAAATTTTTCCGACCCACCCCCACCATATCCTCGAAATAAATCTTTTTGGATCCATTTCAAACCGAAAATTATTTTATTATAAAATAATATTTCAAGATTTTTCTAAAGTGACCCCACCTATCATATAAAAAGGTACTTCCCCTTATCTTAATTTCACACCTCCAAATCCATTTGGCTCTGCCAACCCCTGCCCAAATATCTTCCCAACATCCCTCAAATAACCCTAGAGTTCTTACTTTGATCATAAAGCCAACCTAAGGATCCCTTTTGATCAACTCAATAGGAAACACCCGAAGAAGAGGTAATAATTTCACCACCATTTTTCATGTTATCTTCTTCTTCCACATCCTCTTTCTTTGTTGATCCCCACCAATATAATAAATACATTACCTTATACATACTATGATGTTATTATAAATATGGTATAACCGTATTCGTTATTCTATCCATCCTATAAATGAAAAAGTAACCATACTTGCGTACGTATGGATTACCGTCTCCACGTCGTGGTGTAGTTTGTTATTCAAACACTTAATTATTTGGATGGGTATAATAATGTGTATAACTGATGTAAATAATAAATATAACATGTTAATAATTCTATATAAATTATATAACATCCAATTAAATACTATTTCTGCATCAATATAATGATATTGTCGCTCGTGCGTACATACGGATAACCGTCTCCATGAACGCGATGAGATTCATTCCCATCATAATCATTCAAGAATAATATACATTTTATGATTAAAAATAATGTTTAAAAACATAATATCATTCTGTATATGAATCAAATACATCCTATCTTTAAAAAACATGGCTTACATAACCAAGCATATAAAATAAAACGAGTCAGTTAACACCCTAAACGATGATATTAATAAAATATTATTAACAATGAAATATTATAAGATCATATATGATATCATATTTATGTATATGATTCTTTTATAGTTTAATAACAAGGATTTATCTATTATATTTGAAGTTAATGTACCCTCGACCAAATAAAAGTACAAGGTAAGGGTTAATTCTACAATCTCTTTTCTTATCTGAGGTTGTTAATACCTAAGTATCTACTGGGACCTCTTTATCATCCACATCCATGTTTTCTTAAAAATGTAATTCAAATATTTTTTACTATTTACTAGAATATCGGTTAATGAAATTTATACCCTTATTGGACTATATATTTTTTAAAAGTAATCTTTCTATCATTTTCCAAACAAGTTACTTTGTCACCTTTTCCACAAAGTTAGTGCAATAATGTCTTTTTTTAACTTATACGGTGGGTGAGACTATTTTACTCCATAATAACATCGTCAAAGCATCTGATACAATATTATAATAATATTTTTAAAATAAATGTGCTTTTTAATAATTATATTACTTTTAAATGATTTCAAAATAGAAAGAGATATTTATCTAAAAAAGTTTTGATTTTCTCTATGTCAACATCCTTTAATAGATTTTAAGATTGTTTGAAGTTGATTTATTATGATACAAATATTCCATATTGTATTGTAGGTTTTGTGATATGTTTGAATATGGATGTGTTATTTTTCACCATTCATGGTTAATGGATAAGTTATTTACATTTCGTATTCTAGTTTTAATACGAATGTTTATGTTATGTTTAAACCTTTTCAAATAAGAAATGCATTGGACATAATAAGTGACGGGTGGAGCCTTCTATAGCTTCTCGATGCATCGGTAGGTCTCATGAGATAAACTAGTGTCTTGGCACAAGGACTTGACAAAATATTATTTGTATTCTTGGCATAAGGACTCGTATATGTGGTTATGAAGTTTGGCATTATGAATTCCATCATTATGAAATTAGCTATGGATATTACATGTGATTATTCAACTAGTAGAATATCCATGTGAATAAGTAAATGAAATTATTTGATTTCTCTTTCCATATTATGATGAATTTCATGTTTAAAAGGATTTTGTTTTAGTCTTACACAATTTCTTAAAAGTTTTTTCTTATTTATGAATGTTTCTGCCATATTGTTATCCTTACTGAGCATCTGAGCTCACCCCTTTCTATGTTTTATTTTTTCCAGTATGTGAATAAGTATATTATGACTGACCTTCATGGATAGGCTAAGGGAAATAAGTGTGTTTAAATGGGACAATGTTGTTGTTGTTTTTCATTTTATTATGTAATGTAAAACTTATAAATGTATCTAGTACTTACAAGGATACTAAACTAATCGGTCTTTCGGGATTTGAACCCTTATGATCATGACAGTGTTATATAATAATGTATTGAATCTAAGTAACTGGGGTCGGGGAATTACAAAAGGACTTGGGTACACACCTTCTCTTAATCATGACATATCACCCATAGATCGATGTATAGACATGTTTCATGATACATGTGTTTGAGGATATTCTATGTGCATGTGTGCATTACTTTAGGGTTTATTAGGAGAAACACATACCCCTAGTTGAGTTGAGTTACAAAACAAAAATTAGGATACAATTCAAATGGATCCTTATAATACATTATAATATAGGCCTTACCGATCACCTTTATACTGGCTAGAGGTGATGGAGGAAACTTTTCTTGGACCATGTCTTGTTTTTGAGACATTATAAAAGGTTTATCTAATTGCAAAGTGCATTTAGATAGCTCAGTAGAAGAAGAAGTTGTATGCCAATCGACACTGATTACCTCTCAAGTTTGAGGTCAGGGATCATATTTTCATACGTGTCTTTCCCAGGTTGATCCATCAACATATTTTCGAGGTAGGTAATTCTTTCGCATATATTCATTAGACCATTCAATGATTTGAAGAAAATCAAACTAGTGCCATACCGGAGAGTACTTCCTCAAAGATATCGATCTATGCACGATGTTTTTGAGGTTTCCCATCTCTGCCAATGGTATCCATACCCATAACAAGTTTTTTATCCAAATGAGGTTGAGTTATATGTGGATTCTTCCTTCATGGAATATCTAATACATATTGTGTATCAGGGTGTGGAGACACTTAACGGTAGGCTAGTTTCGTTAGTACGAGTGTTATATTTGTATAACCGAGTACTAGATGATACCATGGTGTGGGAAGCTGATGTTTGAGCCTAGTGGCCAGAGCTTTTCTCAGATGATCCCTCTTTACCCACCTAATTATAACTCAAATATGAGTTAATTTAAGAAGGTAAGGTTGAAACAAACCAACTTTCTACTAAGGTATGAATCATTTTTTTTAGTTTAATTCCATTTTTTTACTTGGTAAATGTTTCATATGGCCTATCGAAGGTCTTCAGAGTTTCAATAGGATGTCCAGAGCCCAGATCTCTGAAAATTGTTCAGAAGGGGAATACAAAAATATTAGTTCAAGGTTAGTTCTATCCATACAACTCAACCGTGTGAAAAACACAGTGCACGGCAAGGGATACATGGTTTGTCTGAAAACCATGTGAGATAGGGTGGATGCTTGTGAAAAATTTCACAGTCTTGAGATAATGGATTTTCGCATGGGCTATGTATGATTATTCAAATCATGCACCTAAACCTTGAGAGTTCTGTTTTTGTACAGTTTATGGAGCATGGTTAGTGTACGGTTTTGAAAACCATGTGAAAAAACCATGAAACCCTATTTTGGGGGGAGATTTTAACTTAATTACCTTAACTGATTTTAAACACTCACCCCTATATCATTTATCGTTTTAGATGTATATCCCCACTTTTCACATCTTGTGATGATCTACCTTAACTTTTAATAAGGATATTTACAACTCCTACATCTTGACTCTTATCAGAACACCGTCAGAATAATTAGATCCCTATCAAAAATATTCATAATCCTCATTACTCCTGGTCATAGTTTATCTACCAATATCTTTCACTATTTTGGTGTCATATCAATTTCTCTATTTTTAGAAAATTTTCCTAGTTTGGAATTTTCTTCTATTATTCATCAAATTGAATGATTTAATTGTATAATTGGTCGTCCTTGGACCGAAGGTAGATTGTCCAGAAATATTTCACATAAAAGTCATGTTATTTTCATATATTTTCTGATGTGTCATATGACGGACATACCTTTACATTGCCTAAAAAAATTTAAGCCTCTTTGAATAAACATTCCTTATTAAATTACTCAGTATACCCTTATTAAATTACTGTGGGTTATCTTCCTCATTGTTTGACACCCCTTTGGGTGTGCTAATTGAGTTGCATATTTTATGAAAGTTTTAAATGACTCCAGCACAGTCTGTGTGTTTGGATTGACCCTGAAATGGATTTCTTCACATAATTAATTAAATTGATTAATTTTAATGAATAATAATGCATGGAAATGCCACTCCAAATGATTAATACTTATATATGTGGATTATATGAATTTTAAAACCCATGGATAGTTGGGGTTAAATATTTATAAATCCACTATAGGTGATCCCTCATGTTAATTTTTATTACTATTATAAGTATTCCATCTATGTTGGATAGTGAACAATAGTTAAATGTTCTGTTGACCATGAAATTTCACAATCAATTACATTGGGTGAGGGGCTTGACGTCTCACAATATTATACTATTAAATGGAAAACATGCATGATGTTCAACATTCCTCTGTATCATTTTTTGGGTTTTATGACTCACCCCACCATATCAATTGATGGTAATGATGTCTAATATTAATATATGATCCTAGATTTTACCCTTGATAGATCCATTGGCTTATTGGACATGTTTTGGGTGCCTAAGTTACACCATAAGTCCAGCTAGCCCCTAGTTTCCATCTATATGCCTATAAATGTCCAAACATCTATAGATAATATACATGTATAAATTATTATATATATTTATAAATGACTACTATATATATGGTGACTGAACTAACACATTTTAAACTATGTTGAAGCAAGTTGAGCTAGCCAAGTTCCCTATTAAAAATTGAGTTGTCTAATATTTATGTTTCCTACATTGCTTATTATTCATTTTACCTGCACAATGTTATACTGTGTTCACTAGCTGGATTAGTCCTAGAAACCATTGGGTGGCCAAATGAGTTTATCTCACTCCCTACTTAGGATACATTTGGTACCCGAGTAGTCTTCATGGTGGTTGGTGTGGACAAGGGAAAGAGACTTATCTCAAATTATTGACATATTTCACTTATAGATTGGAGTATGTGATAAGAAGATTGAGAATGTTCTTGTGATGATTGTAGAGATATCTTTCAACCTTTTTTATTTTTTATACCACATGATGAATACACATGTACTTTGTATACCCTATTTCACCTTTTCTTATATCAACATGATAGGAAATCATTCTATGTGACATAGCCTTTATCTTTAGTTATTCATTAACAATACGTGGTTTATTATACTTCTATAGTTGATTATTATACTTTTTTCTTCTACTACATCTATTATATTATGATTCCTTCATTTATTTTTTATTTATTATTAAAAATTTTCCACTTTGATATGAGGGTATAGACTACCCACCACAAAACCTTGGACCTTCACTGCTAGTTGGAAGCCTCGGACATATGGGGAGGCATGATTGAGTCCATGTGACCTAATGTCTTAGGGAATATGTTATGGAACTCCTGAGTTTGGATGTTACACAAACAGTGTGTATTCTAGATGGATTTTCTATGCTTCAAGCACTAAAATTCAAACATAATATATTATAAAATTTATAAAAGAATGAAAATCCATTAATATTGTTTGTATATATTTACCAAAACCAAAATTATTAACACTTGTTATCTAATATCATCCAAACGTCAACTTAATCGATTCCATAAATAGTTATCCATAAGGATTCTATAGAATATGATTGAAAAATATTGAAACAACAAAAAATTATAATCATGGTTTCAAAATTACCAAAAATAAACTTAACAATAATCCCCTCAACAACATGAAGTAACACTTAATGTCACATACCAAATATGTGAATAACTTGATCATATAATCTCCTAAAAGTTGTAAATAAAAAAAATTACCATAAAAACATAATGAAAACCTGAAATCATTAAAAAAAATAACTCTATACTTATTAAATAAAACCAAATATTATAAAATATATACCATGATTACAAAATATTGTAAACTACATCAAATATATTATTGACCAGTTTATCATCAAATCACTAATTAGGTTGAAATTCATCAATAATATCCACTTTAATGTATCCATATCATTAATCACTTTATCCCAACGTATTTATCTCAACATAAGGAAAATATTTAGTGTTATATTTCCCTCATTAATGTGTTTTCCCTTAAATATCACCTTACCATTAATTTACTTTTCTTGGTTATATGTACCATTCAACATATTTTTGTCAATCAATAATGTAGATTTTATATATATAATTCCATATATATATATATATATTTCATTATACATATAACATAATTCTTGAATTAAAATACATAACCACTAAAACCATTCCTCTTAATTCATAAAACATTAACCAGTTTTCATCATATTATTCCTTAATAGTTCCTTTCATATTTCATTTTTAGTCGCATCATCATTTGAATAAAAACATTTAGTCATATTGCCTTACCAATACTCATCTTGATATTTCCCCATAGGAAATCAATTTTCATATTGCCTTTAATTTCAAAAATTAACACATCCAACCATCGATGATATCTTTGGGAAACCATTATAATCTACTATGTTAACAAAAAATTTCATTTTTCATTTTATATTACTTACTCTGTGTCCTTATACTCCACACAAAAAACATATTCTCATTCCTTTGTGATATTACCTTGAGTGATTATCCCCACACTCTCAAAATAAATTAAATTTAATCTTCTTTATTCCATGGTCTCCACCACTCACACTCTCAGTGAACACTCTCTTTATATTCTTTGGTGTGTCTATGATTTGGTTATGGTAGAATTTGTTAAGCATAATTTGTGATAACTGATTTTGAATAATCATGATATCCTTAACTCTAATAATCATCCAATTTTTCTACTCATTAATGATTTTTTTTCACATTCAATATTATCTCATTACCTTCTAGTTCCCACCATGGACTAAAACCAAAAAGCATATCATAATTAATAATGTTCATAGTGGAAAACACATATTCATGAAAACCATTTGTTGGATGTCTAAATCATGAAACCATAATTTCATTCAATGAAACCTTAGGTTTAACCTATTTAATCCATGATCATTATCTTTTCAAATACCTCATAATTAGTAATAAATAAAATGTGGATAAACCAAAGTATATCCCATAATAATTTCAAACATGGGGTGTAGTAAATCTCATTTTCACATACCAGGTAAATCTTGATTAAATACCTGCATGAATTTTAAAGAGTTATTATGCCTAGGTACCTCTATTCTAGAGTTTCTTCCACTTGTAGTATCCAGAAGAAGATATATTTCTTGGAAAACCAAACCATTTTCTTAATAATAACTTTAGACGTTCTCATATTACTAGGATTATCATAAGGTTTATTACTAATTTTTTATTATCCAAGTTTCCAAAGGTTAACTAAACCTTTCCTTTGATACCAACCTTAACAACCCTGAACATTCATACAAAAATACTACATCTTAATATATTATTATTCATAACATTATAAAAATAAATTCTCAAGGACCTTATAGGTTAAATGTATTTGGAATCATGGATACATAAAAAATTATTTATAAGTGAAATAAAACATCTCTCTACTATGTTCTTCATAATTAAAACCCTTTGTTGAAATATAATACGTAATAAATTTCTTTATAACCCCAATAAAGGTTGAATTAGAAAGGGTGATCTCAAATGGTCAGTAAATGTAAACAAGGAATATATGTAAATATAATAATAGCACATGTATTTGATAACATGAGCATGACATTAGAGAACCACAACCCACATATAAAATATGTTAATCTTGAGTTATGGTATAAATATTTGGAAGTTCTTAAGACATGAATCATAGATGAAAAGCAGAAAATATTCCATGAGAGAATAACATAGACATAAGATAAAGAATCATGAAATTCACATTAAATGATAACATTGTGAACATGTTTAAATAGAAATATTTTAACTCATTATGTTAAGAACATGAAATCAGGCATTCACATAAACTTATGGAAATGAAATATGGTCCATACATAACCTTAAGGGAATGAAAGTAGGTCTAATAATAACATTATTGACATGAAATTAGGCCCACAAATATCATTATAATCATTAAATTAGGTCCACATATCACATTGTGACCATGAAATTAGGTTTACACATAACATAATTAACTCATGATTTATCCATCATTACCCAATGAATTAGAGGGAGATATAGGTCCCGCCCATAAAATAATGAAAATAACACATATTTCTTCCACAAGATCATAAACCATTAATTATATCAGGACCCATGAAAAGAATTGGGTTTTATAAATATTTCCTCAAATCATAACATGTAGAAAAGAAACAGTTTTCATAAGCATTTCATTGTTTAATAACCCATGTATAGAGAAGTGGGTTCTAAAAGAATTTAATTATGGTATAACCCATGGTATATAAAAAAATTTCACAATAAAATTTTCATTATAAAAATAAACCATTCATATAAATAATAATAATGTAACCCTAGGATTATATCCCTAATAAATAATATGTAATGTACATGGATGTCATATTAGATTGAATCTATTTTTGAAAGATCACTTGGAGATTTTATTGATAAAAATATCCTTTCCACTTTGGGGAACAAATTATAAAATAAAAATCATTTTCAAAATCATTTTATTTTAAAATATCCATGGAAACTTATAAAGGAATCTTCCAAGGTCATTTAAAATATTTCTTGAGAAAAATAAACCTTCCAATAAGAAAATCACATTTTCAAAACTAAAAAGTTTACAAAATATGTTGAAAAAAACTTTTATTTGAAAGATACCTTTTAAACTTATAAAGGAATATTTAAAACATTGACTATTCTTGACTAATGTAAATTTCATTCATTCCATAGACATTAAAACAAAGATTCATTCCATGTATTCATTAAAATCCAAACGGACTTTGTTTGAAAAATAACAGGAATACTCCTTTTAGGAATTTTTTAAAATATAAAATCATTGGTAAAATAAATTTAATAAATTATTAGGGGTATGTTAAAAAAAATTAACAAATATTCTGAAAAACATGGATTTGGATGAAAAATAATTTTCGATCTAAGATATTATTAACGGCGATTTTTTCCATAAAAATATATTTTTGATATGTTGAGAAATTTATATATGTTAAATGAAATGAAAACATTTATAGTGAAGAATTTAGGGAGTATAATAAAATTAATGAGAGTTATCGTGACCTAAATCATAAGATGTCAAGATTAAAGACTTAATCGTAAATAATCTTGATAAATGATGAGATTCTAACATAACAATATTCCAAATTTAATAACATTTGAATGACAAGAACAATGAAATAAAAAAATTAAAAACATTAGATGTAAGTAATGTAAATAAATTCATCATATAACATGTGAAAGGGGTATTATATATACTTTAAAATAGAATATAGGTTCACAATATGACTTATGACCCCAAGATGGAATATTGAGACAAAAATTCCTTACCACATTGGTAAATTTTTAATAGTTAATCTAATGAAATATAGATACTAAAATTGATAAATAAATCCCCATTATTTTAATTAAAAAAATCCTAAAATACATTCATGGATATTATATACTCACAAAAAATGAAAAGTGGTGAATTTGTCATGTATCTCACAAATATACCATGTGAGATTAAAATCACTTACCACTTTGGTATCATTTGAATCATACTCCCTATTAAATAATAACATAAAATGAAACATTAAATATCATGATAATAAGTATATTCATGATATAAAATATAAAATGGGTATTATATTCACAATAAAAGATAAGAGAGTAAATAATATAGAACAAGTCTCCATGAAATTAAAGTTAGACTATAAATCCTTTGTCTTAATTATCAACTTCGTTTGTATATGTTTGAACCTCTTGTATAGTAAATAAGGGATTTTTATGAATATATTAAAGAGTCATATAAATATCTATAATATCATATATGATCTCCTAATTACTTTTCAACACCATTTTATTTATAATTCAGTTATAAAATCATCATTTATAGGTGTTAACTTTTTCATTTTTCATAAGTGTTTTGGTTTGGTAGATTTATTCTTTGAACATTGACCATATTTCCACTATATCAATAATTTAAATATTTATATAAATATAATATATATTTGGTAACCTCTCATTAATATTTCAGGTATTTTTAAACTCTCTTGTGTTAAATTAATAATATATTAAGTAGAAAACTGATTTATTAGTGAATTTTGGATAAATGTGTTAAGGGCCATAAATTTCAATTAACATATTGAAATGTTCAAATAAATATTTTTGAAATTTGACACAAAGTTATTATGATGTTTTGATACCTATAAATCCTCGACGATGACTGCAAAAAAATAATTATATTATATGATGTGTGCACTTTTTATTAAAAATAATTGAATAACACCAAAATGGTGCATCATTTGAGAAATCTGAGAAAACTTTTATGTCGGAAATATGGTGTTTACCCTGGGAGGGGTATAACATTCGAAGGTACTGGATGTTAGGATGACTCACTCATGATATAAAGTTATTAAATAATATTTAATATATTATTTATGAAATATATCCCAAAAGGTGCTTTATATTGGAAATATGAGACCACCGATGGGTCCAGAATGATGGGTTTACCCATGAAGTGGTATAACATTTTTTAGCATTGGGAGTTTGGATGCCTTTCTCACAAAAACAACCCTTTATATTTTAATTATTTATTTATTCCAATTAATAAATAATAAATAATTAATATCTTTCAAACGGTGCGTTGTATAAGAAATCTGAGAAAACTATTGGATCTAAAATGGGGTGTTTATCCTAGACAAGGAATAACTTTTATGCACAATGATTATTGGATGTTATATAATTTCTATATTAAATAATTTAATTTAATAAATTAAAAAATTAAAGTATTCTATTCATAAACTCTCCAAAAAAACATGGACACCTCCATTTGAAACACATGGGATCTTTTGAAACCTTGGATTTAAACCATTTTTTACTATTTAAAAATTATAAACCTATTAAATCGGTGGAATTTTTTACTCCTCCATAATTTCTTGATTGAAACAGTGGATTAATTGTGTGATTTGAATTTGACATGAATATAAGCGGTGTTTTGGGTTACAAAATGGCCGAACAACATGGTGTCTCCTGGTGGGTCGATTCGGTCAAGTTCAATCAACCCTAAAACCCCTTATACTTGTTTACGAACCTCTAATAAGTCAATTTGACATTCCTCTTTTATTCTAGTGGTTTTGGAGGATGATAACTCATGTTCCTGGAATGAGGCATGACATGAGGTCTTCCTTAATTCAGTTTGTTTTCATTTTCTTCATTTACTTCCTTTTCAATTATTATTCAAAATCTAGAAAAATGAGGGGTTTTATATAATTTATAATAACCTTTTTAAAAGAATAATTATGAAATGAATTATAAAATGATAATTATGAAAATTATCAAAAGACAAGAAAAACAATTATAAAACAAATTATCTTCATCATGTTATCAAAATATATTTTTAATAATAAAATATAAATATATATATATATATATTGATAATCACGTTTTATGTTTAGGAATTATTTATTAATATAAAATTATCAATGCGTGATTGCATGAGTAATCAAATGATAACCCATAAAAATATTTATTATTATCAAAAGATAATTATGGAGAATTATTGAAGATAATTTTATGGTTTTATAAAAAAATATTTTTTTGGAAGTTTTCTTGAATAATTGTGAAGTTTTATTAAATGATAATTGCATTAATTACGAGGTTAATTTATTAAAAAATTATCAAAAGATAATTATGTCTTATTTTCAAAAAATAATTATGATAAATAACCGAATGATAATTTCCACTTTTTATTGAAATGATAATTTCAATGAATAATCATGAGATAATCATGAGTTTTCCAAATGAAAATTATTTAAATAATTTATCGAAGGATGATTCTTTATATTATCAATGAATAATTATAAAGGACAACCACATGTGTTATCATTTTAATCTAAAAATATTATAATATTGAATGTGGTTTATAATTATTATGAGGAAAATATTTTGAACATATGTGTTGACATAACATTATAATTTGTAATTTTATCAATGATATTGGAAGTATCATCACGTGTGATAATCAAAATTATAATTCTAGAATTATCAAGGAGTGAGAAGTTATTATTGCCTTTAATTTTTTTAATCCATAATTTGAAAGTTATCTAGGAGAGATAAAAATATGTTCGCATGTAATATTCTTGGAACCCTTGACAAATGTCATGCTTCGGTGTGTCAACGCATACAATAATATGTTTGTATGTTGTATTGATCCACATAGTGTGGTTTATCGTCGTTGCTGACATCAACAACCTTGAGTTAGGTGGTTCCATCCAGATTAACCTATTTGATAACCCATGAATTAAATGATTTATTTCAATTGTTTATTTAAATTCAATTTCATAAAATAACTTTCAATTGATGTTTTAAAATATGTAACACCCCAAACTTCCTTGGTACGTTTTCCTTTGAATAATGCAATAGCTTGTGTTGTATGCTACTTGGAGTTTTGACCCACCACGATCAATCAAACTAGCCGTAATGAATAGTAATACCCACTATTTGAAATTTTATAAATTTTATCTTTAAAAATCGACTTCATTTTTGGATTTTTCATATCAAATTTAGCTTTGCGTGAGTTTTTTATATTTTTCTGAAAATATTTAATTTTTGATTAATAGTTAAAAAAGCATTGTGTTATTGGTTAAAACTGATTTTTTTTAAATAATTAGTTATTTTATTTTAATTTATTTTAGATAAAAATAGATACATAATACCTATATATGTTCAATGTAATTAATTTTAGTCATTTTATTATATGTTTATATATATAAAATTTTATTGGACTTTTTACAGTCTTTTACCCACCTCCTTGGAGCATTTGAAAATTTGTATAAAATGTAATTTTACAACTTCTATGAGTTTAATTTCAAATATCTAAGAGACATGCTTAATATCAGTATGTAAAATTTGGTTCAATATGATGAAAATTATTTTTGGTAAATAGTAACTTTTGACTTTTATTTATCACGGTTAAAAGTAAATACGGTAATTAAGGGTAAAATAGATATCATAATTACCCTAACACATATCTTAATTATATTGGATAAGTATAATTCGACCATAAAACACCTTAGGAATAAAATATTACCCCCTTTTCTTCACTTGGATTAGATTAGGACATTTATTATTATTTTATTTAAAGTAGAGTTAAATGAGTTAAAATCAAATTTTAATAACTAAACCATTTTTAATATAGTGTTAAACATAAGATAAATTCCACTATAAATTTTCATTAGAAAACTAAAATGATTTCCTACATAATAGTATTTTATTTATAATTTTTAGACATTAAATAATTACATTTATTTATGACACAATGATGATGCAGTAATTACCTTATTAATGAAAGATTAAAATAATTGATATTATAAATATCCAAATAAATCAAATTTGAGACTTTTAATGAATTAAAATAATTTTATAGGTTAATATTACATGTTAGGGTTTATTAAATTAATTTTTTTCTAAGTAATACTGCTGTTAAGAATTTTACAAGAAAAAAATACCAAATAGTGTCAAAATTGACATAAAAGAGTTTTTAAAACAAATATTATATTATTAATTGATATTTTATTTCCAAAAATCAATGGTTCGGACAAAGGGCTTAAATAATATTATATATTTCATGAATTAACAACTTGAGGTTCTCTTTGAATTTTATAGTATGTTTATTAACCATATAATATAAAAATACAAAGAGACATGGTAAATTTCAAAATTTTTATCTAAGAGTTAAATCTAAAAGATAAGTTTACTATAGTAACCCAAACCTATATAAAACCTATTGGTTGAGTGTTTTTCGACCCAAACCCACCTTCTCTTTTAAAGAATTCATTTTTGGGGCCATTAGAAAGCGAAAATGATTTTATTATAAAATAATATTTCAATATTTTCCTAAGGTGCCCCTCACCCCTCTTATAAAAGGTCACTTACCCTTCTATAAAATTCACACCTACAATGCCATTTGGCTCAGCCAACCCCTGCCCAAATATCCTCTCAACTATAGTACCTTATTCCTAGAGGCCTTACTTTAGTTTAAATCCATCCTAAGGAGCTCTTTTGATCAAATCAAAAGGAAGAACACGAAGAATAGGTAAATATTTCATCACATCTTTCAAGTTATTTTCTTCTTCCACTTTCTCTTTCATTGTTGTTTCCATTCTAAAATAATAACTCCAATATCTTATATATTCTATGATGTTATTATAAAAATTTTACAACCATATTCATTATTATATCCATCCTATAAATGAAAAAGTCGCCATACATGGTTACGTACAGATTACCGTCTCCAAGTCGTGGTGTAGTTTGTTATTCAAACACTTCATCATTTGGATGGGTATACTAATGAGTGTAATTGATGTAAATAATAAACATAACCTGATATATATTCTCTATATATGATATACCATCCAATTATATATAATCTTAATATCAAAAGAATGATATTGTCGCTCGTGCATACGTACAGATTACCGTCTCCATGAACGCGATGAGATTCGTTCCCCATCGTATTCATTCAAGACTAATTTTAATTTGATGATTAAAAATAATGTTTAAAGACTTAATATCATTTTTAATATGAATAATTTACATCTTATCCATAACAAACATTACTTACATAACAAATCATATAAAGGATAACGAATCAATTAACACCTGAAACGATGATACTACTGAAATATCATTAACAAAGCAATATTAGAAGATCATATATGATATCATATTAATGTATATGGTTGTTTTATAATTTAATAACAATGATTTTATCACTATACAAGAGTTAAACCTACCCTAGACCAAGGAAAAGTAAAAGGTAAGGGTTAAGTTCACAATCTCTTTATTATCTGAGGTAGTTTTATACGTGAGTACCTACTGAGACCTCATTATAATCCACATCCATGTTTCTTAAAAATGTATTTCAAAAAAAAATTACAATTTAATATACAATTTTTACAATTAATTTATACCCTTATTTGACCTTATATGTTTTTAAAATAATATTTCTATCATTTTCTAAAAAAGCTACTTTATGACCTTTTCGACAAAATTAAGGTAAGAATGTTTTTTTAACTTATAGGGTGTGTGCGGCTATTTTCCACCGTTATAACATCGTCGAAGATTACCATACAATATTATAATAATATTTCCAAATTTAGTGTTTTATTTTATAATTATATGACTTTTAAATGATTTCAAAATTGAAAGAGATATTTCTCTAAAAAAATTTGATTTCATCTATTTCAATATCTTTTGAGGGATTTTAAGCTTATTTGAATTCGATTTAATATGATACAAAACTTACACATTTTATTGAAGGTTTTGTGACATGTTTGATTGTGGATGTTTTATTTTTACACCATTCATGGTTTATTGATAATGTATTGACATTTTTTATGCTAGTTTTAATACAGATGTTTATGTCATGTTTAATCCTTTTCATATGAGGATTGCATTGAACATAGTAAGTGACGGGTGGAGCCTGCTATAGCTCCTCGAAGCATCATTAGGTCTAATGAGACAAACTAGTGTCTTGTCACAAGGCCTTGAAAAATCTTATTTTTAGTATAGGCATAAGGCCTTGACTATGTGGTTATGAGGTTTGACATTATGCAATCCATCATTATAAAAGCAGCTATTGATATTTCATGTGATTATTCGACTAGTAGAATATACATGTGAATAAGTAAATGGAATTATTCTATTTTATCTTTGCCATATAATTTTGAAGTTAATGTTTAAAAGGATTTTGTTTTAGTCTTATACATTGCTTTAAATGTTTATGATTATTTTTGAAAGTTTCCACAATATTGTTATCCTTACTGAGCTTCTGAGCTCACCCCTTTCTATGTTTTATTTTTTCCAGGATGCGAAAAGTATATTATGAATGACCTGCAGGGATAGTCTAAGGGATATTAGTGTGGCTTATGAAGACTATGTTGTTGTAATTATTCATTTTATAATATAATGTAATACTTATGAATGTATCTAGTATTTCCAAGGCTACAAAACGGATTGGTCTTTCGGGACATGATATTTTGTGATCATGCCAATGTTATGTAATAATGCACCGACTCTAAGTAACTGGGGTCGGGGCATTACAGTTGTTAATAGAGGAAGTTTAGTACAAACCATGGAAACTAGATTTAGATAATCTCTGATTAGAGCACATTACCCTAAGATAGGCTTTGAGGATTAGTATAGAAGAACTTTCTTGAATTTTGGTAATGTAGAGATTTTGTGTATTTTACAAGTAATACATCTCTGTCTAGATACGAGCAGGTAGAGGCGGCTCTAGAACAGATGTACCTAGGGGTAAAACTCAACAACACCACTTTGAGCTAGAATCAAACGGGGACTGGTGCACGAAAAAGGGTCTTGATGCACTCTTGGTTACGACACTCTCAGGGGATATGCTTAGGATAATTATTATTTTCTTTAAAAAACATTATGAAGGGTTTATGAGTATATAATTCCTCAAAGAAAACATTTTTATAGATAAGGATTATATTCATAAATTGTTCAATTTATGTTAACTATTTTACAAGTTTGGAATTATGTATTGTGATTCATAAACTAATCTAGTGAATGCCATTGTTTAGAAATGGCGTCTAGTGGAATGAATGGAAATCATATCAACACACATAATCAATGTAGGGATTACCTCCAACTCAAGATAATTATAGTGGGGCTGGTGATGCAACTGGTACTGTTCAGCTAATCACCATACTGGGACAACTCGCTCAGGTTATGAATAATAACCTTACTTGTATGGAGCACCCTGATCCACAATGCGAAGGATCTATGTTAGAACGCTTCATGAGGAAACAACCACCCACATTCAATGGGACTACAAATCCATTTGTATCTGATCAATGGATGCATTCCTTAGAGAAAATATTTCATGCTTTGGGGAGTAGTGGAAGGGAAAAATTTGTCATGGCAGTTTATCACCTCATTGGAGATGTAGATCAATTTTGTTCATTGATTCAAAAAACAAGGGAAGATGAAGAAGTATCAAGTATGGAATAGAGTGATTTTAAAGATATTTTAAAATAATAATACTTTCCTTGTGACCATTGAGTGGATATGGAAAGACAATTTCTGAGTCTAAGGGAAAAAGATGATGAGAATGTCGCAAAGTATGAGGATAACATTACAAGGTTACAAAGGCATGTTGCAGGTTATATAAATAACCCAAGAAGTAATACTGATCATTTCATTGATGTCTTAAAATCATTTTTCCATCGAGAATTAGTCTCAAAATCCTTATCTTTGTACAAAGATAGTGTCTCATGTTCTATCAAGACAGAAAAAGAATTCTCTAAGTCTTGTGACTTTAACGAAAAGTAGGAGAAGAAGAGATATACTGAACACTCTGGAAATGAAAAAAAAGGAGAATGAAGGGAAAATTTGAAGATCCATCCTATGGTAAATGTGGGAAGAAACACCCCAGTACATGCCTGAATGGAATGAGAGTCTATTACAGGTGTGGTGAAAAAGGCCACTAAGCTCGTGATTTCTAGGGGAAAAAGAGGTTGTCAATGTTGAATGTTACAATTGTATAGAAAGGGAGAATTATTCAAATAAATGTCCTAAGCACCAAGAGAACATACCTCAAAAAAGGCTGAGGGAGGAAGGCTATGCTTATGCGATCACTACTGTTGAGGTTGAAGCTCTAAAATACATGGTGGTAGGTAATTTAATGGTTTCCTCAAGTTTAGACAATGATTTATTTGACTTTGGATCATTGCATTGTTTCATATCTTCCCAGTTTGATAAGAAAATTAGATATTTCCAATTTGATTTAACATGGGATTTGTTAGTCAAAACTCTTAAGGGAAGTATCATTACAACAAAGTTTTGTGAATCAGTTCCCATTAAGGCATATAAATGTTATTTATCTGCTAATCTCAACATTATACCCATGATTGAATTTCATATAATCCTTAGTATAGATTTTCTTTCATACCATGATGCGAAAATCTATTGTAAGAAGAAGGAGGTTACAATTTTCAATGATGATAAGAAGTACCTTATCTTAAGTACAGAAACTTCACCACCTAATTCTTATCTAGATCAACCCCCAGTAGCTTAACTAAATTCAATTATTAGGGTGGAAGATAGTGAAATAACTATGGGTCAGGAAAAGAATATTCGAATAGAGGATGTACCTATTGTGCAAGAATATAGTGATGTGTTTCCATAGGATTTACCAAGACATACTCTAGAACAATAAATTGAGTTTTCCATTGACTTAATTCTTGGTTCAAGTCCCATATCAAAGACCCCTTATAGAATGGACATTATGTAATTAGTGTAACAAAAGAGAAAACTAGAGGAATTTAGTTACAAGGTATTTATTCACCCCAGTGTTTCTCCATGGGGAGCCCCTATCCTTTTTGTTAAAAAGAAAGATGGATATATGAAGTTTTTCATTGACTACAAGAAGATCAATGCTATAACAATAATGAACAAGTATCCCCTACCTTGAATTGATGATTATTTCGACCAACTTCATCGAGCTCAATATATTTCAAAGATTGACCTTCAATCTGGATATCATCAATTGTGTGTAAAGAAGGTAGACATTCCGAAAACAGAATTTTGAACTAGTTACGAGCATTACAAGTTTACAGTAATGCCTTTTGGGCAGACTAATGCACCCTCTTTTTTCATGGATCTAATGAACAGAGTTTCCAAGGAATATCGTGATGACATTGTAGTGGTATTGGTTGATGATATCCTAGTATACTCTATAAGCTATGAAGATCGTTAAAATCACATGTGCACCATTCTGAAAACCCTTAGGAGAAATAAATTACATGGGGAGTTTAGAAGGTATGAATTCTAGCTTCAGGAGATTTCATTTCTTGTCCATATTGTCTCTATGGATGGAATGTTCGTTGATCCTTCTAAGACAAGATCAATCCAAGAATGGCCAACACTGGCATGTATAACTAAGGTATGCAGTTTTTTTGGTCTAACATGTTATTATCGGCGTTTCACCTAGAATTTTTCCCAAATGGCTAACCCATTAACCAAGATTACACGTAAAGGTGTTAAATTTGTTTGGACAAAAGAGTGTGAATAATGATTTGAATAATTTATGATAATATTATTCAATGATATTATCTTGACACTACCATCGGGGAATTATGGGTTTGTTATTTATAGTGATTCTTCAAAGAAAGGACATGGTTGTGTCCTTTTGTAGAATGATAGAGTTATTGCCTATGCATCACAACAACTAAAAATTTATGATCAAAACTATCCTACTCAGGATCATGAGCTAGAAGTTATAATATTTTCTCTGAAGATATGGAGACATTATGTCTATGGTGAAAAATGTGAGATATATATCGATCACAAGAGTTTGAAGTATATTTTCTCACAAAAATAACTCAACATGATGCAAAGATGATGGCTTGAACTACTCAAGGATTATGATTTCACAATACAGTACTAACTTGGGAAGTCAAATAAGGTGGCAGATTCTTTGAGAAGAAAGGATCATGGAGTTTTGAACAAGATGAGAGTTGAAAAGGATCTTATATACATGGATCTAGTAAAGATGGATATGGGAATAACCATGGAAGGTTATACAACAATTCTTTTTAAAATGGGTGCCAAACCATATTTACTAGAAAGGAATAAGTGTTCTTAGAATGATGATAAGGAGTTTCAAAAGAGAATTAAAGATGTGAATGATGGGAGCTTGAGTGACTTCATATATGAAGATGAGATTTTGACATTAGGGAAGAGCCTTTGTGTTCCTGATATACCTGATCTGAAAAGGGAATTGTTAGATGATGCTCATAGCTCTAATTTCTCTATACACCCTAGTAACACTAAGATGTATAGAGATTTTAAAGATCATTTTTGGTGGGACTACATGAAGAGGGAGATTTCTTATTTTTTGTCAAGATGTATGGTTTGTCAATAAGTGAAAGATGGAAGTCAACAACCTGGAGGATTCATGCAACCTCTTCGCATACCTGAGCGGAAATGCGATAATATTACGATAGAATTTTTCATTGGACTACCAAAGACTCCTAGAAGGAACGATGCAATATGGGTCATTGTTGATCGTCTTACCAATTTAGCACATTTTCATTCTATAAGAGAAGATTTACAACTTGAACGTTTAGTAATACTATATATTAATGAAGTTGTAAGACTTCATGGAGTACCCCTATAGATTGTTTTTTATCATGATCCCCATTTTACATCAAGATTCTGGAAAACTATTCATAAATCCCAAGATATTGAACTTAGTTTGAGAACTTCCTACCACCCTCAAACTGATGGACAATCAGAAAAGACTATTCAAACCATAGACAACATGTTGAGATCTTTCTCACATGACATTCAAGGTATGTGGGATCAATATTTACCTCTGGTAGAATTTTCCAATAACAATAGCTTCCATTCAAGTATTCAGATGGCACCATACGAAGAGTTATATGGAAAGAGATGTCGCACACCAACCTATTAGGCTGATGTTGGTGAATGAAAACTTATTGGCTAGGAATATGTTGAGGAAACGATGGAAAAGGTGAAGGTAATCCAAACCCACATCCAAGCATCCCAAAGTAGGCCAAAGAGCTATGCTGATAACCGAAGGAAGGATTTGGAGTTTCAAGTAGGAGACCAATTTTTCTTTAAGGTATCTCCATGAAAGGGTGTTATACATTTCGGTAAGAAGGGTAAGTTGAGTCCCAGGTACATCAGAACTTTCAAAATTCTAGAAATAATTGGGGTTGTAGCATACCATTTGGAAATGCCGCCAAGTCTCTCCAAAGTTCATGATGTGTTCCACATATCACTATTGAGAAAACACATGCCTGGCCCAATTCATGTAATCACCTATGAGAAATTAGAACTGGAACATGGTCTATCTTATTGCAATGAGCCAATCAAGATTCTTAATACAAGAGAACAGTGTTGAAAAACCGGATGACTCGTCTAGTAAAAGTTCTATGGAAAAACCATAAAATGGAAGAGGCAATGTGGGAACCTGAGGAACTTATGATGAAGAACCACCCAAATCATTTTATGTAGTAATATTCTAGAAATTTAGAGGACAAAATTTTTTGAAGGAGGGGAGAATGTAACACCCCAATCTTCCACGGTATGTTTCCCTTTGAATAATTCAATAGCTTGCGTTGTATGCTACTTGGAGTTTTAACACACTATGACCAATCAAACTTGTCGTTAGGAATATTAATACCCACTTTTTGAAATTTTATAAATTTTATCTTTATAAATGGAATTCATTTTTGGATTTTTAATATCGAATTTAGCTTATGGTGAATTATTTGTATTTTTTTGAAAACATTCAATTTTTGATGAATAGTGAAAAAACACTACGTTATTGGTTAAAAATGAATTTTTATTTAAATAATTAGTTATTTCATTTTAATTTATTTTAGTTAAAAATAGATACATAATACCTATATATGTTCAATGCAATTCATTGGATTCATTTTATAATAAGTATAGATATATAAAATTTTATTGAACTTTTTACTGTCTTTTACCGACCTCCTAGTAGCATTTGAAAATTTGTATAAAACTTAATTTTACCACTTCTGTGAGTTGAATTTAAAAAATCCGAGAGACATGATTAATATCAGTAAGAAAAATTTTGTTCAATAAGATAAAAATATTTTTTTTTAAATAGTAACTTTTGACTTCTATTTACCACGATTAAAAGTAAAAAGGGCTATTAAGGGTAAAAATGATATCATAATTACCCAAACACATGTCTTAATTCTATTGGATAAGTATAATTCGACCAAAATCAACCTTATTAATAAAATATTATCCCATTTTGTCCACTTGGATTACATTAGGACATTTATTATTATTTTATTTAAATAATAGTTAAAAGAGCTTAAATCAAAGTTTCTTAACTAAACTATTTTTAATATAGGGTTATACACAAGATAAATTAGACTATAAATATTCATTAGAAAGATAAATATATTTCTTAAATAATGGTATTTTATTTATAATTTTTATACATTACATTATTAAATTTATTTATGACACAATGATGATGTTGTAATTACCTTATTAATGAAAGATTAAAATAATTGATATTATAAATATCCAAATAAATCTAATTTAATACTTTTAATTAATTATACTAATTTTATAGGTTAATATGACATATTAGGGTTGATTAAATGAATTTTTTTCTTAGTAATAATTCGATTATAAATTAAAAAAACAAAATACCAGATAGTGATAAAAATGACATAAAAGAGTTTTTAAAACTAATATAATATTAATAATTGATATTCTATTATTAAAAATCTAATGTTCGTCCAAAGGGTATAAATAATATTATATATGTCATTAATGAACCACTTGATTTTATATTTGAAGTATATAGTATGTTTATTAACCATATAATATAAAAATACCAAGAGACATGGTAAATGTCAAACTATTTAACTAAGAGTTAAATCTAAGAGATACGGTTAATATAGTGACCCAAACCTATCTAAAACCTATTGGTTGAGTGTTTTTTGACTCAAACCCAACTTAACCTTCAAATAATTAATTTTTTTGCCATTAAAAACCGAAAATTATTTTATTATAAAATAATATTTTAATCTTTTCCTAAGGTGCCCCTCACCCCTCTTATAAAATGGAAATTCCCCTTGTCCCAAATTCACACATTAAAATCCATTTTTGTCGGCAAAACCCTGACCAAATATCCTCTAAAATATCCTCAATTCATCCTAGTAGAATTACTTTAGTCCTAAATCCAACCTTAGGATCCATTTTGATCAAGTCAAAAGGAAGAACCAGAAGAAGAGGTAAATATTTCATCACCTCTTCCAAGTTCATTTCTTCTTCCACTTCCTCTTTCTTTATTGTTTCCATTCTAAAATAATAACCCAATTATCTTATATATACTATTATGTTATAAAAAAATTTTACAACCATATTCATTAATCTATCCATCCTATAAATGACAAATTCACCACACGTGCGTACGTACGGATTACCGTCTCCACATCGTGGTGTAGTTTGTTGTTCGAACACTTAATCATTTGGATGGGTATAATAATGAGTATAACTGATGTAAATAATACGCATAACATGATAATTATTCTTTATATATGATATACTATCCAATTATATATGATTTTAATATCTAAAAAATGATATTGTCGCTCGTGCATACGTACGGATTACTGTCTCCACCAACGCGATGAGATTCATTCCCCATCATACCCATTCAAACCAAATTTTCATTTGATGATTAAAAAAAATGTTTAGGGACTTAATAAAATTCTGAATATGAATCATATATATCCTATCCATAACAAACATTACTTATGTAACAGAGCATATAAAGTAAAATGAATCAGTTAACACCCGAAACAATGATACTACTGAAATATCATTAACAAATCAGTATTAGAATATCATATATGATATCATATTAATGTATATGGTTCCTTTATAAATTAATAAAAATTATTTCACCATTATAAAAGAGTTTAACCTACCCTCTACCGCAGAAAATTACAAGGTAAGGGTTAATTTCACAATCTCTTTATTATCTGAGGTTGTTTTATATGTGGGTATCTACTGGGACCTCTTTATCATCCACATCCGTGTTTCTTAAAAATGTATTTCAAAAAAATTTAACTATTTAATAGAAAATGTGTTAAAGTCATTTATACCCTTATTTCAACTTATATGTTTTTGAAAGGAATCTTTCCATCATTTTCCAAATAGGGTACTTTATGACCTCTTCGACAAAATTAAGGTATGAATGTTTTTTTAACTTATATGGCGGATGCGGATATTTTCTTCTGTTATAACATCGTCAAAGCTTCCCTTACATGCTTATAATAATATTTTCTAAATAAATTTTTTATTTTATAATTATATGACTTTTAAATGATTTCAAAATAGAAAGATACATTTCTCTAAAAAAAGTTTCAATATCATCTATGTCAGCATCCTTTGATTGATTTTAAGCTTATTTGAAGTTGAGTTATTATGATACAAAACATACACATTTTATTGAAGGTTTTGTGATATGTTTGAATATGGATGTGTTATTTTTACACCAATCATGGTTCATGGATAAATTATTGACATTTTGTATGCTATAATTAATAAAAATGATTATGTTATGTTTAAACCTTTTCATATGAGGAATGCATTGGACTTAGTAAGTGACGGGTGGAGCCAGCTATTGCTCATCGATGCATCAGTAGGTCTCATAAGACAAACTAGTATCTTGGCACAATGCCTTGACAAAATCTTATTTGTAGTATGGGCACAAGGCCATGACTATGTGGTTATGAAGTCAGGAATTATGCATTGTATCATTGTGAAAGTAGCTATTGATATTACATGTGATTATTCGACTAGTAGAATATCCATGTGAATAAGTAAACGACATTATTTTATTTTATCTTTTTGATATTATACTTAAGTTCAAAATTAAAAGGCTTTTGTTTTAGTCCTATACATTCCCTTAAATTTTAATACTTATTTAAGAAAGTTTCCGCTATGTTCTTATCCATACTGAGAACTTGTGCTCACCCCATTCTACGTTTTATTTTTCCCTGGATTCGAAGAAGTATATTATGACTGACATGTAGGGATAGTCTAGGGGATATTAGTGTGTCTTATGGAGACTATGTTATTGTATTTTTTCATTTTATAATTTAATGTAAAACTTATGAATGTATCTAGTATTTTCAAGACTACTAAACTGATTGGTCTTTCAGGGCCTGATCTTTTGTGATCATGCCAATGTTATTTAATAATGCACCGACTTTGGGTAACTAGTGTTGGGGCATTACAAAATCTCATTTCGGTGAATTCACATATTTGAAATGGTTTTGGCATGATATTTGGAATACCCATAATTCCATTGAATTAGGGTGTGTTTATAGAAAATTGTGATTTAAATTGTTGAATTTAAATTGTGTATTTGATGGAAATGATTTCAATTAAATTGTTTAATATAATTGTGGAAATTAATTTTTAAATGGTGGAATTGGTTTTGAATGGATTTCAAAATGGTGAAATTTTCTAAAAATGTTTTGATAGAAACCCAGTGGTTTTATCTTGATAAAGTGGCATGTTTTTTTAAACTCATATTGGATTTAAATGGAAAATTGGCATTGAAATTGAAGAATGGGACTTAATTTCTTTTTAAGAAGTCTTAAAATAAGTTTCCCATTTTTTATTATGTATGAGTACATGCAAGACTTAGGTAGTTGGTGACTTATTTGGACACAATCTATGCTATTACAACGTCCTAAAACCTACATGCAGCAGGTCGCATCCCTTAGAAGATGGTGACAAGTCCACTCTGACCAGAGTCCCGAGAAAATATATGTTCACATATTTATATGATTACCTAATGTGTGTGGAGTCCTATATCTAGAAATACTATCATACCTAGTTGGAAGATGACCATGTTTCTCGCTTGTTATTTATATTTCAAATATAAATGTATTAAAATGATTTTGAACTGCTTTACATGCCTCAGGAATTTACATAAACTTTTTTATGTAACTTTTTTGTTTAATCCATTGTTTTAGAAATATTTGATCAATTTTAAAGTCTTTGATTAATGTATTTTTCCATCATTTGAACTGTATAGCATGATTTTTTTAATTATTCATGAAAATTACAAATCTGTTATCATTAAAAATTGAAATCATTACTTTGTTTAATCAATTATTGGCATATATTATGGATTCTTTGGTGAGACCCTACTGAGAATTTTATCTCACACCATAGTTTTACCTTCGGGTGTATGCAGGTGTTTTCCTTCCAGGTTTGAGAAAGGGGAAATGATCTCTTGGATGGGGGATCTAGTTGTTGAGTATTGGGCTTGGTGATTTGTGTTCATCAGGACCTTGGCTTTTTTCCCCTATTTTAGTAAATTGGTTGTAGTACATTGGGCTTGTTGTGCCTTCTTTTATTTTTGTAAATTACTCCCATTGGAGTTTTTTTTGTTATGCATACTGTATTTACCCTTTAATTTCCGCTTTGTTAGTGGAAAAATCATTTCGAATTGTGTTTTTTATTATACGAGGTGTTAGTTACCAACCCATGTAGATTGAGAATGCCCTTCGGGCTTTGTCAGGGTGGGCTCGGTAATCTGGTTACTAGTGTTTCTAGGATTGTTACTGACAAAATGGTATCAGAGGGAGGTTGGGATTTTGACATGAAGTTAGCATGCATTTGTGAACTCATGTTGGGAATTTAGAGGTAGTTGTGATTATGCGCCTATCCATATCTCACTACAATGATCCTTAAGCCTCAAGGGGTGGTTAGGGAAAGGCATCTTATAGATTAGTTTTAGACTTTTCCCTATTATTATTAGGATAAAGTTAAATCCAAATATTGTTTGTTCTTTCTGTTTTGATTATTTTCCCTCATTTCTCTATTTGAGCACTATCTAATGTATTTAATATTGAATGATGATGTTGTGTAACAAAATGCCTCTAAGAAGACATGTGAATTGGCTCTAGGAAGAGGCTACTGCTAAAACTCAATGAGTGAACTCTATTGTGGATCCGAATCTAGTTGGGGTGATCATGCGTAATGTTCATGCTTTGGGGAACGCACCACCACCAATCCATTTTTAGGCTCCATCTATGAGTTCTTAGCGGGATGTTCTTTGAAATATTTATCAAGAGTTATTTTTCTAGAAACCACAAGTTTTAAAATGGTTCCACTAATCCTCAACATGATGATGGATGGATGTTCAGGATAGAATGCCTCTTTGAGTTCTTCGAGACACCTGAGGAGATCAAGGTGATGTGTGCTATTGTCGTGCTAGAGGGACTGAGCTAAAGATGGTGGGACACAATGGTTATAGTGAAGAAACATGAGGACTTAAATTGGAAGATATTTATGATTCTTTTAATGGACTAGATATATCATGATTTAATGGTGTTGGGCAAGGATGTGGAATTTTTCAAGCTTGAGTAGGCCGAAAATTTTGTGACTTAGAATTCAAATCGCTTTGCTGAATTGGTATAGTTTTCACCTGAGATTTTATCTAATGAAAGGATTAAGGCTCCATGCTTTGAGTTAGGACTTCAGTTTAATATATTTTTTTACATATTCTTGTTGAAGCTTCCCATTTATACTGATGTTCTGGATCACGTGATGGTGGTTGAGATATATCAGGTTGGAATGTCAGGGTTGACAGGAGTTCCTTTTCTCCTAGATGCAGCATGAGATTATTTAAATGAAGGTGGAAGCCTGATGACTCTCGTAGTGGCTCCCAATAACATGTTCATTTTTTTACATTCTGTAGTGCCTAGAATAATCACTTTAGTATGCTACCCGTGTTTCCAAGACAGACAATCAAGGAGGGTTTTCAATGAGGCACTCACGAATTGTGGCTCTGGCGGACGTTTAGGGATCTTATAGAAATTCTTTCAAAACTTTTACACTATACACAGTGAAACGATATCATCAACACCTCTGAAACATTGTGGAGAAATCAAATAATTCACATTAAAAAGGGTTCCTTCTACAGGAATACAGGATGAAGCATCTTCATGAAGGGGAAGAGTCTCCAGAGGACTATGATATGAGCCCAACATCCGTGAGAGGTATCATTATTATACCTTCATCTTTAGTGACTACTCTTTATGATTTTGGTGCATCTCACTCATTTTTTGCAACACGTATGGTAAATATGCTTAATCTTCCTATAGAAATATTATCTTATACAATGCATATTACTACATCCCTTGGTATGAAGAGAGAGCAGGGTCTCCATTGTCTCTCTTGTGTCTTCTCTCTATCATATATTGAGATTTCTTGGAGTTTTATGGTACCCACCAAGAAATATCTTTACATCATATTCGGGATGGATTGTATCATTCCCAATAAGTCCTAGATTTATTGTTATATTAGATAGGTCTACATTTATACACCCATTGGTGTGTCTCTTTTCTTTCAAGAGGAATAAGACCCAAGGTTGAGCAGAGCTGAACCTTATTATCCAATGTTTTGAAAATTGATATCAATGTTATCTTTTGATCTAGATCAAGATTAAATGAGTAGTGATATCCCTCTAGTTTTCATTTAGTTTCCAATAACATTTCCTTCTAAATTTTCTAATTTACCACTCGTAAGAGAGGTTGAGTTTTCTATTGACATAATGCTTGGTACTCAACTAGTTTCAATTCTATATTACCATATGACTCTAACTGAACTGAAATAGTTGAAGTCCCAATTTGATGTTTTTCATGAGGATATGTTTCACGCTTCTATTCTCAACATTTTTGGGGATTTAGATGATCATTTGACGATTGTTGGGTTTTCTTATAAAAAAATTTACTTCTCCGCAATCAGAATGGATCTTTTTGAGTCCTTATATGGTCATCCATGTAAATATCTATTGTATTGG
Organism: Viscum album; assembly: GCA_963277665.1. NCBI lineage: Eukaryota > Viridiplantae > Streptophyta > Magnoliopsida > Santalales > Viscaceae > Viscum > Viscum album. The sequence continues at coordinate 251,672,683 of OY728156.1, read as the reverse complement.
TCAAATATTGGGGATAGTTCCTTGGTTAGAGTAGGTTTGGTCCAAGATATGATTCCAAATATTCATTTGATTCATTAGAGAATGTTAATGAAATAGTGCTGATAAAAATATTATGTTGATTATCGCCTTAATCCAATTGGAATTCTCTATTGGGTACCTAGTATTCTTGAAGGTTTCACCCCATTTGGGTCATCGATGGCTTGGGAGACAAGGAAGCTTGCTCATAATTTTGTGGGACCTTTTGGGGTTGTTGATTAGGTGGGGGAAGTTACTTAATGTTTTTCACTTCCACTACAGCTCACGTCAATACATAACATGTTCCATGTATCATAGCTAAAAAATTATCTCTTTTATCTATCTCACATTTTGAGATGAAGTGATATGGAGATTGAACCTGATTTATCTATGGGTGAACGACCTGTCAGGATTGTTTATTCTGAGACCAAGCTACATATTGAGAGGATGATACCCTTGGTCCCTGTAAAATGGAAGCATGATTCTAATTCTTATCAGAAGTGGGAGAGGGAGGCACTAATGAGAGAGTAGTGACCTCATCTTTTTGAGGTGTAGGTTTCATCATAAGATTTCTGGGGAAAGAATGTTTCTATAGTGGAGAGGTTGTAACATATTTTTATTGTTTTAGGTATTCCTAGAGTCTCTTGTGATAAATTATTAATATTTTATATGGAAAATGATTTATTAGTGAATTTTCAATAAATGTATTAATGGACTTATATGTCAGTTAACATGTTGAAATGTTCAAATAAATATTTTTGGAGTTCAATACAAAGTTATTGTGATGTTCTGAGTCCTGCAAAGTATCGACGAAGACTGAATAAAAATATTAATTTTATTATATTAAGTGTGCACTTTTTATTCAAAATATTTGAATAAATCCAAAACGGTGTGTTGTTGGAGAAATCTAAGACCACTAGTATGTTAGAAATATTGGGTTTACCATAGGAGGGGTATAACAATCGAATGTGTTGGATGTTTGGATTCCTTGACCATGAGATAAAGTTAATAAATAATATTTAATATATTATTTATTAAATATCTCCCAAACGATGTGTCTTATGGGAAATTTGAGACCATCGATGGGTCCAGAATTATTAGTATACCCTAAAATGGTACAACATTTGTTTTTATTGGGCGTTTGGATGACTCTCTTGCAAAAACAACCCATTTTATTTTAATTTATTATTTATTCTGGTTTTTAAACAATAAATCATTAATATCTTATAAATAGTTCATAATATGAGAAATCGGATACCAATGTTGGATCTGTAATGGATTTTTAACCCTAAATAGAGTTCAACTATTATGTGAAGTGGTATTTGGGTGTTATTTAATTTTTTTATGTTAAATAATTAATTTTAAAATATATAAAATTGACTAATACTATTCATATTCTATTCCAAAAAAACATAGACACCTCCATTTAAAATGCATGGGATCATTTGAAACCATATATTTCAATCATTTTTTACAATTTAAAAATTAGAAACCTATTAAATGGGTGAAATATTTATCTCTATCATAATTTTTTTATTAAAATAGTGGATTTATTGGGTTATTGGAATTTGATCTGAATATACACCATTTTGGTGTTATAAAATGGCCAGAAAACATGGTGTCTCATGGTGGGTCAATTTGGTCGAGTCCAATCAACCCTTAAACCCCGTATGCATGTTTTAAAACCTCGAACAAATCACTTTGGAATTCCTCCTTCATTACCGGGGTGGCGGAGGACACTTAGTCATATTTCTAAAATGAGGTGTTGCATTAGGTCCTGCTTAATTTGGTTAGTTTTCATTTTATTCATTTACTTCCTTTTCTATTATTAGTCAAAATCTGTAATAAATGAGTGTTTTTATAAAAATACAAAATCTTTTTTGTCAAATAATAATTATTAAATTAATTATAAAAAAATAATTATAGAAATTATCGTAAGATGGATAAAAAATTATAAAAAAATTGGCTTCATCATCTTATTAGAAGATAATTTTGAAAATAAGCTATCAATATATATATATATATATATAATCACATTTTATGTTTATGGATAATTTATTAAAATAAAATTAACAATGTCTGATTGCATGAGTTATCAAATGATAACCCATATAAAATTATTATTATTGGAAGATAATTGTTGGTTATTTTTAAAAATAATTTTAATGTTTTTTAAAGAAATATTTTTTTTTAAATTCTCATTGATAATTTTATAGTTTTTTGAAACAATATTTAAATTATTTATTGATGGTAATTTTTAAATAAATTATAAAAAGATAATTATGTCTTATTTTCAAATAATAATTATGAAAAATAACTAAATGATAGTTTCCTATTTCTATTGAAAATATAATTAAAATGAATAATCATGTGGTAATCATGATCTTTCCAAATGATAATTATTAAAAGAATTTATCGAAGGATAATTATTTAATTTACCAATGAATAATTATAAAGTTATGCCACATATGTTATCTTTTTAATCAAATGATATTATAATATTTAATGTGGTTTATAATTATTATGAGGAAAATATTGTGAACATATATGTTGACAAAAAATGATAATTTGGAATTTTATCAACGTTGTTGGAAGTATCATCACATGGGATAATAAAAATGATAATTTGATAATTATCGAGGAGATAGAAGTTATCGTCGCATGTAATTTTTTTAATAGATAATTTAAGAGTTATCTGGGAGAGATAAAATATTATCGCATATAATATTCTAGAAACCCTTGAGAAATGTCTAGATTTGGTGTTTTGACACTTAAAATAATAAGTTCGTGTGGTGTATTGAACCACACATGGTGATTTATCATCGCCACTGACATCAAGGACCTTGAGGTTGGTGGTTCCATCCCGATTAGCCAAATTTATTTACCCTGTGTTGCTTGATTTATTTTAATATTTTATTTAAATTTAATTTCTTACACTCTCTTTCAATTGATATAGTAAAATGTGATTCTAGTGAATTGATATATTTGAAATGGTTTTTACATGAGATTTTGAAAACCCCAAATTCTATTGAATTATAGTGTGTTTATGGAAATTTTTTATTTAAATTGTTGAATTTAAATTATAGATTTGATGGAAATTATTTCAATTAAATTTTTTAATTTAATTTTGTAAATTAATTGTGAAAATATGGAATTGATTTTTAATGGATTTAAAACTGGTGAAATTGGCATAAAATGCTTTCAGAGAAACCTAGTGGTCTTATCTTGTAAAAGAGGAATGTTTTTTATTAAAACTATTTTGGCTTTAAATGGAAAATTGGCATCCAAATAGAAGAATGAGGCTTAATTTTATTTTAAGTAGTATTAAAATAAATTATCCATCATTAATTGTGTATGTGTACATGCAATCCATGGGTAGTTAGTGAGTTATATGGACACACTCTACATTATTATCATGTTCTAAAACATACATGCAGTTGGTCACATCCAACAGGTGATGGTGATTAGTCCTCTCTGACCAGAGTCTAGAAGACGTATGTGTACACATATTTTCAAGATCAATTAGATAGTGTGGATTCCTATAGTTGGAAATACTATCATACCTAGTTTTCATAAGACCATGTTGCTTTCTGGTTATTTATATTTGAAATATAAATGTATTCCAATGCTATTGAACTACTTTAAATACCTACTGAATTTACATAAACTATTTTATGTAACATTTTTGTTTAAAACATTATTTTAGAAATATTCATTCATTTGTAAAGTCTTTACTTAGTGTATTTTTTCCATCATTTGAACTGTATATCGTGATTTTTTTAATTATGCTTTAAAATTCCTAAACTTTTTATCTTTAAAAATTGAAATCATTACTTTGGTTAATAAATTACTGGAATCTATTTTGGAATATTCGTTGAGACCCTACTGGGATTTTTATCTCACACCCTACTTTTTCCTTCAGGTGTTTGTAGACTTTCTCCTTACAGGTTCAAGAAAGGGGAAAGGATCTCTTAGAGGTGGATCCAGTTGTTGAGCATTGGTCTTGGTGAGTTGTGTTTATCAGGATGTTGGGATGTTTTCTGTATTTTTGTACTTGTTTTTTTTGTAATTTGGGCTTATTGTGCCTTGTTTTATTCTGGCACATTACTCCCAGTAATGTTTTCTTTGGTTATGCATACTATATTTTTCATTTATTTCAACTTTGTTAGTGGAAAAATTGTTCCCACTTGAATGTTTTATGATGTCAGGTTTCAGTCACCAACCCATGGGGATCAACAACTCAATTCATTATATGTCAGGGTTGGCTCAGTTATTAGGTTACCAGGGTACCCAGGACGGTTTTTGAAAAATGGTATCAGAGGGAGGTTGAGCTTTTGTCATGAAGTCGGTATGAATTTGTGAAATATTATCAGGGCTAGGGAGGTAGTTGTGATTGAGTGTCTAGATAGTTCTCACTATAATGAACCTTATGTCACTAGGTGTGGTTAGGGAAAGAAGTATTATTGAATAGTTCTATTATTTTCCCTATTTTTATATAGATAAAGTAAAATCCAAATATTGTTTGTTCTTTCTGTTGTAATTATTTTCCCTTGTTGCTCTTTTTGAGCACTACCTAGTGTATTCAATGTTTAAAGATGATTTTGTGTAATATTATGCCACAAAGAAGATGTGCGAATTGGATCCAGGAGGAGTTTTTTGTTGAACCTCTATGTGTTATTCCTTTTGTGGATCTGAATTTATTTGTGGTGATCATGCGTACTGTCAAAGATTTGGTGCAGGCACCACTAATAGTCTCTATTTAGGCTCCAACTTTGGGTTCTCATGGGGGATGTTGTTTGAAATTGTTATTAATAATTATTTTCCAATGACCACTAGTTTTCAAAAGGCTCCACCGATCCTCAACATAATTAGGAATGGTTTGTTAGGATATAATGTTTATTTGTGTTCTTGGAGACACTAGACGAGATCAAGGTGATGTGTGGCACCGTCGTGCTAGAGGGAACGAGCCGAAGATGGTGGGACACATTGGTGACGGTGAAGAAACATGAGGTATTAAAGTGGAAGGGAACTAAGGTATTTTCATGGACCAGTTATATCCAGATTCAATGGTGTTGGCCAAGGATGTAGAATTTTTAAAGTTTAATTAGGCCAACAAATCCCTGACTGGGTATTTAAATCCCTTTACTGAATTGGTAAAAATATGACCTGAGATTGTATCTAATGAAACGATGAAGGATAGACTCTTCAAGTTAATACTTTAGTCAGATATTAATTCTAAGGTCTTCTTGTTGAAGCTACCCACTTATACTGATGTGTTGGATAGGGTGATGATGGTTGATATGGACTTGATGGGAATGTCAGGGTTGACGGGAGTCCCTTTTTCACCCAGTGGCTGCATGAGTTACATTAAAGGAAAGGGGAAGTAGGATTACTTTCATAGTGTCTCCTGATAGGAGGGTCGTTTTTGACCTCTTGTAGTTTCTAGAAGAAGTAATTCTGTATGCTTCCAGTGTTTCCAACTAGGGCATTGAAGGAGGATTTTCACCAAGGCACATGAGAATTGTGGCTCTTACAGACGTTTAAGGAACTTATAAAAGTTTTAATACAACTTTTCCACTATGTACAGTAGAATGATATCACCATCACATCCAAAGAAATTGTGGGGAAATCAAATGCTTCACATAAAAAAGGGTCCCAGTCAGAGGCATCCAGAATGAAGGTTCTTCACAGAGTGGAAGAGTCTCCAAGGGAAGCTGATATGGGACCATCGATCATGAGAGGTAGTGACTACTCTTTTTTATTATGATGCATCTCACTCATTTCGTTTTCAACCAGTTTTTTTATTTTGATTAATCTTAATATAGACCTTTTATATTTTACAATGGATATTACTACACCCCTTTTTATGATGAGAGAGCATGGTCTCTGTAGTCCCGCTAGTAACTTATCTCTATCAGATGTTGAGCTTTCTTGGAGTTTTCTAGTACTCTCCCTGAAATCTCTTGATTTCATATTAAGGATGGATTGGATCATTTACAATAAATCCCATATTGATTTTTATATTCGATGGGTTTTCATTACTACACCCAGTGGGGTGCCTCTTGTATTTCAAGTATAATAGGGACCAAGGTCGAGCAAAGATGATCGTTCTTATCTAGAGTTAGGGAAAGTGATATAAGTGTTTTCTTTTGATCTAGAGTGATATTAAATGAGTTGGGATATCCCTATGGCTTTTTTTGAGTTTCCCATCATGTTTCCTTCTGATTTTTTAATTTACCTCTAGTATGATAGTTTGAGTATTCCATTGACTTAATCTCTGGTACTCAAGTATTTTCAATCATATTTTACCACGTGACTCTAGATGAATTGAAATATTTGAAGCCCCATATTGAATTTTTTATGAGGATATGCTTTACGCTTATGTTCTTGACATTTGTGGGAATTGAGATGATTATTTGGGTCTGCTTGGGATTTTTATAACAATAGTTAATAGTCCATGTTCATATTAGATTCTTTTTTGGCCTTGTATGACTGTCCTTGTAAATGTCTATTGTGTTTTCTAGAGATTGGTGAGAGTTACTTTATCATACTAGGTTTGGTCCAAGAGAAGACGAAAAAGATTAAGTTTATGTGTCATAGAATGTAAATGTCACAAAGTTGATACAAGTCTTATATAGATCGTTGGCTTAGAAATTTTGCAATTTTTCGTTAGTGACCAGGTATTCTTGAAGGTTTTACCCCGGTTGGGTCATCGACAGCTTGGGAAACAAGGGAAGCATACTCCTCATTCTGTGGGACTTTCAAGGTTTTTGATCAGGTGGGGAATGTTTCTTACCATTTAGAACTACCACCGCAGCTGACATGGATACATAACATGTTCCATGTATCACAGCTGTGAAAGTATCTCTCAAATACATCTAATGTTTGAGATGAAGTGATCTTGATATTGAACCTATTTTATCTATGACAGAACGACCAGTCAGGGTTGTTGATTCTGAGTCCAAGGTACTTCTTGGGAGGATGATAACTCTGGTCTATTTGGTATGAAAACATGATTCTGATTCTCAAGAGATGTGGGAGAGGGAGGCACTGATGAGAGAGCATTGGGCTCATTTTTTAGATGCGTAGGTTTATCGTAGGCTTTCTAGGGACATAAAATTTATACTGTAGGGAGTTTGTAACATCTTGTTACTATTTCAGGTATTCCTATAATCTCTTGTATTAAATTTATAATATCTTAAGTCGAAAAAATTATTTATCTGAAAATTTTAAATAAATGAGTTAATGGATGTAAATGTTAGTTAACATGTTGAAATGTTCAAATAATGATTTTTAGAGTTTGATACAAAGTTATTATGATGTTTCGAGACCTACAAAGCCTCGATGAAAACTAAATAAAAATATTAATTATATTATATTAAGCACATAGTTTTTATTCAAAATATTTGAGTAACTCCAAAATGGTGTGTCATTTGAGAAATCTGAGACCACTATTTTTTCCGAAATATAGTGTTTACCCAATGAGGGGTATAACATTTGAAGGAAATGGACGTTTGGATGCCTCCCCCATGAGATAAAGTTATTAAATAATATTTAATATGTTATTTATTAAATATTTCCCAAACTGTGTTTTGTATGTGAAATTTGAGACCACCAATGGGTCTATAATGATGGGTTTACCCTAGACGGCGTATAACATTAATTAGTGTCGCGTGATTGGACGCCTTTCCTGCAAACACAACCCTTTTTATTTTAATTATTTATTTATTATGATTTTTATATAATAAATCATTAATATCTTTAAAATGTTACATTGTATAAGAAATCTAAGACTACCATTGGCTCCATAAAGGAGTTTTTACACTAAAAAGTCTATAACTTTTATTCATAGTGATCATTGGGTGTTATTTTTTTTATGTTAATCAATTAATTTTAAAAAAAATAAACAATTAAAGAATACAGTTCATATTCTCTCCCAGAAAAACTTGGACACTTCCATTTGTAATGAACAAGATCTTTTGAAACCTTTGATTTCAATCATTTTTTTCATTTAAAAATAACAAACCTATTAAATGAGTGAAATATTTACATCTGTCATAATGATTTGATTAAAATGGTGGATTAATTGGTTGATTGGAATTTGATCTGAATATAATCTATTTTTCTGTTATAAAATGGCCAGATAAGATGGTGTCTCATCTTGGTTCGATTTGGTTGTGTTCAATCAACTCTAAAACCCCTTATGTATGTTATCGATCCTCCAAAAAATCACTTCGACATTCCTATTTCATTCTAGGGGTGGAGGACCCTTACTCATGCCCTTGGAATGAGGTGCTGCATAAGGTCTTCCAGAATCTGGTTTGTTTTTGTTTTATTCATTTACTTCTTTTTCTATTATTATTCAAAATCTGTAAAAAAATGAGGGGTTTTATATAATTTTAAAAAACATTTTTTCTCAAATCATAATTATTAAATGAATTATAAAATTATAATTATCGAAATTATCGTAATATGGATAAAAATTTATAAAAAAATTGGATTCATCATTTTATCATAAGATAATTTTTAAAATAAAATCTTAATATATATATATAGATAGTCAAGTTTTATGTTTAATGATAATTTATTAAAATAAAATCATCAATGTGTGATTTCATGAGTTGTCACACGATAACCCATGAAAAATTATTATTATGGATAGATAATTTTTGGGAATTATTACAGATAATTGTAATGTTTTATAAAGCAATAATTTTTGGAAACATTTCATGGATAATTGAAATGTTTTTCAAATGATAATTACATTAATTATCGAATGTAATTTATAAACAAATTATCAAAAGATAATTATTTCTTATTGTCTAATAATAATTATGAAAAAAACCATATGATAAATTCCTCTTTTTATTAAAAATATAATTACAATGAATAATCATGAGATAATCATGTGTTTTCCAAATGATAATTATGATCAAAATTTATAGAAGGATAATTATTTAAATTACCAATTAATAATTATAAAGGACTACTATATGTGTTATTTTTTTAATCTAATAATATTATAATATTGAATGTAGTTGATAATTATTCTGAGGAAAATATTTTGAACAAATGTGTTGACATAAAATGATAATTTAGAATTTTATCAAGGATATTGGAAGTATCATCACATTTTATAATCAAAATGATAATTTTAGAATTATCGAGGAGAGATAAGTTATCATCAAATGTAATTTTTTTAGTTGATAATTTGAAAGTAATTTGGGAGAGATAAAATATTATTGCATGTAATATTTTAGGAACCATTGAAAAACATCAAGCTTTAATGTGTTGAGACTTATGTTAGTAAGGTCGCGAGGTTTATTGTACCAAATGGGGTGGTTTATCATCATCGCTGACATAAAAGACCTTGAGGTAGGTGGTTTCATCCAGATTAGACATATTGAATATCCATGTATTTCTTGATTTTTTTAATATTTGAATTAAATTCAATTGTATACAATTGATTTCAATTGAGGTAGTAAAATTTGATTCAAGTGAATTGATAGATTTGAATTGGTTTTGTCATGAGATTTGGACACCCCCTTATTCCTTTGAATTGGGGTGTGTTTATGATAATTTAAGATTTAAATTGTTGAATTTAAATTTTGGATTTTATGGAAATGATCTCGATTAAATTGTTTAATATAATTTTTAAAATGAATTTTGAAATTATGTAATTGTTTTTTAATGGATTTTCAACTGGTGAATTTGGTTTAAAATATTTTTATAGATACCCAGTGGTTTTATCTTGTTAAAGATTCATATTTTTTTTATTAAATCCCATTTTGTTTTTAAATGGAAAATTGGAATTGAAATGGAAGAATGAGACTTAATTATAATTTAAGTAGTCTTAAAATAAGTTTCCCATCATTGATTGTGTAAGAGTGCATGAAATCCTTAGATAGTTGGTGAGTTATTTGGACACACTCTACACTTTTTCAATGTTTTAAAACATACATATATCAAGTCATATACATTAGGAGATGGTGATGTGTCCTATATAACCTGAGTCCAGAGGATGTATGTGTACACATATTATCGTGATCACTTAGAGAGTGTGGAGTCCTATAGTCAGAAATAATATCATACCTAGTTGGCAGATGACCATGTTGCTCACATGTTATTTAAATTGTAATTATAAATTTATGTAAAACCTTTGGAAGTTATTTACATTCCTTCTGAATTTATATATACTATTTCATGTAACTTGTTTGATTTAAGAAATTGTTATTGAATTATTTCATCATTTGTAAAGCCTTTTCTTAAAAAAAATTCCATCATTTGAACTATATAACATGATTTTTTTAATTATGATTTAAAAAACAAAACCTTTTTATCTTTTAATATTTAAATTTTTATTTTGGTTAATCTGTTGTTGGTATTTTTTATGAAATATGTGGTGAGACCCTTCTAGGATTTTTATCTCATACCCTACTTTTTCCATTAGGTGTTTGTAAACATTCTCCATTGATGTTTGAGAAAGGGGAAAGGATCTCTTGGAGGTGGATCCAAATATTGGGCGTTGAGCATGGTGAAATGTGTTCCTTGGGACCTTGGGAAGGTTTATTTGTTTTGGTACTTGGGTTGTAGTAATTTGGGAATGTTGTGATTTTTTGTATTCTAGTACATTACTCCCAATAGATTTTTCTGTTGTTATGAATACTATCTTTTCTCTTTTATTTCTTCTTTTTTAGTGTAAGAATCATTCCCACATGCATTTTGTGTGATTCTAGGTGCCAGTCCCCAACCTATGTGGATCGAGAATGCCCTTTGGGCTATGTTAGGGTATTCTTGTTCATCAGGTTACCAGGGTACCCAGGATGGTTCATGACATATTCATTGTATAAATATTTATATTCATCCATAAAAGTTTGAGATATAAAAATTAAATTCATAATTAATTGAGATAGTTGGTCGTACGTATGCGTGAATACTATTTTCATTTTTTATAGATGGAATGAAAGAAAGATAAATATTTTATGAAATTTTAAAAAATAATTATAATTTCATATATATCACATATATTTATCAAAATAATCCTTATTACCTCATGTGTAAAGAGTTATTGAGAACTAGTCACATTACATTGCGAGGCAGTAGTCTAGAATACACACTGGCATCATTAGTGTATCCCCCATGGAATGAAAATTTAAAAAGGTATATGTCATATTATATTTACATAATTAAAATTAAGTTACTTATATCTTGTATATATATAAACTCAATTCATTATTATATCAAATCATGGGAGGTGATGATGGAAAACGAATTACATGGATTCGTGAGGCGGTATTCCACCATATAAAAGATCAATTGTTTTGTTTCCCAATTGAGGAAAATATATATGAATATAGGTCATGAAATAAAAAAATTTATTTCATTATATGTAATATGTTGAGGTTATTATTTGATAATGGTTTAATAATAAATGAAGTAGGTGGAATAATAAATAAAAGATAGTGCATGGTGAGGAGAATTGCATCTTCTTCCGAGAGCATCTTTAGGGTTAATTCTAATTACTTATTATGAGGGTTTTATAATCAATAAATGATTATAGTACGTTTAATGGGAAGTGTTGAAGTGTTTTGGGAAGATACTGGATGACCCAAAACATTATTTTATTGTGGAGAGGAGGGAAAGTGGGTAGTCCTTTTTAAGTGGGGAAAGGAACCCACTTGAAAACTACATGGAAATTTATCAAAATACTCCAAAATAATAAATTCATTACCAAGGAAAGAGAGTTAAAATGAGAATTTATTAAAAATTTAAATAGGATAAGGTTGAAATATGACCATCTAATGAGATTTAGAAAACTGTTAATGGCAATATTACCATTATATTTTTAGTTTAACACCCACGTTAAACTCTTTTTACCCTTAATCATTTTAATTAATTTTAACAATTATCAATATTAATTATTGTAAAAAATTAAGTCTTCCTAAAAATATAATATTAATTATTCAAATTTTTAATATTTAATCCATTTTTTCAAATTTCATTCAATGAAGAGGAATATTTTAATTTAAAATTATACCCACAGATGGGAGAAAAAGCTATTTTCCAAAGAGAAATTTCTCAAAAGTAATGAATGTTTGAATATAAAAATCAAATATGAAATTAAATACAATGAACTAAATTGTATTAATATATACATAATTTAAAATTATATAATTTTAAAACCATCTTAAAAAATGTTTTAGGATTTTAAATTCTTTAAATGAAATGGAAAATTTTAATAATGACTATTATTTTTCACCATCAATTGAATAATTTATCATCTAAAAAAACTCTAAAAATTCACAAAAATATAATTTGGAGAACTAGATTAGTAAAATTATGTTCATTTTCTCATGTTAATTTTTTAAAAGTGGAAAAAAATAATTTTACAATAATTTTTCAGAACACCACAAAACTAATTTTTAGAAAAAAATACAGTTTTAACCATAAAATTGGTTTTGTTCTTATATTATAACTTGAAAAGCATAATTTTAATGTTAAAAAATGATTGAATTTCATATATTTAAATTTTATTAAAAAATTCATCAAAAATTTATTTATTTTATTTATTGAGATAAAATACATTTATGTGTGTAAAAATTGTATTCTAGAATAAGATTTATTTTATTTTCAATTTATCTTTATTTTAAATTGGTATTTATTTCAATTTATAATTAATTGATAATAACATAAATAATTTTACATTTTCCTTAAATCATATACATTTATAATTTATTTAATCATGTTCATACCATTTATTCTAATGTCTATATGACAATTGTCACATTGAATAATAATATTTCAATAGTATGTTGTGTTTTATTAAAACTTATTGTTACGTGTGATTTATTATAAACTTGATGTCGCATGTAAAAAACAAAATTTAGTGTTTCTTCTAATTTAAGTAATAAATGAAATTTTATTTATTCAAAAAAAATCATGATCTATAAAAAATTGGGGGTGTAACTTATCTTATTCAATATTAGAAGGTTGATGGGATATAAAGACATATATTGAAGTTTTTAATAGTTTTGTTGTATCTCTATATTTAGTTAATGTTCTATGTACCTAATTTCAAAAATACAGTAGTCCTTGTGGTCTTATGAGTTTTTACTATGTTATTCTTTATGTAATAAATCATGAAATAATGTGTATTAAAGATTAATGTTTCCATAGTTAGTATCAGAGGAATGTCTAGTTATTTTTATGATTATGATTTGAAAAATATAGTAAATGCCTTAAGAATATGACTAAACATAGAAATACATCCCTAAATTTAATTATATTATAGATTAAATGGTTTTAAAGAAAATAAATCCATTTTTGGATACTATTTGTGGATGCGTCTCTAGAACAGTTGTGAATTGGGGTAATAACCCTAAAAAAGGAACATTAGGCTCAACTTGATCTTCCCCTAGTTCACTATAAAGAGTCTTTACTGTATAGCTGGTTTGACACTCCCAAATGACATTTCTTTGTAAATTGATAAGACCCTTATGAACCATTATTATAGGAACAATGATTCAAATAATATTGTATGTTCATAAATAGACCATGTATAATATAGATTAGAATGTAGTAATTCATAGTTTATGGAATATATGTCATTTATTTGTTATCTCATTAATTCTCATGGTCTTACATTTATATGTTTAATAGTTTAAAAATTATCAGTTATAATCCTATTTTGGATGACGTCAATTATTAGAACCTGAATCATCTAGTGAATGGTAGGCTTATCAGTCATGGTTCAACACATTATTTCTTATCTTGGAAGTTTAATAGAACTATTCTAACAACACTTCAATATATTGAATGAGAGATGTCAATGAAAATAGAAAATGAGGAAATTATTGTATCTCATGTATATAAATTCAATCCTATCTATATATTTGTGTTGAATTTTACCATTATCCTTATGATACTCCCTTTTGCATAATTTGATGAAATTATGGGTATAGAGTAGATTTCATTATATAGAGAAAATATTAAATTCTAAGAGAAGTAAATCACCCTCCAAATCCTGAATAGGCCCTAATGATATAGATGTGAGGGGATGAGAATTAATTTCCTTTTGTATCATCATCTTATGAATGAATATTATTTCCTTATGAAAAAGCATATCTAGATAAAATAATTTACACTAATGAAAACATCATTATTGATGAAAATTACATTTTAAGGGAATATGATAATGTGTTTCCTAAATAATTGTATGATCTTCCTCCAAGCCATGAGGTTTAGTTATCAATCTAGCTTATATATAGGTCTTTTATAATATCCAATACTCCAAATAGAATTGAAATTATTCAACACAATGAGCTTATTAAGAAACTACATGGGAATTTTGATAAAGGGTTAATACATCCTAGTACTTCACCATCGGTTGAACAGGTCTTGTTCATCAAGAAGAAAGATGGGTTAATGCACATCTAAATATATTATTGTGAGATCAATAAGATCATGATAATGAAAAAGTATCATGTTCCATGTAAAAGTTATATAGAAATTATAATAAATGTGAGTTTTGGTTGGGGAATGTGACATTCCTGGGGATTGTTATCACCAATAAATGGATATCTATGGATCCTTTAAAAAATAGTGGAAATTTAATGATGCCTTAGAACAACATTTGTGATGTAAATCCAAAGTTTCATTAGTTTATCTGGGTATTATCATTTTTATTTTTCAGAAAATCCTCACAAATTTCAATCCCACTAACCAATATTACTCAAAATGGAGTTATTATTTTATAGATATATGAATGATAAGTGATATTCAAGGAGTAAAATAAGAGGATAATCACTAAACGTTTTCTAACATTATCCATTAGTGGGGGGGATTTTTTATTGATAGTGATGTCTACAAAAATGGATTGGTTTTTTTACTCATGTAGGATGGTATGGTGACTGTCTATTTCTCCTTCAAATTAAATATCCATGATCATAAATACCAAATAAATGATCTATAACTTTTTCTATTGGTCTACACATTAAAGGTTTAGTGGAATTATCTCTATTGAAACCCCATCTTAACATACATGGATATTACATCAATTTAGATGAATATTCAACACATATAAAAAGTACATGCCTGAGAAATATAATAGTCTAGCACCTTTGGAAAATTGAAACACATTATTCTTTTTTTGTGAAAGATCATAAAAATATCCATGAAATATATTCCCCTTTAGTAATCCCACATAAAATCATTCTTAATAAGCTAGGGAAGGGAAAATAATAAAGGGGTGAGCTCAAAAGCTCAGTAAGGGTAAATGAAAGAGATATTTAAGCATAACATGAAAATGAGGTCATTAGAATAAGATTATAACATTTGAATATTTCACCTTGTATATCAAAGATCATAATCATGAGACCTGGAATAAAGATATAATGTTCACAATACATGAATCGTAAGAGTGATAAAACATTATAAGTCAATCGTGGACTATAATATCATGTCAATAAGTGTGTAAAAATCATAAATATATAAAACCATTTCATGTGTCAAGGTTAAATACCAATACCATAAACATAGTGGATCAAGACACACCTATTTCCCACAGTGGATCAGGATACACCTTTTTCCCATTGTAGATCATGACACACATCTTTCCCATTATGGAATGGGACTCACCTGTTTCCCATCACGAATGTGGATTAACCTCTCTACCATTGAGGATCAATACACACCTATTTCCCATTATGGATATGGAGACACATGTTTCCCATTGTGGATCAGGACACCCCTGTTACCCATTTTGGATCATGCCACACCTATTTTTCCATTGTATATCAAGCATGTAAATTTGTTTCCAACAATTATCTCATGAGATATAAATCTTTACCCAATGCATTAGAGGGAGATATAGGTCCCACCCATCACATAATTTAAACATACATAAGTCTTCCACAAGATCAGAATCAATCATCATATCATAACCCATGAAATGATAGGGATATAATAATCACTTCAAAATATCTACACCTATGGAAAATAGATATGTTTCATAATCATTTAATCATATAATGACCCAAGAAAATAAATGGGCTTCATAATAATTATATCATGTTATAACTCAAGGAAAATAAATGGGTTTCATAAGAAACATGACATTTTAAACATAAACTACACCTAGTAATAATAAGAATAGATTATTTAGATCATATCCATATTAAATCATAAACTATATAAATGCATTTTTTCTTATCTCGAGAAGTATTTTGAATGATACCATGGAGTATTTCGTAAGGAAAATAACATTTCTTGTAAAATCACATATTATAGAATAAAACACATTAAAAATCATTTTCTTTTATGAAAACTTTTATATCATGTGAAAAAATCATTAAAAATTATTTAAAACACCTCTAGAGGAAAATATTCTTTACACTTTAAAAAAAATTAAACAATAAAAAATCTTGAAAATCTTTTTCATAGAAAATATCATTGAAATCTTATAAACTATCTTTTAAAAAACATTTTAAAAACATGATAAAACATAAAAAATATTTTAAATACTTTTCCATGAATATTATCTTATAATATTACTTAAAAAAATTCTATGTTATTTTTGCAAAACATGGTTTTTGAGTAAAACAAATTTTCAACCAAAGACAGAAATAATGTCAAGTTTTCATAAAAATATTTTATTAGTTATTTTAAGTATCAAAGGGGGGAAAATGGTACTGTTAAATTAATATATCGTGAATAACTATATTAGAATAAAAGTCATGAGATTTTATGAGAAATTGATAATAATATTTCATCAATCGAGGCATAGTCATAAATAATCTCGATAAACGATGACATTGTAACAATTAACTCATACCAGTTTGGAAACATTGAAGCATAATCCACATGAAATAATAACATTAAATGACGAATGTAATATAATTTAAATAATTATACTCATTATATAACTTGTCAAAGGGAATTATATTCACCTCATAGAAAAATATATGTGCATACCATGGCATGTATCTCAAAGATAGAAAACTGAGAGAAAATTAACTTACTAATTTGGTAATGTTTAAACCATAATCCCAATGAAAGATATATTATAAAATGGATATTTAAATGTACACAAATTTAATTATATGAATCACACAATAAATTCATTTTAATTATATACACTATACAAAAGAAAAAAGTGGTGGATAAGGCATTTATCTTACAGATATAAAAAGATGAGATGAAATTCTCATACTACTTGAGTCACATTTTAATCATGAGATCTGTAAAATAATAACAAAAATTAAAACATTTAATATCATTAAATAAAGTAAATTCATGATATAATATTTTATAGGTCATTATATACACCACATAATAATCATAAGTTGTGAATATAGCATAGGTATCATAAAAATAAAAAGTGAGATAAGAAAACCCTTACCTTAAGTCTTGAATTTATTCATACATGATCAAACCTAATATATAATAAGTATAATTTTATTATAAATATACGACATAACTATATTATTATATATCATTCTATATATTATTTCATTATGAATTTATATTACTTGTTTATTAACAACTTCATGTTAATGTTATGTTTCGGGTAATATCCTCTTTTTTGTATATTCTTTGACTTGTTATTATTGATCCTCTTACATTTATCATTAGTTATTCAATTAAGAAAATTAAAACATGATTTAAATATAATATATATTCATTATATAAATATTTATAATAATCTATAAATATTTAAATATGAAATGGAATACACCGTTCATGGAGATGGTATGTCATACGTAATCATGAATGTTGTTTTTGTTTTCTTATCATATTGAAAGAAAGAAAGTAAATATCATGTATATATATATTTTTATATATTATCCTATTTGTTGAATTATTATCTCATGTAAATCATATTATTTTAGTAAGCCCATCGATAATTCATTCAATGAAAAGTGTGAACTAATCACATTGCTTTTAGGGGGCAATAGTCTACACATCCACAAACGTATTTATCATATTTTCACATAATAGAAATAATGAAAGTTTGTTTTATATAATAATAAATATATAATAAATAAATCATATATATCATATGAATCTTATAAAATATTACATAAATCATAATTCCCATCCATGTGAGGTAATAAAAGAAAAATTAATGAAATCATTTTGTTAGGTGGTAATCCGCCACACACACGAATGGTAAGTTTGATATCCATTTAATGGACGTGTGTGTAGTTGTAGGTAAAAAATAGAATAAAAATATACCAGTATATTTAGGATAATAATTTTATTACATAAAAATGTAATGGTAAAATTTCAGGGGGTGTAGAATGAAAATAAAACAAAAGAGCTTATGGAATGATGTTACCTCTTCTTTGCGTAACTCCTTTTGGTTTGAACCGAATGACTAATTTTTTTTTCTTTATACCCAAATTTAGAATTCAAGTTTCATATTAGGGAATTTTAGATCTTATTTTTGAAGGTTTTGGATGAGACAGAGTGTCTTGAGATGTGTGATTAAGTGAGTGGGTGAGTTCCCTTTTATAATGGAGGATAAGTGACGTTCAAGTAAATATAAAAAGGTAAAAACTATTGAGAGGTCTCCCTTTATTCATGTACCTAAAATAATTTTAAATTTTAGATAAATGGAAGTATACTATAGAAATATGGACATAAAATGGATTTTGAATATGATTCTGGGGAATTTTTCTCCTTAATTTAATGTTTATCCACTAAGTAAACTAGTTTTTACCTTAATCATTATAATTAATTTAAATTACATTCATTAATATTTTTTGTAAAAAACAAAGTTGAAATTAATATATATTATAAATTATTTACATTAAAAATATGGAATCAATTTTCTCAAATTAAAACAACAAAATTTTTATAAAGTAATTTGAAATTAATCTAGAAAACATGTCATGAAAACGGGGTTTTAAAGTGAAAAATTCCAAAAGTTTGAAATATTTTTATATCCAATTTCAAAGTGAAATAGTTTCCAATGTCCTAAATTGGATTAACTTATGTATAATTGATCAAATTAAACTTTATAATCAAGTAAATATAATTTAACTATATAGATAAATTAGACAAATAATCATTTTTGAAATAAAATTCAATATTTTTCACTATTCATCAAAAAATGAAACTTCTCTGTAAAATGCCAAATATTCACCCAAAGTAAATTTCCATACTATTATTTAAAAAATGAAAAAAAAATTCAAATAAAATTAAAAAAGTTTCAAAATTTATATTTAAAATGGGTTTATCATTAAAAGACAATAAAATAACCTGTTAGTAAAATACATCTTTTTTCATAAAATTGGATTTATTCTTTTCCTATACCTATAAAACATATTATATTATTAAAAAAATATTAATTGGATAATATATTAATTTTACTAAATAATTTATAAAAATGGTTTTTTTAATTTATTAATTTAAATTTGTTTATACATAGAAAAATAGTTTTCTTTAAAAAATGAATTTGTTGTTTTCAAATAGTTCTTGCATTAATTTATAACTAATTGATAACCAAATGATTAATTTTATATAAATGTGTAAATCACATTTTTACAATCTATTTAATCATATTCATAACTTCCATTCTAGTGGTTAGGTGGTAACTATAATAATATTTAAATAGAAATATTAATAGGGTATTGTAGTTCGAAAATATTCAGCCTTGCATGTAATGCAACCTATCAAAGGATCACATCATTATGTGCAACATAAGACAAACATATTTTTGTGTCTATCAAATTCCATTTTGAGTGTTTAGTGTATTTCAAACATTACTTGGTGTTGTGTGAAATGAAAGAGCGCCTTTATATAACACAATCTATATTCAGTGTTGTGTGAAATGCTAAATATCGAAAAGATTAAACAAATTAAAAAATAATATTTCACAAAATATCAGGTTGTTACATTCTACCTCCCATTTAATTAATTTGTTCCTCAAGTTTCCTTTGGTTTACTAATGTTTTAATACTTGAAATTTCCTTTCTTAAAATCCCACATCGTAAAAGTGAATACTAAAACATGATTTAAAAAGGGAATGATAGAAATATAACGGTTACCCAAAGTAACTCATAACATAGTTTACACATAGGATAACATGGGTGGAAAGTGAAAACATGGACAAGGAAGAAAAGATTAACTAATTATAGAGATTGATAAAGGTTACTGATCATAAGAAAGTGGGTGATCCATAAAATTTTAACAATCACAAAACCAGAAATAGAATAAGTATAAAAGAGTTCATTGATATCATCAAAAATTATGATAATAGGGAAAAATAATAATTTCAAAAAATATCCCTAAAGATGAATAATTTTTTCATGGTGATATACTTACTTGATTTCATTTATTTTCTTTTGATGAATCTCACCCTTTGGTTTTGTTTTTACCAAATTCGACGTTACATCTTACTTTAAAAATAAAGGTGAATTTTTTATGCCTGAAACACTTATAGATCATAAGATCCACAATAATTCAGACTATATATCTTTAGTTATCATCAAAATAAATTTCTAGTAAAGGGTTATCCAATATGCATAAATGCAAATAAGTTGATATGATACCTTAATCTCAAAAGCATCACATGAAGTTTAACATAATCATTCCATAAATATATATCCTTACAATTTTTTGGAAAGATGAAAATAAAAACATTATAATGAAGGTCACTAAATTTTTCAAAAACATCTTAGCATTGATCCCCCGTATATCATGAATTAGCTCTTATTTTTCACATACCAAACATATGAACACCTTCATCATGTATTATTTAAAAACATAGTAATTAACATAAATTCATTCTAAAAACATGCATGTTTCATTATTCTGATGTTTGTGGAATATATTCCTTAGATTTAGAAATTCTATAAACTCCATCCATGATAACATAACCCATTTTTTCTAAAAATCAATAATTAGTTCCACGGTAATAATTACTATATAATTTACCTTATATATAATAATCTCTTTATATAAGATAAATGTAAAGTCTTCACCATATTGAACACAATAGGGGTTACATTCCCTTAATAAAAATATGACCTTTTGATAAAATAAATTTTCAACATCTTTATCACCATTTACCATATCCATTTTAATCCTTAATTAAAATTTTATACTGAAAATACATAAATATTTCATGACTTATATAAAATAATATTTTAATTCCAAAACATCAATACATCATTCATCCATATTCATTCTAAACAAACTAATTAAGTTTGTCATATTATTCCATAAAACACATTTTGTAAAATATGAAATATAAATCATGTCTTAAGGTTCCTCGACCATTATTTTATCATGCTTCTTACATTTAAAGTAGACTATAAAGTTAAAATATCCCATACCTTTCACATGTCATTTGTGACCTCTTTATCTTAAACCTTATAAACAATACTCAAACAATATTCCTAATTATCTTCCTGATATTTCAATATATGAAATATATTATTATAATGACTATACTTGTCAAATTTGAAACATTCAATATTTACCTAGTTCCTTGTGGTTCCATCTATTAACTAAAACCAGGAAGCATAGTGTGAGAAGTAATTATCATAGTGGAAAACCATATAATCATGAAAATCACTTATAGGATGTCTAAATTATGACACCGTATTTTAAATCAATTACGCATTAGGATCATCCTTATATACATCCCTATATATATCCTTATAAATATCCCTAGGGATCTCACTAAGGGTTTCTCATCAAAGTTTCCAATGTTTGGCTAAAACATTCCTTTGTAACTAACTATAGTGACCCAATATTAGCATACATTGATATTACATCAATTTTGAAAAATATTTATCATGTTATAAAAGTATATTCCTAAGGACCATAATAGTTTGTATATTTTGAAATCTAGAAAACATTCTTCTATTTTTTTTGAAATATCTTTAACATCTCCTTTAAAGATCTTCCCATTTATTACTCCTACATAAAACCTATATTCATAACGAAGGGAAAGGAAACAAAATAAATGGGTAAGCTGAAATGATAAGTAAGGGTAAATAAAGAAGACATGTAAGAATAACATGAAAATAAGTGTATGAGAACATGATATTAGAATTTGAATATTAGACCCCATATATCAAAGATCATAATCATGATGCATGGTATAAATATTAATAGTTCATAAAACATGACTTATAAGGGTGATAAATTATCAAAAATAAATAATGAAACATGATCTCTTCCCATATAAGTATGGAACCATCATAAATATAGAAAACCATTTCATGTGTCAAGCATAACTACCAATGCCATCAACATTGTGGATTAGGACACACATGTTTCCCATAGTGTATGTGGATGAACCTATTTCCCATTGTGTATTAGGAAACACCTATTACCCATTATGGATTATGACTCACCTATTTCCTATTGCTGATTAGGACACACCTTTTTTACTATTGTGGATTAGGACACCCCTATTTCCCATTTTTTATCAGGACAAACCCATTTCCCATTTTGAATCAAGACACACATGTTTACAATTGTGAATTAAGCTCACCAACTTGTTTATCATCATTATCTCATGAGATATAAATATTTATCCAATTCATTAGAGGGAGATATCAGTCCCACCCAGCACATAAGAAAATCATACATTCATCTAACAGAAGATCATAATAATTAATCATATCATAACCCATGAAATGAAATTGATATTATAAAATTTTCACCATATCATTACCTGTGTAAAAGAGATATCTTTCATAATCATTCCATAATAGAATGACTCATGAAAATAATCAGGTTTCATAAGCATTTTATCATGGTACAACTTGTAGAAGAGAAATGGATTTGATAAAAACATAACATCATAAAAATAAAACATTCAGAGAATAATGAGAATGGTGTACTTATATCATGTCCCCAGTAAATCAAAAACTATATCAAAATATATCATCTTAGATGGAAAAGGATTTTAAAAGATAAGTTAGAACATTTTATAAGGAAAATAATATTTCATTAAAAATTACATTTTAAGGCATAAATTATCTTCAAAATCATTTTATTTGAAACCCACTTTAGAAAAATATAAAATAATCTTTAAAATTAATTTAAAACATTTCATTGGTAAAATAAAATTTCCATTTTTAAAAAACCTTTTTAAATTAAAAATTATTTTAAAATCCATTTTTATAGAAAATAACATTGAAAACTTATAAAGGATCTTTTGAAAGCCATTTTAAATTTTTTTTGAAAAATTAAAACATTTTTTAAATCATTTTCATTGAAAATTATCTTAAAATACCACTAAAATAATAAGATTAATTTTTAAAAAAATTGAATACAACAAATCTTCTACCGATGATCGAAATAAAGTCTAATTTTCTAAAAACATTATTAGTTATATTAAGTTTTAACGAGTGTTAAAATGGTATTATTACATGAAGATATCATGAATTACCAAATTATAATAAATGTAATGATACTTCTTATGAAATTGATCTTAAGATATCATTAATGGAAGTGTAATCATAAACAATCTCGATAAGTGATGAGATTATGGCAATAAACTCTTAACACATTAGTAACCTTGAATCATAATATCTTTAAAATTATGACATTACATGAAGTATATAATATCATGAAAATAAGGATATTTTTTATATAATATTTCAAAGGTAATTATATAAACCTCATAAAAATATAGGTTCATAACATAGCATATATCTCAAAGAAAGAAAATAGAGACAAAATTAAGTTACCGATTAAGTAACATTTGAACCATAAACTCCATGAAATAGATATCATAAAATGGATATTTAAATACCCGTAAATTTAATTATAATAATAATATAATAAATTCATATTTATTATATTAACAATAAAAAATGAATGAGTGGTGAATAAGTCATGTATCTCACGAATATAAAAATGTGAGATGAAATTCCCTTACCACTTGAGTAACTTTTGAATCATGAGATCCTGGAAATAATAAGATAAATTGAAAATTTTAATGGAATAAAATAAATTAAATTCATTATATAACATATCATATTTCATTTTATACACTACACAATAAGAATAAGTAGTGAATATAGAATATATCTCATAGAAATAAAAGTGAGATAAGAAAACTCTTACCTTAAGTGTTGAATTTCTTCATAAATATTGAAACCTCCTATATAATAAGTATAAGTTTATTATGATTATACATAAGAATGATACTTTTTTATATTTTATCATTTATGGTTTTATTATGAAATTATATTACCTATTTATTAACAACATCATGTTAATGTTACATTTCAAGTGATATCGGCTTTGTTTTCCATATATATTTTAACTTTTTATTCTTGATCCAATTACATAGAACATCATTTTATTATTAAAATAATGTAAAAAAATATGTAAATATCATTTATATTCAGTATAAAAATATTTATAATAATATATATAAAATAGATATATGAAATGAAATACACTGTTCATGGAGATGGTAGGTCGTACGTACGAATGAACGTTGTTTATGTTTTCTTGGCATATTGAAAGAAATAAAGTAAAATAAATATATGAATATATATATATCATCATTTAATTATAATAATATTTTCATATATATTATATTATTTTACAAAAACCATTCTTAATACATTCTATGAATAGTGTGAATGAATCACATTGCTTTGAGGAGGTGGTAGTTCATAGGTCCACAAATGAAGTTATCGTATTTACCAAAATGGGAAATAATGAAGGTATTTTTTATATAATAATTAAAAAAGTATAAAGACATAATATATATAATATATACCATAAACATAGTGGGTTAAGACACACCTATTTCCCACAGTGGAGCAGGACAAACCATTTTCCCATTCTAGATCATGACACACCTCTTTCCCATTATGGAATGGGACTCACCGATTTCCCATCACAAATGTGGACTAACCTCTTTACCATTGAGGATCAAGACACACCTATTTCCCATTATGGATATGGACACACATGTTTCCCATTGTGGATCAGGACACCGATATTACCCATTTTGGATCATACCACACCTAGTTTTCCATTATATATCAAGCATGTAAATTTTTTTCCAACAATTATCTCATGAGATATAAATCTTTACCCAATGAATTAGAGGGAGATATAGGTCCCACCCATCACATAATTTAAACATACATACATCTTCCACAAGATCAGAATCAATCCTCATATCATAACCCATTAAATGAAAGGGATATAATAATCATTTCAACATATCAATACATATGGAAAATAGATATGTTTCATAATCATTTCATCATAGAATGACCCAAGAAAGGAAGTGGGTTTCATAATAATTTTATCCTGGTATAACTCAAGGAAAATAAATGGGTTTCATAAGAAACGTGACATTTTAAACATAAACCACACCTAGAAAGAATGGGAATAGATTATTTAGGTCGTATCCATATTAAATCATAAACTATATAAATGAATAGTTTCTTATCTCGAGAAGGATTTTGAAAGAAACCATGGAGTATTTCTTAAAGAAAATAACATTTCTTGTGAAATCACTTATTATAGAATAAAACACATTCAAAATAATTTTATTTTTTGAAAACATTGCTATCATGTGAAAAAAATATCATTAAAAATTATTTCAAACACTTCTAGAGGGAAATATTCACTACACTTTAAAAAAAATAAAAAATTTTGAAAACCTTTTTCATCGAAAATATCATTGAAATCTTATAAACGATCTTTTGAAAAACATTTTAAAAACATGATAAACCATAAAAAATCTTTTAAATACTTTTCCATTAAAATTATCTTATAATATAACTTAAAAAAATTCTATGTTATTTTTCGAAAATGTGGTTTTTGAATAAACCAAATTTTCAACAAAAGACAGAATTAATGTCATGTTTTCATAAAAACATTTTATTAGTTATTTTAAGTATCAAAGAGGGAAACAAATGGTACTATTAAATTAATATATCATGAAGAACTATAGGAGAATAAAATTCATGAGATTTTAGGAGAAATTGATAATAATATTTCATCAATCGAGGCATAATCATAAATAATCTCGATAAACGATGACACTGTAACAATTAACTCTTACCAGTTTGGAAACATTTAAGCATAATCCACATGAAATAATAACATTAACTGAAGAATATAATATAATTAAAATAATTATACTCATTATATAACTTTTCAAAGGGAATTATATTCACCTCATAGAAAAATATAGGTGCATACCATAGCAAGTATCTCAAAGATGGAAAATTGAGAGAAAATTAACATACTGATTTGGTAATGTTTAAAACATAATCCCAATGAAAGATAGATAATAAAATGGATATTTAAATTTACACAAATTTAATTATATGAATCACACAATAAATTCATGTGAATTATATACACTATAAAAAAGAAAAAATTGGTGGATAAGGCATTTATCTTATAGATATAAAAAAATGAGATGAAATTTTCATACTACTTGAGTCAGATTTTAATCATGAGATCTGTAAAATAATAACAAAAATTAAAACATTTAATATCATTAAATAAAATAAATTCATTATATACCATTTCATAGGTCATTATATACACCACATAATAATCATAAGTTGTGAATATAGCATAGATCTCATAAAAATAAAAAGTGAGATGAGAAAACCCTTACCTTATGTCTTGAATTTCTTCATACATGATCAAACCTAATATATAATAATTATAATTTTATTATAAATATATGACAAAACTATGTTATTATATAGCATTCCATATATTATTTCATTTTGAATTTATATTACTTGTTTATTAACAACTTCATGTTAATGTTATGTTTCGGGTAATATCCTCTTTTTTGTATACGCTTTGACTTTTTATTACTGATCATCTAACATTTATCATTAGTTATTCATTTAAGAAAATTAAAACGTGATTTAAATATAATATATATTCATTATATAAATATTTATAATAATCGATAAATATTTAAATATGAAATGGAATACACCGTTCATGGAGATGGTATGCCATACGTAATCATGAACGTTGTTTTTGTTTTCTTATCAAATTAAAAGAAAGAATGTAAATATAATGTATGTATATATATATATATATTATCATTCTTGTTGAATTATTCTCTCATGTAAATAATATTACTTTAGTAAACCCATCCATAATACATTCAATGAAAAGTGTGAACTAATCACATTGCTTTGATGAGGCAATAGTCTACACATCCACAAACGAATTTATCATATTTACACATAATAGAAAGAATGAAAGTTTGTTTTCTATAATAATAAAATTATATTAGATAAATAATATATATCATATAAATCTTATAAAATATTACATAAATCATAATTCCCATCCATGTGAGGTAGTAAAAGAAAAATTAATGAAATCATTTTGTTTGTTGGTAATCTGCCACACACACGAATGGTAAGTTTGTTATCCATTTAATGGAAGTTTGTGTAGTTGTAGGTAAAAATAGAATAGAAATATACCAGTATATTTAGGATAATAATTTTATTATATAAAAATGTAATTGTAAAATTTCAGGGGGCTGTATAATGAAAATAAAACAAAAGAGCTTATGGAAAGATGTTACATCTTCTTTGCGTAACTCCTTTTGGTTTGAACCGAATGAGTAAATTTGTTTTCTTTCTGGCCAAATTTAGCATTCAAGTTTCATATTAGGGAATTTTAGATCTTATTTTGGAAGGATTTGGATGAGACAGAGTGTCTTGAGATGTGTGAATAAGTGAGGGTGTGAGTTCCCTTTTATAATGGAGGAGAAGTGACATTTAAGTAAATATAAAAAGGTAAACACTATTGAGAGGTCTCCCTTAATTCATGTACCTCCAAAAATTTTACATTTTAGATAAATGGAAGTATAATATAGAAATATGGACATAAAATGGATTTTGAACATGTTTCTAAGGAATTTTGCTCCTTAATTTAACATTTAGCCACTAAGTAAACTAGTTTTTACCTTAATCTTTATAATTAATTTAAATTACATTCATTAATATTTTTTGTAAAAAACAAAGTTGAAATTAATAGATATTATAAATTATTTAAATTCCAAATATGGAATCAATTTTCAAAAATTAAAACAACAAAATTTTCATAAATTAATTTAAAATTAATCTAGAAAACATGTCCTGAAAACGGGATTTTAATGTGAAAAATTCCAAAAGTTTGAAATATTATTATATCCAATTTCAAAGTGAAATAGTTTCCAATGTCCTAAATTGGATTAACTTATTTATAATTTATCAAATTAGACTTTATAACCATGTAAACATAATTTAACTATATAGATAAATTAGAAAAATAATCATTTTTGAAATAAAATTCAATATTTTTCACTATTCATCAAAAAATGAAACTTCTCTGGAAAATGCCAAAAATTCACCCAAAGTAAATTTTCATATTTTCATTTAAAAAATGATTTTTTTTCAAATAAAATTATAAAAGTTTCAAAATTTATATTTAAAATGTGTTCATCATTAAAAGACAATAAATTAACCTTTTAGGAAAATATATCTTTTTTATTCATAAGATTGGATTTATTAATTTATTATACCTATAAAACATATTATATGATTAAAAAATATTAATTGAATAATATATTATTTTTATTAAATCATTTATAAAAATTGTTTTTTAATTTTTTTAATTAAAATTTGTTTATACATAGAAAAACAGTTTTCTTTAAAAAGTAAATTTGTTATTTTCAAATAGTTCTTGCATTCATTTATAACTAATTGATAACCAAATGATTAATTTTATATAAATGTTTAAATCACATTTTTATAATTTATTTAATCATATTCATAACTTCCATTCTAGTGGTTAGGTGGTAACCATAATAATATTTAAATAGAAATATTAATAGTGTATTGTAGTTCGAAAATATTCAGCCTTGCATGTAATGCAACCTATCAAAGGAGCACATCATTATGTGGAACATAATACAAACATAGTTTTGTGTCTATAAAATTCCATTTTTAGTGTAGAGTGTATTTCAAACATTACTTGGTGTTGTGTGAAATGCAAGAGCGCATTTATATAACACAATCTATATTCAGTGTTGCGTGAAATGCTAAATATCAAAAATATTAAACAAATTAAAAAATAATATTTCACAAAATATCAGGTTGTTACATTCTACCTCCCATTTAATGAATTTATTCCTCAAGTTTCCTTTGGTTTATTAATCTTTTAATACTTGAAATTTCCTTTATTATAATCCCACATCTTAAAAGTGAATACTAAAACATGATTAAAAAAGGGAATGATAGAAACATAACGGTTACCCAAAGAAACTCATAACTAGGTTTACAAATAGGATAACATGGGTGGAAAGTGAAAACATGGACAAGGAAGAAAAGATTAATTAATTATAGAGAATGATAATGGTTACTGATAATAAGAAATTGAGTGATCCATAAAATGTTAACAATCACAAAACCATAAATAGAAGAAACATAAAAGAGGTCATTGATATCATAAAAAATTATGATAGTAGGAAAAAATAATAATTTCAAAAAAAATCCCTAAAGTTGAATAATTTTTTCACAGTGATTTACTTACTGGATTCGATTTATTTTCATATGATGAGTCTCAACCTTTTGTTGTGCATTTACCAATTTCCACTTTACTTCTTACTTTAAAAATAAAGGTGAATTTTTTATGCCTGAAACACTTACAGATCATAAAATCCACAATAATTCAGACTATATATCTTTAGTTATCATCAAAATAAATTTCCTTTAAAGGGTTCTCCAATATGCATAAATCCAAATAAGTTGATATGATACCTTAATCTCAAAAACAGCACATGAAGTTTAACATAATCATTCCATAAATGGATAACCTTATAAATTTTGTGAAAGATGAAAATAAAAAACATTATAATGAAGGTCCCTAAATTTCTCAAAAACATCTTAGCATTGATCCCCCATATATCATGAATTAGCTCTTATTTTTCACATACCAAACATATGAACACCTTCATCATGTATTATCTAAAAACATGGAAATTAACATAAATTCTTTCTAAAAACATGCATGTTTCATTATTCTGAAGTCTATGGAATATATTCCTTAGATTCAGAAATGCTATAAACTCCATCCATGATAGAATAACCCATTTTTTCAAAAAATACCTAATTAGTTCCGTGGTAATAATTACTATATAATTTACCATATATATAATCATCTCTTTATCTAAGATAAATGTAATGTTTTCACCATATTGAACACAATAGGGGTCACATTCCCTTAATAAAAATATCACCTTTTGATAAAATAAATTTTCTACATCTTAATCACCATTTAACATATCCTTTTAAATCCTTAATAAAAATTTTATACTGAAAATAATTAAATATTTCATGATTTATATAAAATAATATTTTAATTCCAAAACATCAATACATCATTCATCCATATTCATTCTAAAAATAACTTATTAAGTTTGTCATATTATTCCAAAAAACACATTTTGTAAAATATTAAATACAAATCATGTCTTAAGGTTCCTTGACCATTATTTAATCATGGTTCTTACATTTAAAGTAGAAAATAAAGTTCCAATATTCCATACCTTTCACATGTCATTTGTGACCTCTTTATCTTAAACCTTATAACCAATACTCATACAATATTCCTAATTCTCTTCCTAAAATTTCAATAGATGAAATATATAATTATAATTAATATACTTGTCAAATTTGAAACATTAAATATTTACCTAGTTCCTTGTGGTTCCATCTATTGACTAAAACCTGGAAGCATAGTGTGAGATGTAATTATCAAAGTGGAAAACCATATAATCCTGAAAAATCACATATAGGATGTCTAAATTATGACACCAAATTTTAAATAAATTCCGCATTAGGCTTATCCTTATATACATCCCTATATATATCCTTATAAATATCCCTAGGGATCTCACTAAGGGTTTCTCATCAAAGTTTCCAATGGTTGGATAAAACATTCCCTTGTAACTAACTATAGTGACCTAGTCTTAGAAGACATTGATATTACATCAATTTTGAAAAATATTCATCATGTTATAGAAGTATATTAACGAGGACCATAATAATTTGTATTTTTTGAAATCTAGAAAACATTCTTCTATTTTTTTGAAATATCTTTAACATCTCCCTTAAAGATCATCCCATTTATTACTCCTATATAAAACCTATATTCATAACCAAGGGAAAGGAAACAAAATAAAGGGGTAAGCTTAAATGATAATTAAGGGTAAATAAAGGATACATGTAAGAATAACATGAAAATAAGTGTATGAGAACATGATAAGAGAATTTGAATATTAGACCCCATATATCAAAGATCGTAATCATGATGCATGGTATATAGATTAATAGTACATAAAACATGACTCATAAGGGTGATAAATCATCATAAATAAATAATGAACCATGATCTCTTCTCATATAATTATGGAACCATCATAGATATAGAAAACCATTTCATGTGTCAAGGTTAACTACCAATACCATCAACATAATGGATTAGGACACACATGTTTCCCATAGTGTATGAGGATGAACCTGTTTTCCATTGTGTATTAGGAAACACCTATTACCCATTATGGATTATGACTCACATATTTCCTATTGCGGATTAAGACACACCTTTTTTACTATTTTGGATTAGGACAGTCTTATTTCCCATTTTTCTCAGGACAAACCTGTTTCCCATTTTGAATCAAGACACACATGTTTCCCATTGTGAAATAAGCTCATCAACTTGTTTATAATCATTATCTCATGAGATATAAATATTTATCCCATTCATTGGAGGGAGATATCAGTCCCACCCAGCACATAAAGAAATCATACATTCATGTAACAAAAGATCATAATAATTAATCTTATCATAACCTATCAAATGAAATTGATATCATAAAAATTTCACCATATCATTACCTATGTAAAAGAGATAGTTTTCCTTATCATTCCATAATAGAATGACCCGTGAAAAGAATCAAGTTTCATAAGCATTTTATCACGGTACAACTTGTAGAAGAGAAATGGATTTGATAAAAAACCTAACATCATAAAAATAAAACATTCAGAGAATAATGAGAATGGTGTCCTTATATTATGTACCCAGTAAATCAAAAACTATATCAAATTATATCATCTTAGATGGAGAAGGATTTTAAAAGATAATTTGGAACATCTTATAAGGAAAATAACATTTCATTGAAAATTACATTTTAGGGCATAAACTATCTTCAAAATCATTTTCTTTGAAACCCACTTTAGAAAAATATAAAATAATCTTTTAAATTAATTTAAAACATTTCATTAATAAAATAACATTTCCATTTTTAGAAAACTTTTTTAAATTAAAAATTATTTTAAAAACCATTTATTTAGAAAATAACATTGAAAACAAATAAAAGATCTTTTGAAACCCATTTTAAAAAATTTTGAAAAAATAAAACATTATTTCAATCATTATCTTTGAAAAATATCTTAAAATACCACTAAAATAATAATATTAATTTTTAAAAAAATTGAATAAAACAAATCTTCGACCGAAGATCGAAATAAAGTCTAATGTTCTAAAAAATAATATTAGTTAAATTAAATTTTAATGCGTGTTAAAATGGTATTATTGAATGAAGATATCATGAATTACCAAATTATAATAAACATAATGATACTTCTTAAGAAATTAATCTTAATATATCATTAATGGAAGTGTAATCATAAACAATCTCGATAAGTGATGAGATTGTGGCAATAAACTCATAACACATTAGTAACTTTGAATCATAATCTATATAAAATTATCACATTACATGAAGTATATAATATCATGAAAATAAGAATATTTTTTATATAATATTTCAACGTTGATTATATAAACCTCATAAAAATATAGGTGCATAACATAGCATGTATATCAAAAATGGAAAATAGAGACAAAATTAAGTTACCGATTTAGTAACGTTTGAACCATAAACTCCATGAAAGAGATATCATAAAATGGATATGTAAATACCCATAACATTTATTATAATAATAATATAATAAATTCATGTTTATTATATTAACAATAAAAAAGAAATGAGTGGTGAATAAGTCATGTATCTCACGAATATAAAAATGTGAGATGAAATTCCCTTACCCCTTGAGTAACTTTCGAATCATGAGATCCAGGAAATAATAACATCAATTGAAAATTTTTATGGCATAAAATAAATTAAATTCATTATATAAAATATCATAGTTCATTTCATACACTACACAACTAGAATAAGTAGTGAATATAGAATATATCTCATAGAGATAAAAGTGAGATAAGAAAACTCTTACCATAAGTATTGACTTTCTTCATAAATATTAAAACCTCATATATAATAAGTATAAGTTTATTATGATTATACATAATAATGATACTATTTTATATATTATCATTTATGATTTTATTATTAAATTCTATTACCTATTTATTAACACCATCATGTTAATGTTACATTTCAAGTGATATCCGCTTTGTTTTTCATATATATTTTAACTTGTTGTTCTTGATCCAATTACATAGAACATTATTTTATTATTAAAATAATGTAAAAAAATGTAAATATCATTTATATTCAGTATAAAAATATTTATAATAATATATAAAATATAGATATATGAAATGAAATACATCTTTCATGGAGATGGTAGGTCGTACGTACGCATGAACATTGTTTATGTTTTCTTGTCATATTGAAAGAAAGAAAGTAAATGACATATATGAGTATATATATATCATCATTTAATTATAATCATATTTTTATATATAGTATATTATTTTCCGAAAATCATTCTTAATATGTTCCATGAATAGTGTGAATGAATCACATCACTTTGAGGAGGTGGTAGTTCACAGGTCCACAAATGAAGTTATCGTATTTACCAAAATGGGAAATCATGAAGATATTTTTTATATAATAAATAAAAAAGTATAAAGACATAATATATATCATATATATCATATAAAAAATTTATTTACATCATAATTCCCATCATTAGAGGGGGTAATGGAGAAATGAACGACATCATTTCGCAAGGCGATAGTCTGTCGTACACATGAATGGTAAGTTCATTACCCTTTTGATGGAAGTGTGTCTAGGGGTTGGTAGAAACCTTAGAATAACATAATATAAGTATATTTATTATACTTAGGATGTTATATAATCATGTAATAATTATAATTTATGTTGTTGATAATGAAAATAAAAGAATAGATGTTGTGGATGTATGTTACCTCTTCATTGGGTAACCCCTTTTGGTTTGCACAAAAAGACTAACTTAGTTTGTTTTCCATACAAATTGAGTATTCGAGGATGACATGAGTGTTTTTTGGATATTAATTTTATTGGTTTTTGATGAGATAATTTTTCTTTATTGGTGTGATGAAGTTATGGGGGTGAGTGCCCACTTATAGAAGAGGATGAGTGATATTGTTTTAAATACTAAAAGGTAAATATTAGTAAGATGTATCACTTACATTATGTAACTATAATAATATTATATTTTTTATATAAGGGGTTATATTGTTTAAATATGAATATAAAATATATATTTTACATTTTTATAAGATATTATACACCTTAAGTTAATGGTTAACCACTAAGTAAATTTGTTTTACCTTAATTATTGTAATTAATTGTATTCAATTTAACTATTATTTTATGTAAAAAACTAATTTGACCATAATATATATTATAAATTATGATTATTCATAATATTTAATCCATTTGGGAAAATTATAATTATATAATTATTCAAAATTAATTTAAAATTAATCCCATAGATACGTCGCAAAAGTGGGTTTTTAATGAGAAAGGTCTAAAAGTTTGAAAGGTTTTTATATCAAATATCAATGTTAAATTGGTTAAAATTAACTAAATTGGATTAATTTTTGTGTAATATATCTAATTTTAATTTGAAACCAAATTAAAATAAAATTTAACTATATAAAAAATTATAAAAAAGTAGTTTTGAATTAGAATTTAGTGTTTTACACTATTCATCGAAAAATGAAACTTCTCAAAAAATTAACAAAAAATCACCCAAAGTAAATTTTTACATTACCTATTTCAAAAATGAAATTTATTTTGTAGAATGAAAATTTTAAAAGTGTAAAAATTTATATTTAAAATGGGTTCTCTATTAAAAGGCGGTAAAATTTCCTTTTAGAAAAATACAATTTTTTATTCATAAAACTGGTTTTATTTATATATTATACCAATAAAATATATTAGATGAGTGTAAGAAATAATTATTTAATAAAATATAAATTTTATTTAAACATTAATCAAAATGTTTTTTATTAATTGAGATAAAATTGTGTTTGTACAAAGAAAAACAGTTTTCTTACCAAAGTAATTTATTTATTTTAAAATAGTTCTCATATTAATTAATAACTAATTAATAACCAAAGGATTCATTTTATATACATGTGTAAAAAATATTTTATCAATTTAGTTAATTCTATTTGTAACCTCAATTCCAACTGATATGTTGTAACTATTATAATATTTTAATAACAATATTAATAGTATATTTAGTTCGGTAAAACATGGTCTGGTGTGTAATGAAACCTATCAAAAGAACATAGCATTGTGTATAATAGAATCCAAACATGGTGTATTGTATACCACAAAGTTGATCTTTGTGTTGTATGTAGTGAAATATTAACTTGTTTCTGGAAGAAACACAATCCAATCTTAGTTCTTTCATATAACACAATTTATATTCTCAGTTGTGTGAAATTAAAAATATCAAAAAGATTAAATTAATTAAAAAATGATATTTTAAAAAATATCAGGGTGTGAAAATAACTATTAGAGGAATTGTGATAGTTATATATATCCTAAAACCCTCAAGTATATATTTACACAAAATTATATTAATATGTTTCTATAAAGTTTGTTAGATATGGTCAGGGATTATGATTGTTCAATCCATTCACATCATGGGAAGGATAACAAAGTGGTCGATGCTCACAGTAGAAAGGATCACATGACCCTATCCATGATGAGTATTTAAAGGGATCAATCGTCTAGGATATAAAAACAATGGATGTGGGAATATTATAATTATATTTATCCTACCTTACTCAAATAATAGTTAAACCACATATTCCTAATAGAATAAAGGAGCCCCAAAAATAGGATGGGGTGATAGAGAAGAAGGTATCCAATATTAAAGAGATCATCTTTTCAAAAGTTAGGGTTATAAGGTTTGGAACCAATTAATGTGTCCCATAATAATTGAAAATGATGTGGGATCATCTAGATGATGCACATAGATCATCCTTATCTATATATCCAAGAAACACTAAGATGTATATAGATATGAAGAAAAACATTTGGTGAGATAACAAGAAGAGAGAGCTTGTAGAATTTATATTTTTTATGCTTGGTATACTAACAATTCAAGGTTGAATAAAAAAATTATAAGGTTATGATGAAACCATTGACCATTCCAATATGAAAATGTGAAACAACAACAATTTATTTTTTTATAGGACTCCCTAGGGAATCTAAAAGAAATAACATAATCTACATTGTAGTTGACTACAATAAAAATTCAACTAATTTCACTAATATAGAATATGATTTCACTCTTGATCAACTATCCAACATATACATAAGTGGAGTGGTACAATATCCTCGATTTCAACTCTCTGTT
Organism: Viscum album; assembly: GCA_963277665.1. Classification (NCBI taxonomy): domain Eukaryota; kingdom Viridiplantae; phylum Streptophyta; class Magnoliopsida; order Santalales; family Viscaceae; genus Viscum; species Viscum album. Next base: position 251,635,970 of record OY728156.1, on the reverse strand, counting down.
GCATATGATTGAGGTAAAAGGATTTCATTGAGGTTCTGGAGAATCCTTTGAAAAGTGTTGGGTATAGAGCTGAGTTTCAGTTCTATTTTTTACCCTCAGATGGATGGATAGTCTAAAAGAACAATATATAATATATATGATTTTATGAGATCATACTTAATGGATATACCAGTATATTGGTATCAAAACTTTCCCCTAGTGGAGTTATCATACAACCACACTTTCCATTATAGCATTAAAATGGAACCTTATGAGGCTCTATATAGGAAAATATGTTTGCCTCTGACAGGTTGGGATGAAGTTAGCGAGAAAAAGCTTATGGGAACTTATCTTTTCCTAGAGATGACATAGAATGTTAAAACCATTCAATTTCATATTATATTAGTGAAAATTAGATATAAAATCTATGCATACAATCATAAATGTGATCTAGAGTTTGAGGTTTCAAATAATGTTTTCTTTTCTATATCACCGTTAAAGAATGTCAGGAGTTTCGGAAATAAGGGAATGATTAGTATAAGATATAGTCTCTTTTAAGATCCTTGATCACATTGGAGTAGTGGAATATCAACTAGCACTCCCACTTGGCCTATCTCAAGTACATGATGAGTTCCAAATATCCCTATTGAGTATGTACATACCCAACCCATGACATGTACTAAATCTAGATGTGGTTCCATTTTGAAATGTTCTTTAACATGAGGAGTAACATCTGAAGATTATATATTATAGACATAATGTTCTACAAAATATATAATCTCACCAGGATAAATTCTTGTGGTAGAACCAAAAGTTTCCGGAAGCGATGTGGAAACCAGAAGAAATGATGAAACAGAAGTACCCTCATCTATTTTAGTTTATGAAATGAAAATTTTTAGGGATATTTTTATAAAGGAGCAAATAATTTAATGCTCTAACCATTTAGAAATAAAATCCACTTATTGAATGAATAAATGTCTTATTATGTAATGTAGTAATATAAAATGCATGCACTACTTTGGTTATTTTACCATTATGGCCCATAAAATTTAAAATATCATTAAGCATCATAAGAATTGATAATATATCCATTTAATGTGAAAATTAATAGTTTAATATATTAAGGTTTGTGATAAAGTCCATTTGACCTGGACAAAGGAATCGATGGCCTCAACCAGTAGAATTGTACCCTATAATGCCCATTTATCAATGTTTTTTTATGGAGATAGCATCAATGGGTTTTCTCTTGACAATTCCCATTCTGATATTCAATAACTAAATAATTATTGAAACTATTTAAGGGATAATTTCATGGTCATTGAGATCACATCCCAAACTATGTTTATATAACAACTCTATGAAAATTTCACTATTTCACACCTTACCCTTGAGGAATTCATATGTATAATAACGGATTATGTATCAAGACACTAACTGTATGGATTTTTATTTTTATATATAAATTAATTATTATATTTATATTTTATTATTACTTTATAATTAATAAATAATATTTTATCTAAGGATTATATTTTTATATGATGAAACACAAATTTTATTTTTTTTGAAATATATAGTCTCAAATATAACACTATTTTTTGTGAATTCTATATTTTTGAATTAAATGATATTATAATAAATAATTATTTTTAAATAATATTTATTAAATATAAATTATAATATAATTTTTCAATGTAAAATGTAATTTTTATAAGGGTTGGAAAACTGTTAATGTCAAAAAAATTGTATTTTTCAATAAATGAATATTTTTTATTTAAAATTGGAATTTATCAAATATGTATAATTAATTTCATAAAATAAATATTATTATTTAATTCATAATTTTTAAATTATGAAATTGTTAATTTTTCATAATTTTTATATATTGTCGATTTTTTGGATAAAAATTAAATATGGTATAATTATACAGTTTGTATTATGACAACATGAAATTCCAAAAGTGATGTAATAAATTATATAATGAGAATAAATGATGAGAATTATGATTTAATTTTAGAATAATTTTTTTAAAGTTTTATTATAAATTTTGTAAACCCTTAATGAATCCTTCAATACCTATATTATATTTTATGGTTTTTAAATTAATTATTTATGAACATGACTCAATTCCACATAACCAAGAGTGTTATTTTAATGAGTTTGGATAATTTCCTCCCTATATCACATCCTAGGTTCTCACATGCTCTCAAGAAGCTCCTATCATCCAGGAATTGGATCATCTCCTCTTCTTTATTCAATATCTTCTTTACATTCTGCCTTTTGATTTATAAATTATCATTTTGGAATCTACCTTTAAACATACATCATACCATCTCTATGATTTATAGGTATTTACATGTCTTATTCCACTCCCATTAAACCCTTCCATAAATCATTATGTAAGACCATTATGCTACATAAATTATCCTATGATTTTTCTATAAAAAAATTTGTCTAGTGAATATCCTTCCCAATTTCTACAAAAGGGTATTCACTAAGATATAGATATATTAAATTGAATATTTTCTTCCATTTATGTTACCCACACTCCTTAATCATGCGATTAAATTTCATTAAATTATTTCTTATGTTGTATGATCTTTATGGCACACTTACGCATGTACATGATATGAGTGTAATGGGTGGGCCTAGAATTATATGGACCTAAGATGAATTTGGTAATGTTTTTATCTAATGATATACCATTTATGTTGCAAATAAGGTTATCCTAAGAACACTATGTTATGATGCCTTGACAGTTATCCTATAATTTTGTCTACGATTCCATGTTTTGTGTTGTTCCCACATTCTTTTGTCACCTTGATGTTATCATGTTTTATCATGCCTCATTTTTTATGATTTTGATCCCCCCTTTTACATCATCTTGATATATATCATGACTCGCATTTATTAATTTCATAATGTTATGATTTTATTACTCCCTTAATGGGATTTATTTCTCACCCACTTCTAATATACATCCTCAGTTTATCCTTTTTAGTATTAGATCATTGATGGAACAAGATTCCCTTTTTTTGGATATTTTTAATAATATTGTTGCATTCTTATATCATGTTAATGTTATATGTTCTTAATTTCCAAAATAAAAAAGATCACTTGATCTTTTGGGTTTGTACTAAGTGTTTTTTTTTCATATTAATATGTGAAATAATGTGAAATAAAGTCCATATCTATCATATTCTCTCTTATTCTCAGAGTTCATACTAATTAGGTGTTCATCGTGATGGTTTTTATTTGATCGGTAGTGATTACTATGTATATTTTGAGGTTTTGATTATTTATTTTATAATAATGGTGTAATGGGAATATGTTTGTCGGATTATTGGTTCAGGGGAGCATTATGGGGTTTCACTCCAACTAACATCAATGACAACCATAGGTTGGCCCCTATAGATTTTAATGGATTAAAAATTTCACCTACAATAGTGAAGATCTATTATAAAGGAATTTAATTATCCACGATGTGGATGAAGACTAAGGGTTGATTTCATGTCAAGGTGTGTGGATCATGGTGGATCATTGCACGTTCTAATGTTGTGTGTGGTTTTTGAATTTTGAATTTATAGGATTGTTCAACGGGTGTCTGTTTTGTTTGTTTTTGAATTCGGTATTTCAATTAAGAGAGTTCCTTAAATGTAACCAAATAGTCCTTTGTTCCTACTCTACCTTAATAGGGGTTTTTTAAAAAAAATATTGAACATTTTTTTATATCAAAATGGATCAAATATCATTACTTATTTTCAATAGTGGATCGAGCACTTTGACTTGTATCTCTCTGTTAATTAAGTACATCAAATTTTTCCCCAAATTTGGTTATGATATATAAAACATTGCCTAACTAATTATAGGGATATATAATTTCAGGACCACCCATCACATAATTAAAATATCAAATATGTGTTCCACAAGATCATAAATTTCTCATCTTATCATGATATCATAACCCTGAAAAAAAACAGGTTTCATAAATATTTAATAAATTCCTCATAACATAGCCCATGGAAAATAAATGGGTTTGTTAAAAATAAAATCATTATAATAATAAACCAAAAATAGAATGAATATGGATGGTATCATTGTTTAATATCCCTATTAAAGAATATGTAACATGAAATGATGTTATCAATGATTAATGATTTATTTAAAAGATTATTGGAATGCTTCTTGAAGAAAAAATATTTTCATTTTGAAATCACATATTTAAAATAAAAAAACTTATGAAATATTATAGAAAAAATTTTATTTGAAAATAAGTTTATAAAAATTTAAAGTAATATTAAAAAATATTTAGTGTCTATGATAGTGGGAAATTATGTTCATTCCATAATTGTTAAAATAAGGATTATGTACACATCTTGTTTAAAAAAATACCTTGTTCAGAAAAAAAACAAGAATGTTATTTTTAAACCATTGTTTAAGTTAAAATATAGATAAAATGAATTTAAAAAATAATTATATAATCACCAAACTCATTTTTAAAAATATTTTAGAAAACATGTATATGGAATAAAAAAATTTTCCAAGTTAAAGAGGATAAATAATGCCAGATTTTCATAAGAAAATATTATATAACATTTTGAGTTCAAAAGAGAGGGAAATGGTACCAAAACATAAAAAATATATAATTAACCCAATTATAAGTAAAATTAAGTGGATTATCATATACCTATCATATAATTTACTCATTGGAATTTCAAGTATAAATAATACAAATTAACTTGTGATTAATACATCAATCCTTGCCTTATGTATTGTTTTTCTTTGTATACATTCAAAAATATTGTAAAATATATATATTCATTATAAATTTAATAAAAAATAATATATATATATATATATATATTACAAGATATTATTAAATTATAATAACTTATGGATTCATTATTAATAATATTTTCTTAAATTCCTTATTTCATATGATAATTGCTTGGTTTTTCATGCTTATTTCAGTTTGGTCACCACGATCCTTATACATTGATCATGGTTCCATAATATATATAATTTTTTTAATGATTTTAATATCATATATATTCATTATATATATTTATTTATTTATATTCATCCAAAAATGGTAGATATAGAAAAATGAATTACATTGTTCATGGAGATGGTAGGTCTTACTTATTCGTGAACATTATTTTTACTTTTTGACAGATGGAATGAAGAAAGGAAAATAATAATTATCCATTATAGAGTCATTAATATATCATATATATAATATTTTTAATTTAACATATTCTTATTATAATCCATGTAAAATTGAAGTGCAAAAAAATCACATCGCTTCATGGAGGTGGGAGTCCACACGTACGCATGAGCAATATTATAGTTTTCCAATGGATGGAAAGGAGGTGTAAAATTATTATTAAATTTTTATAATAATAAATAGTCATATTGAATATATTTATTTAATTATTTTATAATGGATACAATATTTTAAATGGAAGTATAATAGGTGAAAAAATTGTAAGCGCTAAGTCAAGAGTTATACTTATTCGATGAGAAACATTATTTGGCTTAAACATTAATCACTAAAAGGATGGTATTATGGGAAGATAAAAAGATATATGACATGGGTAAAGAGTCTATGAAGGTATTATGGTAGTTATTTTTTATCTATAAGGCTTGTGGAGTGTGTATAAGATAGGAGAGGTGGTATCCTCTTATAAGGGGTGTAAATGACTTTCTTGGAATTACATAAAAGATTCACTAATATAGACATACACACACACACACATATATATATATATATCTCAAATTACTGATACATGGAACCAAGGTGCCTAAAATTAAATGATAATATTTTTTAGTGTTGAAATAAATTCATCTAATCGCATTTGAGAAAGCTTTGGATACATTTTAAGCCTAATCCTCTAATTAAACAACTTTAAACCCATTTTAACCTTAACCATGATAACTTATCTTTTTAACTTGATAACATAATTATATGAAAAAAAAAATTAAGTGGCCTTATAAATTTTTTTTAAGTTTTGATATATAATATTTAATTAATTTTTTCTTATTTAATTTCTATTGGTCGTAGAAATTACTTTTAATAAAATAATAGAGACTGCATTAAAAATAATTTTTAGAAAAATACCTAATTTACGAGTAAAAATATTTTTAATTTAAAATAAATAAATAAATTGTATTCCAAAAATAATATTGGATAAATAATAAAGAATTTAACATTTTAATGCATGTTATAAGTGTAAAACAAAATGAAATCTTCCAACTAAGACATTAATTACAAAACACAACAATAGTTTCTAAATTGATTGAATTATAAAATAACTTCCCAAAGTCAAGGTTGGAATCATTATTTAAAAATAATAATATAACAAAAATTTATAACACTGGTTTAAAACCACGAATAAAATTTCATAAAAGAAATTTATATGGTTATTTTAATGTTTTACCTCATGGATTTAACCCACTTTTACCTCTTTCCCAATATGAAAAATATTTACAATGGTTACTATCCTTGATGATAAAAAAATATGGAATCTATATTTTATTATTTAATTATGATTATTACAAATATATAATAAATTTTATCAAATTAAATTAAAATAAGTGGGGTAATTTAATTTATAATTAATCCTTCAAAGTGCGACAAAAATCTATTATTCAGGAAAATACATTTTTCTTCAAAAATTTGATCATAAATTAATGCTATGACTTGTAATAATCATTATATAAATTTTAGTTCATATTTATAGATATTTAATATATAAATTTAATTTAAATAATCCCACATTATGGGTTATTTTAATTAATTAAAATGGAAAAAAATTAGGCAGTTAAAATAGTTTTTAAAAAAATGTGTTTTTAGCATAAAAGTAAACTAATACAAAAATAAAATATAATTTTGATTCATGTGTAATTAATATGATCATGTTTATTAAAATTAATCATATTTCACTTTAATACTAAATCTAAAATATATTTTTACTTTTAAATTTATTTGTTAAATGAAAATAAAGGACATTATTTGAAAAATCTGTATTTTTCACTATTAATAAAAAAAGAAATTATTTCAAAAAAATCACAAAATTTCAACCTATGTTAATTTTTATATTATTATTTAGATAATTAAGTTCATGGCTTCAACTAAATTTTATAATATTGGAGAAAATTATTTAAATTATTTGTTCATAAAAATAAATAAAAACATTTTTATACAAAAAATGTATTTTTAAAGCATATATAAACATTTCTAAAAATAAATACTTAATTTTGAATATATATTATTTATATAAAACCTATAAACATATTGGTTTAAATTTGTTTATTACTATTCATACCATAGATTTAATCTCTATTTTATAACAGAATGCTATATTATGATTCATCTCTGGATTTTGTGTATTGCAAGATATCAATGAAATAATTTTTTTAAAGAAATATATCATAAAATATCATGGTGTTAAATTATAATCCACTTAAAATAATATAACCCTCAAAATTCTATCACTTTGATACAAACAACAAAGGATACTTCCCCATCATCACATCCTTATATCCTACATAACTTCCTCTATTTTTTGGTTTCTCTATAAAGCATTGACAATGTAAGAGGTCTTATTTCATAGAAATTTCTCTCTATAATCTAGAATATCCAATAATTATTCCTTATATGTTTGATCTTAACCTAGTGATTTTACCTTTTATTTTATCAACTATGAATGATTAGATATATTCTCCCTTAAGAAAGATAAATGGAACACATCCTAAACTTGAGTGAGATTTGGTGTACGTTCTAGCTGATAAGCCATATTACTAGTGTGATAAAGTATCTCAAAAGGGTTGATATATATAGGGATATTTATTACCTTATTTACAAATCTCATAACCAAACTCCAAGTATATATTAACAAGAATACCTTTTTACATCTTTCCACTTCATATCACACCAAGAATCATCAACATAACATTCCAGTCGACTCTGAGCTTCTCTAACGTGTTACCGGATGCCTATAACATTATATAACATTTATTTTGATAAATCATATCCCAACATCATTCTTTATCAAAATTCATCCCAGCATGTAGGAGTTATGAACATCCTACTAAAGTGGGTTTTATATGGATCCATCTAAATAGTCAAGTTGAAGGTAGTGTTGTATGAAGACATGACTAAGGATTTTTATTGATCCCAACTACCTTTAAAATCAATATAATAAGATCTCAACATATCCTCTAGGTTTTTAATGGTTATATTATATTGATCAACTTTTTGATGATGATATGCAGTACAAAAACTCAACTATTTAACCCAATCCTAGTGGATATTTTTCAAAACTTCAATGCATAACATGGATCTCAATAAAATACAATATAATATGGTACACCATAAAATCTTAATAATTCATTAATGTATAACCTATAAATCTAATAAATATATAATTTTTCTCTAATTGTTAAAAAATGTGCTAACTATGTACGGTGATTGACTACAACTGAAATAGCATTGTTCCCCTTAGATGATTTGAGGATTCAGATGATGAAATTCATGGTAAGATTTTCCCATTTCCATTTATGTATGGGTAATGGTTATAGCATACTATTATACCTTTGCCTCTTGGACTCAACTTTATAACACATAAAACATTGAGATCGATATTATACAATATCCCTCTTCATTTTTTCCACCAGAAATACTCTTTCATATCTCTATAAATATTCATACTTCTATGATGAATATAGATTAATGAACTATACCATTCATCCAAAATCTCATTAATCAAGTCTATAATCGATGGGACACATACATGGTTCCTAAACCTTATCATTAATTCACTAGCATGGTTCTACTCAGGAATATTCTTTAATTTCTTATAATGTTCTACATCATCCCTCTATACATCTCTAATATTCTCATAGATAGATGGATGAACATTCATTTTAGAATGATAGGATTTGTCTCATTTCCAAAGGATTTTATGCTCCATCTTCTATAAATCCTTAGTTATTGGCTATTTTTCAATCCAAATTATATCCAAACTATCATGTTCCTTCCAACTCAAATTATCAGTTAGCAAGTTCTCCTTCTCAATGTGGTAATTTATTCTATAGTAACAATATTTAATCAACTCAAACTATCTTATCTAGTTTATATTTAGTTATTTTAGTGTGAGTATATACTTTATTATTTTTTTATTCATGTACATAACCCAAGTTGGGAGTTAAATACAATTTATCCATATAATTAATGAAAAAAAATTACTACTCCAATCTCTAAATCCGGATTGGGGTAATTTTTCTCATGAATTTTCAATTGTCTTGAGAAATATTCTATCATGATATCTTTATGTATGAAAATACATAATGAACCCATATTTAATGTATCACTGTAGATCACAAGACATTATCCACTACAGGGTAGTGTGAGAATAGGTGGACTAACCAAACTTCTATTTAACTCTTTAAAATTATTTTCTCATTAAACTTTTCACAATAACATAACCCCATTTTGAGTAAACTTTTTTATTGGATTAGATATTCATGAGAAATATCTCAAAGTGTCAGTAATATTCATAAAAAATGTAGATTTTGGTTATCATTTATGGTCTTGGACATTTCTCAATAACATATGTCTTTGAAGGATCCCCTGATATACCCTCAATTTAGATTATATGACCCAAGAATGATACTTTCTCAATCCAAAATATACACATGTTAAATTTTTCATACAACATATCCATCCTTTGGATATTCAATAGAATTATCAAATTATCTTCATGCTCCTATATAATCAGGAATATATAAGAATATAATTAATAAATACTACAAAAAAATCAAGATAATATTAAATGACTCTATTAATTAAATACATTAAGATAAAATGGGTATTAGTAAGTCCAAATGGGATTATAATAAATAAATAATTCTCATACCTCATACAAAAGAATGTGTTGGGTATATCATCCCTCTTAACCCAAATTTTATAATATATAGAATGGTTTTTAACCATGTAATATTATTTAGATCCTTAAAATTGATTAATTAAATAATTAATATAAGTTAGATGATACTGGTTCTTGATAGTGATCTTGTGAAGTTCCAGATAATGAATGCAAAGGTGCATTGACTTGTATTTATTATTAAAAAATAATAAGGTCACATCATATGGAATGATAAAAATTACTTTTCATATATTCATAAGAAAGAAAATTTTATTAACTAAAAATGAAATATAGCACATCCAAGGGTCAAAATATCAAGGAGGCCACTCAAAACACACTAGATTCCTATTATCATTATTATAAATTATTTCTAATAAAAAACTAACATATGAACTAATATAGAACTGGGGGTTTATTTATGAAAAAAATCTTGTATTATGATATATATATAAATATATATTAATTAAAATAAATAACATAAATAGAGTAAATACAATACATAAAGTAGTCATTAGAAGAAAATTGTTTCTCTTGAGGGTTCGTTGTGGTGTAATTATTATTTTTCAAAATATATATAAATGTTTTATTAAATGTATTGATCAAGGCCTTTCACTCACCACCCTATTTTTCAAATGTTATTACCATACACTGAAACTTCTACATGTAGGTCCAATATCTTCCACATTAATGAATAATCCAAACTTCGTCATTTCAATAACATAGATAAATATGAAAAAAAATGATTGAATGTGGCGGAAGAAATAAATACTACAGAAAGTGAGAAGACATGTCCTTATAATCATTTTAACCAATAATTAATTCTTAGAATAACACATGATAAAAAATTTAATTTTAAAAAAAATTAAACACCCTACTTCCCCCTTAAATAATAGTGATTGTTAGCTCTACATAATCATGTAGTTAAATACAAGTACAAGGGGAGAAAAAAATTTAAATAAGAAAAATACATAGAAGAAGAAAAAATTTAAACAAATTTATTTTGAATATATTAATAAAAAATATAGTATATTTACTCCACGTTTTCTACCTATAAATGTCTATCCTTTGGTATATGAGAGGAGGTGATAATTTAATGATAAAAAGGGTGATGCAATTTCAACACAAAATTTCTCTCTTGAAGATTGGGCATGGATTACACATTTAATTGATGAATTGGGAATCATTTTCTAAATTGATGTTTTTATAATAATGTATCCCTTTTTACCCACAAAATTTGGGAATTATTGGATACTTTATCAAGGATTTAAGGCTGATTTAATCCATAAAATTAACATGTACATGTGACTTTTTGTATTCCAATACTCTAAATTCCCATGCAATTATTACCTTTTATAATGTAGAATATTTCACGCTCACGCATCGTTGGGCACTGGTGACAAACTAAAATTTATACCTTATTACTACTTAGGATAGTGGAAAGACAGGGTCGAACCACAGGGAGGCCTTTTGTTTTGTTTGGTGTTCTCAAAAAATAAACTAAACAAAAACACACATGAAAAAATCGAGCAAAGGAAATTGGTGGTGGTGAAGTGGAGTGAATGACACTTAGTGAGTACAGAAGTGACAGTGAGATGGTGAGTGTAAAGTGATTAGACAGAGCAGCAAAATAAATTGGGGTGAAAACAACCAATAGATGAATAGGGGGAAAGGTCCACTGGCCGATTTGATGTTTCTTAGCCTTATTCATGCACTGCGATTTTAAGAACATGGATCTGACTAAAAAAACCTGCCAGATTTGTCGTCTGGTTAGTTAGTGATGAAATAGCTCTTACAGTCCTTTGACTCTAAGAGTCATTCCAACCAATGGTGAATAAAATTTTGAAGTCACCAAGCTCAACATGTCAGTTGAGTTCAGTGTGTCTCTAATTTGAGTATAATTCACTTGTCAGTGAGTTACTTAGATTGGAATAGTTTTAATTATGGTACAGAAAAGATCAGTTTTCACATGATCTTGTTGTTTTAAAAATAAGCTTGTCTATAAAAAATGAGAGACGATCCAGCAATGATGCAGTGCATGAATCAGACTAAACAAATTGAATCAGCCAGCTTATTCTCCCCCAAAGGAATTTATCTGGACATAATGGTTGGATTTAATGAAAACATGGAATTAAAAACAGTGAATTTCATGTAGAATTATGATGCAGAAAAAACAGAGCACTAAGAACATAAAGTTGTTTATCTCCCTGCTTGATCTCCTGAAGTTCTAAATCTCCGCTGATCAATGGTGGATGCGGCGCTGGAATGCGCTCGATGTCCCGCCCTAGGAATCGAGGTGTGAAAATGTACTGATATCCTGCTCTAATCTCATCTAAGGAAGATGGTGTAAGTTGCTGCTGCTCTACTCCCCTGGTCCAGAACAAAACCCTTTCTGCCCGTCTATCCTGATGGAAGTGTGTCCCGACCTCTTGTCCTCCGCTCCTGCTTAGCTCGATTCACTTATTCCTCTCCCGCTTCTCGTGCATTCATCACCCAACTGAAGCCTTTGGAATCTCCCCCGGTGGGTTCCCTAGCCTCCACGTGGCGCTTTCACTATGCTTATCCTCCCACGCTGTTCACCAGAGCAATTTCTCCTAACCGAATGAAATATCTTGCGCGCGTCAAACTAATTCCTTCCCTGGACACAGCCAATCCACATGGCATGATTTTATGTGCACGTCATGATCTTTTAAGTGAATTCTATGTAAGTCCATCCTGCTCCCTGCAACTAAATAGCAACCGCATGCAAGTTAACTAGAATAAAATGAAACTGTTATATACTATATATTAATATTATTTCTTAATAAAATAATAATAAAAAACTTATATATATATATATAATACTTAATATTAATACTAAAATATGTAAATATAATAATTGTTATTATTATGATATATTCTAATTATTATTGTATTATATGTGATATATATGTATATATATATATATATTATATTATATTATGATCTATTATATTATATGTTATAGTAAAATAGAAAGAAAAAAACTAAAAGAAAAGAAGAAAGAAACACAAAATGGGGGGAAGAGTTTCTGTTCGGCACGGGGAGAATGAGAGGGGGTAGAGGGTTTTGGTGGCACAGGGAGTGGAGAGAAATGGGGGGCGGCTGTGGATGGAACCACAGCGGCGGTGGTTTGAGGCTTCCAGTGCGGTGGCTCGGGTTAAGGTTTGAGGTGGTAGGATGGTGGAAGCGAGGTGGAGCTGGTTTGAGTGTGCTTCATCGGTGAGCACTTGCGGCAAGGCAGTGGTTCGACGACATGAGGCAGGGGATTCGGGACGGAGTGATGTGGGCGATGCTAGACCAGGGGAACTTCCTGGTGAGACGACTAACTTGGTGGAGGCGAGGTCCAAGGTTAGGAGTAGTGTGGGGTTCTTCGTGCTCATAGAAATAAGGCGGACGGCCGACGTAGGGATTTTAGTGCGCAACCGTGCTTGAGTTCGGCCGAAAGTGTTGAGGCGACTCAGTTTCTCACAGCGGGGATTGGTTGAACACATGATGGGGTGAGATACTGATTTAGGTTTCTTAAGTTTGAAATCATGATGTTTCAATGTGATGTTCTTCATCTGCGAATCAAAACAATTTTTTTGATCTTGCTGGAATGATTCGTGTTTTCCTATTGTGTCAATTTTTATATGCTGCTCGAATGGTTGTTGTGATTTTGGAGTTGATGCGGTGGTGATGTGTGAATGAGGAGGGAACAAAGCAGCATTGGAATGGTGCCAGGTTTTATGTGGAAGGCGGTAGGGAAGAATCCGGAGGGTGGATGGGGATTATGGTGAGACAGGCCCCGTGACTCACGGTGAGACCATGATAAATGGTTTTGGTGAGGTGTAGGGGAATTGAAATGGTAAGACCATGAGTGTCACAGTGCGACCGTAAAGAAACGGTGGCTGGAATTGGGTGTGCCATTGTGAGTGGGGTGGGGATTGAGGCACCGTGAGTTCCACGGCGAGATAGCAAGGAGCAGACACACCGTGAGTGTTTCTCACGGTCTCACCGTGTGGTATTGGAAATAGTGGCACCATGATGAAACATTGCAACGTGCCACCATGAGTAACTGCAAAATAGAAAGAACAGATTAAATAAATTAAAAACTAAAAATTTATTAATGAATTAAATTGAACTAAAAACTAAGTAAATAAAAAAAATTAAATAATAAAATTAAATGTGTTTGATTTAAAAGAATGAATTTATTAAAAATTATAAACAAACTTAATTTAAAACAAACTAATGATACTTGCTTAAATTAATCAACCAATTAAGTAACCAATAATCTAAATAATTAATTAACATAAAGAATAAATTTATTAATTGAATAAAATTAAATTGTTAAAACTATTTAAATTATCAAAGACCAAAAACTAAACTGAGTTATTTATTTAAAATTTAAAGAATAAAGACTTAATTAATTTAATTAATGGATTAATAAACTAATTAGATTGAAATATTATAAAAATAAGAGAATAAATAAATAAAGGTCTAATTACCAAGACTAAATTAATATAAGAATTATTTAAAAAGACATAAATGAATAATAAAAACAACTTATTTAAACAAAAATTGATTATTTTACATTGCAAGTACAACAACACAATAATTACCAAATATTTACTAAAAACAACCATTTTGGTATAAAAAAGTCAATAAAAATATAAAAAGGATGTGGTAAAGAGTGTAAAAACACTGCCACGTCAAACTCCCGCACACTTAAAGCCTTGTTTGTCCCCAAACAAGTGCATGCCTTTGACTTTAAAACAATAAGACGATTTGTGAAGTTCAGTTCAAAAGGTGCATGGTTAAACTTCAATACCCAAAGGATCAAAAGCAACAGTAGGTCAAGCTTTTTCAAAGGTGTTCAAAAATGAAGTCCTTCTTAGCTTCAAAAGACCACTAGAAGTAAAGATCATCAAAAAATCATACACTATCAAGTATGTCATTCCTCCTATGTGTTTTCATTAACTATCCTACTTCATCATCCAATTGAAGTACTGATTCAAGGAGTGATGATTGGTTAGAAGAAGTGGAACTCAAAAACATAACCAAGTTCACCTTCTATTCTCACCTTCCCCCAGGTTCCAAGAATAAAAGTACATTAAATTAATCACTTTATTGATTCAACTCAAATGAATATTCACCAAGTCAATTTCTCCCTTCTTCATCTGGGTTCAAAATTCCCCTCACCTTAATGAGTTCATTTTTGACAAGGGCACTATATTTTAATCTTTCCTAGCCATATTCCATGTGCAGAGCACTGTGCATAGCACTTATTAAGATTGAAATTGGCTTTATTTATTCACAGAAATGCACCCAATGCACCTTGTCTCAGATAATCACTGTGGGATCCCATTTTCCCATTTTACTCCAGTTACAAAGGACTTAATTAATAATCATTCAAATTGACTTCCTAAAGTGATTGAATATTATATTATAAAAATGTGAGTCCCCTAGGTTCTAGTGAGAACACCAAGTTACTCCAAGTCATGATCCTTACTCTACAAAACATATCCAATCATACTCTCATCCTCAATTCCTAAACAGACAGATCCATAGAGATTGTGAACAATTGCACTCAGAAATCATTCATACATAACAGTTTATGACTCAGTGCTACTCTCAACTGTTGTACCCCTCTCTCTTGGATTTTAATGATCACAATCACTCTAATCGTGTTCTAACTTGTTTTTCAAGTTTTTTTGATGATAGGAAAAAGGTTGCCAAAGACTTGGCCCAAGAAGACTGGAAAAGGACTCTCTGAGTCCACCGGCCAACCGGTGGATTACCACCGGCCAGCCGGTGGTCTCTGGCAGAAGCAATGCTCTCTGCCAGGTTCCACCGGTCAGCCGGTGCCTGACCACCGGCCAGCCGGTGGAACCAGACAGTAGGCCTTGCCCACTGCCAGGTGCCACCGGCCCTCCGGTGTCTGGACCACCGGCCAGCCGGTGGAACCCAGACAGAAAGCTATGCCTTCTGTCTGGAGCACCGGCCCGCCGGTGGCCAAGCACCGGTCCGCCGGTAAGCCCAGTCAAACTAGCCGTTGGGCTTTGACCAGACTTGCCCACTTGACCCCCAACGGCTCCGAAAGCCCTCCAACGGCCATATTGAAGTATTTGGGGATATTTCTCCTATAAATAGATGAGTATGGATGCTGGGAACATATCCCCGATACATTGGAATGATATTTTGATCCCTTGAATCTCTAACGACAAATCTCTAAGGCTACTTGTGATCCATTTCCATCCTTGAAGCTTGGGCTGCCTCTACATCAACTACTCTCACACTCTTGGCGCTCAAGGCTTCCTCTAGTTTGTTATAATTTATTTATTTCAATTGTTTAGTTCTTCATTGGGTTTGTATTAAACCAAACCATCCTTTTCTTCCTCACTTTCATTTTGGGTTTCTTGCTACAACCATAATAAAAAAGCAAGCTGTACGAAGGTGATCTAGCCTACCTTAAAACGGCTAGTGGGTTTCTTGCTACAACCATTAAAAAGAAAGCTGAAGTATAAATCTCTCAACGGTTGAGTTGGGAGTGGAGACGTAGGCTTTGGTTTAAGCCGAACTCCGTTATCAAATTGTGTCTTGCCCCTTTTTATTTCCGCTGCATTTATAAATTGTTTTTAAGTTGCTAATTATTTTACAAAGGCAATTCACCCCCCCTCTTGCCATCACTCTCCGACCTAACATCAACATCCAGAAAACATTTATCCACTAAATAGGACATAAATGAAGTACCAGTGAACCTCCAATGATTTTAAATTGATGAAAGATTTTGAAAAGAAATTCAAGGACTTTTGAACCCTTTTTTGGAAAAAATGAAAAAAATTGACCATTTTAATAAACAACCACAAACTCAGGTTCAAGAAGGGGGAAATCGACATGACACTAAAATGACCCCTCTCCCCCACACGTAAAACCCAACATTGTCCCCAATGTTGAATCTCAGGGTAGAAGACATTTACAGTTCAAAACAGATGGACATTTCAACTGAAAAGGGAAATTGAGGGGTGTCAATGAAGTTCAAAAAATTTCTTTTCCACACAAAAAGTGAAAGAAAATAAAAACAAAAACAATAAAAAATAGAAGAGACCAACCCCACCAACCATCACCAGCAATAAAAATAGTTCTATTCCTAAATTGTTCATGCTTTAAATCATTATGAGCAGATAAAATATTTTAACAATTTACTTCAAATAGTAGCATGATTAACAGTTACTTGCAGAAGAAGCATAATGAAAATAAAAAAAGTGGGTGCAAGCATGTTTCACAAATCAGCTCAAAATTATGTTAAACTATGTAGATTTTAGCATCTAAAAACCCATGCATAAAACACATTTATTCCTTATGGGTTAGGAGGAAGTCCCCCACACTTAGTTCACAGTGAAGAGGAAGCAGGTGATTGAAATTGAAAAAGGGAGAAAAACACTTCCCTGAATTATTGGACCTTTAACAGTGGCTTTCATCAACAAATCCTCTTTAGCATCACTGGATTGTCACTCCTCTTCATAACCATATGATGTAGTGGATTGCTCCCTTGGGTTTTCTTTTTGGCCAAGTTTCTGGCAGCAACAACTCATTCTAAACAATAGGAGATCATGAGGCACCATCAGCAGCCAAGCAATTGAACTGGAGAACAAGCAGCAGGGATTACTTTATTGAATAACATAAAATAAAAGAGAAACTACAAAGAAACCATGGGTTAGTTTCCATGCAACATTGAGTTTATAGTCCTCAGTTAGACTTGAATCAGCTCATTCTTCCAACCGAGATATGGCAGCCAAGACCTTTAGTTTCCCTTCAAAGAAGTGCTTCATTCTTTGTCCATTGACTAAGAAGGGACTATTCTCATCTCCAACTAGCTCAACACCTCCATTAACCATAACTCTAAAATTGGTAAAGGGTCCTGACCACTTGGACTTCAACTTCCCTGGAAACAGCTTCAATCATGAATTGAAAAGTAGGACCCTCTCACCAATGTTGAAATTCCTATTTTGAATGATTGAGTCATGAAAAGCCTTTGTTCTTTCCTTGTAAATTTCATCATTCTCAAAAGACTCTCTTCGTATTTCTTCCAAATCACTCAGCTCTAGCAGCCTCCTCTCTCTAACAGACTTAAAATCAATGTTAAGAGCCTTCAATGCCTAATAAGATCTCTGTTGTAACTCAATAGGTAGATGGCATGCTTTCCCAAAGAGAATACTATATGGTGACATCCCTATAGGAGTTTTATAAGCAGTTTTTTAGGCCCAAAAGGACCTCATCCAATTTCCTTGACCAATATTTCCTAGAGCTGGACATTGTTTTCTCAAAAATCTGGTTGAGCTCTCTGTTTGAAACTTATGCTTTCCCACTAGACTATGGGTGGTAAGTAGTTCCTATCCTATGTGAGTACCCATACTTCTCCATAAAACCTTTGAACTTATAATTCTTGACGTGAGTCCCATTATCAGTGATGAAATCTCGAGGCACACCAAATCTGGAAAAGTTATTTTTCTTAATGAATTTCACAACACTAGTAGCTGAATAATCAGGAAGAGATACTACCTCAACCCACTTGGACACATAGTCCATAACAACCAAAATGTATTCATTCCCATAAGTGGATGGAAATGGTCCCATGAAGTCCAAGCCCCACACATCAAAAATTTCAACCTCCAGAATACCTTTTTTAGGTAATTCCTGCATTCTTCCAACATTTCCCAACATTTGAAATTTTTCACAACCAATAACCAAACTTCTAGCATCCTTAAACAATGTTGGCCAGTAGAAACCAGCCTGGAGGACCTTCTGATCAGTCCTTTCTCCACCATAGTGGCCACCCCAAGTTGATGAATGGAAGCTCTCAAGTATGGGTAAAATCTCATCCTCAACCACACATCTTCTCAGAATCCCATCAGCACACCTCTTAAAGAGAAGAGGGTCATCCCAAAAATAATAATTCAGTTTAGATATAAACCTCTTCCTCTAGTTGTGTGAAAGATCCTTGGGCATGACTCTGACTACTAGAAAATTGGCATAGCCTGCAAACCAAGCAGACTGCTGTAGAGAAGCAGCAAACAGTTGTTCATCAGGGAAAGAAGTATTGAACTCTTTTGGTTCCTTAATTTGGGTATTGGGCAATCTGGACAAGTGATCTGCAACTACATTCTCAGCCCCTTTATTATCCTTAATCACTAAATCAAACTCCTAGAGTTACATGGTCCACCTCATGAGTCTAGTCATCGAGTCCTTTTTAGCCAGCAAATTCATAAGGGCTGAATGATCTGTCAAAACTATGATCCTCGATCCTATCAAATACTGCCTAAACTTTTCCAAACCAAACATGACAGCATCCAAATCCTTTTCAGTGGTAGAATAATTATTCTGGGCATCATCTAGCAGCTTTCTTGCATAGTAAATAACATGAAATTTCCTATCCTTCCTCTACCCTAACACAGCTCCTACTGTAAAATCACTAGCATCACACATAACCTCAAATAGAATTTTCCAGTCAGGAGCAGTGATTACAGGTGAAGTAGTCAACTTCTCCTTGTGCAAATTAAAGGCCTCTAGACATGTGTCATCAAAGACAAAGGGTGTGTCCTTAACCAGCAGGGAGCACAGGGGTCTAGTAATCTTAGAAAAATCCTTAATTAACCTCCTGTAGAACCCAGATGACCCAAAAAACTTCTAATTCCTTTGACATTTTCAGGTGGGGGAAACTTTTGTATGACCTCAATTTTAGCATTATCGACCTCTATCCCCTTCTTAGAAACCTTATGTCCCAAAAATATGCCTTCAGTGGCCATGAATTGGCACTTTTCCTAGTTTAAATCTAAGTTGGTCTCTTGGCATCATTCTAACACTAATTCCAGGTTTTTTAGACAGTTCTGAACGGTATCTCCCACAAAATAAAAATCATCTATGAACACTTCAATAATCCTCTCAATCATGTCTAAAAAAGTTTCCATCATACATCTCTAAAAAGTGGCAGGAGCACCACACTAGTCAAAGGGCATCCTCTGGTAGGAAAATGTCCCAAATAGACATGTGAAGGTGGTTTTCTCTTGGTCCTCAGGTGAAATGGGAATTTGGTTGTAACCAGAATAGCCATCAAGAAAGCAGAAGAATTCATTGCCTTCCAACCTATCAAAAATTTGATCTAAAAATGGTAAAGGAAAGTGATACTTTCTTGTGGAAGCATTCAATATTCGGTAGTCTATACAGACTCTCCATTTATTCATTGCTCTTGTCCGGATTTCTCATTTTTTTCATTAGTGACCACTGTCATTCCACTCTTTTTGGGAACCACCTAGACCGGACTGACCCAGGGGCTATCATAAATTGGAAAAATTATTCCAGAATCAAGAAATCTAATCACTTCTTCTCTCACTACTTCCTCCATGTTGGGGTTGAGTCTTCTTTGGTATTCTACTCTGGGATTACAGTCAGGTTTTATTGGAATTTTATGCATACAGAAGGCTGGACTTATCCCTTTGATGTCAGCAAATGACCAGCCTATGACTGACTTGTATTTCTTAAAAACAGTAAGCAGATTCTGCTCTTGACCCACCACTAGATTGGATGAAATGATCACAAGAAGGGTGAAATTGTCTCCTAAAAAGGAATATTTGAGATGGGCAGGGAGAGGCTTGAGTTCAAGTGTGGGTGCTGACTGGCTTGAGGGAAGACACTTGGGCCTAGGTGG
Source organism: Viscum album (assembly GCA_963277665.1). NCBI lineage: Eukaryota > Viridiplantae > Streptophyta > Magnoliopsida > Santalales > Viscaceae > Viscum > Viscum album. The sequence continues at coordinate 251,615,363 of OY728156.1, read as the reverse complement.
CCCAAGGTCTTCATGTTGCCTCTTAAAGAAGATAGTAGAAAAGGATTTTTCATCAGTGCAAGAGGATCCAAAAGATATCACCACAAACTCAGACTCCTCTCTCGGGGTAATAATATGGACCAATAAAAACTCGTCTAGGTTATCAAAAAATTCTCCCTCATACTCATCAACAAATTCTTTCTCCTTACTTGAGATGATCCCCATGCAAGAGGGAGAAGGGATTTTAGGTTCACTGTTGATCTCAGCTATCATTCTCAGAAACTTCTCTTCCTCCTTATCAACACTACTCTCAGAATCTAACATCTCATCTTTTGCGAAAATTGGGTGGGTGGGTTCTTGGATTTTCTTAAACATATTGAATTCTTCTTTCTACTCACCCAAATTGAAAATCAGTTTCCCCTTCGACACATCTATCATAGCTCCCCCTGTGGCCAAGAAGGGCCTACCAAGAATGATAGGAACCTCCTGGTCACACTCCATATAAAGGATAAGAATGTAAGAAGGAAAAAAGAGTTTGCCTACTCCCACTAACAGATCATCGACCCTACCCAATGGATGAGTGATAGACCTATTCGCAAGCTGTAACACCATAGTGGTGGGTTGGGTAACTCCTAATCATAGGTGCTGGAAAAGTGATAGTGGAATCAGATTAATACTAGCACCCATATCACACAAACAGTTGAACTTACCACCTCTATCCCCAAATGTGCAAGGGATGACCAAGCTCCTAGGGTCCTGAAGCTTAGGAAGTATCCTATTCTGCAAGACTACACTACACTCCTCTATTAAGATATAGGTGGAAAATTATTCCAAAGGCTTTTTAGTTTGAATAGATTTTCTTGAGTGATTTCAGATATTATGGGCTTTGAATTATTACTTCCAAGAATGGGATATCAACGTTCAGCTTTTTAACCACCTTCAAAAATTTCAACAGTTCAGAATCATGAATTGTTTTCTTAATTCTTTGAGGAAAGGGGATTGGAGGGGAAACATTCCTCACAATTCGGGGGAATCTCTACTGCTTCTTCTTCAACAATTTTCTTCCCTTTATTGTCTTTGTTTTTAAGCCATTTTCTTTGGATTTTTGAGCTGGAACAGCAGGAACTAGAGGGATTCTGGTGGTGCTGTCTAGTTTTCCAGATTCAAGTTATTTCAGATTTGAGTTTTCAGCTTCATTTAGTTATTCATTTTCAGCATTTTGGGGTTATTTCTTAGGCTCTTGGTGAGTTTGGAGACCACTTCTGGTGGTCACAACCATGGCATTCTCCCTAGGATTGGCTTCAGTGGTGCTGGGTAGCCTACCCTTATCTCTATTTCTATCATCCCTAGCCAACTAACCCATTTGAATTTCCAAGTTATTCATTCTAGCATCCATTTGAACTCTATCAAAACCATTTTTGGTCTTTTGTTCATCAAACCTCCCTATCAATTCATGGAACATGTCTATCACCTCATCTTTTGAGTTGGATGACTCAGCCATTGTTTGGGATTGGGGTTGGAATTGCTACCTAGGAGGATGCTACAATCCAGGAGGGGTAGAAAGTCGGAGGACTCCCTGGTCCCTCCATGACAGGTTCAGATGGTTCCTATAGCCCGGATTGTAGTTGTTGGAATAGGGATCATCCCTAGGCTGCATCTGAGGTCCATAGCCAGCAAAGCTGGCACTCTCATGAGGCTGGACAGGAATATCAATGTTTGGGAAACATGTTTTAGAATGTCCATACATGCCATAGTGGTGACACTGCTCCGTAAGGATTTAATGTGGGTTCTCATTAAATAACCCAGCAGCTTTGGCTTCAGATTGAGGAGTAGGGTCAGTTTATTTTCTAATAATGGTTCTCCTCCTAGAGCATTTGTGCTGGGAATTATGAGCTAATGTGTTAAAGATCTATTTGAGTTCCTCAGCAGTCCAATCACTAAAGTATCCTCCAGAAGACTGATCCACCAAAGTTTGGTGGTAAGGGGTGAGACTATTATAAAAGGTGTCCATAAGGAATTGAGGTGTACATTGATGGTTCGGACACTGCCTAAGAAAACCTCTAAACCGATCCCATACTTCATGAAATAGTTCTCCTTCATCCTGAAGGAATCCTGTGATTTTGTGCATAATCTCAGATGTTAACCTCCATGGATTGAATTTCATAGTAAAGTCATTGTACACTTGATCCCAGGTGACAAAGATCTCTTCCTCTAACTGTTGGAACCAAGACCTAGCATTTCCCTTGAGGCAGAAAAGGGAAAACTCTCAATTTAAGCTCTTCCTCAGTGAGCCCCTAAGTGGCAGTTGCTGGACACTATAGTAGAAGGCTCTAATGAATTCAAGAGAGTCTTCACTAGGAATTCCATTGAATGTAGGCAGCTGACTAAGCATGGATTGTTTGATCTCATAGTTCATAGACCTAGGAGAGAGTCTAATACATGAGGGGTTTCTAGACACTAATGGTAGCAATAACTCTCTCAAACTGTGCCTCTCAGCTATCTCATTCACGGGTTGGTTCATCATTCCATGTTGGTTCACATTCTCAGGAAGTGGATTGTTCAGGTTTTCATTTCTGTTTTCTTCCATCTTGACCTTGTATTTGTTCTTTTTCACTTCTTTGAGGTGCTTATAGATCTCAGGGTTACCAGGTACTAAGTGTTCAGACATAGACCTGGTTTTCATGCAGCAGGTTCACAAAAAAACTTTTGAATTTTAATTTTCTTTTGCAGATTTTTTTTAGTGATTTATTTATGTGATTTTTTTGTGATATTTTTTATGTGAATTTTTGTTTTTTTTATAAGTGCACCTAGCCTCCCCGGAAATGGCGCCAAAATTTGCACGCTCGTGCGTCGTTGGGCACGGGTGAAAAACTAAAATTTATACCTACTTACTACTTAGGACAGTGGCAAGATAGGGTTGAACCACAGGGAGGCCTGTTTTTGTGTTTGGTGTTCTAAAAAAATAAAATAAACAAAAACACACATGAAAAAATCGAGCAAAGACAATCGGTGGTGGTGAAGTCGAGTGAATGAGACTTAGTGTGTGCAGAAGTGAGAGTGAGATGGTGAGTGAAAAGTGAGTAGACAGAGCAGCAAGGGAAACTGGGGTGCAAACAACCAATAGATAAATTGGGGAAAAGTCCACTGGCTGATTTGATGTTGCTTAGCCTTATTCATGCACAGTGATTTTAAGAACATGGATCTAACTAAAAGTAACCGTCCAGATTTTTCGTCTGGTTAGTTAGTGATGAAATAGCTCTTAGAGTCCTTCGACTGTAAGAGTCATTCCAACCAATGGTGAAGAAAAGTTAGAAGTCACCAAGCTCAACTTGTCAGTTGAGTTTGGTGTGTCTCTCTCATTCAAGTATAATTCACTTGTCAGTGAGTTCTCAGATTGGAACATTTTGAATTATGGTACAAAAAAGATCAGTTTTCACACGATCATGTTGTTTTGAAAAAAATCATGATGTGGCCTGACGGTGGATGCGAGGTGGAGCTGGTTTGAGTTTGGTTCGCTGGCGAGCAACTGCGGCAAGGGCAGTGGTTCGACGACATGAGGTAGGGGATCCGGGATGGTGTGATGTGGGCGAGGCCAGACCAGCGGCACTGCCTGGTGAGACGTCTAAGGTGGTGGAGGTGAGGTCCGAGTCAAGGAGGATAGTAGGTTTCTTCGTGATCGGAGCAAGTAGGCGGACGACCGATGTGGGGATTTCAGTGCGCAACCGTGCTTGAGTTTAGCCGAAAGTGTGGAGGCGACTCGGTTTCTCATAGTGGGGATCAACTAAACTCGTGATGGGGTGAGATACTGATTTATGTTTCTTAAGTTTGAAATCATGATGTTTCAATTTTATGTTCTTCATCTGCGAATCCAAACAATTTTTTTGATCTTGCTGGAATGATTCGTGTTTTCCTAATGTGTCAATTTTTATATGCTGCTCGAATGGTTGTTGTGATTTTAGATTTGATGCGGTGGTGATTCACGGATGAGGAGGGAGCAAAGGAGCGTCGGAATGGTGCCAGGCTTGCTGTGGAAGGCGGCAGGGAAGAAGCTGGAGGGTGGCTGGGGATTACAGTGAGACAGGCACCGTGACTCACGGTGACACCGTGATAAATGGGTTTGGTGAGGTAAAGGGGAATAGAAATGGTGATACTGTGAGTGTTATAGTGAGGCCATAAAGAAATGATGGATGGAATTGGGTGTGCCACCATGAGTGGGGTGGGGATTGTGGCACCGTGAGTGCCATGGTGAGACTGCAAGGAGCAGACACACCGTGAGTGTTTCTCACGGTCTCACCATGTGGTATGGGAAATGGTGGCACTGTGATGAAACGGTGTGACGTGCCACCGTGAGTACCTGCAAAATAGAAAGAACAGATTAAATAAATTAAAAACTAAAAATCGATTAACAAATTAAATTGAATTAAAAACTAAGTAAATAAAACAAAATTAAATAATAAAATTAAATGTGTTTTATTTAAAATAATGAATTTATTAAAAATTATAAACAAACATAATTTAAAACAAACTAATGATACTTTCTTAAATTAATCAACCAATTAAGTAACCAATAAACTAAATAATTCATTAACTTAAAGAGTAAACTTATTAATTAAAAACAATTAAATTATTAAAACTAGTTAAATTATCAAAGACCAAAAACAAAACTGAGATATTTATTTACAATTTAAAGAATAAAGAATTAATTTATTTAATTAATAGATTAATAAACTAACTAGAATGAAAAATTATAAAAATAAAAGAATAAATAAATAAAGGCTTAATTACCAAGACTAAATTAATATAAGAATTACTTAAAAAGACACAAATGAATAATAAAAACAACTTATTTAAACAAAAATTGATTATTTTACACAGCAAGTACAACCACACAATAATTACCAAATATTTACAAAAAACAGTCATTTTGGTATAAAAAAGTCAATAAAAATATAAAAAGGATGCGGCAAAGAGAGTAAAATCACTGCTACATCAAATATTTCATGGATTCTTTTAGGAATTATTTTCATTGATAAATTTTATATCTCCATGTTTAATTTCATCTCATTTGGGATTTTATTTTGGGATATACATTCCCATAATTTAAATTTATCCATTTTGTGCACAAATTTTGAGGCCCGAATTGTGAGCTAGTATTTGGCTTCCTGATGATGGTTTGAGATTTCTGTCCAAGATAATAAAATTAATAAAAAATTATGGAATAATAAAAAATTAATTTAAGAAAAAATCAATTAGTTTATAAAAATTTATATCTAAAATATATAATAAAAATAGTAGATTTTAAATTCAACATTACAATATTTTTACAATTAAAACCAAAATACTACTAAAAAATAAAAATGTGATTATTTCCCATAAAATAAAACATTGTTGTGATTTAAATAATTTAATTATAGTATAAAAAGTATTAAAATATTATCTTCATAACTCCCCCACTCTTAAATATATCACTCCTTATAAATCATCAAATATTCAAACCAAAGTCCACCCAATATTAAAAAACTAGAAAACATCCATGTCCTTTTCCAAAGTAGAATTATATCATGTATCCTATATGAAAATAATTACCTTTCATTTTCATCATAAAAATTCAGATTCATTGAACCTTATAAATCCATCCATGTTCAAACCATTACCTTCCTCACATTGGATTTTATGTCACACTTAAGAGAAATTAAATCTGGAGTTATTATCATAATTGGAAATTTCATGTATCACCATAGGCTTGGAAAAATTCTCATTTATCCACAATGTGTGACATGAAAATATTTTAAATCATTATTTCTATATATATGTTATTTCTTTGTCCTAGGTTTGGTGGTAGAAATCATCAAAACAATTTTAAATGTATAAAAGGAGGTTGGATTCTTAAGTAAAGTGTGTGAATATTCAAGTGAAAACACAATAAAATCCTCAATAAATTACCCTTATAAATGTGAAACACAAAACCATCCCCTTTTTTAATTACATGTAACATGATTCAATAAAAATATTCAATGAAGGATATCATCCAAATAATACACTTTTTTCTTTTTTTAATGCTCTGGAAAGAAAAATTGTTATTTTCTTGTTCTTTTTTTGTTTTTTTTCTTGTTTTTTTCTTAGAGTGTTAGGTGAACAATGAATAAAATGAATGATTAAAAAATCATTTTAATTTCTACAGGTATATGAGTCTTAAAAGAAATTATAATGAGAAATTCAATCTATCTCCATTTTTTTATTTTTCTATTTATTTTAAGGAGAACTGGATAAAATAAATAAAGAATAATAGAATAATTACTCAATAATAATTTACTCATTCTCTACATACCAAAATTTTTAAAAACACCTTAGAACAACTAAAAATGAAACTCATCCCAAATAAATCACATTAAATTCCCTTAATCCATTCTTAATATTGAAATATCCATGCAAAAATACCAACTATGTGGGTAGGTAATGAAAAACCAGTCTTGTAATGTGGCTTAAATCTATAAGGCAATTCATGGAATCTAAGGAATTATTAAGGATAAATGTAAAGGTGAGATTTTTTTTAAAAAAAATATAGATAAATATGTTCCTAAATCATTTCAGAAAAACATCCATGAGGTATAATTATTTAATTGATAAAACTCCAAAGTTCCAGTTCTCACATAAAACAAAAGCCTCTCTCAACAAAGACTTGGTATTAGGAGGAATATGTTAAAGTTGTTCCGAATACATCATAGGAATAGAGAAAAAAATTTAATAAGATTATAATGGTAATATATTTCTAAAATAAGTTAAACTAATAAAAATTATTGAAAATAAAATTAAAGGCAAAATTTTCCACATCAACATTAATTTAAAATGAATTTCTTCAAAAATCATGTTAACTTTTTTAGGAACAACTCATGGGTTAAAATTGAAAATAATATTACATTAATAACATTGTTACTAAAAACATGATATAACTATGGAAAAAACACATAGAAACGAATATTAAGTTTCACACTCCCCACACACTATAATTTAACTGCCCTTTATTTCAGTTCAATAAAATATAAATAAGGGAAGAGAAACCAAAAATAAGAAAAGATACAACCTGAATTTGTTTTTCAATGGAATGTCTTATTTAAGAACCTTGATAATACCACATTAAACCTATAAATAATTAAATAAATAAATAAATAAAAATAATTAGAAAGGTATTGGGGGTAGATCATGGTTTGGACCCCCCATGTGGGTGCTAGTTTTTTACTACCCTAGTCATGCAGTTGCATTTATTTATCCAAAATCCAAAGGTGGATGGGGTTTCCAACATAGAAACCAATAATTTTGATTTATCCCAAAATCCATCAATATATTACATGAGTTATAATCCTAAAATAAAATAAAATTAACCCCAACCCCCCCCCCCAAGAAATGGTAGAGAAATTTTAAGGTGCAAAGGGGGAGGGAAAAGAAAAAAAGGGGTGCTCCCTATTTTTCTCTACTAGAGGATTAGTGTACACTGGTGGTGAATATTTTAGAATATGAATCCAATTCAATTCTATTCATGGTTAAATAAATTATTCCATAGTTATTTCTTATTTTGTGTTATAATCCTCTTATGCACCGTTGTATAACTCGATTGGTTTCTCTGTTCTCTCCTCAACAGAAGAAAATTCATCATCTTCTTCAAATAGGTCCTAGAGTGGTGTTTATGAATCTAAAATCATATAATAAGGAATATTATTTATAAAATTAAAAGTGATAATATTTTAATAAATAAATGTTTTATAAATTAAATCGCCCCCAAACTGTTCATTTTCAACCACTTTTTCTTTAAGTAGTGTTGTTGGGTATTCATTTGTTAGAGATAAAGGTAGATATTAATGTAATTCTTAAAGCATACCAATTAATTCATAAAATATAAGTGGATTGGGAATTAAATTATCTATATATTTTCTTTATTTCCATTCCATCCATATAGAATTAATTTCTTTAACTTTGGTGATCAGAAATGTTACTAATGTTCTTTCCTTTTCGAGAATTTTGAGATTCTCTTGAATCATCAAGGTATTTTGACCCATTTGAATAGTTAATGCCTCTTCCAAACAAGGATCATGAAAAAAAATTCAACAGGATAGTAGTTAAAGAAATCACCATAAAAATCCCTCGTGACCGTTGAAATGAATGTTATGAAATAAATATTTTTTTGTTTTTGAAATTTTTGTTTTTTTATGACAAACAAAGTGAATATACTCTTTGACTACCTAGAAACGGTTGAGAAATGATATGTATGGATATTTCAAGGATCACTCCCTAATAATTATTTTTACCTATGAGTGAAATATAGCATAACTTTGGTTTGATCTCTCGAGGATTCCACTTACGACACATTGGATTTCTGTTATAACTATTATAAATTCTTAGTAATATAAAACAAAATTACATAATAATGTAGAAATTCAGGGTTATTTATGAGAATAAATGTAATATAATATATATATTAATTAATATATATAATATAATTAAATTAAAATAGGACACAAAAAATTTATTAGAATAAAAATTTTCACTCAGGGGTTCATAGCTGTGTTATCATTATTTTTAAAAATATGTATCAATGTTTTATTCAATGTAAAAATTAGGACCATTATCTATAAACTCTCTCATTTTTATGGTATTACACTAAACTAACGCCATTTCATGTAATAAAAATCTCTTTATCATTAATACCTAATCAAAACTGAACCATTTTAATGACTTATATATCATTGAGATGGAAAATCATTGAATTAAAATGAATAAGAAAATAGTAGAGAATGTGGGGAAACCACTCACCACATTCATTTTAACCACTGTTGAATTCATATAATAAGGCATCATAAAACATTAATGTATAATAAACCCAAACACCACAACTTCCAACCTCAAACAATAGTTTAGTTAGCTCTCCATAATAATGGAGATAAATAGAAGTATGGTGGGAGTAACAAAACATCGGAAAGAATATAGATTCATATAACAAGAAGAAGAGTAGAGGTAAAATTGTTTATAATTAATATCTAAAATCTAATAAATTATATATAATCCACCTTCCACCCCTCAAAATTTATATCCTTTGGTATTAGAGAGGAGGTGAATATTTATATATAAAATGGGTGAATAAATTTCACTCCAAAATTGTTCTTTGAAGGATTTTGTATAGATGACTTACTAAAAGGCCAAATTACGGAAGAGTTTCTTCATTTAATTTGTTAAAATACTCTATACGCATTCACTCACTATATTTGGGCTTGATTATACTCCATATAAAGGTGTTATGGCTTATTTAATCCAGAAACCTAATCTATACAAGGGACTTTTTGTATTCCCATACTACAAATCACCATGAAATAACGACCATGAATATGAAATAATATCACGTTTTATCAATTATGAAAGTTATTAATTTAAACCATATATATTTACATGTTTAATTTATGATCATTTAGTATTTTTCTTCAGAAGTTATTGTACCATCATTATAAAATTTCCAACCTTTGCAAATATTTTGAGACTCGGCTTATGAGCTAGTTTTGATCCATTAAATGATGGATTTGGATTTATGTCCAATAGAATCAAATGAATAAAAACATGTATAGAATATTAAAAATGAATTTAAAATTTTAAATAATTTTAAAATATGTTATGGTTTAAATACTGAAGAAAAATAAAATAGAAAAATCCAAAATTATGATATTTTTCAATTATTCTCAAAATACAACTAAAACCTAAAAATGTGATCAGTACCCATAAAATAACAATATGGTGGGATTTAAAACAATTAAGAATTGTATAAAATGTATAAAGATATTATCTTTATTAGTTTCTTGCTATTTAATATGAATCAATTATCAAGATTCTCCTAGAGTAGATTCTTTAATTCTTTCAACTCAATTGGGGAAATTCTGTAAAGATTCTTTGAAATAGTTGTAAATCAATGAATCATCTCTATTAAAAACCCTACTTCATGATTAATATAAATATTGGGTAACTCTTCTATAAAAAAATCAAAAAAAAATCTCACACAATAGGTATATCCTCAATGTTGAGTTTCTCCCCAACCATCTGAGATAGATACCCTTCACAAATATGAATTAAGATCCACAAGATATAAGTAATTTTCATTTCATGTTTGTATTTATCCGCACACCGATAAATATGCATAGGTTCATTCAGAATATTTATTGTTACTTTTATTATTTTACAATTAATATGGTATCTATATAAATAAATATAATCCATTCTTAGAATAACATCAAGTCCATTTAAAAGGATAATCCTATGATTTTTAAGATGCACATTCCCAAAAAAATTCAATCAAAGAGGAACTATAGTATTTAAATGTGAATATCGTACTATAATAATTTTTCACTATCAAATCAATATCTAACCATTGAGGTGGTAATTATATACCTTATAAAATTACATAATTTTAAAAGAGTGGTTATATTCAGAATAAAATAATACATTAGTTTTTCTAGAGTGGATTATAAGTTTTCATTTCACCACAACATTCTCATAACCCACATAAGATGTCATTTTTATAGGATATTTCCCCTTTTATTTGGTCATAAGATGTTTTTTATGCTGATAAACATAAAAAACCTTCATATTTGTGCATTGGATAGCATGATTTCTATAGTCCTTACACTTTAATCATTAGAGTGTGGGTGGTGGATTATATGGTATCTTTCTTTTCTCTATTGTTTCAACTAGACTCTTCATTTCCTTTTGATATTTATAGGTATTTATGTCAATCCATATCATATTTCAATCACCTCTCTTTCCCCTTAAATAAATTATATTGATGTTTCTTCCCTTATTTCATCCATTTAGGTGACTTTGATTTCTTTTCACCATGTGATTTATTCATTTTTTCTTAAAATATCATATTCTATTTCCTATCAAAACCATGGGGATAATGAGAATATCTAATTTCCATTTCTATCTTGAGAGAACATTATATTATTTTATAATAGTTAATAAATTCCCATTTACACAAAACCATTCATAGACTTAGTTTTAATCCACCAAACAATATTTTAATTTTTCTTGTCGAGATTATGATTAAACCAAAGGCATACATTTTATGTCTTGTAAAATATTCCTCCTAGGTACTAATAGATTCATCATCATTATTTTTAATCTTAATGAATTCCTTCTCCATTTTTTCTGTATAATATGACGGATGTACTTACTAAAAATTATCATATAAAACTCATATGATTCTAAGGATACAATTTCATCCTCTTTCCTTATATTCTTAATAAGAATCCACCATTTAACTACTTCACCTTCCAATAGATAAATAGAAATGGAAATATTTTGAGGTTTTTAGAAATGAAGAATAGAAAATATTTTCTCAATAGTGATTATCCAACACTTTTCCATTAGTGGATCATATGACACTGAAAACTATGTTGGATGTTTCCCCAAGAAGGACTCAATAGCATATTATTCCATCCTTTAATCATTTGGATGCTATACATGATTCATATAATGAGAAATTAATGTATTGATAGAAAAATTAATATTCATTCCACCTCCCTTAGTATTTGTTTTCTCAGGATGACAACCATTGCATTTTCAATCATATTTATCATTAAATTGGTTCCTTCAGGTTCTATATATTAACTAAAACTAAAGAGCGTGCAGTGAGAAACATTAATAATAGTAACAAACCACATAATCAAGAAAAATAATTTATAGGATGTATAAATCATGATATTTTATTTTCAATCATTGACAACATTGGTTTAACATAGGCCATACATGATCAAAATCTACTCAATTCCTTTAAAATGGGTTATAATGAAAATGTGAACTAACATAAGCATATCCCCCAGGAGTGTTAAACAGTGTTTTCAATAAGGGAACACTCATTATGAACTAGAATAATGGTAAAGATATACTCGACTAAATATATTCAGTTACATTTCCCATTGATGAATTTATCCTGATACCATGTACACTATTAGTATCCAAAAAAGGTTATAATTCTAGGCAACCAACATAATCTATTCCTATAAAAAATAATTGGATATTATCAAATACTTATAATTATCCTCAGTGATATTAGAGATTTTTTCTAACCCTAATCTCCAATGATTAACTAACCCCTACTCTAATACTCATTATAGAGACACAATATTTCAGACAAAAATATTATATCTTTTTAAGTAGATATTAAGTATATAACATTTCAATCCATTCCAAAACCATAAAGGTTTGGTGTCTTTGTATGCTAGATACAAAAAAATATTATCTAGGTACATTCATCATCATATCTTAAAAAATTCAAAATTTTAACATTCTTGAAAGACCCTACACAAAAACATTCTTCATAACTTAAGGAATGGAAAAATAATAAAGAATGATCTCATATGCTAGTAATAATAAACAAGGGAGATATCAATCCATGATCATATAAAATCATAAAATAAGCATCATAGTATGATACCATGACCATAAATTAAAAAGTTTAGAACCAATATATCATAGATCTTAAACGTGAGTTTTAAAATCCCAATATTTTAAATATATGACTTTGTTCAATAACAAACAAAATACGAAACACTAGGCATAAACAAACTGTGAAATATTTTTATTTAGATATAATTATTATAATTTTTTTGAGAAATTGATAGATATGAATTGTATGGACTATTTCTTAAAAATATGTATAAAGTTTCTAATCAATAAAAATTTAATAATTAATTTGTGGAAAATAATTACTCAATTTTATTAATGCCATTTTATTTTTCATAAATATTATTCTATAAAATAGGTTTCTATTTATTTTTTTGTGTAAATAATATAATTAATTTATGGTAAATTTTGGAAGTTTATATTATAAAATAAATATTTTTTTTATTAAATCATCATATCCAAATTATCCTATGGTGAAATTTTGAAATTTTTCTAAAAATTATGATTTTTCAATGAATAGTGGTAAATATTGATTTTTATTAAAAATTGATTTTTCATTAAAAGTGTTTACAATTTAAGATTATTCTTTGGTTTTGTTTGAAAATTTTATTATTACCTTATAATTAATTATAATAAAATTATAGTCTATGGGATAAATTTTGTCAATAAAATTAGTATTAAAAAAAATTATACTAAAAAAGGAACTTCTTTTTGAAAAAATTACTTTATTTGTGATTTAAGTGTTAATCATAAATTAAAATATTCCAATTATATGAATTTAATATAAAAATTGATTCCATATTAGTTATCAGGAGGAAAAAATTTAGTAAATAGGCCCTTTTTGTTTTTGGTCAATCTGAATAGCAACCTTTGTAAAAAAAATTCCCACGGTGATGTGTAAAATAGGTAATTAAGGGTTGAAAATAATATGATAAAAAATAGAAAATGACCATAAAAACATTTTCCAATTTTATTTTATGATTCCATTTCGTCCATATCCATCGATAATTCAATTATATGACCATATTTTCCCTTTGGATGTGATTATAACCTTTATAATACTTTATGTAAAGAAAAGTAAAAAATAACAGACTCTTACCTTTAATATTTATAATAATTTTAATATTTATAATATTTTTAATATGTGGATAACCAGATAATATTTTCATTTATAAATATTATTTTGAAATATATTTTATTTATCTTAATAATGGTAATTATTTTTTTAATTTTTAGTGAATAAATCATTATTCTCAATTCTTACACAACGCTGACGTAATAATTATTCATTTAATGGAAAAATAAAACAAATAGTATTAAAAATATTAAAATTAGTATAATTAAAAATAACTATTATGACCTAAGAGTTTACTTTGTGTAAATGACTTATTATAGATTTCTGGATGTATTTTTTTAATTCCTTTCTTATGTAATTAAGTTTAAAGAAAATGAATAGTTCTAAAATTGATATTAATGATATTTTATAATAAATATAAAATTGTAAAATTATTAAAAATTTGTAAAAAATATAGATTCAGACCAATTAATGGTATATGGTTACTGAAATCATCAATGTTCCATTTATGGTTCTTTTTTCATTTTATAGTAACATTATTAACCCTTTAAGTTTACAAAACTTTAATATTACGGTAATTATCAAAAGGGTTAATGACAAGATAAAATAAAAATTTAAGGGTAAAAATTTAATAAAAACATATCCAAATATTATTTTATGAAAATATTTCAAATAATATTCATATTATATTAAAATATTATCTTTTTTTCATTTGGTTATTAAAATTAATTTATAATAATTTAATATATTAATAAATTCCAGGAGTGCCCTTCCCTTCTCTTATAAAAGAGAACATATTCTACTCATTTATTCACAACTATATATCACTTTGGATTGGATAAAATATATAAAAATACCTTTACAACATCCATCCTCATATCTTATAGTTCTTTCTTGGTCAAAATACCAACCATACACTGCTTAAAGTGTAACAAAAAACAAGATTTTCAAAAAAGAGGTGTTGTTCTTAATCGAGTGTTATGGTTTTATTTATTCTTAAACATCATTTAAATTTTAATAAACATTAATTAAATAATAAAACCAGTATATCTAGTATACAAAGATTTTATTATGTTAATTTCAAAGCCCATATCCATCTCAATTTTCTGTAAATAGAAGGCGAAACTGTCGATACATGCGTATGACGGACAACCGCCTCACAGATCGATGTAGTTCATTTTCCCTCACCACATCACAAGAGTATTTATAAATATTTAATTTATTTTTATTTATTATATTCATTAAATATTTTTCATTATGTAAAATTAATTTATTATTAATTTTCATAAATTTCAATTCATTGAAAAATGATAATTTCATTTGTGTGTGTGTGTGTGTGGACTACCACCTCCACCAAGTTATATGAAATAATTTTCATTATTGCATCACATGGATGATATATATATATATATATATTTAATTAAATAATTTATCATTAATGATATAATTTTTATTCTAGAAAGATAAAATGATACTTGACGTATTTCCTTAATGATCATGGAAAAATTGAAACATTACTCAAGTGTACATATGGAATAATGTCTCCATGATTTTAACATTGTTCATTTTTTAAAACCATTTTAATTATTTATTTTAAATGAATAATTTAATTGTAAAAAAATATAATTATATCACTATTATGATTATATATATTATGGAACCATGACTCTTTTTCCCACCTTCACCATACTGAAGTCATTTTGGAATTATAGATTAAATTTTGTTAAATCATCTAATGAGAAGTTAATTGATTAAGTAATTATATATTTAAGAGAAATAAATGAAACATATAGTTTTATGATAAAGTAATTAACCTGTAAAAGTTTCTTTAACTAGAAAATTATTGATATATGTTCACCATTTTGTTGGTTAAAGGACATATGTGGAAATTCTGGACTCCAGGTAAAGTATTTCATCTCAATTTCCTTTCATAGAGGCATATATTAATATTATTTAACAAATTTATTTTATATGGTGTATATAATAACCATTTTACATAATATATCATTAATCCCTCATAATTCAGGGTATTTTAAGTTATAATTTATTTTACATCATCGAAGGGGATTTGACATAAAATTTATCAGGTGGTAGGTTCTTCATAACTCTATTTTCATTCATTATGTTATATCACTTATTCATGGATTATATTATGTCAAGGTTATGTTTGAAATTTAATTAAATTTATTTATGTCTTATTTCCATCTTTTTGTTGATTTATAATTTCTACACATAATTAATCCATTTTTTAATTCTCTCTTCAAGGATATAATCATTGTAAAGGTTCTTCATGACAAATTATATTCTTTGGGACATATGTTCTGTTATACACCTATTTTCCTTTATTATTTGTATCTACTAACCATTTAAATATTACATAGTGTACTTATTTAATCTAATGGTATTTATTATTTCATTTTAACCCATTTCTTTCATGGGCTTAAGATTCAAATGTTACAAAAGCAGTAATGGATTTATGTTATAATGTAATTTATTTTCAATATTGATTAAGTTCGGGATTGATTTGGGGTAAATATTAGGATCTTAAAATCATGTACCACATATATTTTATTCTCCTCTTGTTATAAATGTGTGTTACATTTTTAATTCCCACTTACTCCATTATTTATTATATAAACATCAAGAATGTCTTTTAAAAGTGATATTGGTCTTGTATCTTCTTTTAGATCGAGAGTCTTTTCTCTTATATATCCATTTTATATAAAAAATTTTCAAAAATTTTATTTTATAAAATTAAATTATTTCCTAAATCTATTTTAAATTCCCATTTATCTTTTTTAAAAAAAATTAAAAGTAAATTTCAAAATTTTCTAAATGGGTCACTTTTGACTCCCTTATTAAAAACTTTTGAAAATAATATTTATTTTAATTATTTATGAAAAGAAGGATTTCTCCTCTATTACAATTCTACACTAAATTAAATCAACTATTAAAATTTTACAAGGATATTTTCAATGAAAATTGTTTCTTTAATATGTGTGAATTTTTTAGTTTTATGAAATATTTTTAATGTGAAAGGGTATTCTCCTCAATAATGTTTTTAATAATCTTTTAATTATATTTCCATTAATAAATTTATTCAACCCTTGATGAAACATAATATCCATTTGTAGTTTTTTATTGATACCACCCTATTTATTTATCTTGATGGATTATGATTGTTTCAAATAGATTAACAAGAAACCCATTTCTTTTAAATGGATATATAAATTTATGAAAGGAATAATAGTTTTTTCTAAGAGTTTTATACAGAGACATAATCTCTCATGACTTCATCTATATTATTGTTCATTGATGTTATTTATGATGATGGTGGGGTTTGTGATATCTCCCCAATGCATTGGGTAAGTTTATGTGTTAAGTTGATTGTGATGGTTTTTCCAAGAGTAACTATGATGGTTACAATAACTATAACCATGATGGTTATTTAAAGCATAACAATGAGTTTTATTCCATGTATATATAATAGGGATAATATACATGAAATTGTTATTTGAAAATTTTCTAAGTCACCAACATGTTTTCTTTATGATTTCTATGGTTTATAAATGTTTCATTTGAACAGGATTGAGATCACATGGAATGTTATTATGGATTGTATGAATTATTTCATATGTTAAAGCTTTATTACATGTGTCATTATTGATGATCCATGTATCTATGGGTGTTATTTCTCTTATATTATTCTCATTCACTTGGATTATATTTTGATAGCTTTGTATTCATTTTATTCGCATAGGTAAAATTCAATTATTAATGCTTATATTTACCATTATCAAAAATTTGATCTCACCCTTGTTATGTTTTATTTTATATAGGTTATAAAGAATGGAGATATGTTATTTGAGTCTATAAAGATATCATATTGGAAGAAAATCAGGGGAGATATTGAAGAGAGGACATGGAATATGAAAATTTTGGGTATAGCCAGATATGATATTGACCTTTATGAACCAAATTTTTATGAATCTAAGTTATTAAGATTTTTTACTAATTATCTAAAAATATAAACCAAAATAGTTCTTCGGTATGTAAGTGATCCAATATTTCATCATTTATGTAGTAAGTTTTAGATGGAAAAAATTAGGTCACATTTATCAACATCAAATCTAGAAAAGTAAAGCATTTGTTTTCACCACCTGATTTAGGAGTGGGGTTCAGTGATTATACAAGAGTCATGGAATAAAAAATTATCATTTAAAAATAAATGAATTATAAGAGTGAGAATTCATCATAAATAAATCATGAATCATAATTTCATGTCATAAAATTGAGGTACCATCATAAGTATCAGAACCATTTAACATATCGTAGTTAATTACCAAGACCATCAAATCATACTGGATCAGGACTCAACACTTATTTTACATATC
This sequence comes from Viscum album, assembly GCA_963277665.1. Lineage (NCBI taxonomy): Eukaryota > Viridiplantae > Streptophyta > Magnoliopsida > Santalales > Viscaceae > Viscum > Viscum album. The sequence continues at coordinate 251,597,477 of OY728156.1, read as the reverse complement.
ATAACATATCAGGAATATAATATTATTTCCTTAAACATTTTATATTGTATTATATTTAGAATATAATTCACTTCTTATAATTATAAGTATCTGTTTAGTTTTGGATTTTTTGGGAATTAGGTAACAACTCATATATATTACAAAGTGGACTAAGTATCTATTTTTTTCACACACAAAACATTAAAAAAGAAACATGTTGTATTTTTATAAAACATATTCACATTTTTAATCTTTATATATTTCTTTACTCACCATTAAACCCCATGAAAAACATTTTAAAATGTGGGATGAGCACACAAAAAATTTATAAGGTACATGAAATGAAAATAACAAACCCTTTAGTTCCTTATTATCTAAAAACAATTTCTTTATTAAAATAAACTTTGGGCTTAATAAATCTTTTCTTCACCCAATAATTCACCTTATCATCCCATATATTCTCAAAAAAAATTTCATAAGAAACCATAAAGGAAAAATAAAATTCATAAATGTTTCTTTGAAAGCATGATAAATTAATGAAAACATGTTCACAAAGTTATAATTCACTTTATGAAGTAGACTATACATTCCTTAAAATATAATCTCAATAAATTATTATATCATGAATAAATAAATAATATAGGTAACTTAGGGAATCATTTTCATATCATACATATGTATGGAGTAACATTTATGGTCACAAATGGAGTAACCCTCATGGTTAAACATGGAATTACCCTTACGGTTGTACATAAAATATCCCTCATAATTATACTTGGAGTAAACAACATTGTTAAACTTAGTATAACAATCATGATCAAATTACAACATAAACATACCCAAATTATTAGATAGATATAATGGGGCCACCCATTCTCATTTTACTATACAACCAACCATCCACAATAATAGTTCCAAGGAATCATAATGTAATTCATAAAACATCAATGATTTTACAATAAAAAAATCATTGCATCCATATGGAAACATTTTTATATATTGGGGTATCCCTTTTATTTTAAAAAAAATTACAAGAAAAAATTGGAGGGTTTTTATTTGAATAAAACATAGATTATAATAAATAAATCCAAAAATAAAATAATTCTTATAGTAGTGGGAAATGTCATTTTTGTCGTGTTTATTAAAATAGAATAGTATTTTGTCTTTTTGTGAAAATGTTTCATAAAAAATACATAAAAATATTCCATTTGAAGAACTTTGTATGAAACTAAAAGAGGTATAAATCCCTTTATAATTCATTTATATTCATACATCCATAAAATAATTTTATGAATTTGGATATAGAAGAAAAAAAGTTTGAGGGAAAACATTAAAATAATATTTTTAAAAGAAGGTCCCCTTATGTTGCGTCATTATTACCACATTAATTCTTTATAATCACGAATAATAAATTTATTTTAATTAATTTTTTTATATATAGCATTTTTCATGTTTATTATTCTATTTATTTCACTTATATACATGTTTTACTTAATTTCTTAATTGATTAAGTTCATGTTCTACCTTTATTACGATGTTCGTATAATATGTCCAAAATGAATTTTTTAGGTTGACTATAGTCAATGGGGTTATTATTCCATCATATATAGAATAATAATCATTAAGTAAATGTAATTTTATAGAAGCAAGGCTGCTCTTTTTTGGAAATAGAGTGTGTTTGTGTTTATTTTCAAACCACTTTGGGTTGATCAAGGGGTTTTCCAGTCAAGTGATCTTAATATATAGGACGAATTAGGTGTTTAAGGTGGCACAGTTTCCTAATGTTTTCCACATTTTTGGGCTAGAAAATCATGAGTTTGTTTTTTCAAATGGAGTTTTTTTGGAACGACAAAATGCATAATAGTATTTCCTAGAATAGTTCATAGATCATGAAATATGGCATGCAGACGGTGTAGGAGGAATGGTTCATAGAGTGAAGAAGGTTCAATGTGAAGACTTTCGGTTCAAAGGAAGGCTCGTTGTACATGGAATTCATGATAGTTCATTTTATGGCATGTCATTTTCAAAAAATAATGCAGAGTTTTGGAAAATTTCAAAGGGTTTCATTTGAAAAAATGAGATGGTGATTTGTATTGTCGCATAGGGAGAATGGTGGTATGCAGACAGCGTAGGGAATATGGTTCATAGGAGATGCACGGTATGTGGTAAAGGGAGTTTCAGGTCAAAGATTTTGTAAATCTCGGTTTAGAGGATTAAATAGACCTATTTTCCAATATAAGGAGAACTAATCCCTTCATTCAAGTATGAAAATGAGATTAAAAATGTGGGGAGGAATTCATTGAAGTCAAGAGTTTTTCATGGAAAGACAACCCCAAAAATGAGATTTTAATTATAAATTCAGAAGGAATTTAGTGAATTCCAGAACAGTTCATGGAAGATGGTTTTATGAACACAGTTTGTAGAATATGGCTCATGGATGACAGTTCAAGAAGGAGGACTTAGTCCATGGAAAATAAGTGGTACGTAAGAGTGGTATTCCAAAGCGGTATGTAGAATTAGTGTATAGAAATAGTATACAGACGTAGTTTGGGAAGGCAATGCACGATCGTGGTTTACATAGGTAGTACGCAGATCACTCATATTACACAATGAAGTGTGGTACATGGAGGAAGAAGGCATGTTCACAGAGGACAAGTTCACAAATGATATGTACATGGTAATGTAGATTACATCTCTAAGGGAAAATGGTACTTCAACAGAGAATTTATCTATAGTTGAAGATGTATGATTTAATTCCAACCCATTGAATCGACCTCCATGTGGATAAACTGAGTTTATATTATTTCCAACATAGTGAGCAAGGGGGAGTCAACAAAAGTGATCTGAGGGATGTAGTTTTCAATCCCTAAAACCTTATAAAGGCAGTGTGTTTTGAATAAAGTGATTGTGCTTAAGTTTTAAACTCCAAAACTAGAGAATATTATTGTACTTTGGTACAAATGACAACCTGTCAACATGTGCTTCTTATACATATCCCTTAGTGGTGAACCTTGTAAAATTTTTGTGTCGTCGCTTTTCATGTAACTGTTTGTTTTATTGTTTTTCTCATCAAACAGGTTTAACAAGTTCCTACCAACATGGGAATAAGATCCATCAATTTAAAAGAACAATTTTACACCCTAATTCTCCCCTCCCCTCTTAGGGTGTTATGAGGTCCTTCAAGTGGTATCATAGAGTAAAGGTATCCAATGATAAATCTACCCTTCATTTCTATAATGGAGAATATAGAAAATGTAAAGTGATTACCCCTCTTTGATGGAAGAAAATTTTAGATTTGGAAAAATATGATGACATCTCATCTAAGATCTCATGTAATTGAAGTCCTATTTTCCACTACACGATGAATTTAGGTCACTAATACAACTGGGATGTCCATGACTGATATAGATTTAAAATTATTGATGTAGATTCCAAATCACGGAATTCCATCTCTACAGCTCTTTCTTATCAGATATATCTAAAGGTGAGTATTTGTACATAAGAAAATTTTATGTGGTAAAATTGTAGAAAATTTATGAAGATGAAAAAAAAGTGAAAGAGGTGAAACTAAAAGTTTTTTACAATAGGTTTGATGATCTGTAGATGCCTCATGAAGAAAATGTTCATACAATTTTAAAAATAAGTACTGATGTTTTTGGAGATATGTGAGGACTTAGTGAAGAAATAAAAGACATTAATATTATAAGCAAAATCATTCAAAGACTTCCACCAATTTAAAATTAAATTGTATGATCCCTTGAGGAATATGATCATTCCAAACTTTCTCTAGATAATTTACTGATCAGCATGTCGTTATATAAGATGAGGGTCAAACTAGAAGATGCAATGACTCAAGTAAGCAAGGAAATGGAATTCAAAGTCGTGGAAAAAATTTAAATTTCAAGAGATATTATTGATGAATATAATGAGGAAAATGAAATTATTTCTCTCATTTCCAAGAAATTCAAGAACAGAAAAGTGAAATTTGAAGGCAAGTTAACTATGGCTTGTTTTCATTATGGAAGAGTTGGGCACATTGACTCTTGGTGCACAAGGACATTCGATGATGAAGAAAGTGAAGTTGGATACATGAAGAACCTTAGAAAAAAGTTTTCAAAAATGGATACTTCAAGTCTGGTAAGAAACTACATAGAAATTTTTTTTTGTGAAGAAGCAGATGATGGAAGGGAATTCTTTGTCGAAGAATAACTAGAATTTAAATCTGGAACCCATGCATCAATAATGGATAACATTGAAAAATCTAAACCATTGAGATATAAAGATATATATAATCAATTGAACGCTGATGTTGACATCATGTTTCTAAATAAGGATACTTTTGTTAAGATTGAGAATCATTGAAGGAGATGAAAAATTTGTAAAGAAATTATGGACGAGTTATCATAATATGTTAATATACTGGAAGCTGAAATTGATCCACTTAAGGTAGTAGTAAAGGATTATTCAACAAACTTTGAAGGGTCAAAAAACATTGTTGAACTAAATCTCGGAATTGAATAATAGGAAAAGGTCATTAATGAAATTACCTTGATATTGAAAGATAATTTCAACACAATTTAGGAATATGAAGAAGAATTTGTTACTCATATTATTAAACATAAAAGTTAATAAAATCCTTAAGAAATAATGAAGAAAATTCAGTTTATAAAATTCTCAGATTTTCAACTACTAAAGGGAGCTAAGAATGGTTTTGATGGAGTTGAAAAGGATCTGAATGATTAAAGACCCTCATCCATTGTAATGATAGTAATTCATTTTTATGATGAAACATCGAATGATGGAAGCAAAACGGTCCATAATTAAGGCAAACTAAAAGTCAGACATATCGTAAAGACTCCTGAAGTCCAAACAAAGAAAGTCTCAAATAAGGCTGAAAGGAGGAATGAAAACCATTCTTGAGTTTCCTGATATGATAGATAGTCAACCTATCCTCATAAGGAATTTTACATGAAGAGGAATAGAAGTGAAATGATATTTCCACTTATGAAATGTCAATTTTATGGCTATCTAGGCCATACCATCTCATACTGTGAGGAGGAAAGAAAGTATTTGAATGGGGAATAGAAATGAAGTAAACAAAGGAGAAAAAATCATATAATAATTATTATAGAGGAAATAGTTTCTATGGATATTTTTTTCATTGTTCAAACTTTTTCCCTAAAGCTATTTATTATAGGTAGAGGAATGGAAGGAATATTTCATACAAATCACAAAGAAAAGTCAATACTCGCCAACTAGAAGGTATTTCTCTTATAAATAGGTTTTCTCCACTAGAAAAATAATATTATTATGAAGAAACTAATCACATGTAAGAGTGATTTTTAAGTCCATATTTATCCTTCACTCAATATAATATTCCATGGAAGGAAAAGAAGAAAATTGAAAAATCAAACCCTGTAGAAATAGCTCTCAAAGCTACCTAGAAAAACAGTTTTTGGATTCTTAATAGTGGATGTTCCTCCCATATGATGGGAAATGCATAACTATTAACTAATATTAAGAAAAAGGTAGATGGAATAGTGGGATTCATTAATGATGTTTCATTAAAGATTAAAGGTTGTGTAGTACTGAACTAGCCCATGATGAGATGAAGAAGACCAAAGTTCTTTATGTAGATTGGTTGGGTCACAATTTCATGAGTGTGAGAAAACTCTATGACTCAAAAAGTATAGTAACATTAAATCAAAATGGGATCACTATAAAAATAATAATAGATAAGTATCTCCCAAAGGGATTCAAAACTAATGGAAACTTATATCAGTTTGATAGTAAAGAGAACATTTTTTACAAGACAGTTTAACAAGATAATAACGTGTGACACCAGAGTTTGGGTCACATAAATCAATAAGATATAGGAAAGATATATAAATTGGATATTATCATGGATATCCCAAATCTAAATCATGATCGAGAGATGACTTGTGATTCTTGTATGCAAGGAATGTTGGTGTGCAGTTCATATCATCCAAAGAATAAAAGAGCATCAAATATTCTCAAACTCTTTGATACAAATATATATAGTCTAATACCTTTTCATTTATTATCATATTAGAATGTCTTGTGTGATGGTTATACACAAGAAATGATAAGTACTTGAATGCATAAAAACTTATCACCAAATAGCCGATAATGATACCAGATAGACAATCAGAGTTCTATGGTCTGACAATAGAAGGGAATACGCATCCATTGAATTTGAAAATTACCTAGAGAAATAGGGAATAAAACATGAGGTGGATACTGTGAGGACTTAGTAGAAAAATAGATTTTTTGAGCACCAAAATTGACATGTGAATCATATGGATAGAACTATACTGATTGAGAGTCGTATCACTCTCCATTACAAGAAAGAGGTTCTTCAAGATGAATTTTATATTCAAAAATGTAAAAGGAATTGTATGGGTGAAAACCAAGACACCTTATGAGTTATGGCATCGAAGGATTCCATATTTAAAGTATTTTCTTATTTTCAGAAGAAAATGATTGATCTGATACATAGAAGAAAATCAATTAAAGTATGACGATGTTGCAGATGATGGAATATTCCTAGGATATTCAATGAATAAAACCCCTAAAATGGTTTAATAACCATCTTGGAAAAATTGTGGAAAATATGATGTGAAGATCGTTGAAGATAAAACCAGAAATGCCTTATGAAATTCGACTACAGATTCAATAGAATATGAGGGAGAATGTGGAGATAGAATAGATCCAAATAAATATGTAGATGATGGGTTAAAAAACTCATGAATCACATCATGATTTTGACTCAGAATAAGATTCAGAAGAGGAAACAATGGCTGATGAAAATTCATCTGAACCTCACAAGAGAAATCAAATAGCAGAAATTGATCAATCCAACATCAATGGGGATTGGACAGCTTTTAACCAGACAAGTAGAATGAGTAATAATGTACAATATGTATTAAAAAAATTTGTAGAACCATCATCACATGAAGAAGATTCAACATATGAATCATGGGTTAAATCCATGAATGATGATTTGGATTAAATTGATAAGAATCAAACATGGGATCTAGTTAAGAGATCCAAAAAACCACAATTTTATTGATACAAAGTGTATTTTAAAAAATAAGTTTTATGATCATGGAAATGTGATTAGAAATTAGGGACAACTGGTGTGTAAAGGCTATTCCAAGATTGAAGGTGTTGATGTTGAAGAAACATTTTCTCTGTTGGCTAGACTAGAGTTAATCATACTATTTCTTTCCATGTAGATTCAAAGAGGATACAATGTTTATCAAATAGATGTCAAGATAGTTTTATTAAATTTTGTTCTTGAAGAATAAGTCTACATTGAACAATCAGTGAGTTTTCAACTTAGTAATGATGAAATGAAGGTTTTAATATTATTTAAGGCTCTATATGGTTTACTTAAGGCACCAAGAGTATGTTTCATTCAACTGGATTCTTATCTATGGAAACCCAAATTTAAAAGAGTAGGAGTGGATCACAATATCTATGCCATGAATTCTCAGAAAGATTAGTTCATGGTTCTGGTGTATGTAGCTGATATTATATTTGGTGGAATCATGAATGGATCAATTGATAAATTTTCCAATCACATGAAATTAGAATTCCAAATTTCTATGATTGGTGAACTCACATAATTTTTAGGGACATATGTGATTTAGAGGAAATGATACACTTTCATTTCTCAGAAAAAATATGCAAGAGATTTTTTGAAGAAATTCAATATGCATGATTCCAAACCAATATTGACTTCAATTTCAGTTGAGAAAAAACTGGGAAATCTTGAATATGGGAAATCTGTAAATCCCACGATGTACAAGACACTCATTAGAAGATTATCGTACTTTAATGTTACAAAGATATATATTATCTTTGAAACATTCTTAGCGGCCCGAATTCAAAGTAATTTGTAGGAAGAACATATGGTAGTAGTGAAAATAATCATGACGTACATTCAAGGTACTCAACATTATGGCATATACTTTGTTTAGGAAAATTTAATGAACTGTCATTATTTTCTAATGCTGAATGGGATGGATATGTGGTGGATATAAAATCTAAAAGTGCTACATAATTCTTCATAAGAAATAAATGGGCGGTATGGTTGAGTAAGAACCCAAAAATCACTTCTCTTAGTACTTCTGAAGTTTAATGTATCTTATATATAAATCCTTGCACTTAACTACTTTGGATGAAGAAAAAACTAGCTAATATTTGGGATGAGGTGAAATAACCAATGGTAATTCACATTGATAATAAGAGTGAAATTGATCTTAAAAATAATCTTTTTCATCATTCCCATATGAAGAACATTGAAATTAGATATCACTTCATCAAGAAAAAAGTGGAACAAGGAATGATTAAAATGGATCATGTTGGAACTGATGATCAAGTGGATGACATACTGACCAAGCCATTGTCAGTACATTTGTTCGAAATGCATCAGTTGAACCTCGGTGTTTATCCACCTCCCCATGAATGAAGAGGTTATAAAGTCCCCTCTCCCCAGTTGTGATAACTATTTTAATCTATTTTTTGATATATTATATGTTTATGAGGGAGATACGATCCCAGGGGAGTGTTCTTAATGCTTTACAAGTCAAAATTTGGTTCTTTGGGTGTATTTATAATGGAAGAGAATGTATAAATTCAATGATAATTGAGAAATTCAATGATAATAAAATGTTTTTTAGTTGGTTATTGTAATATGGAGTGTAGAGAAATTCAAAAAATGTTACAATGGGGGATAATGATGAGTTACAAAAAGGAGAAAATAAGAATGGATAAAAAAATTCGGTGTTATGGGGAAATAGTCAGAGCTGAGCTTAGACACATTTAATCATTCCAAGAAACACGGTACGAATTCATGCTCATATTGTTTTATACACCAATCTTTCCTCATGTAGACATAGAGTGTTGGATGACTTTTTTCTCACATATCTGGTTTTGAATGCATCTGGGGCTTCATTGAATTTATCTACAGATTTTATAAAACCCAAAGGGGGAGATTTTTCGAACCAAGGATGTTCTTTTTCTATAGATGGAGTATGGTTTGTGTTTGTAGTAAATAAACATTGGGTTGATCGAGGGTCTTTTGAGTCAAGTGATCTTACAGTACAAGACAACGTAGGTGTTTAATATTGTGTAGTTTTCCAAATTTTTGGGCCTCAAAATCAGGTGTTTTTTTTTGAAAAGGAAGGTTTTCCACATAGTCAGTACACATAATGGGATTTTTGGGAATAGTTATTAGATCTTGAAATATGGTACGCATACCATATAGGAAGAACATTTCACGGAGAGATGGAGGTTCACGGTGAAGACTAGCAGTTTGTTGGAAGGGTCATTGTATGCAGAAGGTGTGACGGTGCACCGGAAGGCATGTCAATTGCAAAAATGAGGTAGATTTTTGAGAAACCACTAAGGGTGTCATTTCGAAAAATGAGGTAGTGATTTGGGTCATCGTGTAGGGAGAATGGTGGTATGTAGACCATGTAGAGAATATGGTTCATGGGAGATGCAACGTACGGAGTAAAAGTGGTTCTGTATCAAATATTTGGTAAATCTAGGTTTAGAAAATTATGTAGATCTATTTTCTTATAAAAGGAGAACTAATCCCTTAATTAGAGCCCGATACTAAGATTACAAATCTGAGGAGAAAATTGGTGAAGTCTGGAGTGGTTTTCTTGAAGACAACCACGAAAAGCATATTTTAATTAGAAATTCAGAAGGAATTCGATAAAGTCTAGAATGATTCAAGAAATATTGTTTATAGAACACGGTTCACGGAATATGGTTTGTAGAAAAAAAAATTGGAGGTGGAGTTGGTCTATGGAGAATAATCAGAATTTAGAAATGGTACATGGAAGTAGTACACGAAAGTGGTGCACATAAGTAGTACATGGACATAGTTTGTGAAGGTAGTACACGGTCATAGTTTGCGGAAGCAATACACAGAGCACTCATAGTACGTGGTGAAGTGTGGTACATGGAGGAAGAATTCCATTTCTTGGAATACAAGTTCACAAATGAGCAGTACATGGAATAATAGATTACATCTACAGGAGAAAACGCGACTTCAACAGAGCATCTATCTATAGTTAAGGATGTATGATTTAATGAAAACTAATTAAAGTAACCTTCAAGTCAATAAATTGATTTTAGATTCTTCCCATCATAATGAGCAATAGAGAGTTAATCAAAGTGATCTGAGGGATGAATTTTTATATCCCTAAAACCTAGTAAAGACAGTGTGCATGGCACAAAGTGACTGTGCTAAACTTTTTACACCAAAAGTAGGGAAGATTAGTGGACTTTGGTATGACCATAAACCTGTTAGCATATTCTCCTTTGATATATCCATTAATGGTGAACCATTTAAAATTGAAGTGTCTTTGCTTTGCATGTGAGTAGTTGTTTTCTTCACTTTATCATCAGAAATGTTTAACAAGTTCTTTTAATTGTGGGAACAAGATCCATCAGTTTAAAAGAATGTTTTTACACTGTAATTCCTCCCTCCCCCTTAGGGTGTTCCGGGGTCCTTCATAATTTTTATATATTATTTAGACATTTTAAATCAACTATGCAAGGTGATTATGAAAAATGAATTATGTTACAATCATGGAGACGGTAGAGTTTATGTACACTTGAGTAATGTTTCCATTTTTCAATGATAATTATTGAATCATGGTAAATATTATTTAATTTTACCATAATGTTAATTATATAATAAATATAATTTTATTTATTTAAATATAATTAAATATATATCATCAACATGATGTGGTTATGGATAGTGGATCGCATCGCTTCATGGAGTTAGTAGTTCACACAAACACATGAATGACATTATCATTTTTCAATAAAGGAATGGTAAAATATTATATGATATTTTAGATTTCTAAAATGATAAATATTTTAGGAATAACATATATAAATATTAAATATATCATTATAACTATTCTAAGGAGGCATTGATGGAAAAAGAGGTACATCGGTTTGCGATGTGGTAGTCCACCGTAAACACAAACGACAGTTTTGCTTCCAATTTTATGGAGGTTGGAGATGAATATAGGTAATTAAATTCACATAATCACATATTACTATATGTAATATACTATTTTTATTACTTTATCAGGGTTAAAGAATATTTGAAGTAGGTGAAAGATGAAATAAACAAAAGTATTCAGTTAAAAATTTTACGACTACATTAAAAAATCCCCTTTTGTTTTCACCGTAATCTCCCTAAGGTTGTCATTATGCCAAAAATAAGGCTTATACAATTAGAATAGATATTCAATGGAGTTATTTTGGGAAATTATTGGCGAAAAATATCATTATTCAAGTGTAATGAAATGAGAAGAAGAGGGTCCCTTTTATAAGAGAGGGGAGGGACACTCTTATAATTTCTTAAAATATTAAATTAATAATAATTAATTTTGATTTCAAAATGCATAAATTTATTTTTCTGAATATAATATTAGGAAGAGTATAAAAAAAAATTTAAAATAAAATTTTGACAGTTTCGGATCACATTTTTATGTTTACAATTTTGTTTTAACACACATTAACCCTTCTTAACAATTACCTTGACAATCAAGTTTTTATTTTATATGGGTTAGTATGGTTACTATAAATAGAAAAAATTCCAATAAATTTATCATAGATGAAATTTTAAACCATATACTAATATCATTTCTGAATATAGTATTTTGAGTTATTTTATGTCCTTTAATAAAATATTATTTTCATAAAATATCAAAAATGTTAATTTTAGAACAATCCATTTTCATTGACTTTTATAACATTAATAAAATAACTTAATTTTAATTAAAGGTTTCAAAACCTCATTAAAATGAAATTTTTTTCTTAAAAATACATTTTTTATATTAATTATTTCAAATTATACTACTTTTAATGTTTTTAATATAATTTATTTACATTTCCATTAATTGAATAATTACGATGTTAGTGTTGTGTAGGAATTTTCAATACATTTTTATTCACTAAAATTTTAAAAAATATATCCATTTATAAGATAAATATTTGTTATAACCAAAAATATCCTCTTGTTATACCTATGTTAAAAAATAACATATTTATTAAAAACAAGAGTGTCAGATTATTTAATTTTCTATACATAAAATATTACAAATGTCATAATCCCAATGAAATTGAAAGAAAATGTAATATAACCTAAATTTGGAGGATTATGGACAATAAAGAATTATCCAATAAAATTAAATCATGTTTTATGTCCTTTTTCTAGTACTTATCACAATACTTTTAAACTTTAATTGCCTAATTTATCATTTACCATGGTAACGCAAATTATGAGGGTTAATATACATGTTGACCAAAAATATAATATACGTATATTATTAATTTAGACCTAATATTTTAAAATATAATAACCATTTTTAAAAAATTATAAACATATAAGTGGAATAATGTAATTTAAAATTGTACTGCAAAAATGTGATGGATTTTTTTCCATAAAAATTCCTTTTAGGTATAAAAATGTTTTTATACCAATATCATGTATAAAATACAATTCAAAGATGATAAATAAATTAAATTCAATAAAAAATAATTACTAAAATTTAAAGACTAATCAAAAATATAATTTTAATTTGTATATAATTTGAAATAAAATATAGTTTTCAATGAAAATCATTATTTTTCACTATTCATTAAAAAATTAAACATTTCAAAAAATTATCAAAAATTCATCCTAAGTTAATTTTGACATGTGATAGCCCCCATAGGGTATCGTTAGTTCCCTATGGTTCTATGGAAAAATAAATTTATAAGAAAACAAACTATATTATCTAATTAATTAAAATGTAGTATTTGGTATGTTCGGGGTCGAACCCAGAGAGATTATTATTTTAGTTTTATTAGAATTTAAAAACGACATGTTTAATTTATTTGAAGAAAGAAATGGCAGAAGATTGATTGATTGTTTTGTGACGGATTTGGAAAGTGTTATAGGCTAATGTAATATCAGGGTTCGAGTCCAATTGGATTTCTTAATTAATTCATGATTGGTTTTCAGGTTCAAAGAAGAAAGATCCAATGGTCATAGTATCTCCTTCTCAACACAGTAATACCCTATTTACCTTGGTCCGGTAATATAGGATTTTCCCGAATTGAGTTTTTCATGAAACTGTATTTAAAACCAAATTCCCCTAAAGTTGACAAAGGTCATGCCTCTTTTTAGGATAATCAGGTGCGCAATTTTAATGTTCCATTTAGATTAATTTATCGATGGTCATGATAAAATAAAAATAAAGGGATATAGTTTAATTATAGAAATTATGCAAAACTAATAATTTAAAATAAAAAAAATCCAACAGACCTTCCCCCTTCGATTAAATATACCTAGTACATAGTGGAATTACTCCCTCATACTAGTGATGAGAGGTTTATAGGTATGGAGGAAATAAAGAATAATGAAAACAAAAGAACTTGTGGAGGTGAAGTATCTTCGCTCCAAGATTCTCTAAATATGAATGCCCCATTTCGCAACCTAATGGTCTTCTATTTATATGCTTTGACATATCTCTTCCCAGTCGTCATCATCTCCTATATTTGGACAACATGGTGTGTACTGCTAATCTGCATTTTTTTAATCCATGCGAAGCATGCCCGGATCTAGGCTAAGATTTTTGAAATTTGACCACCCACACAATGTGTACTTGGCTTACACGTCGTGTAATACCGATATGATTTGTCTCCATGTATGCGAGAATCTTGTACAAATATCGTTCATAAATTTAAATTTGGATAGATGTCACATCGTGTACTAAAGGTACACGATGTGTACTTGTGTCTCACATCATTTCTGCTCATCACGACATATTCTGGCAGTGGACTCCTTCTCTGATGAGGTCACGATTTTTACTTATGTTACATGACATGAACCAATGTTTTTTTCACATTTTTCAGCTTTGTTCTAACTTAAAATTCCGGTGTCACATTTCTTTGCTTCGCTCACCATGAGAGGGGTCATTTTCTTCATATTTACAACCCATTTCAATTCTTTTCCACATATTCATCATTTTTTTCCAAAAAATATAAAACAACTAAATTTATTAAAAATTTGGAAAGATTATTCAATAAATTACAGGTTTTCATGTATTAAAACACCTTAAAATAGAAGCATGAAATATACGAATCAACATATTGAATTGAAAAAAATATATTTTTAAAAATTAAATATCTATAATTTATAATTAAATATTATAAAAATTACCATATAATTTATTAAAACCGAAATTTGGTTAGAAATAATGATTTTTTCCTTTTGATTGATAAATTAGCTAATATTGTTACAATGAAAATAAATATATACCTAATTAATTAAATCGTGAACATAATTTATCATATTATTACCTAGGATGTTATATTATTCCCCCTTTTGGAAATTGTCTTCCAACAATTTTATTCACTTATTAAATAAGTGGGGATATCTTTTCCTCATAGCATTTTTAGATTTCCATGTTACTTCTTCAACCATATGTATTTTCCAAAAATCCTTTACATGATTAATTAACTTATTATAGAATAATTTTAATCTATGTTCATGAATCTTAATAGTATTTTCCACATAAGAATGGTTCTCTTCCAACATCACTACATCAAGGCTCATAATATGATATTTTTAAACCACTTTTCTTTGAACATCGAGACATGAAAGCATTGTGTGGATGGAATAAACATGGAGGTAATGACACTCATTATGTAACTGATCCAAATTTCTCTTGGATTTCACTTTTTCCAATGAAACATAGCTTTACCTTTTTACCAAAATCCATAACACATTTCCAGGAAGATAATTTAAGAAAAACATGATCAGCGATCATGAAAGAAAGATAATTCATATGATCATCCGCATAATGTTTATTCTTTCTTCAGGATATCCTCATGCACTGCTAAATCATATTAAATTTCTCATACATTTATTTAAGTAATTATTGTCCCAATAATTTACATTCCCTAAACTCCTCCAAAATAGCTAGAGTTCAACATTTATTTCTATATAATGATTTAAATGGTGAAATCTGTATACCGGATAGAAACAAAAATTATAATAAAGTTCAACCAAAATAAAAGGTTACACCCAAAGTCTCTTATAATCCATTGAACAATCTCAATGAATGTCATCCAATGTATAAGTTTTTCACTCTTAATATCAATCAGATTGAGGATAAAAAGTTGTACTAAAATTCAATTCAGTACCCAAAGACTTTTATAGTACATTCCATAAATTAGAGGTGAATTTGGGATCATGATCATATACAATGGAAAGTGTTAATCCATGTAATATAATTATCTCATTGACATAAATTAAATAAATAAAATAATAATAATAATTATGTTGAATTGGAATAAAATGATCATACTTATTTAATCGATCAAATAATTATTAAATCACATTGTAACCTCAAATTATATTTAGTAATACCACCAAAAAATGCCTCGAATTATTCTTCCATTTCCCTTCTTACAATTGAAATGGATGAATCACCCCCTTTAGTAATTTTAACTCGAATTTAACTTGTTGATAAGTCAAACATTTTATAATAGGATCAGTAATATTTTTCTGTATTCCTTCTAATAAAATTTTTTCTAAATTTATTTGTACATTTGTGTGCTTCCTAGATTAATAGAAAATATATAGGTTTGAGCCTCACAAAATAGTTATTTATTCAACTTGGGTTCACATGAAACACATAATTTTTTTGAATCTAAAAACACATTCTTTCTTAGAATTAAATTCAAGAAACATTCCTTTATTAACCAACTCTACCTCTTCTTATAACCCATGGACTTGTTTCTGAGCACACTTAATTCATTCATAAAAATTTGACCACATATATAATTGAAATAAAACATAGGAAGTTCCTATTTTAACAAATTCTAGGAAAATAATCATCAAATCACTAACCAAAGGGTCATGTTCTAAACATAACATGGTTAGTGTTACATTATTTTTCTAACTCATGGAATATATTCCATTTTTATCTTTACCTGTATGGTAATTAATTATGTAGTCACAATCATTAATCAATTTCAGTAATCTCTTTTACCAAATGTTCATCTCTTTCTGAGTGAATATATACTTCAAAATTTTATTATGATTATATATTTCACACTATTCTGCATATAAATTAGTCCTCTATATTTTAAATAAAAAATAACCAATTGTTAATTCCATATCATTTTTACGATAATTTTACTCATGTGGTTTTAGTTTATGAGAATCATAAGAAATTACTTGATAATTAAACATCATGAAAAAATAAATTCCCTTTAATGAAGCATAACTATAGATAAAAATTCATTATTTCTAGATGTTAGGGAAAACACTAGAGCATTCACCAGTCTTCATTTCAGTTCATAAAAATAATCATCACATTCTTTTGTCCTGATGAACCTATCTCCATTATGTGTTATCTTAGTTAGTCGTCTAGATTACCAAGAAATGTTTTCAAAAAACTAACTCTAATTTCATGATAATCCAAGAAAACATTTAATCTTTGTCAATTTTTTTGTTCTTGGTAATTTATTTCACTTATATCCAAGTTTTAATTAATAACATAATCAATCAAGTTTACATTGGGCATTTTTTAGTGATTTTTGGCTCATATGTCCAAAATGACTTTGGTATGTTGGCTGTGGTCAATGGGGTCATTATGACATCTCCTTAAAAATAGTAATCATAAAATAAATTTTGTTTTTACACATAAATTAATCATTTAAATAAAACTATTCAAGATTATTTTGAAAAATCATCTATGTTATAGATGTAGAGACGGTCGACCATACATACACATGAGTAACATTACAATTTTCCAATGTACATTATTGAAAGAAGGTAATTATTGTTTTATTTTTATATAAATATAATTATATAAAAAATAACATACTATTTATTTTAATATACTTATATATCATCTATTATGTTGTTATGAAAAAATAATCACATCACTTCATAGAGGTGGTAGTCCACACGTACACATGAACGATGTTATCATTTTTCAGTTAATAGAATAATAAAAATTTCTATTATATTATATAATTTTTGATGATAAATATTTCATTAATATCATATATACACACATTAAATCCATCATTATAACAAACCAGAATAGGCAGTGATGGAAAAGAAATTACATCGGTTCATGAGGTTGTAGTCTATCGTACACATGAATGATGGTTTAATCTTCAATGTGAGGGAAGTTAAAGATTTATATAGGTTATTAAATTTATATAAAAACATATTAGTATATTTAGGACACTAGTGTTATTATTTTATAAAATTTGAATAATATTTGAAGTAGGTGAAGGAATTAATAAAACTAAAACATTTAGGTAAAAACTATACCTCAACTTTGGAAAATATATTTTTCTTTTCACGTTAATCCTCTTATAGTTTGTATTATTCCCAAAATAATGCCTATAGAATTAATGGGATGATTATATGAAGTTATTTGGGTATGTATTGTCTAAATAAAATGGTTCATGAAGTGTAAATAAAAGAGAAGAAGATGTGGCCTTTTATAAGATAGGGGAGGGGAACTCTTATAATTG
The DNA here is from genome assembly GCA_963277665.1 of Viscum album. Taxonomy (NCBI): domain Eukaryota; kingdom Viridiplantae; phylum Streptophyta; class Magnoliopsida; order Santalales; family Viscaceae; genus Viscum; species Viscum album. The sequence goes on along the minus strand of OY728156.1, from coordinate 251,579,888 downwards.
TTTATAATAATAAATCAATATAGATCAATTATGATGTATAAATGGATAAAAATTACAATTATTATAATATAATATGGTTGTGAGTCTAAATACTCTCATAAAATAATTTTTTTCATTTTTGGATAACATTTATACCCTTTATGTCTAGTTTTTATCCATATCAACCCTTATAGATAATTACCTTAAAATGGTGTTTTCACTCTATATGGGTATATATAGTTACTATAAATGGAAAAAATTCCCTTAAATGGACCTTCATTGATATTTTAAAACTAATACTAGTAAATTGTCTTAATATATGATTTTTAGGAATTTTATATCATTTAAAAAATTATTATTTTCATAAAATATCAATAATGTATATTTTAGATCTATCTATTTACATTAAATTTTATAAAATCTTGATAATAATGAAAGATTTAAAAAAGAATAAAAACCACTATAATATTTAATTTTTACATATAAAATTCATTGGTCACATGAATTCATAAAATTATAATACTTTTTACAAAAAATAATATCATTTATTTTATTTTTCCACTACTTTTAAAATAACTGTGTAAGTATTGTGTAGGAATTTAAAGAAATTATTTCTTAGATAAAAATTAAAAATAAATTTCCAATATTATGATAAATAATTTATTTTTTAAAATAGTATTTATAACCCAATATACCTTCAATTTATCCCCATGTTAAAAATATTATTGTCATTAAAAACAAGAGTGATATTTTTTACTTTTATTTACTGAAAATGTTATTAGAGAAATACTCCCCTAAAAATGAAATAAAATGTCATATATCCGGATCATTGAAGATTATGGATGAACTTCAATCATCTAATAAATTTATGGCATGTTTTGGGATCATTTTCTAGTCCACATCATATCACTTTTAAAACTTAATTGTCTGATTTTCCTGTTTAATGTGTTAAGAAAAATTTCTATAGTTATGATTTTGTTTGAACAAAAGTAAAAGGGCCCTATTTAGAAAAATTTTACCTCATAATTTAAAATAAGAATACAATTTTTTAAATTTTATAACAATTTTTTGTTAGAATTTAATTTAAAAATGAACTGATAAAATGCAATTAAAAATAGTTTTTCATAAACTTTTTTTGAGTATAAAAAAGATTCTATAGAAAATTCATATATAAAATCCATTTAAAATACCATTAATATATTATGTTTAATAAAAATTAACTAATGAAATTTAAAACTGATCCAATATATAATTTTACATTGTAAATACTTTAAAATAAAATACAGTTTTCAATAAAAATTAGTAATTTTTAGTATTTATTTAAAATTCAAACTTTTAAGAAAATTCAAAAAATTTAAACCTAATATAATTTTAAAATAAGGAATTAAAAAAATATCAAATTAAATTAATATTATTTTTAAATAAATATTTTAAAAATCTTATAATTTATAAAAACCCATTTTTGTTAGAAATAAAGTTTTTCCTATCGATCGACAAAATAGCCAATATTATAAGAATGAACATAACTATATGTAAAATAATTAATGGAAATGTTAAAATGATTTATCTTAATATTAAATGGGTTATTATATGTAATCATCATCTGTTTCCAATAGTGGATCAAGCACATTGACTTGTTCCCATAGGGTATCAAGAAAGTCGATTTGTTTCCCATAATTATCTTATGAGATATGAAACGTTACCCAATGCATTGAAGAGATATATAATTACAGGCCTACAAATAACATAACAGAAACTATACATATGTGTTCCACAAGATCACTAAATACTTCACTTATCATAATATCAAAACTCCTACAAAGAAAATGGGTAATATATACATTTAAAAAATCAATTGTATTATATCCCATTGAAAATAAAAGGGTTTCATAATTATCACATCATCATAATCATAAATCATCATAATAAATATTAAGGATGGTATAATTGAATTATATCCACTGTAAATCATTTTTAAAATTCAAGGATGACATCGTAGATAAAATATGTATTTATATGATCATTGTAATATTTATTGAGGACAATACCCTTCTAATTTTGAAATCACATATTTTTAGTAACAAATATTTCAAAAATATTATTGAAAAAATTTTACTCAGAATTATCCAAGGGAACATGTAAAGGAATATAAAAAATATTTATTGGTCATGGCAGTAACAAATTCCATCAATGTTGTAATCATTAAAAAAATATTTTATTCACACCCTAAGTAAAATGTAACTTGTTGAGAAAATAACAAAAAGATTATTTTCAAAAAACAATTAAAAATAAACATAGTTAAAATGAATTCAAATAATAATTAGATAATTACCAAACACAATCTAAATTTATTTTTAGAAAACATGGATATGGAAGAAATTGGTTTTCCGACTGAAAGAGGATATATAAGGCCAAATTTTCATAAAAACATTTTTAAAACCATTTTTTAGAACCAAAGAGAGTGAAATGGTACTAAAACATAAAAATAATAGAAATAAACATAGGATACAATAATGAAATGGATTATCAGATAAGGATCATGAAATTTACTCAGTGTAAATTCATGTATAAATAATCCTAATTATAATTTGATTGAAATATAAATCCCTTACCTTAAGTATTATATTTCTCCATACACCTTTGAACCTGTTATGTAATTAATTTATATTTATAATAAATGTAATAAAAACCATAATAATTTATATCATAACTTATATTTTCCTGACCCCCACCCTCTAGGGATACCCCTTCTATGCATGCATTGAAAAAGGTAGATAATGACCCCTGAGTCCCGCCTTCAGTAGGCCCTAGGTTGGCAATTATCACCAAGGGTGTTCAAATCTCACAACATCGGAGGTATTAATCTTTATATGAAACAAGAACATGAGATAGATTATATCCACCATAACCAACTTCATGGAATATATTTATAAGGAGACAAAAATTCATCTGAAAATGCACGTGTAAATAGAACTGATAAAAATAATAGTCTACAAACTAAGTTCCCAAAAACAAAACTAGAGTACCAACACAACAACTTTCCCAAGGTTTGAGATAGTAACATCCAAAAATTTCCATGTAATCTTCTTGGAAACCTAAAAATAGTTTTATATACATAGAGTGAGAATACAAGTATACTTATTAGGAAAACCATAGTCTCTTGTGCACCAGTGGAAACATCATACTAATAAAGATGTAAGAAAACAACAGAACCAAACAACACCTAACAAGTAGACTAACTACAAACCCAACCTCACATAGGCATGCTCACCAAATAATGAAATCCAGGTAATATAACATAATATAAACCACATTGATGATAGGGTACCCCACACCACTTTTCCATTGATTAGTCGTTCCCACAACCCAATGGAAAACGTCCTAGTGCTCCCACCTCTTCCAAATAAACCACATCAAATCCTGATCACACACACATGGTACTCACAACACATCTCAAATGCACACACATGGGCCTCACAACACATACTTCCTACACATATCTGGGCCTTACAGAACATCCAATATCAGCCCAAAGACACCTAGGAAAGCACATCACAACTCATCCAAAAGACACCTAGGAAAGCACACCACAAATAATCATGAATACTCCAAGGACATCGTATCTAATAACATCCATCTATAAGAAACTTGGATCATCGTTTCCTAGAAGAGGGAGTGGGAAAGAGAGGGTGGACAGTCATCCATCCTCCCATAGGTATGTTTGGAAAGACACCCTCCCCTATGATGATGGGGGTATTTGGCACATAGTGTTCAATAAGGGTGGGGTGCGTATAGAAATTACAAAAAAAAAATATAAGTGTATATAAAAATACCAAATGATAAATCCCAACCTATGTGTTTACAATAAAAATAACATACCATATCATGACTTCTCCACTTTTCTTCTACCTATAAATGCACAAAACCACACATCAAACCACAAACCAGATTTCAAATTTCAAATAATTTCATTTTAAAAATTCCATTTCATAAACTAAAACAACCCAAACCATTCCAAAAATAATTAATCAGTTATTTTTTAATTCCATCACTACCTAGTAAACTATTTGAAACTACACATATCAAGAAACATTGTAGTAGTCATGGTAAATTAACACGTTTCAGATTAAATAAACATCATACCATGACCCCAAGATACGTGGTGAATCTTTCTACATGTTAATAATAGAGAAAAACCCATACCAATAAATATTTCCCCTCTTCAAACTCACCCACCTAGAATACCATATCAACATAACCAACCCCCAATTCACAACCCCTTCCAACAACAAATTACAGCACACCCCACTTCATAGCCTTGATGCATAATCTTACTACACCATCACAACCCCATTGTACGACTACATGTCATCCACTCCCCCCCCCCCCACACACAAAACACAACAATCCCACACATCACATAACCATGAATACCAAGGATAAATTCATTTTCATATTTAATAAGGCATCCCTTATTTAATTCCACCTCTTAATTTTGGGGTCATCAAATAAAATGCATTGTCCCAAAGAATTCATTTATTATAAAAATATACAAGGTTAACCAAATTATATATATAAGAATAAAATAGAACCAAAAAAATTCCTAATATAAACTATTTTTTATGTAAACAAGGAACCCCATGGCCATGATTTTTAGTAGTTAGTTATCCCATTCAGATCACAATATCAATAAAATAGTAAAATAGTAGAAACATGTGTCACTTTTCCCATCCCCCAGTTTATTTATTTTAAACCAGTTCAACTATCTTTATTAATATAGAAACAACTATATTTAGAATAGAAAACATCTATATACCCATTCCACATGTTTCACAATTAATAAAGATGAAGGAAAACCCTACTTGGATGTAGAAAGCATGACACTTCCTAGTGGTTCCAAAGATAGGGGCACACCTACATCAGATGACTCTCTAGGGAATCATGAACTAAGCCCATGAAAACTCTCTATGGAAGAATAATTTGGGGAAGTCCTTTCTCAATATAAAGGAAGAATGAACAAACAAGGGTAAATATATTTTCGATTGAGGAATATCTGATTTGAGTCATAGATTAGATATAGTTTTATATTTCCATTAAAGGAGGATCTGACGAAGACCACACATTTTGACAAATTAAAAGCCTCCTCACTCATTAGGAATTTAAGATATGATTTATGGGATTTGAATCAGTCTCAAGGACTTATAAATAAGGCATTAAACTCGTTTTACATAAAATAATATGTCAAAAGGTAGAAATTGGAATATCTGAAGACATTATTCATGAGGCACCGCTAGATGAGCCACCGTAGGAAGATACACCATTATAAATAGGTACCTCTGGATGAGGCATCACTGGAAGAGCCACTGCTAGATGAGACACCAATAGGAAAAGTAGTGTTGGAAACCACACTGTCAGGATGAACCGCCTACCACCGTTAATGAGACACTATTAGGTGGGAAACCACCAAAAGAGGCACCATTAGATGAGACATAATCGAATCAGATTCTGCCAGGGTGAAACGATTGGATGAGGTACCCCCATCAACTGACTTCCAACAAGCCATCGCTAGGGTGAGACACCTCAAGGGTGATCTACTACTATGGAGAGAAACCTTCGGCACAAGACACCATTTCTGTGAGACATTTTTGGAATGTGACACTATTAGCAAGAAAACAGTTTGCTTGAGATATTGTTGGCATGAGCCACCATTGGGAAACTATAATTTTGGTAAAATCCAAAAATGACAAATCATTGGAAAACTGCATGTCTCTAGAACAACCAGAACTACCCAAAACACCTAAAACTAAAGGTTTTTCCACAAAGTAATGGACTGGAATGGTCCAAGACATTACACCAGATAACTCTCAAACTAATCTCACAATATATAATTCAAAACAAACTCGAATGGAAATAGAGGAAGGTATGAACAACCATACCCCTGAGATACCTCTCAAGGATCTCATTACACATGAAACACTACTACCAATTAGACACATCAATATTAAACCACCTTTTGTTTTTTTAAATCGAGAGTGGAAACCTCTGCACCCAACAACATCTTATTTGATATTTACTAACCCAGACTTGTCATCACAGTCATTGAAATATCAACCCAAACTAACAAAAAATACATTGTACAACCACAATGAACTGCACCATCATGAACATGGGAATCAGGGAATTCCATACTTCATGTCAAGATACAATCTTCTCTAGGTGGCACTGACTTGCCCACATAGGTTTAATCGCATCATTGATAATGAATCTTGATTAAGAATTAGGTCACCCCTTTTCATATGTTAGGACTGTGTCACACATCACACCACACGTATCACAAACCAATGAAAAACATCTCATCTTAAAATCTATAATGATAAATCATTACATCATAGAGAAAAAAAGAACAAATAAAAACTCAAAACAACTCTGGTAACTGGGAAAAAATTTATTTTTATCTCTCCCAAGTACTCTCCTCCTTGCCACCGTTCCCCCAAAACACACGAACCAAAGGAATGGTCTACCAACATACCACCTACTCCTAATAGTCTTGGATCTCTACTAGCCACTCCACAAAAAGTGTGTCATCCTTGATATCCAATTATACTCTACCAATGAAATGATAGTAATTGTGCAGATATCAAAAAATCTGAGAGATGAGGAAGACATCATGGATCATATATAACCATGGTGGCAGCACCAAACAAAATTCCACCTCACCAACTCACCCAAACACCTCAAAGGGTATAATGAACCAAGAAGGAAGCATACTCCCTGTCTTAGTATTCTACTTCCCACATCGAGGCGAAAGCTTCAGGAACACATGGCCCCCATCCTCGAACTACAAGGGCCTCTTCCTACGATTGACATATGAATTGTTATGGTCCTGCGCTACTTTCATCATCTCATGACCAAGATGAACCCTTTCTATCGTGATTTTTACCACATCGCGACCAAGATTAGCTATCTCCCTAACCTCTTTCTGGCACAACATAGAACGACATGGTCTCTCATAAAAGACCTCAAATGTGTCCATTCCAATGGAAGATTGATATATATTATTATTAGAAAACTCCACCAAGGTCATGCATCATACCCAAGATCCACCCCAAGTCCAAGATGCTTTCCCACAACATATCCTCCAACATCCGGATAGTATGTCCCATTTCCACATTTTTTTGAGGGTGGAAAGAGGTGACAAGGTGTAATTAAGTGCCAAAATCATATTTAAATCCCCTAAATACTCATGAGGTAAACTGTGTGTCCTCATCTGAGACAATGTAACTTAGAACTCTATGCATCCAAACTATTTCATCCACATACTTATTATCCAAAGAATCTTCTATTCTTCACTCCTTGATTGCTAAAAATTGAGTCAATTTCATCAACTAATCCATGACCAGCTATATAGAATCACAAATTCCATAAACTCTGAGTAACCCTGTGACAAAATCCATCGATATGTCATCCCATTTCAACTATGGTACATCTATGGGTTGTAATAAAACACTAGGACATGATTCTATACCTTTTCCTACTGAAAAACCATGAACTTTCCCACAAACTCCACTACTACCTATTCCATCCCAAGATACCAAAACTACATCTTCATTCCATAGTACATATTGGAAACTCCTAGGTTTTTTATGTAATATTAGTTATGAAACTCACAAATATCTCAATCATAAATCTCCACCAAAAGAATCCACTTTCCATGAAATAATGTCTTGTTCCGAACATCCTCCGACCATCCATTATGAGCATCACCCTAGCTAACATGATTATGCATCACCTCTAACTTTGAGTCTCCCCACGGAGCCTCCTCCACCTTCTGCATTAGAGAAGACTTCAAATCTATGTGAAACTAAAATCCTTTACCACCATCCACTATTTCATCTAATTGAATGGACACCAACTCCTATATTTCTCTCCAAGCGTCCACAGATTCCCAAACAATCACCTTCTATGACTTTATGCTCAAGTCATTGACCACAACATTTTCCTTTCATTATGTATAGGAGATATCAAAATCATAGTCTGTAAGAAACTCCATCCAACTATACAGTCATAGATTTAATTCAGGCTAGGAAAAGACATACCTCAATCTTTTTTGATCCGTGAATACCAAAAAGCACTTCCCAATGAGGTAATTCTACAACAACATTAGAGGGAACACAATAGTTTCTAACTCTAGATCATGGTTGGTGTACTTATGATTGTCTAGACATAAATTCTTAGACCCATAAGAGATCACTGCTCATCGCTGCATCAGTACACATCCCAAGCCCAGATTGTAAGCATCACAAAATGGGTTTTTTATATATATGGGTTTTTTAAAAAAAAAATATGGAAAAGGGATACGGTTTGAACTATTTTTAAAAATGGGTCTAGATGCATGAACCCCATTCATGTATCTTTTTCTCAGCTGAATGCATGAACAGAGTTCATGAATCCGTCCAAGAATTTCTATAAAAGGGGGTCTCCCCCCCCCCCAAATTTATTCTTCTCCTCTCGATTTTTCTGTGAAGCCCTGCAGAATTTCATTCTCAACAAATTTGTTCTACTTTTAAGAAGGTTAAATTTATATTTAAATTTTCAATTATTTAATTTTTTTTATTTATTTCATTTGTATTATTTGTTTATTTGATTTGTGATATGTTGAAACTATTGTTTTTGTGTATGGTTTATTTATTTCTCAACAAATTAGTTTCTTTTGTATGATATAATTTATAAACGATGTGTTCGTCGTATGAATTTGTATTGAATGTTTATGAAAATTAGATTTGTTATAAAAAGGTTATTTGGAATGTAATATTAATATAAATTATAATATTTTTATACACTAGTAATAAAATATGTGAATAATATTTTAGTTATATGTATCATATTTAAATTTATTAAAAAATATATAGAAAACTTTTTCTGTTAATGGTATAAAAATAGTTTTGTATAAAAACATTTCTTAAATTATATTAGTTACCATTAAACTTATTGAATATAAAAGATGTGTAGATATTTAATATGTATTTCATATAATAATAGATATAATAATTATAACCTAAAACATGGAATTTTTTGTGATGACTGATCTTGAGATGACCAACCGATGCAGAATTGAAATTTCATGTGTTGTTTTGTGGATGTGGTTGTTAAATTTGTAATAATTGCATTTATTTTTCTGTATTGATGACATGTGAGTCATCTTTGACAAATTATTTAAGGACATGTGTGTCCACTTGAAAAAAGTTATGTATTTCAAACCCCTAGACCCCCTCACATGCATGTTAGTAAATTTGTAATTAAAAGGAAATCAATAAGAGGTGTCCTTGAAGCGGTGTCCTCAGAGATCTATCCCCAAAGAGGTGTTCAAGAACAGAAGTTCAACATGAGGAGTTTCTGTTTTAAAGGAGTCTAATGGTTATGGAAATATTTGATAATAGAGACTCTATGAGTTCACAGGTTTTGGTTAGTTTATCAAATAATGATAAACTAATCATCAGTCTCAAGATCAAGTCAGGATTAATTATTCATAACTAATTAAAATATATACCATTATATTAAATAGTGTAAAATATTAATGTAGTATATAAACTTTTATTAATTATTTTTTATATTTAATAATGTATGCGCAAATATATTGCAATGGTGAGACCATTTATATGGAGCAGGTATTTAGCTATAGTGTGCCACCTGTTAGAGTGGTAAATCTTCATGGTTGTATGACATTGGATGCAGTTCCCAATAATATTCATAATTGGTTAAAAATGAGGGTCGATCAATCCATTTCTTCAATAACATATCAAAATCTACAATATCCTGACCATTTTTGGCACACCGAGTACCCTTTAGTCAATGATGATGATTGGATGGATGCATCGTCCTTATTTAGACAACAGTGTGTTAATGGTTTGATGGAGTTGTATGTAGTTATTTCCGATATAGATGTAGTGAAACTGACTACTACAGAACCGTGTTTTGTGAGCTCTATAAAAGTTGGTCCTTCACATTAGCCTTTTTCATTTCCTCCTTCTCATTTGATTCTAGTAATAGAAGTAAATTATGTACAAGATGATCAAAATGGAGAAGGAAATGTAGATGAAATCCCTTTGTGTTCTGATATAGTGAATGGTAGTTTATCTAAGGAAGAAGAATCTGGGGAACCATCAGGAGATGATGTGGGTGTGGGTGATGTGGGGAATGAACCTTCTGAGGTTCCTTTGAGAGATTTGGGTAAGGGTGATGTGGGAAATGAACCTTCTAAGGTTCCTTTGAGAGACAGACATCCAAGACATCCAATGGTTAGTGGTAATCGTCCTTCAATATTGAGTTCCTTAGTTATAGGAATGTCTCATGAACAACATTTTTATTGGGATGTCATTACACCGGCTTCTGAATTCCATGGAATTATAGGGAATATGTCTGCATCAAATGACAACGCCATCTATGTGGGGCAGGAGTTTGAAAGTAAACTGGTCATGTAAAATGTGATAAATCAATACCACATTGAGCGATATTTCACATTTGTGTTTGATGAGTCAAAGAAGACAAAATATATCATTCATTGTCAAAAATATGGTTCAGAATGTAAATTTCTATTAAGGGAAATATTTGATAATTTTTTTACATGATGGAGGATAACCAAATTTGAAGGTCCACACACTTGTGTTCATCCTAGCTTGTCATAGGATCACTCTTCCCTTGATTCAGAGTTTATATCAAAAGTTATTTTTGAGATGATATGAACATGTTAGGATGTTCCTATTTCCCTTGTTCAGGAAAGAATTAAACAGTTTTATAAATCAAAATATCATATACCAAAGCATGGAATGAAAAATAGAAGGAAATTGTAAATGTGTATGGTGATCGGGATGAATCTTATGCTATTTTTACACAACTTATGGAATTTTTATCTCTGGACAATCATATTGTTTATCAGTTGGAAACTTTTGAGTTTGTATCCCCTAATCACTGAGTTTCTTGAACAAAGGTGAAGTTAAATATGGTTTTTTGGGCATTGAGTCCCTATATTACTACACTTCCCTATTGTAAACAATTTATTAAAGTCGATGGCACTTTCCTGTATAGAAATTATAGAGGTTTTCTACTCATTGCATCCACCAAAGATAGTAATCATGCTCCTCTACCACTTTCTTTTGTTTTTTTTAAGAATAATTATGAATGATGGAGATAGTTTTTGGCATGTGTACATGTTCATGTCACACAAAACCATGTCATTGTCTGATATCTGATTGCCATCGAGCAATTATAGAAGCCGTGATTAGTGATGGGGTTTTATAGACTGAGCCGAATGCTTATCATCATTATTCCATTTGGCATATTGTAAGTAATGTGCATAAGTATTTCAAAGATGATTCCATAAATAAGGTGATCCTCATGTTGGATATGTTTTTCTAAACATATTTTTAAAAAAACATTATTCTCCATTTTAATATATTATTCTCTTATGGTTTTAGCATATGATCCCCAACAAGAAAGGTTTGATCATTTCCTTGAAGAGATCTGAACTGCTAATAAAGATATTTATGAATATATGATGTAATTTTCAAAGGATAAATGGTCATTAGCATTTGATGGTGGCAGTAGATATGTCCATATGACCACTAATATAGTGGAGTGCATAACTGGGGTCTTCAAGGGTGTGTGAAAACTTCTTATCACAGGGTTAGTGCAAGAGAAATTTTATATATGTGTTCACTACATTGTTGACCTGTCCCAAAAGGCCTATCAGGGGATGGAAAAGGAATGTGTTTTACGCAGCATTTCCAAAGTGATATTGATTCAATAATGAATGAGGATTCAAGATGGACAGTTCTAGCCTTTGATAGGGAAAAGATGATCTTTCAGGTAATATTTTGCTATGATCGGGCTACATGAACTAGTGATCACATGTTTTTTAGTGATGTTACATAACAGATACTATGATTTCGAGAACTTTCAAGCATTTAGATATCCATGTTCACATGTTATCGCAGCTTGTGCTTCAGTAAATATATCATGGGAGCCATATGTTGACCCATTGTATCACATGAGCACTTTGGTGAACTGTTATAGTGCAGCTTGGATGCCTTTTTGTGACTTTAATTCTATCTCATTGCCTGCTGATCAGTCGACCATCATCCCTGATATTTCCATGTTTCATAATTTGGTTCTATTTTCATTTATGATTTATTCAATGTCTATTGTTTTTTAAATTATTGGCTTCATAATACTAGGTTACGTCCTCGAGGTAGACCAAAATCGATTCGAATCATAAATGAAATGGATTGGCCTCGACAACGAGGAGGGAGAATACCATATAGTATTTGTCATGCAGAAGGATATACTCGTAATAGATGTCCCCAAGTGGTAGCAAAGAGCACCACATCTCGTCACCCATGATCGAGTTTGTGTATTGTATCACGAATATGTATACTTTGATTTGTATATGGAAGTTTCAGTATTAAATCCTTTTATTTCTGACTTTCTCTATTTCTACCATGTTTCAATTTTGGTTTGTCTCATTTTTTTATTCCCTAATAAAGAATTTTTTGATACTCAAACTATTCAAAAAACAACATAGAACGAAAGAACTATCTCATGTATGTCCACATGCAATTCATAGAAGACCATTATAGGTTATAATTAATGCAGACCGCATAAATATTGAATCTCAAAATTAGGTAATAGGGTGCTTTATTTAATGAGGGGATTGGTAAAGTATTATAAACACTAATACACACACAAAAAATCAAGTATAAATCTAAAATATTAACAGAATAATTTTTCATTTCATTTTTCTAGATTTATTTAAATATTAGTTGAAAATTTTTATTGAATTCACTATAATAATGTAATGATGAAATCATTTATGCAGATGACAAATTTTCCATTGCACACATCTCAGGCTACTCATGTATCACGATTGCTTTTAGAGGGACTTCCAGTGCCTCCGTTGAGTGTACGCAGATATCACCATTTCCATCATACCGCACCACCTCCTGATATCATCCCTCATCTTCGTCGTGCTAGATTCTATGGCATAGCGATGTGCGACTTCACCTTTCTCGATTATCAGCTCATTGCTGCACTTGTAGAGAGATGGAGGCCAGAGTCACATAAATTCCATTTTAGAGAGGGGGATAAAATTATTACCTTGCAGGATGTGGCCATTATGTTGGGCCTCCCCATCGATGGTGCGACTCTGACTGGCCGAGTTAGAGCAGATTTACCAGAGCTTGTTCATAGAATACTAGGCATAGAGGTCCCTGATGATGGCAGGACCATCATTGGTGGTTGATTACACATACCTTGGTTAGACCAGCACTTCACACAGTTAGCAGAGTATGTTGATGAGATCAATGTCCGGCGATTTTCACGTGCATATATTTTGAGGTTTATCGGTGGCACCCTTTTTGTTGATCACTCCACTACTTTTGTACATTTGATGTATTTATCATTTTGGAGGATTTGGACGAGACCAGTAGATATAGTAGGGGGGTCTCTCTGTCTAGCATATACATACAGGGCATTATGTAGCTTATGTCGCATTGATAAGATGCAAATCACGGGATGCATGGTTCTTCTACATATGTGGGTATTGGAGAACATCCCTCGTTTAGCTCCACATGCTCATGTGCCATTACCAACATATATTGTAGTAGAGGATCTGTGTGGACGTTGGTATGTTATTACTTCCTTATACTTTATAAGTTAATTGTATTACTTTCTATTATTAAATGTAAATATAACAACATTATCTATAAGTGGAGTTAGGCACATCGATATTCAGATTCCCTAAGACAAGACATCCACGCCTACAGACTTATGTTGGAAAGCATTAGACCACACGATATAAGTAATTATTATTTATGTTGTTAAATCTTTATTTTTTAGTATACATGTATTTATTTATTAATTGATTGTTTATTTTTTCTTTCAGATTTTATGGATTCAATATATAGATTCTATTATCCAGAGTATTCCACCGTACTGTATGGCGACACTTTCCACCAGCTATTGTAGGGTTCCATTGATTAAGTTTTATATAGTCGAGTGGCATCTGACCGAAAGAGTTACGATGCAGTTCAGATTCTTTTAGCATGTTTCTAACCCACCCAGTCAGTTAGATTCACTGTATTCCCTGAAGATGTCAGGGAAGAGAGATTTTTATTGGAGGAGTTACCACACCAGATATATTGATTTATGGGTTAGACGACAGGACTTCCAGTTGCGAGGGGTGGGGACCGTGTGTTTTCATTTGGTGGATCAGATGGATTACGTAGCTTGGTACTACAGGTCCCCAATCAAATTTCTGACATGACATGGATGAGGCTTTCATGATTTGGTATACATAGTTCCTTCCACAATTCAGTGAAATTTTTATTCATATTACTTAAAAAAATAATTATTTTTCGTAGGATTCTCGTATATGTCACATACTACACATGTCTGATCCCGTAGAGCACACTGTATTTGATCCAGCATATTTTCACACCCTTTTATCAAATTTGATTCATTCGATGGACGAGATTTATCATGGCATTTTCTTTGATTAACCACATGATCAGGGGGCTACGGAGCCTGCTGAGGTTCATATAGATGTACCAGGGGGGTTGACCCTGTTATGGATCTTGTTGTTCCATAGGAGGAGGATGTTCAGATTGATCAGTCAGATGATGTAGTTCAACAAGAGCTGGGTGTTCCACATGATCATTCATCTACTCCTCCAACTTCTCAGGCTCAGCCACAGGTAGATACAGTCGATGATTTGGTTGAGATAGATTCTTTATTATAGACATCCTTAGCACAAAAACCATCTTCTTTCCATGTTGGTGAGAGTTACAGCCATCCCCCACTATCATTAGGTGCAGGACAGGGTACAGATGGTGAGACTGTACATCCACCGCCTGTCACACAGGAGGATGTGGGGGTGGCTGCTGAGGATGATGTGTAGTGTACGCCAGAGCGCAGACAGATATAGATACGATGTGGATGCATCTAGTATAAACCTGTTCGTGCGACACTGGAGCATCCATGCCAGAGGCATAGATTAGGTTGATTTGTGATTTAAAATACACTATGTACGTGAATTACTATTATCATTTATATAGTTTTACTTTTTTTAACAAGTGTATTACTATCATCAAATTATCATCCAAAATTAATAATTTCTATTTGGTATTCATTATTAAATATTAATACTCTGGATGAAAAGATCTGTAAACATCAAGAGATCTTGACAAATATTATTGATCTCAATGACTTGAATCCTAAAATCATGGAACATGACTATTTGTTTAAAAAAATTAAATTTCATAAAGAAGGATTTCAATGAATAGTGAATAATTGTGAAGGGTAGATAATTATGATTGAAGATCAAAAAAACCACAATATGATATGTATGGAATTAGATGTTTGTATGGCCAATTTTGAGAAAATACATTTTCTAACATTATAATAGGACACATGTCCTACTGGTACAAAATCTTCACTGGATGATTTTACTGTTAAAATACCTCCATCATGTGATAAAATTATGGAAATTATGAAAAAAAATTAATTTCATATTCTTCTAAAATAAGAAACAATCCTTAAGAGGGTTAAGAACGTGTTAACATATCTTAGAATAAGTATTGAAGAAGATCATCCTTGGTGAAGTTATATAAGATTTCAAAACTGATGTTTATGAGTGTTTCTCTATAGGGGATGTAAATTAAGAAATATTAAATTAATTCCATAATTATTATATCAATTAGAATCAAGTCTAATTACTACAAAACATTCAAGAAGATCATGTTATTGAAAGAAATTTTTTTTTCTAAACCTCTCTTCCCTTGTTAACAAAAAAATACTGAATAGAAAGGTGTTATAATAGAATTAATAAAATACATAAGTAAATTTTGATTCTAAGTAAATGTATAATTTTTTAACATTTTTGTAGGATGCCTAAACGAGGTTCACGAATCCTTTAGAGAGTTCATATATGATGCATGAATCCCATTCATGCATCTACCATTTCTAGGATGCGTGAACCTTGTTCATGCATTCGGCCAAGAATAAGATGCGTGAACGGGGTTCACGCATCTAAAGACCCATTTTTAAAAATACTTCAAACCCTATCCTTTTTCCATAATTAAAAAAAACCTTATAAATAAAAAATCCTCAAAAAACACCTCAAACATTACACATTCCTCGGGAAACCAAAGCCCTAGAGAACTGACAAAATTCAATTTTACGTAACTAAACACTACCTAAAACTGATTAATCCATACATAATCTTAGTCCATAGAAGTCAAATCTCTCAATGGGGCTTTCAATCCCATGAAATTGAGTACAAACATCTGATAATAGCATGTGATTCAAAACAAACTGTGAACCTCTTCCATGTTCTTGGGTGTTTCCCAAAAAATAATTTCATTAACCTTCAATGGGTCTTTGTACAAACCCTTCTAATACACCACATGCCCTAGGAAATGAACTTCCCTTTACCAAAACTTACACTTGGACAACTATCTATGGATATGGTTTCATTGAACAACCTACAAGACAGTTTTGAGTTTCTCGGTGTGCTCCCCATCTGACTTCATATAGATTAAGATATCATCGATGAATACAATGATGAACTAGTCCATAAACTAATGTAATATGGAGTTAATTAGACCCATGAACATGGTTTCTATGTTCATAACACCAAATGGAATGACAACAAACTCGAATTTTCCATACCTACATCTGAAGGTAGTCTTTGGGATATCTCCCTCCTTCACCCTCAAATGGTAATATCGAGACCATAGGGAAATATTAAAAAACCATCTTTAACCACTTATCTGGACAAAAAGATTTTATATTATTATAATAGATACAAATTTCATTACCATTACCTTATTTAACATCTGTTATTCTATACACATCTGAATACTTCCATTGTCCTTCTTGGTGAACAACACTGAAGCACCCCACAGTGACAGACCAGGCTGGATAAGACCTCTCTACATCAGATCATCTATATGAATCCACTATTATCAAAATATAGAATGTTCCATCTAATAAGAATCCATCAAAATTTGAGAATCATCGGGCTGAATGTCTATGTCGAACTCAACATCACGTCAAGGGGGTAGCGTCACAACCTCCTCAGGGAAAACATACAAGAACTATCCAATGACCCTGGGAACCTCTACCATTTTAGTTTCCACTGATTACACTAATATCTCATCCAAAAATGAAAAAAGTTGATCTACATGTTGACTTCCCACCTGATAACCCCACTCACCAACAAAAACCGCGCATTGACTATCCATATCAAAAAACACAACTATCCTCAAGAAGCAGTCAATAACAGTATGTATGGAATACAACTAGTCGATGTTGAGGATGACATCGTAGGGATGTATCTATAGCAAGAAGAGATCCCAATGGGACTACTGTGGTCCCATAATTAGTTTACACCCCCAACACACATCAAACAAGTTGGTCTAGATTATGAGTGGCATACTCAACACCAGGGGCACAAGAACCCTCTCGACATATATCCCTTGATAATGGTCCAAATCGATTGAAAAAAAGGATTTTGAAGCTTATAAATAAAAAATTCACAAAAAAGGGTGATAAATAATCTAATCATACCTCTAATGATCTCTAGTCCTGTTAAAACTATTGCCTCCACTATGTGCAATAGACCACGTCTTACTACTCTACCTCTTTGCTGATGACCACCTCCACAACCACACTTGGTTCAGGGTCCTTGAACATGAGTACCATCCTAATGTCAGATTATACCTTCCCCATCCATTCTCAACAGATAAAAAGACTGCTACCCCTTCTATTAAAACAACCACACTAGAAACTTCTACTGAGTCTGAAGTTAAGACAATCTATATCCTCCAAAATGATTTCGAGAAACCACAGGTCACTGGTTCTAAAGATGTTCATAAACCCCACAGATTAAACACATCATCCCCAAGCCCCCGGAAAAGGAATGGATACTATAAGTTCTATAGGTAAGCTTCCAAGATCATCTCCTGGCTGGTTGAAACCTCAAAGCTCCTTACACCTGAGACATTCAACTGATAACTCTACCTCTCATGGAACTTATCTAGATCACCTTTCATGGTAGACCTCCTCATCAGTGAACCCACTAAATCACCTCTACCATCTCCTAAACATAAAAATACATTGGAAACATAAAAAGAGTTACAACATACTATATATAAGGATGAAGTCCCCACTAAAGATGTCTCGCATGAGGCTCGTCATCTGGAAAATGTCTGGGGAAAATGAAAAATGTCCTTGAACTTCATTCCCAGTTCCCAAACAGACATACTCCTCTGCTGAAGGGCGAGTATCACTTGCCTCTTCTCAACCATTATGGTCGACAAAATAAACTCTTCCTAGAACTCCTTTTAGAGGTCAATGAACAGAACAACTGCCTCCTTCAGTCCCCACAGATACATTTTCCACCATTGATGCATAACACCCTACATCTGACTAACTTTCAAAGGGAACCTATACCCCATCCGGGCCAGAATCAAACATAAAGAAATATCTAGATCCTCTATCCAGTCTTCTATATCCACATAGATACACTACCCTCATATTTCTCCAACACATTCCACTGGAAAGAACACAGCATCCTCTGTCATTTGTCATCTTTCTCAACTAGATCAACCCTGTGATGATCATCTGAGTTATCATGTTGAACCTCCACTTCTTAAGACACACATGGTTGATGATGACCAGGAGCCATATATATAATGAAAAAATGATTTCCAAAGCCCAAGTAGTATGGAATTATTATTAAGATTTATTTATTTCATTTTATCCTTCCCAAAAAAATAAATTCAAACATAATCACAAATAATTATGATGTGTGCACATTTCCTAGGAATCTACCCTAAAAGAAAGTCCATCTCACTAAGTCATTCTATAAGATCAGAATATGTGAACTAGATCATGAGGGGACCTAAAATCTCGTGTCCTATCTAGTCTCCCTAGCCTATTTCACACACTGAGGTCAATTACAACTATTTCCATACCACCCCATTCAATCCTCATTGTGCCTAACTCTATACTCCATCCTATTTCTCAACCATCCCCAATAACACAACTCCGTCATGACCCCCTCCCTCTAAGGATACCCCTCCTTGGAGGGAAATGTATAAATGGATATAATGAACCACATGTCCCACCTACAGTAGGACCCTTGTTATTGACTGTCACCAAGGGTGTACAAATATCACAACATGGGAGGCATTACCCTTAAAAAAGATCATGAGATAGAATGTATCCACCAAACCAACTCCATGATATGTATATATATTTATAATGAAACCAAAATCCATCCCACAATGTATGTGTAAGTAGAACCGATTCAAATAATAGTCTCAAAACTAAGTACTCAATAAAAACTAGATCTAAGACACAACAACTATCCCAAGATATGAGCTAGTAACATCCTAATTAGTCAAAATAATCTTCTTGGAAACTTGAAAATAGTTTTATATATGTGGGGTGAGAGTATGAGTTTACTCTTAGGAAAACCAAATTCTCTCATGCACAAGTGAAAGGAGAATACTAATGCACCCGTGAGAATACAACAGAACCAAAGAGAACCTAACAGGTTGACTAACCATAAACCTAACCTCACTATGTAATTCTCACCAAACAATGAAATCTAGGTAATATAATATAATATATAGCACAATGATGATAGGGTACCCCGAACCACTTCCACACTGATTAGTTGATCTCACACCCAAATGGAAAATGTCTTATTGCTCCCACCTCTTCTGTGTATAGCACATCACAACCCACACACACACACTGGGGACTCACAACACCCCCCGCCCACACCCACCCGGGCCTCACAACACATCCCACTCATACACACATGGGCCTCACTACACATCCCACCAGTACACACATAGTCCTCACAACACATCATATCTCATCCCGAAGACACATGAAAAAATAAAGTTACAACTCATACTGAATACATCTAGTAAAGAACATCAAAACTCAACCCTAACAAACATGGGACACCATATATAATCATATACTGCCCAAAGAAACTTGTGTCATCATCACTTGGAGGGGGGTCATGAAACAGTGGGTGGAAATCCATCCATCCTCCAACTATGATGTTGGGAAACACACCATCCCCTGTGATGATAACAGTTTTTGGCACATAGTGCTCAACTAGGATGGGGTGCATATGGAAATCACAAGAATATACAAGTTTATATCAATAATACCACATTCTAAAGACCAACCTATGGGTTTTCAACAAAAATCACTAACAAGATGATAACTTCCCCACTTTGTTTCGGCCTCTAAATTCACAACACTAAACATCAGGCCACCAACCCTATTTCACATTTACAACAATTGCATTAAACTAATTCCATTCCATTAACTAAACCAACCCCAAAAATTACAAACATTATTAAATAATTATTTATTCATTCCATCTCTACCCTAGAAACAATTAAGCAATACACATATCAAGAAACACAGTACCAGTCATGGTAAATTGATGCACTTCACATTAATGAAACATCATACCATGACCTCTAGATACAGGTTGAGGCTTTTGTATGTTATTAATGGAGAAAATCCTTTTCCAATCACTATTTACCTTCTTAAACTCACTCTACTAGAATACCATATCATCAAAACCGACCCTAAACTCATAAGCCCATCCAGCAACATATTACAACACACCCTACATCATAACCTTGATGTATGATCATAACGCACCCATTACAACCCCATTGTATGACCATATTTCATCCACTCCCCCCCACACACAAACCTCAGCAATCCCACACATTACATAATCATGCGTACCAAGGAAAAAAAATTTGTATTTAATAAGGAATCCTTTATTTAATTGCACTTGTTAATTTATGAGTTATAATAGAAATTGTATGGTCATGGAGAATACATTTAATATAAAAATATATGTGGTTAATAAACTTTTATATACATGTTTCCAATAGAAATAAAAAACATTCCAGATATAAACAATTCCATGCACAAACAAGGTCCCCCAACAACCAATCTTTTAAGTGGGTAGTTAGCCCATAGACATCACAATATCAACAATACAATAACATAGAAGAAACATGTTTCACTTTTCCCACAAACATTTTATTGATATAAAACCAGTTCAATTATCTTTATTAATCTAAAAAACTATCTTCGTGAGGGAAAACATCTATATAAACATCCCACAGGATGCATAATTAAGAAATATGAAGGAAAAACCGACATAAAATAATAACAATCGACACTTCCTGGTTGTGAAAAAAATTGAGGCACACCTATTGAAGGTAACTCTATAGGGAATCACAAACCATGCCTAGGAAAACTATCTTAAGAAGAAGTCTTTGGGGATGTTTGGTCTTAAGAGAAGGGATGAAGGAACATATAGGGGGAAATATTTCGTCTCAAGGAAAATCTGGTCTGATTCACAGATTAGATACAGTTTTAATTTTCCATTAAATGCAGATCTGACAAAGAACACAAATTTTGACTAATTAAAATCCTCTTCACTCTTATGTAATTTAAGATATGATTTATTAACTTTGAATCGGTATCAAGTCCTTCTAAATAAGGAATTAAACAATTTTCCATTAAAGAAGATGTAAAAAGGGAAGAATTGAATGACCTGGAAACATTGTTCACAAGGCACCATCAGATGAGCCACTATTGGATGATTCACTCTCAGGATGAGTCACCATCATAAGAGACATCACTGGATAAGGTACTGTTGTGTGAGGCACTATTGGGTGAGGCATAGCTGTATGAGGCACCATCAAGATGAAACACCAATCACCATCAGTGAGACACCATCTGGGGAGACACCACTAGACGAGGCACCTCTAAAGAAGAGCCTGCAAAATGAGCAACAACTATGGTGACACCATTGGATGAGGAACCAATAGTGAGTGACTTCCAGTGACCCCCCACTGGGGTGATACACCGCCAAAGTGAGCTACCTCAAGGGTCAGACACTATTAGTTTGAGCCACCAATGGTGAGAGACAATGTTGGAGCGAGACACCGTTGGCGTAAGACACAGTTGGCGTGAGACATTATTGGGAAACATTATTTTTTGTGAACTGCCGAAATGATACACTATGGGATAGACTCATGTCTCAAAAACACCCAAAACTACCCAAAACACCTTAAAAACATGTTTTTCAGTAATGTAAATGACTAGAATGGTAAGTTCCATTACCTATTATTCCTTCTGTAAATGATGAAACCTTGTTTTTTTTAAGGTTAAAACTTTCCAATAGGTTTCTAACGGGTTTATTCATAGAACCGGAAACATCCAATGATTCTATATACATTTGGACCTACTTCCAAAGGTAGGTGCCCATTAGTTGTGGATTGATGATGCTTAAGAATTTTCATTGGTCGAGAGGATGGGAGTTTAGACTCATGACACCTTTTGGGGGGGAATTATTTTCTACTCCGGGACTCTCTTATAGATTTAAGTTATATTCATGAATCCTTATTAATTTACCAATCATGAAAATGAAATTTTCCTTTAGATCTTGCAATATATGATTGATATGTAGGGAATTTAGAGATTACTTTATGTGTATTTGAGGTTCTTCATCAATATAGAATCATCCATTTGAATTAGAGATTCTTAGACAATGATATCCTCCCATACATTATATAGAAATCTCATGGTCATTATGATGACCATACTGGTTTTAAAGCCACTCAATGGGGTACTAGAAGATTATTGTCATTCATAAAGATAGGATTATTTTAGAGTTGGGATCATATCCACAGATGGGATACCTATGTATGCTTATTAAAAATAAAGGAATTAGAACCCATGTAGTTCGATAAGAAGGATTTAGTTTAATTTCATATGGCCCAGAAAAGAATTAATGAAATGTGGTCTTGAACCTTAGAAAGGCATCCTACGTAATCTACTTTTTTAAGTCAGATATAAAAGTCCACATAGTTTGGGTGAATATGTATGATGTTTATTCATGATTAATGGCCCAAAAAGAGATGTCATAATTAATTTTACAGTCTAAGCTCACATGAGTCATGCTCGGTGTGAGAAATTAGAGGTATCGGTAAAACTGACAATTTTTCCACAAAAGATGCAAACATAAGAAATGATGTGGGGCTTACGTATGTATGACTGCCCAAGAGCAGGGTCCATAAAGATATTTTTACTTTATGGAGATTTTGGATTTTAACCTGGGACTTACTCCGGAATAGGAAACCCATGTCAAAAGAAATTAAGGTTGGGCTTACTCCAAAGAAGGAGGCCCAATTAAGGGAAATTATGAATGAGACTTACTTCTGAGAAAGAGGCCCAATTAAGGGAAATTATTATTGGGACTTACTCCTAATGAAGGAGGCCCATATGAATTCCTATCAGATAAGGAATCCAATGAATTAATCATGCCATTAATGGATTTGAAGAGGGGTTTGAAGGCTATCATTGAAGGGGAGAGGTAGATTTGAAGAAAAGAGAAGACTAGTAAGGAGGAACGCAAGTATTGTTCTGGCACGCAAGTCCTGGTCGCACAAGTATACTTTCACGACATGAGTCACCTTGGGCGACGAAGAATCCATAGGGTAATACTTGGGTGATTTTGAACTCAATCCCTTAGTATCATCCCTAGAGGCTTCCAAAAGGGTGGCGCGCAAGTTCCCTTGAGAGGGAAAGGCGGAGCGCAAGTGTCTTCACTTCCCTTAAGGGCTGGACACTTAGGCGTGCAAGTATTGATGAGTTATAATACTTAAGGCTTATTCTCCCTCTTTAGAGATTTTATTATAGGTAAAGAATTGCTTAAAAGTGTTCAGAAGATGTCAGACAAGGACTTGGGTGACCAGAGCTTCAATCTGGGTTTTGGAATAATTCTTCCTTCAAATGGGGGCCCACAGCGGCTATTTATAGGCCAATGGGAACCTTGGGAAAAAATATATAGGGCATGCAAAAGACTTGCGTGGCTCATATGTGGTGTGCAAGTGACTTGCACGACAAAAAGGAAACTTGCGTGACCGCTTCTTAAAGGGTTACTTGTTCATGCCTTTGTCAATTTTTGATTTTCTTCAAAGGATGACTCTTCTTGTGATTAGGGTATTCACCTTTTCCATTCATTAGAAACTGTGACGGAAACGAGCATCAACAAAAGTCCCCCCTCATAGTTGGATCTGAAAAAGGAAAGAAGATTTGACTCTGAGGAAAACGAGAAATAAGAGTTCGGCAGTGAGGAGGTGGTAGGTGCACAGGTTCTAGTGCACAGGTTCTAACACCCAGGGTTGTGGGATAACCTATATATATGGGTGTTACTTCGTGATTCTCATCCTTCCTTCTGAGTTTTTGAGCACTCATCATTCAAGTGTCTGCATCTTCTTCGGTCGCTTGCTTTTTTCCTGTGTCGCACATCTCCAGTAAGATTTTGACTTGTGTGACAATACTTGCACGACCACACTTGCACGACCACACTTGCACGACCACACTTGTGTGACCACATTTGCGTGATAACACTTGTGTGCCTTACCGCCTTACACTTTTTTTTCTTCACAATTTTTTCATAAACATAGACTTATTTAAAAGTTTTCTATTAGATATTTGTGAAGATTAAATGGCTCACAAAAGAATTGGATCGGCTGATGAGTTGGCTAGCAAGAGAATTGATGATATGATGATCATCGTTGGCCATGACTATTACAATATCTCTGCCAGTACTCCCCCAGATTTGGCCAAGTACCTGAAGAAATATCATGTCAATTTCCCACAGAGTATTTAATTGCCTTTATATGGGCATGGTCATCTGCAAGTAGTCAACATTCCAGATGCAAAGAACTATATTCCACATTCCTAGTTTCAGACTTACACCAATTTCGCTTTAGAAAATGTCTCAGTTGCATGATCATTTGTTAAAGCTAGAACAGTGGAGAAGGCATACATAATGAATCATATCCCATGTACTCCAGATCTGAAACATCACAAGCTTAAGCTACAGCCGCATTTCTATCCCTCCATTTTCCGAAATTCTCAAATGGATCAATCCAAGGGATGGAAAATTAGTTGGGATTTCCATCCCGGAGGAGGTGTGAAGCCAACATAGATGTGGTCATATTGGTTGTGACAAACGTATGCAGAGTTTGTCGAGGATCTGAAAGAAGCTACAATATATGAGGCCATCTGGGCTGGGAAAACATATGTCTACAGGAATGATAATTTTTTATCAGAGCTAATCAGCTGATGGAGCCCAGAAACCAATTCTTTCCATCTGACTCTTGGAGAAGTAGGCATCAGTTTGTGGGATGTCTACAAGATCTTGAGGGCTCCAATTTTAAGAGATATGTATAATGATTTCATTCCCCCCAAGGTGACCTGGAATGATTCGGAGAAGACTCCGTCTTTGGATCAAGATTTATTGAAAACTTTCCACAAGATCAAGGATTAAAAGTCTAGAAAAAATCATTCTAGAAAGGATATTCATCCAGAGGAATGGGTGGATATGTTTCTTATCAAGAAGAAGGAGAAGGGGCACACCTGTACTCATCCTACCAGCTGCCCCAGAACAGAGAAGAGGGGTGATCTTGGCACATTCTGGTCAACTCTGGAAGCAGGAGAGTTTGAAATTGGGGGTATGAAGTGGACCAAAAAATCCCAGGTAAGACTCTTCTAGCGGGATTTTTAGCTTTGTGGCTCAGTGTTTATCTTCTGGAAGTTAGGTATTTGAAGGGAGGCATCGGGCCAGGGACCTTCATTGTTGCAGAAAAGTTGGCTGAGAGGAAAATGGTTGGGTTGGCCACCCCGATTTTGGCGAAGATTCACAGGATCTTACTCTATGTCTATATGGGTATGTATACTTTAAGAATATTGGGACCATTAAAAGTTTTCTGGGGATGGATTTCCAGTCACTTCAGGACTTAGGCTATATTGAGCAGAGTATAGGTTCCTGGAAGTTCTTTTAGGCCATCGGTGTAAGACTTTTCTAGAATTACTCCATTTTCCCTCAATCCTAATGATCTGAAGGTGAGGCTGATCATGTTCAGATAATTTCATTTCTTTCCTTATGAAAACCCTCCAACTGGGTGGTTTGTTGATGATAGAACCGCTAGCATGTAATTGAGGTCGTATATGTTGGCTTGTAGAGATGGTGTATTGGCCACTAGAATTGATGGCGAGAATATATGCGAGGCCTATGCTCCATATAGATTTCCACGCCAATTCAAGTGTCTGTAGCAGATTTTTGTATCCCCTCTTATGAATGTCAGAGAAGAGCAGAATCCAATGGTATCCCGACAACTATGGTTGATGATAGCTATGGAGAAGACTGAGGTAGTGTTCGATCTACTAGTTGCTGGAGCGGCGAGTCAATTGACTACATGGTATGTCAATAACTAGGTAGCATCAAACCCTGAAGGGGTACTGAATCATCCAGTTCCTCAGGTGAGGGAAAAAAAGAGAACTGTCTGGAAAGAAACCCATCATCTGGAAGGTGACTCTTCCTCACCTGGAGCTGATTCACCAGGTTCCTCACCTGGGGCTGATTTTCCGGATTCCTAGGATGGGGATAATGAGGCATGACATGCTTCAACGTAGCCTCATGCCAGATATAATCCTCATGCAAGAGTCAAGATACCAATTCTAGTGACTCTTGTTGTGTTATATCATTGAGGAAATTTAGTCGTCATTATTTTATAGAGCAACAAGTTCCATTTTCGTATCTTTTATCTATGATTGCATGAGCTGGGAAGAAGTTTAAGTCTCAGATTGTAGGACCCTCCTCGCAGCCTTCTAGTGAAATTGTTGAATATTTATGATTAGAGGTTGTCCAGACATGGAGGAACCTATATCTTGATGCTAAAACCACTTGGATGGACTTATGTGAAGGGCTACATATCCCGGGAGTGGGGAATCTCTGGGCTTCTACTAATATCCGCTTCGAGGATAACCCTTATGAAGTGCAGGCTTGCATCAGAGAGCTGAAATGCTCATATATGCCACTGATGATTCCATTCCTATTAACAAGCGGGTGAAGGAAATGATGAATTGTGGCACCACTAAGGGGATTGGTGATTCAGTAGATAAGGAGTGGCACGATTACGTGGCTCTTAAAGATATAAGTTTCTTTATTTTCTTTGCAACTAGATTTCTATCAAATCATTGTTACTCAAGGAAATTAATTTCTTCATCCTATAGCTTGTTAAAAAAGGAACTACTAAGGTCCCATCACCACAGTATAGCCCTGGTGGCACCACTATTGGAGCCGTTGAATCTCCTCACAAGTCGGGTGAGGTATCTCCAGGCCGGCAAACCATGGACGAAAAGTTAGAAAGGGGTTTTCACTCTCCAATAACTGTATTTGGAGATGATGATGTCAACGCACCAAAAAAGTCAAAGAAGAAAAGGCATCAAAGGAAGAAGTCCACAGCTAAATGCTTCATCAGCAGTGGTAAGTCCTTCAAATAGTCATGAATCCAAATTCATGAAAATATTTCTCACACATCTTGGGAATACAGGGGCTTCTTCAGTTTCTCCTCTGAGGGAGAGGATTGACCCTCCTCTGGGGATAACGGAGGGTGCTGGTGAATAGTTTCAAATTCATGCTGACCTGGCTACTTTTGAAGAAATAGTGAGAGAAGAAGAGACAGAGTTTGTTCCCATTACTGCTCATGTTGCCGCTGCAAGGGGAGAAGAGCCTGCTTCTGGTAAATTAACAATATTTCATAGAACGTTGAATGAAAAAATCAATTGACTTCCATTCAATGATTCATTAGGTTCCACACCTGCACCAAAACATTTGGCAGTCACTGAAACTGACTCCATAATTTTCTCTGAGGAAGTTGTTCGGGGTCGGTGGTTATAAGAGGAGGGTCGACAAGAAGACACATCAAATTCTCCCACTGGTGAGACTAACCATAAATATGAGATATCACTGGATTAAATGATGAAACTTGGTGCGTCTTTTGATGAAATTTTATATCATGTTAAATTACCATGTAAATTAGAATATTTTGGACTTGAGTGTTATCCTTCATCCTGTTAAAAATTTCTTATTACATCTCTGACCATGATTGGTTGAAATGTGTAGTTCTGTCTGAGAAAGATACTGACATGCCGATGCCTAAAGGGGGTAGAGACAACCCTATCAATGTAGAGATACTAGCACAAGTGGAAATTAACCTGACAGAGCTTCCTGAAACCCATCCTAAAAATCCTGTTGAGGCTAGGAAAGACGGGGAGGAGCCTTCTCAAACTGTTGATCTGCCGTTGGGTAAGAGATAATAATATTTTTGGTTGTACTTAATTTTCAAGATAGCTAAACTACTTTTTTTATCCTTTGGAACTAACCATAGCTTTCAATTATCTATGCAGGGCTATCAATTTCAGTGGCTAAATCCGGAGTTGAAGCCTCAGCCTCTGCCCCAACGGGATTAGAAAGTGAAGTACCAAGGGTCAGGGGGGAAAGAGCAGAACAGGGCACTTCTTTCAGTGCATTAATCCCGGACTATATTCCCCCATGTGATAGTGATGCTGAGTCAGACCCAGAGGTGAAAAAGGTGCTCTAATTCTCACATTGTAAGGCATGGAAGAATGTATAGAAAGTCGTATCTGAAGTGCCTCTTGAAGATCTATCTTTGAAGATCCCACGACTGTCATCCTCGTTCGTCATGTTAGGACTTGGTGGTTTTGGATATCAAGAGATCCATGCCATGGTGAAACAAGTCATCTTAAGGAGGGAGCAGGAGCAAAAGTAACATCAAGATCTGACTAGAGTGAGGCTGTTGACCAATATTGGTGAATTTGATGTTGCGGTGTCCCGAGCTGAGGCTGATCAAGCTTCAATGTTGAAGGAGCTGAAGAATAATATCATGGAGAAAGTTGTCCAGCAGAAGCACCTTCGGCAACAGTTAGATTCCATTACTGGGGAACATGATTAGCTTAACAATTCACTAGAAGGAGTCTAAATGAATGGTATGGAAGCCATAACAGATGCCAAGAAATCACTCCATCAAGCTGAAAAGAGTGAAGCCGGTCGAGTGAATGAACTTCAAGTGGGTGCTGATGAAGCTCGAGATGCCATAAATAAAATGAAGAGTTCTGTTGAAAGACTCTTGTAATTCTTGAAAAGGAGAAGATAATCCAATCTGTGGATGTTCCTATAATTTTTTGTATCATTGAAAAAGACATTTCATCTTCAATCCTTTGTACCTGCATTCTCTTTCTAATTACTTATATATATTTTTTACATAATCCAATGGGCCTAGTAAAAGAATGGTTTGATTTGTGCTAGGATTATACAAACAACCCCACAAATAGTGCATCTTTTATTTCTCAATATTTCTTAAATCATAAAATATGTACGTTTAGTGAGTTGGGAATCGACTTTTTTTCAGAGTTCCTTTTATAGGTTCTCAATTTAATGAGTACCTTTTCTCTTGTTGGTAGTTTAAATTCATGCATGTCAGATATAAAAAGGATAATGTTTAAGGTCGAATAGCTTTGACCAAATAGATTAAATTTGACTCAATTCCTTGATAATTTGTTTGAAAACAAATTACCACATTCATGTACGGGGGAAACATATAAAATATGACTTAATAAATTTTTTATCTGAAGGATGATATGAAAAAATGGCTAAAAGCATTATAGGAAGTATTTCTTAAGAAGATGTTACCACTATTTAACAAACCCGTTAGGGGTTGAATTATGTCGGTCCACTTAAGGGCATTGGCTGCATAGTCAAATAATAGCATCATTTGGCTGACAGGTCTGTTATGTAGACTAATTATGCAAGGCCACCTAGGGGCACGTGATGTATAGTCAGGCAAAAGAACTCTCAGAAATTTTGCTTTTCTATTGCTAAAATCCAGTGAAAGTTTATGGAGATTCAAATTTTCTAAAGCATAGAGTTTTCTATATGGAGAGAGGTACTTGAATATAGAGAGGATATTCCCAATAAAAATTGTCAAAGAATTGGATAAATGTCACTCCTGTAAAGGTCTGACCCAGTCGTAGTGAAGGGAAATATAAAACATATACTTGAATACTTTCAGATCATGAAAAAGAGTATGGGACAAATATGTTAAGGATGGATATTTTTTGCAGATCCCTACATATTGTCGTTAAGACCAATAAGGACAAAAGAGGGTTTCCCCCCAAGAATGAAGTTACCCCTATTTGACAGACCCGTTAGGGGGTTGAATTATGTAGGACCACTTAAGGGTATTGGCTGTATATTCAAATAATAGCATCTTTTGGCTGAAACATTTGTTATGTAGATTACTTATGCAAGGCCGCCAAGTAGAACGTACTACATAGTCAGGCAAAATAATTCACGGGTATCAGACATTTTGTGACCAGAAATCAAGAAAAGCCTTATGGAGATTTGGAAGTTTTTAAGGATAAAAGTATGACACATGAAAATGGGTATTGTCCAATACATGAAAAAGATACATAGACCAATGCTGACCGTAATCATGTTGTGGTTGGGTCCTGAATTGAGATGCTGGACCTCACTACATATCTCATTAGGATGTGAATCAATCCATACGTAGTTCTTGAAATACAGTTTAACATCATGTGGGATGAGAGCTTAGGAGATCTTAGTTTAAAGTCATAGAGTATGGACCATAATGAGGGAAACACATTGTGTGTTTGTTATAAACCTGATGTGAATAAAGACCAGGGTTTTCATCCCACATTCATGTGCTAACAGGGGGACTTTTCATCCAAGGGACTGAATGGGGAATTTGGGGTTAGGCCCAAAGACTTGGGGCTAGGTTCAAGGGATTCTTGATCATTCCTACGTAACCCATAAGGATGGGAATCAAGCCATATGTAGTTCTCGAAATACCCTATGTACAAATTTGGTTTGTACATGTGAAGGGTGAAAGGGGACTTAATTCAATGATGGTTGGATACAAGATTAAAGGTTCGGGAATTGCCATGTATGCACGTAGTCTTTGGAATATAACATGATTGGAGATCAATGTCAATAATGATTTCCTCTCAGGAGAGGGTGTCAAATAATTTTGTACTTTATTATCGTACAAGGCAAAAGTGTAAATAGTTTAAGGTCATATGCATGGACCGGTGTTGCACCGTTTAGCATCATCTAGATAGAACATATGGCTATCCAGTTTAATGTCTTGTAGTGAGGACAGTGGGGGATTGTATAGTTTAATGTCATATAGAAAGGATGATGGTGAACCAATGTGAAGATATTGGTTTTGGGGGTGGCTTCACAAATCAACATCGTATGAGATGGAGGTGAACCAATGTGAAGATATTGGTTTTGGGGTTGAACCTCGGGAGGTTGCCTATATACCCAGCCTAAAAGGCAGGGATCGAAGTCCACATAGTTCTATTGAAGAATGAATTGGTGATTGATTTGTACTTGGGGACAATGACCTAAAGATGGTGTTGGTACTTATACATGGTTAACGGACCAGAGAGGGTGTTATGATTGAAGCTTACTCTAAGATCATGTGATTCATGCTCGGTGTGAGAAACAAGAAGTAGAAATATCCCTAACAATGCACAGTTTAACATCATGAAGGACATATAAGGGACTGGACACTGTTTAATGTCATGTTGGAAAATGGAGGAAGACAGGAAGTTTAATGTCTTATAGCAAGGAAAAAAGGGACCATGCAGTTTAAAGTCTTCCAGTAAGGAATAAAAGGGTGTATTTGTGTTACACAAAATACTTCTTCAGAAATCTGGCATTGGTTGGAGTTGTGATGAGTTCTCCATCCATTGAAATTAAATAATAAGATCCATTGGAGTAGACCTTATGTATTGAGTAAGGTCCTTCCCACTTTGACTCAAGATTTATAGGTTTCTTTTCTGGTATCATTAGAGTTATGAGGACCAATACCAATTATCCTTAAATGAATGAATGAAGACGAAATTTTTTGTTGAAAGCACGTGGTATTTGATTCTAATAGACTTCCAAGTGGTGCAGGGTACACAATCTTTTTTCATCTAATCATTCCAATTCATCCAATCGATTTTGAGATTGTTCATCTATAGATGACTGATCACAAATGGATACTCTGAGCGAAGGTAATTAAACCTCAATGGGCAAGACTGATTTTGTTTCATATACCAATAAATATGGAGTTGACCATATAGCAGTGCGAGTGGTGGTCCGATAAGCCCATAAAGCTTGAAAAAGTTTATCAGGCCATGATTTCTTATCTTTATCCACCATATTTTGTAGTATGTTTGAAAGAGTCTTATTGAAGGATTCTATTTGGCCATTGACCGCTGCATTATACCGAGATTAATGTTTGGATTTGATGTTGTATTCTTGATACAACTTTCTTATCTCAAATGAACAAAAGTTGGTGCCATTGTCCGTCAATATGGTATGACGGACACCAAATATGGTAATAATGTTAGACTTTACAAAGCTAACAATGCCTTTATAACTAACTTCTTTGAGAGGTATTGCCTCTTACCGTTTGGAAAAGAAATTAGTAGCAGTAATAATATACTTAAATTGCTTGGATGTAGCCGGAGGATAAAGTCCTACTACATCCATTACCCATGTGTCAAATAGCCATAAGTATTTAGCTGTATGAAGCAAAACTTGGGGTTGATGAATGAAATTGGAATATACTTGGAAAGAATGAAACTTCTTAGTAAAATCAACACAATATTGTATCATTGAAGGCTAGAAGTATCCATGCCTTCAAATTTG
Organism: Viscum album; assembly: GCA_963277665.1. Taxonomy (NCBI): domain Eukaryota; kingdom Viridiplantae; phylum Streptophyta; class Magnoliopsida; order Santalales; family Viscaceae; genus Viscum; species Viscum album. Next base: position 251,547,196 of record OY728156.1, on the reverse strand, counting down.
ATCAGATAGTCTATGTCCCGACTAGTGGGAACCACAAACTCTTGCATGTACTTCATTCATGAAAACCATTGTCTCTTCACCATCAATACATCTAAAGATAATTCCCTCAAAACCTCACTTGTAGATAATATTTTGGTGATTTGGGCTATCATAAAGTGTAAAATTGACCACACATCCCCAGACTTGTTCTTTACTGGCTCTATCATGTGGGAGTGTTCCATTTTTATGGTATTCCCTAATAGGTGTCATCCATACTATAGTATGACCATATTGTTCAGAAATGGGACTTATTTCCTTGATTTCACCCATTCTGATTAGAACATAAGGTGAAACTACACGACGATGGGCAATACTGATGATTATTTCGTCTTGGTTTGGATCTGCCAGGGTTGTGGCTACATTAGCCAGTGCATCAGCTTAGGCATTTTGGTAATGTGGGACATAAGAAAATGTCAGTTCCAAAGGAAATTCTACCATTAACTCTCTGAAGTAATCATACAAGGGATTAAATCTTCTTTTCTAATGGAATAGTCCTCATTGATTTGTTTGATTACCAAATCTGAATCACCTTTTACCTTTAAGTGATTCACCTATGCCTAAAGCACCTACTCCAATCCTGTGATGAGAGCTTGATATTCTACTTCATTGTTTGTACCACCTTCCAACAATAAGAAGGAAGATGGTTGCACTGTCTTTTCTGGGGAAATAAGCACAATTCCTAACCCAACATTGTTGTATTTAGGATCTTCCATTTTCTTCCCTGTTGGACTCCTGGAAGCACAATCAAAGCACATTTCCCACGTTTGAGGATTATCATGAATAGATAAGACTTCCTCATTAGGATGTTCAATATCTAAAGATGTATCTTCTACTGAAGGTTGTTCAGCAAGGAAATCAGCCAGAGCTTGGCCCTTTATTACCTTTTGAGACACAAACTGGATATCAAACTACTGCAAAATAACTTCCCACCTTGAAATATGTCATGTATGCATTGGAGGACTAAGGATAAATTTGAGCAGGTTATTGTGAGATAGAAATTGAACCTCATGATGTTGCAGGTAGTGTCTCAATTTCTGAACTGCAAAGATTAATGCTAGGAAACACTTTCCAATACTTGAATATCGAGTTTATGCCTCAATCATTGTCCGACTAAGATATTAATGGTTTTTTTCATTCCCAGCATCAATCTTTTAGGCAAGGAAGGCACGAAATGATCACTCTAAAGATGTTACATAGAGAATAAGTGGTCTTCCTTCAACGGGTGGCATTAATACTGGTGGACTCAAGAGATATTTCTTGAGAATATTTAATGCTTATTGATATTCTTCAGTCCACTGGTATGTGACTCCATTCTTCATTAATTTGGTGAAGGGTAAACATTTTCCAGCCATATTGGCGATGAAACGTCGAATATAGGCCAAGTGTCCTTGAATTCCTCTTAATTCATTCAAATTTCATGGAGCTGACATACCCAGGATTGATTTTGTATTCTCAAGATCAACTTCGATACCACGATGGTGTACAAAAAATCTGAGAAATTTTCATGAGGTTACCCCAAAATCACATTTCAAGGGGTTCATATTTAAATTGTGTTGTCAAAGTTTGGGTAATGTGATTTCCCGATTGGCCAAGTGATCAAAACGTTTTCTGGATTTAACCACCAAATCATCCACATAACATTCAAAAAATTTCCCAAAAAAGGGTTTGATGATATGGTGCATGGCACATTGATACGTTTCACCTACATTTTTCAGGAAAAAGGGCATTACCTGATAGTAAAACACACCTTGAGGGGCACAAAAATCTGTAGACTCCTCATCCTCTAGGGTCATTCATATTTTATTATACCCAAAATAACCATCCACGAATGAAAGGGCTTCGTAGCTAGCTATTGCATCAATTAAGAGTTATGTGGTTGGAACTGGAAAAATATCCTTGGGACAATGCCGATTAAGATCTCTAAATTCAATGAAAACTCTAATTTGTCCATTCTTCTTTTTCACAAGGACAATATTAGCTATCCATTTGGGATATTGAACTTCTCTGACTAAGTTGACCGTGAAAAGCTTATCCACTTCAACATCAATTTTGGAGGCATAAGTTGGATGTGTTCTTCTTGAGGCTTGCTTGAATCATCGATGTTCTTTTGGAAAACCCAAACGATGAGTAGCAACATCATGATCAAGCCATTGCATTTCTGTATAATTCCAAGAAAATACATCAAGATTTTTCTTTAGAAATGAAATATACATTTCTTTCTCTTCAAGAGTAATGGCCGCACTAATTAAAGTGAGGCTTGGATCTTCTTTTGTACCCAGATTTATTTCTCTGAGTTCATCCACAGTGGTAGAGATACCCTCTTCAAATGCTGGAAGAGCATCCCTGAGATCTTCCTCTTCTTCTTCAATATGTGTTACTTATTTTTTTTTACTTTCATATTATATGATGAAGAAAAAATTTCATGACCAGGGTAGAAGTTAAAATTTTAACATATTGAAGTAGAGACTACCATTTCTAACCCTATTAATGATGACGGGTCTTCCTTGGGTAATAAAGAAGAGATAATGGATTGATAATTGACATCATTGTTCACCTCTGACATTGCTATAACTTCTTTGGGCCTGGTTGATGAAGTGTTGAATTACTCGATTTCAGTGGATGAAATGAAGACATCTCCATTTAAACATTCATCATTGCTTGGTGAATAAACAATTTCTCCCATGTTTTCTGGCTCAATTTACACAATTGACATTATAGAAGTTTTCACAAGAGTGTTTGGATTTGGTTCTATCTCATCAATTTTACTGATAGGAAACACATAATATGTAATCAAATGTATGAATGGGTTTATTGGAAGCTTTTCCAAACCATTTGGTGCATTAATTCTGTTAACCTCCTTTGTCGTGGATTTCTTTTTTCCCTTCATGTGATAGAATTCTGCCTCAATGTATTGAGATTCACATGTTCTGAATGGGTCTTTATCACCATAAAATTTCCCAATTTGACCATTGAAACAATATTTGAGACATTGATGGTATGATGAAGGTATAACCACATGTTGATGTAGCCATGGTCTTCCAAGAAAAATGTTGAAGGTTGTGTCATGACGAACAACCATGAAATCTGAATTAGAAACAAGGTCTCCAAACTAAGTTCAGAGTGTAATCTCACCTTGAGGTTCTTTTTCATTTTTATCATATCCTTGAAAAAACAATGTAAAAGGAGATAAATTAGATTTGTTGAGGCCCAATTGATAAAGTGTACGAATAAGGATGATGTTGACTCCTGAACCATTATCAATGAAAGCACGTCGGATGTCTACATCATTAACCTTGCTAGATAAATACAAAGTTCTAATATGCCCATGTACAACATCATCTTCATCCTTATCAGTAAAAGATATCATTGAATGGAATTCTACAGGATCATTCTCTATATGGTAGACCTCACCCGCAGCAATTTCAGTTTCGAATTCCTGAGGACTTGACAAAGCCTCAATAAGTGCCTCCCAAAGATCTTTTGATAGATTCATGGAATCAAGAATTGATAACGTGGCTGGTCATTGGGCCAAATGTTTCAAGACATCATACTTTTTATCCAAAGGTCTGTGTTTCCCATCAGAAACTGTGGTTTTGAAGATGCCTTATAATTTGATGCTTTGTAAGTAGATGCATCTCGTATCAGGGTAGGAGTTGGAAAAACTCCTAGCTTCGGCAGATTAGACCCACTAGGTCTATTTATTTGCTGAGAGGAAGATGGTGTAACCTCTGACCGATCCTCCAAAATAACTATGTCAGGACTGAATCTGTAATTTGTAGAAGAACAATCCTGTTCCTATTTATCCCGCTGAAGGGATTTTCCATGAGTTTCTACCGTATATATAGTTCTAGCAGTTGCAGGATTGAAATAGTGGATTCTAGAATATCTACGTCTTCCCATGTATCCTAGACCTCTGTCTCTTCCTCAAATTCCCCTATTTTATACAGGGAACTTAGGCTCATAAAGATCGAAACTGTGGATAGCATATGGATCCGTTAAGTGAATCATGTTAACAAAACCAAAGATCAGCTCTTCATTTGATGAAGATTCTGCCTGTTTAGCCCGTTCAGGTTGTGCCGTTTGGTGGGGTGGTGCACGTTCTTTTAAAGAAGATGGCATAAATTCTACTTGAGTCAATGATAATTTAGGATTTCACACGAACTCATCTTCTTCTGACTGCTCTTCTTTCTTTGAATTATGCCGCATCTTTGAGGATTTTCCTTCTAATAAAGGGGGTTATTCAGTGGAATTCAAAGGAGAAGACACAATTGGTTGATTCAGTTGTGTTCGTAAAATGGCATGAGTTAGGTTGATCATTTTCTTGACCATCCAATCATCATATTTTTGTGCATTTTCTCTTTTGACTTCATGCCACTTTCCTTCTTCCTGTGGATTAGTAGTAGTAACACATGCTACCTGGGCTGAAAAACCTTTCAGTTTTACCTATCCAGAGTCCACCATCTTTTACAGGAGGTGTTTGAAGACAAAACACTCCTGAATGGGATGCCCCATCATCTGATGAAATGGTAAATAGTTGGGGAGGTCTTCATCGCATTCCTTGTTCATCCTTTTGGGCATTGAAAACTAAACCAGAGTGTTTTCCAGAGTCGAGATGAAGTAGCCCGGAACTTGTTCATTCTGGAAAGAATAAGATTTTTTCTTCAAATCTTCAAACTATTTTTGCCTTTGATCTCTTTGATCATCTTGACGAGGCGGCCATTGTTTTTGATGCTCGGGAGGTAGAGCCCTTCGATATTATGAAGGTTTTGAAGTGGAAGCAGGTACAGGTGCTTGTTTAAGTGTAACTATAGCAGTCTCTGCTTTCCCAAGTCTCCTTCCTAGAACTGATGGGATTACACGAGTTTTAGCCTTAGTCTTTATAAGAGAGTCTTCGATCTGCTGAGCGATTGAAGTAATGTCTCGAAACCCTCTTGTGTATTTCACAGGGATCAACAGTGTGCGTAATTCATCACGCAGATTTTCCACACAGATTGGAAACAACTATTCTTGATGGAGTTCTAAGATTAAGGAATATGTTAATCCCTTCTAATGATCAATGAAATCTGAAACTCTTTCATTTTCTCTTTGCTTACAATTTTTAAGATAAAAAACTGTCATCTTTGGCAATGTTGAGCTAAATTAAATAAGAAATATTTGATGGAGATCTTCCCACCCAATAATTGATCGAGAATGCAAACTTGTATACCATACAAAAGGTGGCCCTTGTAATAACTACACAAAACACCTGAGCTTAACTACTTCTTGTTATTGAGGAGTTCCCATCGTAGGATCACAATGAGAAACATAATGTGTTAAGTGTTGTTCTGGATCTACCAAACTATTAAAAATTGGGAATTTGGTATTCGCAAAATCTGATCTGGGAAGAATTGCATCAACCCATTCAGGGTAGGCTTTATTTTTTGGTTGAACTTGTGCACGTTTTCCTTCCATAGCTTCCAACCGAGCTATTAATTACTCAATGGTAGATATTAATTTTTAAGAAACATATGGCTGAGCTTGGACCTGAGCAGGTGCAATAACTGGAGTTTGGATGGGTGTGGTGACTGGTACTGCAACTGATTTTAGTACTACCGGTTGTTGTCACACATGACCCATAGGATTGGACCTGTGAGGGTGTACATGTAAAGGATGATATTCTTGATCCATCCTAATAGCTATAATGAATTCCCTTGACTGAATAACTCCATAATTCTTAGGAGGAAGACTACCTTGAAGTAGTTCTGCATTTAACCTCCTTAACTCCTTCATTTCTTCTTCCTATTGTGCGAGCCATTCCTCTAATGAGAGTGATTGGCCTTCTCCAGAGGTATGGTGGGATGTAACCTGACTTTGACCTTTTTCCTTGTCATGTGCCTTTCTGTAGTATGGAAGGGCATTACACAAAGGAATATCTTGCCCCTGGGAAACCCTCTTGCTTCTGGTATGCACACCTTCTTCATTTATTTCTTTGTATACAGATTCTTGAATAGGAACTTATTCATATAATTCCTCTAAGTGAACCTCATGTTCTAGGGGATCAGTGATAATGGTAATGATAACATTTATCAATGCATAACACATTGCATCCCTTCTTTCGGCATTTCTGTGATACTATATTCTTCCATGTCATTGATGAGACATTTCCATTTGTTTGGTTGATCCCTCAAGAACTTCTTGATGAACCATAATTTGGAGGGAATATCCTGATATTTCGGATCTGTGTTCTTTTAGTGGCTTCTTCCCTAATTGAGAGAAGACTGGATTTCGCTGAGGAATAGATTGAGAATTTGAAAAACTCCCAAGTCCGGTGGACTAGGGTTGTTCCTTCTCAACTCCTCGAATCCTATCTGTTGATCCCAAGGGTTGGATTAAAAGAGTCCCTAGTCTGGCAAGTTGAGGTGCCTCTTGAGCTGCTACATCTGAAACTTTCTTAAAATCTCTCCTGATTTTGCGGACATTCATCTGGAAATTAGCCAGATGCATCATCTGCCATCCTCTCAAATCACCTGGCTCAGATGACAGTTGGATTATTTCTGACACATCTGTCACCTGATGATGTGCATGCTTTAAATTAGAATCATGTTTGATATTCTCATTTTATTGATGCAAGAGTAATTTGACAACTTCTTCATTATATGCCTGACTTTGAGAAGAACTAGTTGAGGCCTATTCTTAGGAATGCCTTTGATTATGAAAAAAACCACCTAAATGTGGCCATCCATGGGAAATAACATTGCATGAGACCACATTTGGCGGGCTTTGTTTACTAGAGAGTACAGTGAAATGCAGTGCTCCAGGAACACCCCATCCCATGATATGAATACTAGATGGAGAATTGGTAATTAACTGGTGCAACATTTTTAATGCACCAAGCCATGAACATTGAAGGTCTCTCTTTTTCTTTTCAACCTTTGGATATTGGGAAATTGAGAGAGATGCCAAGTCAATTTGGAATTGTAACGCTTCTATTATCTTGAAATAATATTCATATTCATCATAAGATAATATTTTCTCTTTTAAGTGAAAAAGAGTTTTCCACATGTTGAGACGAATATTGTGAATACAATCTTCTGTCAATATTTCTGGAATATCATACTGAGAGTCATCCAAATCCCAAAACATGATTGGTACTTTACCTTTTTCCAGTTGTTTTATCACATTCAGCACTTCCTCCTTATCATTCGATGAAGATTCTTCTACCTGATTAGACCAAAGCTGGTGGTTCTTTGTTGCTTCATCAGATTCAACAAGATTGGTAGAGAATTCATCTGTCAAATTATAAGATGAGTGATGCATGGGTGGTTTGGGGAATAACCTGCACCCGGGCTATCTTATGATTGAGAAAGTATTTCACCCACTAGCGGTAAGGCATCAGACATGACTGGCTTCGCATTTGCAAGTGCCTTAAGATAATAAGGCTTTATCTTTACTGCATTTGTCCATTGAATAATTTTCTAGGAAATGTAAATTACTACTATGGAGAGGACTTTCGCATCTAAATGAATCATCCTGGGGAAGACCACCATGGTGGGTTACAAAAAAATATGAAACCTCTTGCTCCTTGGTCTTCTGGCCATGTATAGGGTTATTGTGGCTTTCATCTGAGGATGATACTTCAAGATCGACTGAATTGTCATAAAGCAACCCTTCGTGAGGAAATGTCCAATGAAGAACTTCTGAATTATTGTTGTTACTTCCAGAATCTGGAAATAGGAGAGTAGAATCTTGAGTTGCAACAGACAATTTTTTGAGCACATCAAGAACTCAAGCATCAAGCAAGGCCTTATTGCAGATTGGCTCTTGATTTCATGACTATACTGGATGGGTCCTTTTCATATACGCCTTCTTACTGACTTTGGAAACCACTTGTTGATGAAATTGGTTATTATGGGCAGGTGTATGTGCTTGCTCAAGAGAAATGGTCAGGTTATGCTGATTATATCCATTCAAATCAGGTGTATGTGCCCGACTTGATTGTCCGTATGACATGGGGGAGTATGCCCCAAAACCCTCTTGGACTGGGCCAGAGGTGTGTATCTGCTCTGGAGTGATATGTCGATGAGTCACTCCACTGATAGGGATATATTTATGATTCTTTCCCTATGATGCTGCTGAGTTTTTATAATATTCTGACAATTATCCAGAATATGGGCAGGGATTTGTTTCTGCTCTTTCACCATTGTCAGAATGTGCATGGTGACTTCAGCTTTCAGAATGGGAGTATACATCCATTACATGTCTGGAGTAGGTGTATGTGTCTGCTCCTGTCCTCCTTTTCCTATCAATGAATTCTAACAGTGCTCGTATGTGGGGGCAGAAAATTGTGTCTGCCTCCTGCTTGTCATTGGATCTTTCCAATTGACATCTCCGGGTGCTACAAAACAAGACTGTTGGTTAGCCAAATTAATTGCAAGTGTATGTTCTTTCTGATTGTTCTCCACCATATTTAATTAGAAAGTTTCTTTGGTTGCAGTCAGACGATCCTACTAACTAGATGATGAATTATAAACAGGTGTATATGCCTGCCTATAATACTCCGAGGGAATCGCCTAGCGGGATAGCAGTGTTACTGATAGATGAGTCTGCTGGGTAGTAAAATCAGGAAGGATGAGTGTATATTCCCACTTTTTGTTTCCCATCAAGTTAGCTTTATGGAATTCTACGGAGGGGGTAGAAGTAAGGACATGCTCCATGTTGTCCGAATTTCGCCTCTGGTGGTTCATCTTGCATGCTCGGGTTTGAGGAACATAAGCCGAACCTCTAAAGGTGATACCCTCATCATGTTGAGGGTGCACTACCGCACGATCCTGGTGGCAATTGTTGATGGGATCCCTTTGAAAGGACTCCTTTCTTATTGAATTGAGGCCTTGGGTGACCTTTTCTTTCACCTCCCTTAATATGGGAGAGACTGGTGATTTTGTTCTAGGGATAATGACCTGAAACGGTTGGAGATGGTGGTTGGCACCACCTGCTTCTTGACCACTGGTCGTCACTGTCTGGAAAACCAGGGTGAGTTATTAACTTGGAGGGCTTGTCGAGCAGCCTCTAGAGTCAGGATAGTACTATGTTGACGGTATTCCCTCACCAATTCATTTTATACCCAGCGTTTAAGATGCTGATTAGGTGATGTCATCCTAAGAGCGGACTAGGATCCAGTAGGAGTAACAGCCGAGGCATTCACAAGTGTGATCTTTAAAGAATCCATTTTTGTATTGTAGAGAGATCTTGGAAAAGAGTGCCTGTTTGATATAATAGAAAAAATTAAGATAAGCTTGGTTAGACTACATCTATTGGATAAACATATATGTGATTGATTTCTTTGTTGGCCCTCACAATGAGTTAAATATGGGCCTAAAAAATAAGTAAAACATCATTTAACTTGGTTAAGGATTCACGTCGGGTTCACTATTTTTGTTCCTTATGGAAATGAGAAAACCTTGTTTGTTTTGAGGTTCAAACTTTCCAATCGGTTTAAAATAGGTTTATTCATAGAATCAGACACATCCAATGATTCTATATCCATTTAGACGTACTTTCCAAAGGTAGGTTCCCATAAGTTGTGGACTGATGAGGCTTAAGAATTTGCATTGGTCGAGAGGATAGGATTTCAGACTCATCACACATTTTTAGGGGGAATTATTGTCTACTACGGGACTCTCTTATAGAATTAAGTTATGTTCATGAATCTTTATTAATTTACCAAGCATGAAAATGAGTTTTTTCATTAGATCTTGCAATCAATGATTGTTATGCAGAGAATTTAGTGAGTCTTTTATATATATTTGAGGTTGTTCATCAATATAGAATCATCCATATGAATTAGATATTATTATTCAATGGTATCCTTCCATACATTATATATAAATCTCTTGGTCATTATGATGACCATACTTGTTTTAAAGCCACTCAGTGTGGCACTTGATGTTTATTGTCATTTAGAAAGACAAGATTATTTCAAATTTGGGATTGTACCCGCAGATGGTCTACCTACAAATCCTTATTAAAAATAAAGGAATCAGAACCCACGTAGTTAGATAATAAGGTTATAGTTTAATGTCATATGGGATGGAAAAGAATTAATGAAAGATGGGCTTGAACCTTAGAAAGGCTTCCTACGTACTCTACTTTTTTAAGGCAGAGATCAAAGTCCACGTAGTTCGTGTGAAGAAGTATGATGTTTATGCATGATTAAAGGCCCAAAGTGAGATGTTGTCAATAATTTTACACTCTGATCTCATGTGAGTCATGCTTGGTCTGAGAAACAAGAGGTATCAGAAGAACTGACGATTGTGCCACGAAAGATGAAATGATAAGAAATGATATTGGGCTTACGTATGTATGACTACCAAAGAGTAGGGTCCATAAAAGTATGTTTACTTTATGGAGATTTGGGATTTTAACCCGGCACTTACTCTTGAAAAGGAAGCCCAAGTCAAAAGAAATTAAGGTTGGGGCTTACTTCTAAGAAGGAGTCCCAATTAAGGGAAATTATGATTTAGACTTAATCCAGAGAAGGATGCCCAATTAAGGTAAATTATGATTGGGACTTACTCCTGAGAAAGAGGCCCATATTAATTCATCTCAAATAAGGAAGACAATGAAGGAACCATGCCATAAATGGCTTTGAAGAGGGTTTTTAAGGATATCTTTGAGGATGATTGGTAGATTTGAAGAAAAGAGGTGACTAGTAAGGAGGCGCCCAAGTATTGTTCTGGCGCGCAAGTCTTAGTCGTGCAAGTATACTTGCACGACATGATTCACCTTGGGTGACGAAGAATCCATAGGGTAATACTTGGGAGACTTTTAACTCAATCCCTTAGTATCATCCCTAGAGGCTTCCAGAAGGGTGGCGTGAAAGTTCCCATGAGAGTGAAAGGCAGCGCGCAAGTGTCTTCACTTCCCTTATGGGTTGGACACTTAGGCGATCAAGTATTGATGAGTTATAATACTTAGGCCTTATTTTTCCTCTTTATAGCTTCCATTCTAGGTAAATAATTACCTTAGAAGTGTTCGGAAGATGTCAGACAAAGACTTGGGCGACCATAGCTTGAATCTGAGTTTTGGAAGAATTTGTCCTTCAAATGGGGGGCCCATAGGGGCTATTTATAGGCCACTGGGAACCTTGGGTAAAAAATGTAATAGGGCACTAAATTGAATTGCATGACCCATATGTGGAGACAAGTGACTTGGGCGACCAAAAGGAAACTTGCACGATCTCTTCTTAAAGGGTTCGTTATTCATGGCTTTGTCAATTTTTGATGTTCTTCAAAGGATGACTCTTCTAGTGCTTAAGGTATTCCCCTTTTCCATTTGTTAGACTCTGTGATGGAAAATATTTTCAACACCTATATTTTTTATTGATAACATATTATCAACAATTTATTAACATTATGTTATTGAAATCACTATTCCTTATGACGACTACTTTATTTTTCATGCATCTTTCTTTGTTCTAGTCATGATCCTTGTACTTTGGTCATGTTTCTATCATCTTAATAATGTTATTCATTATATTAATATCATATATTCAATATAAATATATATATATAATCATACAAAAAATTTGGAGATAGAAAAATGAATTACACTATTCATATTGATGGTAGACATTGTGTACGCTTGAACGTTGTTTTCACTTTTTAATGAATTGAATGAAAGAAATAAAAATAATAATCCACCTTTAAAAAATAATTATTATATCATATATATATATATATTATATGTTCATCAAATCTATCGCTATTACCATCCATGTGAAATAGAGGTAAAAAATTAATCACATCGCTTCATATAGGTGGTAGTCTACACATACTTACGGCTGACATTATCACTTTCCAAAAGATTGGATGAAGGTTGATAATGGTTGTTACATCCTCATAATAAAAAGTTGGTATATTGAATATATTGAATTATTTATTTGAGAATTGATATTATAGATTAAAATGAGGTATAATATGAGACAAAATTTATAATGCTCAGTTAAGGGTTATGCCTCTTCAATGAGAAACCTTCTTTGGGTTACGACATAAGCCTGGAAATGATGGTATTTCAGAAATATAAGATTCTCTAGGACATGGGAAAGGAATTTAAAAATGTACTATGGTAAGACTTGGATTATATAGAAGGACCACTACATGTTCAAAAGAGGTGATAGGTGGTATCCTTTTATAGGAGAGGGAAAGGACACACTTGGAATTATTTAAAAGATTAAATAATATATATATATATATATATATATCATAATATTGGAATGTGGAACTAAGGTTTCCAAAAGTAGAATATAATATGTGATAGGGATGAAATAAATTATAAAAATCAAATTTGGGAAGGTGTTGGATTCATTTTAATCATTAGGTTCAAGTTAAACCACTTTAAACACATTTTAGCCATAAGCATGATAACTAAACTTGTTTACCATGATAACATTACTATATGAACAAACATAAAAGGGGGATTATTAAAAAAATTAAATTATAATTCCAAATCTTCAATCTGTTTTATTATATTTAATTTATATAGGAGTAAGGAATTAATTTAATATAAGAACATAAAACGCATGAAAAACAGTTTTTAGGAAAATACTCCTTTTAAGAGTAAAAATTATTTTAAATTGAAATAAAATAATATATAGGTTTTAAAGAAAATTATTGGTTAAATAATAATAAAATTAATGTTTATAAAAAAATTTAGTAATTCAAAACCAAATTTCATCTTCCAATCATTAAATTAATTTCTGGGACTCAAAAATAGTTTTTTAATTTCAATAAAATATAACTTATCATAAAAAAAGACTAGATTAGGCTCCCGATTTCAAAGTAATAATTTAAAATATAGTATTTATCTCCAAAGGGATTCCTTTGGTCAAAAAAACACATGAAATAAGATAGATGAACTTTTTAGGGTATATTAATGTTTTACCCCATGGGTTAATCACAATTTTACCTATTTTACTATAGTGAAAAAAATATTTTATGGTTAATATTAATAATGAACAAAAATTAAGTAGTCACTATTATATTATATTATATTAAATATGATTAAACAAAATATTGAATCCATTTTATCAATTTTAATTCACATAATAGGAAAATAATAATTTATAACAAAATCTATAATGTGTGATGAAAATCATATTTTTTAGGAAAATGTCATTTTCAAGAAAAATATGATATTACATTAATTCTATTACTAGTAATAATAATTATATGAATTTAAATTAATATTAATATATATATATTATATAAATTTAATTTATATTATTCTCTATTAGGGTTATTTTGATTAATTAAAATGAAACTTGTTATACATTTAAAATTGTTTTTTTGAAAAAAAATGTGATTGTAAGAAAAAAAAGTAAAGTTATACAAAAAGTAAAATATAATGTGGATTAATATTAAATTATTTAGTTTTTTTTATTAAATTTAATTTTATTTCACTTTAACCAAATCCATAATATATTGGTGTAACGACCCAAAGTTTTATCTATAGAAATTATCTTCTAATAATTATGTCCTTTGGTATAAACAAATAGGATAAAACAATAAAATCATTATAAATAATTAATGAATGAAATAAGAAGTGTTTCTAGAAGTTAAGGAACATATACCGATGAAACAACAACTTGACCTTTGGAATAGTAAAGCGACTCTTATAAATAGTAGACCTTTCAATTGAATAGTAATCTCACCAATGAAATTATTAATAAAATATATCCATAATATATGTCACAATATGATATAATTATAAAATAGTATTAGTAAATAAATATTTTAAAAAAATTTAATTAATTGTTGGTATTTTTGTAAGTCATAAATATTAAATTAAACTTTTATGAATAATTTAAAATTTTAAAAGAAAATTTATTTCCATAAAATGTATTCATAAATTAATATTTTTACGTCAAATTATTATAATTTAATTTTTTGATACCTCCATTAATTTTTCAAAGTGATTTAAAATCTATTATAATTATAAAATATGTATTTTTTGAGTAAATTGTGATTTTAATTAAAATTTATATTTATCATATTTATAAAAATATTTTTCCTAAAATGGAGTTTATTTTTTAAATTCTACACATCTGAAAATGTATATGGTGAATTTTTGGGATTTTTCTGAAATGCATTATTTTTTTGTGAGTAGTAAAACATGGTAATTTACAGTATATATTCAATATAAGTTCGATACACTATTTATTGAGTTATGGATGATGTAAAAATAGTTGTTTAGAAATCTCATGGTGTAATAATTTTTTTTAGTCTTAATAATCATCATTATTTCTTATCTTGAGTAAAATAATTAAATATGGAGTAAAATAATGAGAAAACACCTCTCTCGTCCACTATAAATACCACCTCTGCCACCTCTTCTCCTCACACATCTCAATCCTTGATTCATGCCCATATTATTCTCAATACTCTTTCCAAACCTCTAACCAACATATATGATCCTTTCATCTTGACAAAATATCTAAACCAATCCCCTAAGGAGGTTCTCAAGAAGATGGAATCAAGAGGTAAAATCCTCGTCCGTTTTCTTTCAATTTATTTTCATGTTCTTTCATAATCTTTTTATCTCCTCAATTAACATCATCCACATGTCATGAAAACACCATTATCTTACATATAATGTAATTTTATCATGTTGGTGGAATAAGTTTTTTCAATCTCTTCTTTTCACCCTTTTACTTTAAGAATGAAAACATTGTCTCTGAGGTGCCGATTTACCACCATCTTGCACGACATGCTTTCATATTTAAATTATTCCTTACCATATGGTCATGAAACCATTTTTATGGTAGAAACAGATTATAATATATGTATTATAAATTATTTAATGTTCTATAATCATTTTCATATCATGATATTAATTCTTAAAACAAAATGAGTTTGTTGTAATCAAAAAATGCTTTATTAATCAAAATGATTATCATTAATGATTTATAGGAATAATCCCCACATATTGGAAAAATGGTATTTTAATATTATATAAGTTAATTAATTACATATATGTTTATTTATATAAAAATATCTTCATTCTACATGATTTTTAATACACTTATACATGTAAACTGATCATGAAAACCATGGAAATCAATGCTCCCAAACGATGAAATTGTATATGGTCACCCATCAAAAAGACCATAAATGAAAATAATAAAGTTATAATTAATAAATTACATGTAAAATGGTTCTCTAATTATTAATTAATGAATCTAAAATTATTATTCATGACATTAAGATCAAGTGCAGAATCATTTCGAACATAAGGTAAGGGATTATATATGAACCTCCATTATTTATTAGGGTTATTATTTCACTATTTTTTTCCCAAATAAAATTCTATTTTATTATTATTTAAATATTCAAAATTATTTTTATATGTTAAAAAATCATTTATCAAGAACCATTCATCCTTTTTTATGGATTTACATGTTTTTAAATGGATACCTACTCAATTCTTCCTAGTAAGAAAGCCTGATTTAAGGGAACTTCCCAAATTATTACCCATTTTCATGTGTGCTCCATAATATATTCTAATTCACCATTATTTTCAATAAATCACTCATTTTATCATGAAAAAATACCTTGGTTCAACTATTATTTTATACAAACAACAATTATATTTCCATTTTAATGAATCTTGAATGTTTTCCCTTAAATATTACAAAACTATTTTATTTATAATGTCTCTTAAACACTATTTTGAATTTATATTAAAATATCTTATCATGATATATGAATATATTCCTTTATTAATCTCTACATAGTATTTAATTCCATTCTTTAATGGGATCTTTTATGATACATCCATTTTTTTGTTTTTGACATGATTATGATACCCAAATCATTCCACGAGTAACCCTTATGTTTATGTTTGACTAAATTTGTATGATTATTTATGCAAAAATAATATGATTGAACTTTTTATGATGGAATCTCTTAGATATAACTCCATGGGATTGGGTAAAGTTTATTATCATGAGTTGTTATGTGCAACGGTCTTGGTGGTTAACCTGGACTCATAATCCTCTATGTGCAACGAGCCTTGACTCGTGCTCCACTATGTGCAATGAGCTTTGACTCATGCAAAAGTTGTGTTTTATATTGCTACCAAATTACTATTAATCCATGATTATATGATACCATGTTATGATTCTATATTTTTAATCATATATTGTGTCTTTTTATATCATTTTTTATGCCGTCAAACCCATGTGCTACGCTAAATTTTAATGTTTATTACCTTATTGTGCTTTTTAGCTCATCCAATTATTATTGTTATCCCTAGGTTATCCTATGTAGATGTAAGGTCTCAAATGAAGTTATGATCCCATAATAGATGATAAATAAAGGAATTTTTTATTTAGTTCCATGTTTTCATTTTTATGTAGATATTATTAAAGACACTAGACTTTACAATAATTAAGTTGTAATTTTTTGGTTAATTATGATTAAAATCATATAATGTTATGTGTAAAAGAATAGGATGCTATAGTGGGTATCAAAGAGAGGTTTAGTTACTTTTTGAGACTAGGAATAGATAACTTTAGTAAAAACCCTATGGATAATACTAGGTTTGTGAAAACATCCATAAATATTTGTTAGTATGGATTAAGTGGTCAATCAAGAAAATGTAACATTGTCTGGATACAATAAGTTGATGTGGTTCTAGAAAATATGAACCTATAAGTAACAACTCTAAAATTTTGTTCCTGGCCGGACTCAGGGTAACTCGGTACATAAAAACATGCCTTACTGTTCACTTGGTTTGACACTCATAAGGGATATGCTTTGGTAAATTCATAAGATCATTATAAACCATTATTACGGGAACAAATAAAATTCCCATAGGAATATATGATAGGAAACAGATCATGGATAACGTATATTGAGACCTAGGGAATCGAAAATTAGGATATACTATTCCATTATAAGTTTATCATTATATGTTTAAATGTTCATCTTTATTATTATTAGCTAAGAAGTTAATACCCCTAATTGCACATTATTTTTCTTAAATAATGGGTGGAAATAGACGAACACATTCCAAAAATAAATGTGAAAGGGAATGTGATGATAACCCAATTAAATGTTAAATATGATGGTAATGGGTGCTCAAAACATTATGAAAGTACTTTATCAACTGTCTCAAGTTATGAATAATTACTTGAATTTAATGGAACACCCTCCTTCTCCTAAGAGAGAGAATATTCTCATCAAATCCTTCATGTGGAAAAGGCCTCCAATGTTTTGTGGATCTTATGATCCCCTCCTTACTGAATAGTGGATTAACTCCATTGATAATATATTATCTATCCTCTAGTTCTCATAAGAATATAAATTTGTGCTAGTGGTATATCATTTTTATGGATAAGATGACCAATTGTTGACACTGATCAAAAATACAAAGTCTATAGAGGAAATTAATTCCATGAAATGGGTTGAATTCAATATAATGTTTTTCAATAAATATTTTCCCTAAACCCTCCATCCAAAGATATAAAGAGAGTTCCTCAGACTTAAGAAAAAGGAATATGATTCTATTAGGGAATATAAAGAAAACTTTACATGGATTGAAATATACTCCTTCGGATTTGTCATGAACACCAAAAGAAAGGTGGATCGCTTATTTAACATACTCAAGCTGAATCTATGAATAGCATTGGTGATTTAAGACTTTGAAATCTATGATGGTATTTTCTATTGTTCCAAAAAGGTTGAAATGGAAATTGGAGACTCTCAATGGTCTCATGGTACTAGTGATAAAAAAGAAAAAAAATAAATTCTAATATGGGTGGACCTGCAAGTAAATACCATGATTGAAAGAAGAAAGAATATCCCACATGTCAAAGTTTTGGGAAGAGGAATCCTAGGAACTTTCTAAAGGGGAACAAGAAATTCTTCAAATGCGAAATAATGAGGCATCTTGCTAGGAACTGCTGAAGGGATTTGAATAATCCCACTAACATGTAAGAATAAAATAAGGTTCATATCAATGCTCAACCTATAGTGTAGTGTTTCAACTACAAGGAACATGTGAATTTTGATAACCAATTCCCCAATGTGAGGGTACTTAGAGGAAATCAAGAAAAAAATACAAGGAAACAAGGAAGGGATTATGCTATTACTACTACTGATGTGGTGTCAGAAAACAATTTGATGATAGGTATACTGGTTATTCATTCTAGAGTATAGAATTTACTATTCAGTTCTGGTTCAACACATTATTTAATATCTTGCATGTTTAGTATAACTATTCAAACACCACCTCATTATTTGGAGATTGTGTTATCTATGAGAGAAGATTATGGGGACATTATTGTGTCCCAAGTACATAACTCCAACCCATTTAATTTTTATGTACTGAACCACCTAGTAAATCTTGTCGTACTTTATTTGGTAGAGTTTGATACTAATTTGGGTATGGATTGGCTATCTTTTTACAAAGCCAATATCAACTATCGGGAAAGGGGGATCACTCTTCACATCCCAAAGTACCCTCCAATTATTTATCAGTGTATGTATGAAGATGAATCTTATTAAAATTCATCATCTCAAGTGTAGATATTACTACCATATGTGTAAGCATATCTCACTCAAAAGATTAATACAAAGTAGAAGATCATGCTCGATGATATTCTAATCATGAGGGATTAAACTAATGTATTACATGAAGAATTTTATATTCTTATTCCTAGTTGGGAGGTTGAGTTCTAAATCAAACTTATTCACAGATCTCTCCCTATATCAAATAAACCTTATAGAATGTCCACCATTGAGTAGGAAGAATTGAAGAAGCAATTACAATAGAATCTGGAAAAGGGTTGTATACTCTTGAGTGATTCACCAGGGGGAATCAGTCCTCTTTGTCAAGAAGAACATTGGATCAATGTTCTTATGCATTTATTATCATGATCTCAATAAAATAATTGTAATGAACAAGTATCCCCCTCCTTGGATATATGACATATTCGATCAGATATGTCGGGCCAGTTATTTCTCTAAGGTGGACCTTTGGTCAGGATAAAACCAATTAAATATGAGTAAGTAAGATATTCCAAAGACTATATTTCGGATGAGGTATGGACACTATGAGTTCATAGTGATTCCCTTTGGACTTACTAAATTTCTGACCATTTTTATAGATTAATTGAATCGAGTCTTTAGAGATTACCTCAATAAATTTTTGGTAGTATTTATCAATGATATTTTGATATTCTCCAAGATCAAGGAGGAACATGAGGATAATTTGAATATGGTTCTAAAAACATTGATAAGGGAGAAAAAATATAAAAAGTATAGAAAATTTGAGTTATAGATGGAGGAAGAATCATTCTTGGAGTATGTTATCATCATAAATGGAATATCTGTGGACTATTCCATGGAAAAGGAAATTGAAGAGTGGATCATGCCAACTTCTATAATAGTGATCCATAGTTTCCTTGTCCAGGATTGGTATTACCGATGATTTGGGAAGAACTAATCAAAATTTTCAAACCCAATAACCAAGAAAACCGATAATGGAGTGATGTTTTTTGGACTCATGAATGTGAGGAAATATTTAAGGATCTCAAAAATAGGCTTCTCAATGCACCAGTACTTATTGTTCCCAAAAGTGACTACACTATTTGTTGTACATCTATTCTTCAAAGAAATTATTAGGTTGTGTACTAATACAAAATGAAAAAGTGGTATCATATGCCTCAAAGAAGTTGAAAATTCATGAGTAAAACTATCCTACACATGATCTGAATTTGGCAGTTGTGATCTTTACATAGAAAATATGGAAGCATTATCTCTTTGGGGAGAAGTGTGAGATATATACTAATAATAAGAGTCTTAGATTTATATTCACACAGAAGGAGCCTAATATGAAAAAGTGATGATGGTTAGAGCCCATCAAGCAATACGAATGATCAATCCAGTACCTTCTTGGTAAGGAAAATAAGGTGATGGATTATCTAAGTCAAAAGTATCCTTCATCTTTATCAATGATGAGAATTGAGAAGGATCCAATATTATTAGATGTTCCTAGGATGGGCATGGGAATCATTAAAGAAATATCATCATGAATCCTTTCTCAAAATATTATCAAACACTCTTTATGGAGAAATTAAAGGTTACTCAAAGAAATGATGTGGATATTTAAAATAGGGTTAAAGATATCAGAAATGGGAAATCCTATGAGTTAAATATTTTTGAGGATGGGGTCATAAGATTTGGGTCAGGACTATGTGTACCATCTAATATAGAGATAAAGAAAGAGATTATAAATGACACACATAGCTCAGCCTTCTCCATTCACCTAGGGAACACAAAGATGTATCGAGATCTCTGGGATAATTTTGGGTGCTAAAATATAAAAAAGGAAATTCCTAAATATACAAAAATGTTCTTGGAATGTCATAAAGTGAATTCTTAAAGGGAAAAGTATAATGGAATAATGCAACCATTACCCATACCAACATGGAAATGGGAAAAATAACCATGGAATTTGTTACTATATATCCAAGGAAATTCAGGGGAAAATGCTATATGGTTTATTGTGAATCATCTTACAATGATAGCTCACTTCATCAGAATTCTACAGGACGTCGCAATGGATCAACTTCCATGGACATACATCATAGAAGTGGTAAGGTTTCATGGGGAAACACTATCTATTTTATCTGACCGAGATCTGAGATTCACCACCATGTTTTGGAAAAATCTCTAACATGCCCTCAGAATTAAGATGAACTTCAATACAGCCCATCATCCTCAAACTGATTTTCAATCCGAGCAGGATATTAAAAAAATTGGAATACTTTTTTATATCATGTTCTATGGACTTCAAAGGAGTATGGGACCAACATCTTCTACTTGTCAAATTATCCTATAACAATAGTTCCCACTCAAGAATCCAAATGGCTCCATATAAAGCCCTTTATGGAAAAAGGTAAAGAACACTGACATGTTGGGATGGATATGGAGAACGTAAGCTAATAGGACCTAAAATGGTCAAAGAAATGGTGGAGAAGGTTAAACCCATTCAGCAACACATCAAGGCATCACAAAATCGACAAAAGATCTATGCAAACAATCGTCAAAGAGGCCTGGAGTTGAAGGTTAGATACTTGGTGTTCTTCCACATATCTCCATGAAAGAGGATCCTAAAATTTGGGATGTAAAGAAAGTTAATTCCCAAGTAAATCCACCATTTCTAGATCCTTGATCATATCAGAGTTGTGTCTTGTTGACTAAAACTTCCACTAACCATGTCTCAAGTAAATGATGTATTTAACATATTACACTTAAGGAAGTACATACCAGATCCTTCACATGTACTGACATCATAGGTGGTATAGCTGGATAATGATCATTATTACGAGGGGATCCCAATGAAGATCTTGGACTGTAGATATAAAGTTATACACAAAAAGAATAATCACCTGGTCAATGTAATTTGGCAGAACCATAAGTACGAAGAGGAAACATAAGAACTAGATCAAACAATGAAAGAGAAGTTCCCACACCTATTTTTATCGTAGAATGTAAAATAACATTTCAAGGGAGAAATTTCATAAGGGGGTAGAATGTAACAAACCCAATGTTTTATCTATATAAATTACCTTCTTATTATTATTTTATTTGGTATAAACAAATAAGAGAACACAATACAAGATTTATAAATGATTAATTAATGAAATAAGAATAATTTCAATACATGAATGAACCTATAATGATAAAATAGTAACTTGAACTTTGGAATAGTAATGTGACACTTAGGAATAGTAAACCAGCCAATTAAATATTAACCTCACAAATCAAAGTATGAAAAAAAAATTCCATCATATCAGTTAAAATATGATATAATTATATAATAATGTAAGTAAATAAATATTTTAATTTTTTTTAATTAAGTGCTGATATTTTTGTAAGTCATTAATTTTAAATTAAAATTTTATGAATAATTAAATTTTTTAAAATAAAATGTATTTTTATAAAATGTATTCATAAATTAATATTTTTATTTCTTCTGATTATAAGAGAATTTAATGAGAACATCATTTTTTACAGTTATATGAAATCAGTTATAATTTTAAAATCTCTAATTTCGAGTACATTATGATTTTAATTAAAAAATAAATCAATAATATTTAGAAAATTATTTAAAAAAAATGGAGCTCAATTTTTAATTCTTCACGTTGAAAAATGGTGAGGGTAAATTTTTGGTATTTTTTTGAAATACATGAATGTTTCGTGAATAGTAAAATATGGTAATTTATGGTATATATAAATTATAAGTTAAATACACTACTCATTGAGTCATGGATGAAATAAGAACAATTGGTTAGAAATAACACAATCTAATTACGGTATTTAGTCTCATTAATCATCACTATTTCTTATCTTGAGAAAAATAATAAAATATTGATTAAACTAATGAGAAAACACGCCTCCCCTCTACTATAAATACCCCCACTCACTACCTCTTCTCCTCACACCTATCAAGCCTTGAGCCTTATCAAAATTATTCCCAATACTATTCCCACACACATCCCCTAATTCCAAGATATTTTTTTCTTAATAAAAGACCAAAACCAATCCCCTGGAGAGGTTCTCAAGAAGAAGGAATCAAGAGGTAAAACCCTCTTCCGTTTTCTTTCAATTTATTTTCATGTTCTTTTATTTTCTTTTTCTCTCCTCACCTACCCTCGTAAAAATTGAATGAAAATCCATTATATTACATATAATGGAATTTTATAAATTTTAGGGAATATTTCTTAATCAATCTCTTCTTCTATCTCTTTTACTTTAATAATGAAAACATTGTTTGTGAGGTGTCTATTTACCACCTTCATGGATGACGTGATTTAATATTTCAATTCTTCTATCATGGATGGTCATGAAACCATTTTTATGGTTGAAATGGAATATAATATATGTATTATATATTATGTAGTGTTATGTAATCATTTTTTACATATGATATTAATTTATAAAACAAAATAAGTTCGTTGTGATAAAAAAATGCTAAATTAGTCAAAACGATAATCATTAATGATTTATCTAATGAATCATAATCACTTCTATAATAAATGGTATTTTAATATTCTATAAGTTCATTAATAACATATATGTTCATTTTGGGACAAGTATCATCATTCTACATGATTTTCCATACACTTATGCAAGTAAATCGATCATGAAAACCATGGAAATCAATGCACTGAAACGATAGAATACAATATATTTAACCATAAAAGACACCATAAATGAGCATAATAAAGTTATAATATATAGAATACGTATATAAATGGTTCTATACATATTTATTAATGAATCTAATTTTATTATTCCGGACATTTAGATCAGGTGTAGAATCATTTCAAACATAATGTAAGGGATTCAATTTGAACCACCATTATTAATTCAGGTTATTCTTTTTATCTTATTAACCAAATTAAATTCTCTTTTCTTATTATGTAAAAATTCTAAATTATTTTTAATTTTTCCAAAATATTTTCTCAAGATCCATTGATCCTTATTTTTTGGGGATTTATATGTTTTAAAGGGTTTTCTACTCAATTCCTCCCAAAAAGAAAACCAAATTTAAGGGAACTTCTTAAATTCTTTCCCATTTTAAAGTTTCCTCTATAATATATTTCAATCTACAATTATTTTTCTAAAATCACTCATTTTATCCTAAAAAGATACCTTGTTTCAATTGTTATTTTATAACAAAAATGTGTCTTTTCCATTTTAAATAACCTTGAATGTTTTCCCTTAAATCGTACAATTTTTTTACTTCTAAAGTTTGTTAAACACTCTTTTCACTTTAGTTTTACAACACTTATCATGATATATGCCTATATTCCTTTATAAATTTTCATGTATTATTTAATTCCTTTCTTTTATGGAAATTTTATTATACATCAATTTTTTATCCTTTTGAAATGATTATGATACCCAATTCCTTCCATAGGTAACCCTTGTGTTTATGGTTGATTACATATATATTATTCTTTATGTGGAAAGAATATTCATGAAAATTTTACGATGGGTATTCCCAAATAGTTCTCCAATTTATTGTGTAATTTTTGGTCTCATGATACATTATGTGTAATGGTCTTGGTGGTTAGCCTTAACTAATTCTCTTCTATGTGCAATGATCCTTGACTCATGCTCTTATATGTGCTACGATCATTGACTCATGATAAAGTCATGTTTTATGTTTCTTCCAAAATATTATGAATCCATGATTATATTATCTAATATTATGATTCCTTATTTTAAATCATGTTCCATGATTTTTTATATCATTATGTTATGCCTTCTAACCCATGTGCTAAGCTTTATTTTAATTTATATCACCTTACTAGGATCTATAGCTCATCCCATTTTTCTTTTTATCCCCAGGTTTTCATATGAATATGTAAGGTCTCAAAGGAATTTAGCATCTCATAATGTATGATAAATAAAGAATTTTTTTTTAGTCCCATGTTTTTAGTTTTATGTACCATGTATTCAAGGACACTATAAATTGTGATTCATGGCTAGTAATATATTGTTTAATTATTGTTAAAATAATTTAATGTTATGTGAAAAATAAAAGGGTCACTATAATTGATAATTTGAAATTACATTATTTAATTAGAAAATGATAGTATTTGAAAACTGGTATTTTTCACTCTTAACTAAAAAATTAATCATTTCTTAAAAATACAAAAATTTAATTCTATCTTAATTATGATATTACTAATTAAAAAATGAATACAAAATTTTAATGAATGTTTTCTAAAAAAAATTAGGTAATTTTATTATTTTCTCGTAAAAGTCAATAAAAATTATCCCTTAGGAAAGATTTATTTTTCAATAAAATAAAGACTTTTTTTAAAACTAAATTCATAATTACCTTTATATTTTTATATATAAAACATTGATACATATTTTGTTAAAAAAAATTATTCCTACTCATACCTTCAATTTAACAGATAGGTTATAGTGGTAAATTATATTATAGATTATTTAGACTTGGGGTAGTGCGTACAATTAGGTATCTAAGAAAAAAATACTTAAAGATAATTCTATCATAAAATATTGCGGCGTTAAACCTATAAAATTTAAAATAACCATAGAATTAATAAAACAAAATATCATTCTCTTTAATCATAAAACCCATTTGAATTCTCATTCATGCCCAATTACCATTTCGTTTATTTCTTAAAGGTGATAAAATGATTCCACTTCCTTAGAGAAGCTATTTAAAACTAACAATTCCTATAATATTAGGAGAAATATTTTATTTTAAAATAACCATGGAAAAATATAGATGATTTTTAAAAATTAATAACGGCTATAGTGGAGGGAAAATGTTTTCATACTTTACATATTAAGTATTTTTTTACTTTGGTAAAAAACGTCAAAATGACCCATAAAATACATTTAAAAAATATTCTATTTAAAAATTATAAAATTAATTTAACAATTAGTTTAAAATTAATTTTATAAATATAGGTTTTATAAATAAGAACATTCTTGGAGAATTTTTAAGAACAAGGGTATATAGGAGAAATTTTTGAAATAAGTACTTTAAAATAATGTTTTAAAGAAAAATATCGTACCTTAAGTCTCATCTAGTGTCATACATTATTTAGAAACTTAATTAAAAAATTATATTAGTTTTATAAATTCATAATATCTTTTTAATTTTCAATTCATTATTATTATTCCTCTTATCTTGTTTATTATAATGGCTTCTTTAGTTACTAAAATGGGTAAATTCGGGTTGGATGGTTTGAGGTCCTTAGATTTATAACCTCAAAACAACATTAGTGTAGTCAAAGATTTTTTGGTTAAATTACCTAAAAAATATTAAAAAGTTATAATTATCATATTTATACATTAAGTAAACCTTTAATTGAACCATATAATATTTTAATGAAAAATGAATCAAGTAGTTTCATAGAGATGGTTATTTATTCATACGCATGAACTCTATTTTCATTTTTGTACCTAGAAGAAAGGAAATAAATTATATAATATTTTACCCTTAAATAATGATAAATATGTTATAAATATCATATTTATTAATTATTTTCATCCTTGTGACTAATTATGTGATGTGGTGATGAAAAAAGAATCGCAACGCTTCGTAGAGGTGCTATTCAACAGGTACACATGAGCACCTTTCTCAGTTTCCAAAGGATAGAAAGTGTAATAAGGTAAGTAATATATTATCATTCAAAAATCATAATAATTTCATAAAAATATTATATATTCATTAACTCTATATTTTAAACCATCTTTGTAAGGTTTTGATTGAAAATGAAACACATCACTTCTTGGAGTTGGTAGTCCACATATATGCACGAATAGTGTTTTCATCTTCCATGGGATGGAAAAGATATATAAAAGATCTATTACATCAATATAATAATTTTTAATAATATATATGATACTTATTTCATTATATTTTAATGTTTATAATATATTTGAAGCATGTAGAAGAACAAATAAACTTGAAAGAGGTCGATAATGACTTATATATACCCCTCAATTATCTCCATTTGTCTCTCACCTTAAGCCTTCTAGGATTCTTCTATATATAATAATATAAAATATATTAAATTAGTAAGTATTTTTTGGTGGTATTTGGGTAGGTATTGTACATAATAAATTGTTAAACTGGCGTGAATAATAGAGATGAGGAGGTTCACTTTTTTAAGTATGGTGAGTGGCACACTTTTAATTTTTCAATATTTTAAAACAATATAAATTATCAATCAAGGTAAAGTGGAAAGAAAAATATATAGTTCCAATTATAAGGTTATTAGGTTTTAATAACATCATAATATAATAATTAATATAAAATATTTCCCATATTACTTTTTTTAACTTAATTAATCCATTTTACCTTTTTAACCTTAACCTAGGTGATAATGGTTTACCGATCTTATGATTTATAATGACCAAAAATTAAATTTTAAACATTAAAAAATTTGAACTTATGATTATAAATATGATACATTTTTCAATATTCAATTATTATAATTGTCAAAAATTACTTTTAACATAAAAAAAATAATGAAAATTTTTTTTAAAAAAAAATGCCTTGTTTAAGCATAAAATTATTTTATACTAAAATATAATATAAGTATAATTAAAATGGAACTAATTATATAATTTTTATTAAAAGGTTACCAATTTAACTTTAAAACCAATAAAAATGGTAATTATTAAATACTTGAAAATAAATTACTACTTTATTTAAAATATTTATTTTTCATTACTCAACAAAAATTCTATATTTTGGAGAAATTAAAAAAAGTATCCCAAAAATACATTAGATATGGTGGTATTTTATTTTAGTTCCATTTTATAAAATAATATTTATAAAATAAATAAATTTATCTTTTAAATAAAACCATCTAAAAAACAATTTTTTAAAATAATACTATTCATTTTTTAATTGATATAAAAACATTTATAAAACTATGATGAATATAAATCCATAAAAAGAATAATTATAAATCAGAAGTTTGATTTATTTATAGTATTATCTAGGTTATTACAATTATGAAATTTTGGATCAATAACTTTCATTTGTGGAACTTTCATATAATAACATTTTTCATTCTAGTATACATATAACACAATTTAAAGCATTCTATGGAAAAGTGTATTAGAATCCAACATCGTGGGATGAATATGGTAAAATAAATGTTTAGGGAAAATATTTTTTATAACAATTAGAATAAAAATTAAATGTGATTCTGCCTCATATGAGGGAAGATCATAGTGGGGAGAAAATTTATACAGACAACTAGAAACAAAGATATTTGGTTTAAAGTACGAGATTTTTTTTTCATAAAATATATCCTTGGGCATGTGGGATGTGATTTGGTAAAAACAGAAAATTAAGTATTCATTTTATTTTCCCATTTGAAATTTGGGATAAAATGGGACCAATTTCGTATTAGGTAGACTTACTTACATGTTTATCTCTTTAACATGATGTGCTTCATTTTTTATTGTCAATGAAATATATACCCAATGCATCATGGGGTTTGATCCCAAAGGTGGTATATTTTGAAGAGTGTAGTTCTTGAGGATAATACATTTCAGATTCATTATTTCAAATATTAGGTATTTTGGAATAAGGTAACCCACCTGATTAATGTTTTGGGGAATATACATATGATAGAAGAAGAAACATGGGAATGTGAAAAATCTATGAGGGAAAAATGTATTCACTTATTTATTATGAGTAAAATTGAGAGGATAAAATTTCATTACATGGGAAGAATTTGGAAACCTAGGTAATTTT
The DNA here is from genome assembly GCA_963277665.1 of Viscum album. Classification (NCBI taxonomy): domain Eukaryota; kingdom Viridiplantae; phylum Streptophyta; class Magnoliopsida; order Santalales; family Viscaceae; genus Viscum; species Viscum album. The sequence goes on along the minus strand of OY728156.1, from coordinate 251,518,843 downwards.
AATATTAAATCAATTTCATGTATTATTAAAAGTCAAAATTATAGTCTTTTTATTTCTATTCAATATAATAGTTTTATATAATTTTCAGCAAAAAAAGAAATACTTTTATTCTAACTAAATTTTATTCCAAGAATTGTATGAGTTTATTTATAAGTTAATTTTCTATATTTTAGAGTATAAATTTGATAAAATGGCCATCATTATTTTATTCAAAAAGGAAAAATTATGTTAAGATTGATTTTTTTTATTTTTAAAATTTTTAAAATTTTTGGGTGAATAATAAAAAATATTAATATTTTAAATACTTTCACATCTATGAAATTATTATGATATAAAAATTAATTTAAAATATAATAACAATATTTTATAGAAATAATTTTATATTTAAAATTTGAAAATATTAATTGGAATTGAGAAACCTATGATGGACATTTTGATATCTAGGTAATGTTTTATTTCATCTAAAATCTATTTTAATTCATTTATTTTAATTAAGTAATTGCAAGGATAAATTAGGTAATATTTTTTTTTAAGTCACAAAACTATCTATTTTCATTCGTGAACAAATAAATCTCATTATGATTAATTCTATACATATTTTAGTTAAAATCCATTTTTTATGCTAAAAATGTAATTTTTCTAAAAAATGATTTTCATTATTTTTAGGAATTAATATTAAAACTTATTTTTTACACTTCTATAAATTAAATCTCATAATATTATTTTCATATTTTTAATTATAAGTTTCAAATTAGTTATTAATTTCCATTTTATTTCCAGTCATATGAATAAATTACGTAGGTAAAATGCTTTTCATAGTGGTAAGCACTAAAATGGTTTAAAGGGTAAAAATTAAGGGATAAGGCCCTAACTAATCAATAAAACTTATCTAAAATCTTATTTTATGAGTTTATTTCAACAAAACTAATACCATATTCTAATTTTGGTTCCACTATACATTAAAGATGGCTTTGTTTTAATTTTGACTTATAAATATTTACAAAAGTGCAACCCCTCTTGCTTATTAAGGGACCTATCATCTCTTCACTTATCCATACACTTTAAGAACATTATATTGATCTAAATCTTCCAAAATATCTTCCGAAATATCCTATAAAATTCTTATAGGTACTTTCCTCCAGAAAACACTATTCTATGAAGGATTAAGGTGTAATCCAAAGGAGAATTTCCATGGACGCTTTAATAGTATTAACCATTTTATTTCATGTTTGATTATTATTCCACCTAATTAAATTATTTTATAAACTTAATAACATAATTAAATAAGTATAATTTATATACTAACATTTTATTATATTTATAATAAAACATTTTTACATCTCATTTCCTTCTAATGAAAAATAAAAGAATTATATGTGGGTACATACAGACTACTGCCTCCAAGGATTATGTGTCTCATTTTTCACCACCATCTATCATGGATGGTTATAAAGGTTTATTTTATGAATATGTATTATATTTATGATATATTTATGATTATTTAAAGATAAACTATTATCTACGGTCTTTTCTCTCATCCACCGGAAATTGGAATCTTCGCTCATGTGTACGTGCAGATTACTGCAACCATGAACCTAAGTATTTCATTTTTTAGGACAAACTTACTTGGATGGTTCCAAAATATTATCTAATGTATAAAAATAATAGTTTTTAAAAAATTGAAATTATATAAATTATGGAACCATGACCCCACTGACCATCGTTAACCTATTGAAGTTGTTTTGTATATTATGAACCAAACTATCTGAGAAAATCAAACATGAACTTTAATAATTTGGTAACTAAATTAAACATAGTAATAAATGAAAAAAAATAAATACAAATGAAAAAAAATATAAACAAATAAAATAATTAATATAATCTTATTATTTAAGAAATTAAAATATGTATTTCTCTAGTTAGTACTTATGGTATGGTATTTTTTCATTGAAATCAGGTTTTAATGTTTTATTTTAAAATATTTCTCATTAAAATCCATATTTTTTATATGGTTGAAATAATTATATTATATATAAACCAATGACTACTTAAGATTAGTTTAAATGGTCATTGAATTTCATTATAAAGGATTAAAAACTAATATTTTATGTTTTCCATACATGTAATTTTTTACTTTCATATAATGTTATGAAAATAATGCTATTTTTAATGATTAACACATGATTTTAATTTTATAATAACATGACCATTATATTTTATGAATATATATATTCAAGTTTTTATGGTTTTTTAAATAAAATTAAATTCCCATTGTTTTAGGAAATTTTCCATTTGAATTAGATATCAAAAGAAAAGGATATCTGATATTATTTTTATAAAATGATTGAAAGGGATTTTTATCCTTAGTTAAAATGAGTGTTATGATGAAAAGTTTGAAATTATATATGTTTTATTCAAGTAAATGTTTTGGACGTTATATATTATTATGAGTTCATTTAGGATATATCCCTATAATTCATTGGGTAATGATTTATTCACTAGAGAAATGATGACTGGAATTAACTAATAATTTGTTTGTCTATTATGGGTGAAATAAAAGTGAACATGGGTGATGAAAATTATATCCCAATATACCTTCATTGTTTTTATTTTCTTTCTATGATATTTAAATATTTTCTGGATTAAGTTTATATTTCAAAAATGATTTATGATCTTGATTATTATTTTGTCAAAAGGAAAACATTCTCATGGTTTTTTTTGTTTTTAAAAGGATTAACAGGTTTCTATTATTTTATATCTCTTAATGAGATTTTATTTTCCAATCCCGTGATTTTAATTATTTTTCACATGGCTTAAGGTTTGGTGTGTAAATTAATAAAATAAAAGTTTTCGTTATGGTGACTTTTCTTGAACGAAGAAAAAAATTTCATCAAATAAATAGGATTTTGAATGCAATAACTTATTTTTGTAAAAGAAATTAACAGTGGCTAGAAGTGACCACTTTTTTATATAATATATTTCCTAATTCTATAAAACTATAAACCTAAAATATCATTATAATATAATATGGTTCATAATCCTATATTTTAAACTCATAATTATTGGTTTTTTATGTATGGGTTGTTATAGTTAGTATCTGAACCAATGTTTAATGAATATATGTCTAGAACTATATCTATGTATTCAAGTCTTGGGTTTTTTACACCTAATAGATAAGAACATAATTGTTCTAATCAAGTTATGTTTGTAAATTTCCATAGTTATCTCAATCAATGTATCAGAAGCACTACTAATTATACAAGAGGAAAAAAATATAATTTTGGTTTAGCCCCAACCAATGACATGTTCAGAAACATACCCCACTATCCCTTTATTATCTAGGTTTCAAGGATTTTTTAATATTTGTATCAAATAATGAAGGTTCTCAAGCTAAGTATCTTGATAACCTCAAGCATTGGGGACCCACAATATAAACCATGTCCTCCTAGTACACAAAATACATGGTGTATGACAATTCATGTGGTATACTTTTCAGATTATCCAGTCCAGAAACCAAATTGTGTACCCCATCAAATTATTTTATATCCCAATACAAGAATTCTACACATTCTGGCCTTGAAATTTTTTACAACCTATGTTACACTATAATGAACATTAGTTTGGAATAACTCAAAGCCATAATTTGGGAGATCAATTATCATTTCACTTTATGGTAAATATGTACGTACACACACACACACACATACATACATACATACAGAGATACATACATACATACATACATAAATCCATCCATCCAAACATCCATACAGACATACCTACATACATACATACATAAATACATACATATATACATACATATATACACACATATGAACATATATATATTCATCCAAAATGAAAAAATGATTAAGTGTAGATTTCATTTTAGTATAATATTATACTTTTTATATTCTTAAACTCTATTAATGATTATAATAAAACCATACATTAATGTTTGTATCATCATATAACATATGATATACTATGGAATCAACCTTATATTTTTTTTTAATTTTATGGTTTTTTAAAACTCAGTACATATATATGTTATTTATGCCACATCTCAATTAAACCATATAATAAAACCCTCCAAAAAATATCTATCAGTGAGTGACATAAATAAAGAAAAATATTTTGAATTATTGAGAGTTTTAGGAATCATATTCTTAATAATTAACTCTTTTAAAGAAGTACTAAAAAATTTTTACATGACATTATGAAATGTAATGATGTTAGTAACATCTGTTGTTTACATATAAATATTTCTAATATTATCATCATTATAACCATTAAAACCTATTTCATTAAACATTTTCCATGAAATATTTTAGTAATAAATTTAAAATTTTTCATTAACCCATGAACCACACATTTTAAATACCTTTAGGATATGAAGTGGAATTCACTTTTTATGTTGATAGGAATGATATTTTATTTATTAACATTTAAATTCTTAATGTATAAACATACTCCCACTAACATCATAGACACTATATTTTATTCATAATATCATTTTTCGATATATAGACTCCTTTGTGTTTAGGTAATAAATCATATTTCCTTAAATGAAAAATATTTAACAAATAAACGATTGTACCCATATCCTATATGGTATTCTATGTGTTTAAATTAATATCCCATATATAAGAATTTATTCGTTAAAATATTCCACTAATGGTTGTAACTACCCCGCACATAGCATCTTAGAGTCAGTGCTTACTACCATTACATTTTCATAAGATACAAGGGAATCACATCCCAAAGGACCAATTAGATTAGTAGTCTTGGTAAAATATATACCAACATGAGTCTTGTATTAAAAATGAATACAAAAATTACAACATAATTTTTCATTTATAGAAAGAATATATTTCATCTATAATATCCTTTTATATCTTTCTTAGTACAAATAATATAATCATATAGAAAGGAAAAAAAATAAGGGTTAACTCTAATGCTCAGTAATGGTTAAGTAAAATGGAAATAATAATAAATCAATATGAGTAATTAGTATAGAAAATAAGATAACTTTGAAAACATTCCATTTAAAAACCGAATGATCCATAAACAATATGGAAAGGTAAATAGCTAAGAAATCATGCCATTAAAATAACTAGATAAGGCATAATCAATATGGGAAGTTAAATAAATGAGCACACATTAAATTTAAAAAATATAGATAAAGAATAATCAATATGGTAAGGTAAATATCAGAAAACCATGCCACTTATTCAATAAACTAAGAATGAAATGCATCCCTAAATTTTTTTCATAGTGAAAATATCATGGATAATAATAACTAAATATGAATGAAGGAAATTATTATTTATTGGATGTGATTTTCTTGAGGTACACATAACCTTTACCATTAAGATATTTCATAAGGAGATTTGAAATTGATGGGTAGAAACCCTTTTATCTAAAGTTATCAAATTGATTCATCTCATGAGATGACTAATGCAACAAGGGTATTATATTAAATAGTCTCCAACCATTATTGTACTAGTTTTAATCATTCCTCATATGTTAAATAGTTGATTTAATTCATAAACAATGTGCCTTTTCAAATATTCATATGAGGTAATGAATACATATTTATCAAATTTTCCCTAGATAATCAAATAACTATCAAAGTAAAAAAACAAATCTAAATATGGAATATTATTTAGTGAAAAATCATATCTATGATAACTATTGTTGATATTTAAGAGAAATTTAATTTCAAATGATCCCTTAAAAGTTAAAAACTCAAGGGGGAGTTAATGACTACAAAAATGATCCATGAAAGTGAATTTCTATACTACCCTTAGAAAAAATAACCATAATCCATCCAGAAGAATAATAAGTAAGGTATCAATATTATGTATACCCATTAGATTAAGAATAATGGTTTCTGTTGTTGATGAACTATAAAAATATCCTTAAAAACATTCTTGAGGAAAAAATCCTTTTCATTTCGAAAAAAAATTTTGAAACTCCTTTTCGTTGAAAATAATTTTTATTGAATTTTATATTAAAAACTTTTTATTTAATATTATATTATTAAAACATGTAAATAATCTTCAATTAAATGATGTTGAGTAATTTCATATGATGTAGAATGAATATTCCTTTTCCATTATAGACATGTTTGGAAATTTCATTGTCTGGAAAGCGTCAAGAACATTATTTTGAAAACGTTTTAAAAAAGAAAAAATGGGTAAAAATTTAAATAAATAAATTATTTTTAAAAGGATAAATAAAAAATTTGACTTTTTTATAAAATATAGTTTTAAAAAAATATTTATAACTAAAGAGTGAAATGAAGTCAAATTTTATTAAAACATTTTATCAATACTTTTCAATTCCAATGTTTATAAAATGGTACTATCACAAGAAAAAGATCATGAAAACCCCATTCAGATGGAAATTTTCAGGTTTCTTGGGAAATGTTCACGTAATTTCCTTCAACTAATATTCCATAATAAAAAATCACGATTAAAATGAGATTGTGATATAAACCCTTAAAATTATCATAATGTTCAAGTGAAGATTAATAAATGAATCAATTATGTGTATTAACTATAAATCCACATAAAATTGGAAATAAAAAATTATATTTCCAAAATTCATTATACAAAAAATTATATAATATTAATGACAATGAGTTAGTAATATAACCTGATGAAAATTAATTGAGTTGTTAAATTTTTACTCATGGAAACTTTTAATTCAACACCTATTTGATGAAATAATTAAAATTGCATCATAAAAACCCATTAATAATTAATTATTTAGGACATTACATTTTAAGTGGTATTATATACACCATATATAAGTAATTAGGTGCATAACATTACAATATTCCCCAATTAAATGATATTGACATGAAATGTCTTAATACTTGAGTAAATTTTGAATACAGATCTCCATGAAATAATAACATCAATTTAAAATATTTACATCATAAAAATATAAATTGAAAATATAAAATATCATAGGGATGTTTATATACCACACAAAAGAAATGAGTGGTGAATATGGCATAAGTCTTGAAGAAATAAAAGTGAGGCTAGAAATCCCCTTACCCCACATTTTCATTTTGATCGTACTTTATTTAACCTCATTTATAATGGTTTTAAAAATTTTATTAACATATTAAAGAAAAATATTAATATTTTTTATATCAAAGTGATCCTGTTATAACATATTATTACCCATTTGTTAATAATCTTATATTATTTTCATTGTTTCAGGTAATAAAATTATTTTTTCTAGTATGTTTTTCCTTGTTATTTTTTTCTTATACATAGATCGTGATTTAATAATATAAGGAATGTAAAACATGATTTAAATATCATATATATTTAGTATATATTTATTTAGAGTAATTCATAAAATTTAGTGATTTTAAATGAAATACACTCTTCATAGAGATAGTAGGTCTTACATATGCAAGAACATTGTTTCCATTTTAATTTCCTATTGAATGAAATAAAGTTAAATGAGTTATATATATATATATATATAATGTATGTATTATTTTTATTTAATATATATCACATATTTTTATTAAAATCTCCTTAATAGATTCCATGTAAATCATGAACGAATCACACTAATTCGTGAGGTGGTAATCTGTCGTACACACGAACAACGTCATTGTATTCCATCCAAATGAAAATCATATAAATATGTGATATATAATAATTAAAGAGTAATAAATATATAATAAATATCATATATAAATAGTATTTTCATCATTATTCTCATCCATGATAGGTGGTAATGGAAGTACGAATGACATTGGTTCGTGAGGTGGTAGTCCACCACACACACAAATGACGATTTTGTAACCCATTTGATAGAAGTGTCTGAATTTGTAGTTTATAACCTTAAAATAACTAAATCTCAATATATTTAAGATTATTATGTTATTATATAATCACTATATTGAAATAATTGTGGGGTTTTGAGGAAGAAATAAAACAAAAACAATCATTGATGAATGTTACCAATTATTTAGGTATCTCCTTTTGGTTTTCACCAAACTCCTTCCATAGATTGATTAATACTAAAATTATGGCTTCAAGGATGAGGGTATGTATGTTTTTCAATTAATTTGTGAGGTTTTGGATGATTCAAAAGGCTTGAGAGGTGTGAATAATTTAGGGGATTGAATGCCCTTTTTTAGTGGAGGAGGAGTGGAATTCCTCTAAATAACAAAAACTAATCACTTTTGGGTGGTATCTGTTACCTCATGTGACTAAAATAATGATTAATTTTTATACCGAAGAAAATATGGTCTAAAATATAGATGTAAATTTTGTTTTGGACAAATTTTTCGATATTTACACACCTTATCATTAAATATTAACCTCTTTGTAAACTCATTTTTATCTTAATTATTGTGATTAAAATTAACTATTTTCACTAATATCTTTGATAAAAAAAATAAACTTGTAAATTATTATAATTCCAAATATAGAATATATTTTTACAAATTAATCTTAAAAATTGAAAGAATTTGTTGTAAAACTTTTCATGCATTTGTTTCGATAAAGCCAGTTTTTAAAGTGAAAATGTTCAAAAGATTAAACTGTTTTTATATCAAAATTTACTCTTTAATTGATTAAAATGAAATATATTTGATTAATATATGCATAATTGATCTAATGTAACTTTTAAAGTAATTAAAATTATAATTTAACATTATAAATTATTTATATGAAAAGTTAGCTTTCAATTAAATTCAGTATTCTTCCCTATTCATAACAAAATAAAATTTCTCAAAAGAAATACCAAAAATTAACCCTAATATAATTTTGACATTAATCTTTAAAAATTAATTTTATTTTTTGAATTAAAATATATAAAAGTGTCAAAATTTATCTTTAAAATAATTTCACTATTAAATTCTTGAAAAACTGCCCTTAAAAAATACAGTTTTTTATACATAAAATTGGAGTTGTAATACTTATGCCTATGGGATTTGTAAGGGTTCCACCTCACCCCATGAAAGGTGGATTATCAAAATAAATAAAAAAAATGAAGGCCTTCGGGCCATTGGAGGAAATTGGATTTTTACTTATCTTATTCCTATCAACTATATTAAATTAATGTCAAAATGATTTATATAATATACTAATTCAATTAATATCATTCATTAATTGTAATTAATTTACTTTATTAATATAATTCTCCTTTGGCACATAAAAATAGTTTTTTATAAAAAAACATCCTTTATATTCAATTGATTTTTATATTAATTTATAATTAATTTGTAACTGATAAAGTCAACCATATATATTTATAAGTCATTTATTCTTATTTATAACCACTAATTTAAGGGTTAATATATAATTAATGTTTTAAATAATAATATTAATAGTATTTGGTAAACCTCAATCTTGTATGTAACACAAACCACTAAAGAAAGTCACTCTTGCATGAAATGTAAGCTAAACTCAGTGTTTCATGCATTTAAAGATATATATTATATTGAATTTATTTAAAATATGAACTATATTAAAAATTCCCAGAATGTTATATTCCCTTTTATTCTTTTTTTTTGTGTTTCACATACTCAAACGAATACGATGTTCCTATTTTAAAATTTTAGGGTGTTACATTCTCTCCACCTTAAATAAACTGAATCCTTGAAATTTAAACATGATATTGGTAATAAAGGGTTTGATATTCGAAAATAAAATTTTTGAAAAAACAAAATAATAAAATGGTTAACTAAATACCCTCTTAATAATAGAGAAAGGTAAGTATAACAATCATATGGAATAACATATAACTAGTTATATATGCAAGAGAACATTATTCACAAGTAAATATATGTAAGTGGAGGAAAATCATGAATAATTATTAGAAGTGATTTAGTTCATTAATCACAAGAAGATAAATTATCAATGAAAATTTGATGGGCTCAAAACCGTAAATCTAATTGGTTTGAAAAGGTCATTGATATCTTCAAAAATGATGATAATAGGATAACATTATATTTCAAGATCATTTTTATAGATTTTATGAATTATTTAATTATAAAAGAATATAAGGATATATACTTACTTGATATATTTTTATATCATGAGAACAATATCATCATTTGGTTTTTCTTCTCTCAATTTTCAATTAAATTTTTATTTCATTTATTAGATATCCAAAAATTAATTTTAATACCTAAAACACTAAAATTTACTTCTAATGGATCTTTAGATCCGTAAAACAAGTATTTATATTTTTATCTGACTATTTTAAAAAAAAAATTGGTTAATAAATTAATCTCTAATCCTTAAAAGTAATACCACTAGATCATAATTAATATCTATTCATCAAATTGTTTAACTAAAAACAAGGACATAGTAACTAGGACATCATATAGGCCAGTGGTAGGAGTGAAACCCTTATCATCCTTCACTCATGGGTTCAAGCACCACCTATTTGTTGGATGTGACGAGTTATTAACCCACATGTGGGATATCCTTTTTATAAACTATATTTATATAATTCCTATAATGTTCCAAAAATTATGATGGAAATTTATAAAATAGAGTTAATCATAATATAACATTTTTAATAAAGTTTTTATAACAACCCATTTTTTCAATGACTAAAAATATTATTTCACTATTATTGAAATTTTATTAATGGTAAAATTAACCCTAATGTTTTTCAATACATTTATACATATTTCCATAAAATGTAAAGGCACTATTTCTCAAATAACTTTTCCACTAAAACATATACCAGAAATAAATTGATCTAAAATTTCTTTAATCTTGGTAGAATATCATCTCATAAAACTTAAAAATATTTTCTTAACTCATTGAAAATATTTTTAAACTCATTAAACCATGATGGTATCCATAACACTTATGTTAATGAATACCCATATTATTTTAAAATTTAACAGAATCCTAAGATATTTCATAATTCTTGTAACCAAAATACTATGGGTAAGACAATTCAACAATTTATTTCATGAATCCCAATTCATAAGCACTTCATCAATTTTATATCTACTTAGATCCTTGATCGGTATAAGGTTTAACCATACAATCAAATATAAGATGTATAAATAATGAAACCTTAGCTTCAATATAAGACACCTGAGGTTTAACCTGGTTCATTCATTGTTATCATATATTCTAAACATTTATAATGTTTTTTAAAGAAAATCTGAAAAATACTAAGCATATCCCCTGTGAGTGTCAGACATGGTGTGAAATAAGGATCATTTTCGTGTACTAGGTTACTCATGAGCCAATCCCGACACTCTATTTTTTGAGTTATTACCCTAGGTACATCTATTCTAGAACCACATCTATTTTTATTATCTAGATAGAGATGTATTTCTATGAAGACCCACATAATCTCTACCTAAGAAAAACAGTTGGATGTTCTTCTATATATATCCTCAAAATTCTATTTTAGGGTCATTGTAACACCCCAGGTAAATAAGGAATATGACATTTTCATATTTATCCATATTTGTGAATAAAATATTAATATGACTTTAAAGGGGACGCTATGCTCGATGGCGTACCCAACACGCAACAACGAGTTTCTTGGGAATCTTACGTTGCACTCTAATAATAAAATAATATTATATTAAATGGTAGTTAACATGTAGCCGTTGTAATGGCGGGAATGGATAGAAATAACTAAAATATCATTATATATGTTCTTAAATATTTTTACATTTGTACAATAAAAGATAAAGGCTTAAAATACGGAAAGAATTCAATTTTAGGCGTATATGCCCTAGTTTTCACTAAAGGTTCACTTATCACCTTTTGATGGAGAACCGTCATTAAATATAGTTTTGTTCACTCTTAAACATTCTTTTGGACCAAATAAAACTCTTATTAAGAATCGGGACATCAAAATTTACTTTGTGTAAATTTTTGGTATCTTTCCGATAAAGTTCATTTTTTTAATGAATAGTGTAAAATGTTGTATTTTAATTCAAAACCACTTTTTAATCTAATTTATTTATATTATTAGATTATATTTTGAATTGGTTTTAAAGTGAAATTAGAAAATATTTTTACCATTAAATCCAATAGTGGTCGTTGGAATCAATTTCACTTTGAAATCAGACTTAAACTAGTGTCAATCTTTTGATACTTATTGTTTCATAAAACACGCTATTTGTCATGACAGCGGGAATTAATTATTAAATTAATTAATGTGACTTATATGTTTTGAACTTTGTAAAACGGACTTCATTTTTTAATTAATAATATCAAATATAGCTTAGGGTGAATTTTTGGGATTTTTCTGAAAAACTTCAATTTTTGATGAATAGTGAAACCAATAAGTGGTACTTATAAAAACTGATTTTCCGTTTAAATGAAATTTTTCCATCATTGTGTTTTGATTTTCAAAAATCCTACATACATGGTTGTCATTAAGAAGTAAAATGTGGTTCAATGAGATTAAAATAATTTTTTGGTGAATAGTAACTTATTAAGTTTTTAATCGCGATTAGAGGTAATTAGTGTAGTTTAAGGTAAAAATGATATTATAAGAATGTGAAAACACCATGACACTTGTCCTACACCTATTGGTTGTATCATTGCCGACCAATACAAGCCATGGGTCAACTTGGGGACCTCATTGATCCACTTTGGTTGGGAAATGACATAAATAACATTTTATTTAATGTAAAAGTAAAATTGACACAAACATGATATGTTTTACTAAAACAATTTTTAAGTGGGGTTATACAAGTCATATTTTTGATTATAAGTATTCATTGGAAAGCTAAAAATATTTCCTACATCATAGTATTTTTTTTATAATTTTTAGACATTACATAAATTAAATTATTTATGACATAATAATGATGCAGCGATGACATCATTATTTGACGATTTAAATAAAATGGAAAGATAATGTAAAATCTATGAACTAAACATGTCCAAAACTTATTGGATGAGTGGATTTAGAAGCCTTATCACCTTATCCACGAATTATATCAATGTGGGACCTTTTGAAACCGAAACACATTTTCAAATAAAGTAATATTTCTTTACTTTCCAAAAGTGCCCCTCCTCTCTTCTTATAAAAGGCCCCCACCTCTACCTCATTTAACACACTCCTCAAGCCTTTGGCTCGGCCAACCCCTGCCCATTTACTCTCTCCACATCCCTCTCCTCATCCTAGAGGATTCCATTTGGGCAGAATCCTTTCAAAGGAAGCCTTTAGGCTCAAATGAAAAGGAGTTACACTTTTAAAGGTAATTCATTCTCTCATGTTCATTTGTTTTATCTTGCTTCTCCAACCCCCTAAACTCTTTTTATTTACTTCTTTTGTAACAACACCAGTATCTTCAATATACTAGGATGTTGTTATAAGATTTATTCGAGCTACACTCTCACACAACTACATCAAATGGTTAAAGAACATACGGTTTCTGTGGATGGTGAAATTCTGCCTCCCGAAACGATGATTGTTCAATACTCATTTGACACCTTCAAAGGTGGCCATTATGATGTCACTATTTTTATATATGATAGATAATATGTTTATGTTTTATTTATGCTTCTGTAATTTTCATTTTTGTCTTACCTTTATGGCTTCCATTATGGGTATACGCGATATCATCATTTAAGGAAGTGCGGACTACCGCCCCCTCAAAGTGATTTGATTCGTTAAATACCATATTTGGGATGTATAAAGGATGGAAATATGATATTATATATTATATTATACTGTAATTATAATATACCTTTATATCATTGTTATTCAATTCTATAAAATACGAAATAGAAATGAAAGTAGCGTTCATGCGTACGTACGGCTTACCGTCTCCATGAACGGTGCATTTCATTTCTTACCTCTAAATGATTATGTAATGTTATAAATGCATGCATGTACTGGATATATATGACATATATGATATCTACATAATTAATACAATTCTGGATATAATAAACATTTGGCCACATGAACAACATGTAATTGTAAGAAGTCCACTTTCGACTTAAGAACCAAATATCGGCAAAACAAATATTATTAACTTAAATGATTACATAATGTTTATGACATGGTAATAAGTGGTATAAAAGTAATAATGAACTTTAAAAAGGTTCTTAAGGAATTATAAATTAACTCAAGTTTATTATTCAGGAGATTAAGGAACGATCGAGTCAAGTCGGACCCGAGGTAAGGGATCCTACAACTCTCTTTCTTTATAAGTACACTCTTTTCTGTCATTTCTTTTAAGCTCATATTTCTTATGATTGGGAAGTTATTTTATATTACTCCTACTGTAATTTTTATGTTCATGTGATGAGAGACCCTATTATCTCTCATCAATCCATTTTGGAAGTTTTGAGTGGCGCCGTTAGGCTGCCGAATTTTCGTAAGAGATCTAACCTCTCTCTTTCTTTTTAAGTACTCTCCTTTGTGTCACTTCTTTTAAGCTCCTCTTTGTAATGTTGGGGGATGTTCTTTTATATTCCTCTTGCTGTAAATATTATTTTAATGTGATGAGATAACCTATTTGATCTCATCAATCCATATTCGGAAGTTTTATATGGCGCCGTTAGGCTGCCGAGTTTTCGTAAGGGATTTTTCATCTCACTTTTATTCCCGTGAGATTTATGCTACATTTGCCACAAATTCCATTGAGTGGTGTATGTACTGCCCATTATTCTACTCTTTGTGTAATATACTTTTGTTTATGAGTATTTACATCTTTGATCTATTGTCCTTCTTTCATGGGGTGTATGTTTTGAAAGATACCCAAGTCGGTAAGGGAACCCTTCACCCTCCTCTTTTTTAAAAGACTTCTTTTGTTGGGTCTTTTAATTTACATATTGTTATGTTGGGATATGTTCTCATATATCCTTATTGATGTAAATTTTATGTCCAAGTGATGAGATACACTTCTTATCTCTCATCAACTCATTTTGATGTGATTCCGTTAGGCTGTCAAGGGAACTTTTTAACCCAATTTCAATTTCTTTGGGTTCAACATGTAGTCATTGAATATGTCATCCATTGAATATATGTGAATGTCCTTTTATTTTTTTACACTTAATATCCACTTATATTGGGTGTATTTATATTTGTCACACATATTTTTGAGATTGATTTGTCCTTAATTTAAGGATACCTTTTTTATAAGGGATTTCGTCACATTTGACATTTCTATTGAGGGTTCATTGTTGTTATGCACCAATTCACTCTTATATGGTGTATATACTGTCCTTTGGAGTATTATATCATGAATCCATTTATTCTCATGATATTATAAAGTTCTGACTAAATGTTATTCCTCAATTATTGTATTCAAGTGTCTCTAATTTTGGTAAAACCCCTTTAACCAAAATATCGTTTTAAATGTTTTAATTATTTGTTCTTATTAATATCCATGTTTTCAAAATGGTTTTAAGGATTTATTTATATGGATATTAATGGTTTAAAATTTTATGCTTCAAGGTGGTATGGGACACTTTGATTCAAAAATCTCTTTATTAAATTTTTTAAATGGTTTTGGAAATGGTTTCTTTTTTAATGGATTCATTATTTCAATATACTAAAATGTTATATTGTGATTGAAATGTGGAAATGTTATGTTTCCTTTATTCATGTTTTATGTGACAAATTTATGTTATGGTTCTTGGGCATTGTTAGGAAAACGGGTGGTTACGTGATAAACTAAGGGCGGGTGAGCCCGATATAGCTCTCCAATGCATTGGGTAACGCGAAGGAGTGAAATGTTAAGGTTTCTCCGAAGAGATTTAGGGAATATACTGTGATGGGTATTCCAAACGTAACCAAGAGGGTTACTCCCTACGTAAGAATGTTATGAATGCCTCAAGTTACCTTTATGTCTTATGTTTTCTATGATTTATTCATGGTTTGACGAGGTATGTTAAAGTGCATATGTTTTATGGGTAAAGTATGATTTCATTCTCATGTATATATGAACTCATGTTTCCTTTCCATATATTTTATAACCCTTACTGAGCTTTTTATGCTCATCCCAAGTTTTTGAAATGTTTTTCACAGGTCAAGGGAAAGGTACCTGATGTGATGATAGTGTCAAGGATGTGTCAAGAAAGAATCTGTGTTATATTTTAAATATGTTTCTGTGACGGGAAGAATGAATACTGTCTTTTACGTAACCACTTTGTTTAAATGTGGAATGTAATGCAAGTTTCATGATCTAATTCTCTAAAACTGTAAACCTGAAAAGATCTTCAATGTTTAATCTTGTAATAACTCAAGATTAAGTAAGGTTTAAGGCTGGGGCCTTATAGTTGGTATCAGAGGTCGGTTTAGATAACTTTAGAGGTTAGGGTATTCTTTAAGCATAAGTGGCATTACCATAATGGTTAGGATTTCAGAAAGAGTCCTAGTTTTAGATAAAGTGAATGAGTAAGTATATCTTAGTGTTTATCTTACTCATTAGTACATGATGGTTTTTTTGATATACTCACACTGACCTTTTTGGTTTTAGTAAATGGCTGGATCTAGCAGGCACCAACGTAATAGTGGATGTGAAGGAAACTGTGACAGTTTTTTGAGCAAGCAAATGAATGATATGGGAGCTGCAATGAGAACTCTTGTGATTATCCTCAACCAACTATCTGGAGTCATGATTGACCACCTAAACCTTGGAGATTTCTCTAAGACGTCATATATGCAAGAAACAAATCCCTACGGAAGTACAGTTAATAATCATAAAGGTAAGTGTGTTCAAAAACCTATGTGTCAAAGATGTGGAAAGAAACACCTAGGAAAATGTTTCAATGGGACAGAAATATGCTATAGATGTGGAAATGAAGGTCATAAAGCAAGAACCTGCCATGGAAAAAGGAAGCATCCAGTTGACTCGAGGAAAGGGAAAGAAGTTCTTTCTGAGGGATCAATTGAATGTTTTAAATGTGGTGTGCATGGTAATTATGCAAACACATGTCCTATGAAGAAGTTTCGTGAATGGGGTCACCAAGAGCGTACCAATATTCGTTTACCAATACCTAATGCCATTCCGATTGAGGATGAAGATACTGACAATGACCAATCAAAGGTATGTACTATTTCATGACTATTGTTTTCTTATTTTGGAATCTTAGGATATGATTCATGATTTTGTTTGTAGGAAAGAGGTATTTTGGAATAAGTTGGAAAGGAATGGATAATGGATCATGAAGAATGTTGAATGAGTAAGATGTCAACATATAAGGGCTTCAAGAGTTAGGGTGAAATTCATAAGAGTATTAAGTCTCTTTTGATGATGGGGTTACATTAGAAGACTTTTTATATTATGTGTAACCCTGATGTTTAATATAGGAAAATTTTATTCAAGTAATAGTTATCTTTTCTTTTGTGGACATAGTTATAAAGAACCATTTGGGTTTATATGATCCTTACTTTTGAGGTAATTATGGGTTAACATATGTTATGATTGAAGTGAAAGGCATGAGATAAAATTGAGGTTAAATTATGTTATGGTTATTTTTTATGATTTTATCCCTTTTTGGGTAATTATTTGAGAATTATATAGTTTTGGAAAAAGGACAACACGCAGACCATGTGACAACCCGTCGCGTCGGACAATGCTGCGGGAATCGAACCCACAACCAAAGTGCGACTGGTATTTATCGCCTACCACTGGACTACGTGAAGTCCCTGGTTAGTTTGACTGATTCTTTTTAGTTATATGATTTTATGAATTAAGATTAAGTTGATTTTGGAGGATATGTGATTAGGATAATTACTTTTCAATGTGAGACTTTAGGAGCAACTGATGTTGTTTGGAGATAAATGTTACGATTTAACTTGGAAGATTATGTGACTAAATCCTTCAAATATTTGGGTTTCAATCTTATATTGGTTTAATTTGAAGAATTTTATGGACAAATTTTTTATCGGATGGTCCTCGTTGAACTTTGGGTTTTGTTGGACAAATTTTGGAGATTAAGAATAGATTTTATTTTTATAAGGGGTTATCCTTTTCTGGATTATCTGATCTTGTACTAACCTTTTTGGTTTTGGTTTTGGTTAAAGCCTAAATACATGGGATGTATATAGTTCTCTTTTGGGGATTAGGTTATTCTCTAGAAGTTGATTATAGTACTCTTAATGCGAAAAAGTCTCCCTAAATACTCGTCTTTTGGAAAAAAATATGAGTTTGACTAAGGAATCTAGTAAAAGTTGAAAGTCAACATGATAAGTGATTATGCTTCCTTATGAATAAATTCCTCAATAAAAAGTAACTTAATACAAAAATTTTGTCTATTAACTTTTCCTACTGGGGAACCCAACACCGTTTAACCCATCACAAGTTTGTGATTTTCTTACTGTTAACTTTCTCCTAAACATGTTTTCTATCACTCTCCATCAGAACATGACCCTATGTTTTCTCCTCCATGTCCATATTTTCATACTTGGAATCCTAGTATGGGTTAACTCGGGTGACCTCTGTGCTTATCTTTCTTTATTTTAAAGAGATTGTTTTACCGACTCTTGTTCCGATGTGGGACGTTCAAGGATGTTTCCAAGCACAATTTTAAAATTGCGAGGACGCAATTCCCAAAAGGGGGGAAGGATGTAACACCCCAGGTAAATATGGAATATAACATTTTCATATTTATCCATATTTGTGAATAAAATATTAATATGACTTTAAAGGGGACGCTATGCTCGATGGCGTACCCAACACGCAACAACGAGTTTCTTGGGAATCTTACGTTGCACTCTAATAATAAAATAATATTATTTTAAATGGTAGTTAACATGCAGCCGTTGTAATGGAGGGAATGGATAGAAATAACTAAAATATGATTATATATGTTCTTAAATATTTTTACATTTGTACAATAAAAGATAAAGGCTTAAAATACGGAAAGAATTCAATTTTAGGCGTATATGCCCTAGTTTTCACTAAAGGTTCACTTATCACCTTTTGATGGAGAACCGCCATTAAATATAGTTTTTTTCACTCTTAAACATTATTTTGGACCAAATAAAACTCTTATTAAGAATCGGGACATCAAAATTTACCTTGTGTAAATTTTTGGTATCTTTCCGATAAAGTTCATTTTTTTTAATGAATAGTGTAAAATGTTGTATTTTAATTCAAAACCACTTTTTAATCTAATTTATTTATATGATTAGATTATATTTTGAATTGGTTTTAAAGTGAAATTAGAAAATATTTTTACCATTAAATCCAATAGTGGTCGTTGGAATCAATTTCACTTTGAAATCAGACTTAAACTAGTTTCAATCTTTTGATACTTATTGTTTCATAAAACACGCTATTTGTCATGACAGCGGGAATTAATTATTAAATTAATTAATGTGACTTATATGATTTGAACTTTGTAAAACAGATTTCATTTTTGAATTCAGAATATCAAATATAGCTTAGGGTGAATTTTTGGGATTTTTCTGAAAAACTTCAATTTTTGATGAATAGTGAAACCACTAAGTGGTGCTTATAAAAACTGATTTTCCGTTTAAATGAAATTTTGCCATCATTGTGTTTTGATTTTCAAAAATCCGACATACATGGTTGTCATTAAGAAGTAAAATGTGGTTCAATGAGATTAAAATAATTTTTTGGTGAATAGTAACTTATTAAGTTTTTAATCGCGATTAGAGGTAATTAGTGTAGTTTAAGGTAAAAATGATATTATAAGAATGTGAAAACACCATGAAACTTGTCCTACACCTATTGGTTGTATCATGGCCGACCAAGACAAGCCATGGGTTAACTTGGGGACCCCATTGATCCACTTTGGTTGGGAAATGACATAAATAACATTTTATTTAATGTAAAAGTAAAATTGACACAAACATGATATGTTTTACTAAAACAATTTTTAAGTGGGGTTATACAAGTCATATTTTTGATTATAAATATTCATTGGAAAGCTAAAAATATTTCCTACATCATAGTATTTTGTTTCTAATTTTTAGACATTACATAAATTAAATTATTTATGACATAATAATGATGCAGCGATGACATCATTATTTGATGATTTAAATAAAATGGAAAGATAATGTAAAATCTATGAACTAAACATGTCCAAAACTTATTGGATGAGTTTATTTCGAAGCCTTATCACCTTATCCACGAATTATATCAATGTGGGACCTTTTTAAACCTAAAAACATTTTCAAATAAAGTAATATTTCTTTACTTTCCAAAAGTGCCCCTCCTCTCCTCTTATAAAAGGCCCCCACCTCTACCTCATTTAACACACTCCTCAAGCCTTTGGCTCGGCCAACCCCTGCCCATTTACTCTCTCCACATCCCTCTGGGCAGAATCC
This sequence comes from Viscum album, assembly GCA_963277665.1. Taxonomy (NCBI): domain Eukaryota; kingdom Viridiplantae; phylum Streptophyta; class Magnoliopsida; order Santalales; family Viscaceae; genus Viscum; species Viscum album. The sequence continues at coordinate 251,498,548 of OY728156.1, read as the reverse complement.
TTTCAAAGGAAGCCTTTAGGCTCAAATCAAAAGGATTTACACTTTTAAAGGTAATTCATTCTCTCATGTTCATTTGTTTTATCTTGCTTCTCCAACCCCCTAAACTCTTTTTATTTACTTCTTTTGTAACAACACCAGTATATTCAATATACTAGGATGTTTTTATAAGATTTATTCGAGCTACACTATCACACAACTACATCAAATGGTTAAAGAACATACGGTTTCCGTGGATGGTGAAATTCTGCCTCCCGAAACGATGATTGTTCAATACTCATTTAACACCTTCAAAGGTGGACATTATGATGTCACTATTTTTATATATGATATATAATATGTTTATGTTTTATTTATGCTTCTGTATTTTTCATTTTTGTCTTACCTTTATGGATTCCATTATGGGTATACGCGATATCATCATTTAAGGAAGTGCGGACTACCGCCCCCTCAAAGTGATTTGATTCGTTAAATACCATATGTGGGATGTATAAAGGATGGAAATATGATATTATATATTATATTATACTGGAATTATAATATACCTTTATATCATTGTTATTCCATTCTATAAAATACGAAATAGAAATGAAAGTAGCGTTCATGCGTACGTACGGCTTACCGTCTCCATGAACGGTGCATTTTATTTCTTACCTCTAAATGATTATGTAATGTTATAAATGCATGAATGTACTGGATATATATGACATATATGATATCTACATAATGAATACAATTCTGGATATAATAAACATTTGGCCACATGAACAACATGTAATTGTAAGAAGTCCACTTTCGACTTAAGAACCAAATATCGGCAAAACAAATACTATTAACTTAAATGATTACATAATGTTTATGACATGGTAATAAGTGGTATAAAAGTAATAATGAACTTGAAAAAGGTTCTTAAGGAATTAGAAATTAACTCAAGTTTATTATTCAGGAGATTAAGGAACGATCGAGTCAAGTCGGACCCGAGGTAAGGGATCCTACAACTCTCTTTCTTTATAAGTACACTCTTTTCTGTCATTTCTTTTAAGCTCATATTTCTTATGATTGGGATGTTATTTTATATTAATAATACTGTAATTTTTATGTTCATGTGATTAGAGACCCTATTATCTCTCATCAATCCATTTTGGAAGTTTTGAGTGGCGCCGTTAGGCTGCCGAATTTTCGTAAGAGATCTAACCTCTCTCTTTCTTTTTAAGTACTCTCCTTTGTGTCACTTATTTTAGGCTCCTCTTTGTAATGTTGGGGGATGTTCTTTTATATTCCTCTTGCTGTAAATTTTATTGTAATGTGATGAGATACCCTATTTGATCTCATCAATCCATATTCGGAAGTTTTATATGGCGCCGTTAGGCTGCCGAGTTTTCGTAAGGGATTTTTCATCTCACTTTTATTCCCGTGAGATTTATGCTACATTTGCCACAAATTCCATTGAGTGGTGTATGTAATGCCCATTATTCTACTCTTTGTGTAATATACTTTCGTTTATGAGTATTTACATCAATGATCTATTGTCCTTCTTTCATGGGGTGTATGTTTTGAAAGATACCCAAGTCGGTAAGGGAACCTTTCACCCTCCTCTTTTTTAAAAGACTTCCTTTGTTGGGTCTTTTAATTTACATATTGTTATGTTGGGATATGTTCTCATATATCCTTATTGATGTAAATTTTATGTCCAAGTGATGAGATACACTTTTTATCTCTCATCAACTCATTTTGATGTGATGCCGTTAGGCTATCAAGGGAACTTTTTAACCCAATTTCGATTTCTTTGGGTTCAACATGTAGTCATTGAATATGTCATCCATTGAATATATGTGAATGTCCTTTTATTGTTTTAAACTTAATATCCACTTATATTGGGTGTATTTATATTTGTCACACATATTTTTGAGATTGATTTGTCCTTAATTTAAGGATACCTTCTTTATAAGGGATTTCGTCACATTTGACATTTCTATTGAGGGTTCATTGTTGTTATGCACCAATACACTCTTATATGGTGTATATACTGTCCTTTGGAGTATTATATCATGAATCCATTTATTCTCATGATATTATAAAGTTCTGACTAAATGTTATTCCTCAATTATTGTATTCAAGTGTCTCTAATTTTGGTAAAACCCCTTTAACCAAAATATCGTTTTAAATGTTTTAATTATTTTTTCTTATTAATATCCATGTTTTCAAAATGGTTTTAAGGATTTATTTATATGGATATTAATGGTTTAAAATTTTAAGCTTCAAGGTGGTATGGGACACTTTGATTCAAAAATATCTTTATTAAATGTTTTAAATGGTTTTGGAAATGGTTTCTTTTTGAATGGATTCATTATTTCAATATACTAAAATGTTATATTGTGATTGAAATGTGGAAATGTTATGTTTCCTTTATTCATGTTTTATGTGACACATTTATGTTATGGTTCTTGGGCATTGTTATGAAAACGGGTGGTTCCGTGATAAACTAAGGGCGGGTGAGCCCGATATAGCTCTCCAATGCATTGGGTAACGCGAAGGAGTGAAACGTTAACGTTTCTCCGAAGAGATTTAGGGAATATACTGTGATGGGTATTCCAAACGTAACCAAGAGGGTTAATCCCTACGTAAGAATGTTATGAATGCCTCGAGTTACCTTTATGTCTTATGTTTTCTATGATTTATTCATGGTTTGATGAGGTATGTTAAAGTGCCTATGTTTTATGGGTAAAGTATGATTTCATTCTCATGTATATATGAACTCATGTTTCCTTTCCATATATTTTATAACCCTTACTGAGCTTTTTATGCTCATCCCATGTTTTTGAAATGTTTTTCATAGGTCAAGGGAAAGGTACATGATGTGATGATAGTGTCAAGGATGTGTCAAGAAAGAATCCATGTTATATTTTAAATATGTTTTCGTGATGGGAAGAATGAATACTGTCTTTTATGTAACCACTTTGTTTAAATGTGGAATGTAATGCAAGTTTCATGATCTAATTCTCTAAAACTCTAAACCTGAAAAGATCCTCAATGTTTAATCTTGTAATAACTCAAGATTAAGTAAGGTTTAAGACTGGGGCCTTATAGTTATATTTCCTAATATATGTTATCCTAAATCCAGTTTCTAATGTTACTATTAATCGTGTTATGATACCATTTATAGTGACCCTGACCCCAGTAGTCTGGAGTTGGTTTTTACTGCCATTATTTTAGCATAAGATAGAAGGAAATCATTTCCCAAAGTATGGAACAGTTTAGTAGTCTTTGTAAACTAGATACATACATGATCCGTATATTACAAATGAATAAACAAATTATAGCATAATTTTTTTCTTTTCCGTAATAAATTTATTCCATCTATCGTATCCTCATACATATTTCTTAGTGCACTTCATGGAATCTTGGGGAAAAGGAAAAAAATAACGGTGATCTCAAATTCTCTGTAATGGTTAAGCACAACCTAATGAATAATGAATCAAAAATAATAATCAATATGGAAAGGTAAATAATTAAGAACACATTCCATTTAAAAAATGGATAAATAATAATTAATATGAAAAGGTAAATAACAAAGTATTCAACAAATTTAAATTACTGGATAATGTATAATCAATATGAAAAAGAAAAATAACTGATCACACATGCCATTTAAATAAATATATAAGGAATAATTAATATGGTAAGGTAAATAACTAAAAACAAGTAATTTAATCCATAAAATTATAATGAAATTCATCCAAATATTTTTTCACAGTGAATATATCAAGTAAAATTGAAAATGAATCTGAATGAAGGAAATGATTAATGATTGGATTCCATGTTTCCTTGGTACACAGAACCTTTACCATCAAGATTGTTCAAATGATGGTTAAAAATTAATGGGTAGAAACCAATTTAGTTGATGGTATCAAACTTATTCATCTCATGATACTATCAATGCATCAAGGGGGTTACTTTAAATGGTCTCCAACCCATGTCATACTAGTCCAAATAAATCCTCATATATCGAATAATCGATTTAATTCATAAACAATGAGCCATGTCAAATTTTCATATTGATAAAATAATAAAAATTTATCAATATTTCTCCAAATAATAAAATAAGTTTAAATGTAACACCATAAGTAAAAAATGGTAAATGATTTAGGCAATAATCATATCCATGATAAATAATGTAGATATTTTGGGAAAATTTAATGTTCATTGATCACTAGAAAGTTAATAACTCAAGGGGAAGTTCATGGATACAAAAATGATTCAAGAATTTAATTTCAAAACTATCCTTGTTCAAAATAATTATAATCCATCTTGAGTGTGAATAAGGATGGTATCAATACTACATATACCCATTGGAGTAAGAATAAGGGTTGTTGATATTGATGAACTAAAAAAGGTTATGTAAAAACATTCTTAAGAAAAATATACTTTACATTGTAAAAAAAATTTAAAATAATTTTATTTGAAAATAAAATATAAAAAAAATTCTATAAAAATATATTTGTAAAATTTCAAAGGAATATTAAAATAAATAAAGATGTGTAATTCAATATGAAGTAAAAAAATATTATTCCTTTTGTATTGTAAAAATGTCCGGAAACTGCACTGTTTGGAGAGAGATAAGAATAATCATTTGATTTTATTTTGTAAAAATAAAAAATGGATAAAAATGTATCTTAATAAATAATTTTGAAAAGGATAAAAAAATTTCAAAACTTTTTTATAGAACATGGTTTTGTATGAAAAGATATTTCTAACTGAAGAGATATATGAAGTCAAATTTTATTAAAATATTTTCTCAATAATTTTAAGTACCAAAGAGTGTAAAAATGATACTATAACACAAAAAATATCATAAATAACCATATTATAAGAAAATTTAATGGATTATTAGGGAGTGGTTATTGAATTTTATTCAAAAGATATCCAAAAATAAACATTCTCAAATAGAATGATATTGGAAAATAAACCCATAAAATAATAATAATGTCAAAGTGGGGATTAATAAATGACTAGATTATGTATAAAAAATATAAATACACATAAAAAAGTTTAAATAAAACAATATCTATTGAAAATTAATTATACACCTAATATTATGAAATTAACAACAGCGAGAAAGTAATATATCCCAATAAAAGGAATTGAGCAATTAAATTTTTTTCACCTTGGTATCATTTAATTCAAAACCGAATTTGATAAAATAATTCAAATTAAAACATAAAATAAAATGAATAATGAATTTTTAATTATATAATATGTAAAGTGAAAATATATACACCATATAAGAATCAGTATGTGCATGACATTACATTATGCCTCAATAAAATGAAATTGAGATTAAATCACTTACAACTTGATTAACTTCTGAATTATGAGCTCTACGAAATAATAACATCAATTTAACTTTTTTAGCATTAAATAAATAAAAATAATTTTTTAAAATGTCATAGGTAAGTATATAAACCACATAAAATAAATGAGTGGTGAATATGGCATAAGTCTCATAGAAATAAAAGTAAAACTAGAAATCCCATAACCTCACACATTTTGTTTGGTTGTACTTGCTTTAGCTTCATCTATAGTGGTTTTAAAAAAGTTATTAACTTATTAAAGAACTATATTTATATTTATGATATCATATATGACTCTTTTACAACATATTATTACCCTATGTTAATAATATTTTATTATTTTCATCGTTTTGGGTAATAACTTAATTTGTTTTTCAAGTTTGTTTTGACTTGATATTTTTTGTTCCTATTACATAGATCATGATTTATTCATCTCAAAAATTTAAACTATATCTAAGTATCATATATACTCAGAATATATATATGTAGAGTAATCCATAAAATTTAGTGATAGGAATTGAAATACATAGTTCAGGGAGACGGTATGCCTTAAGTACAAATGAATGATGTTTCTATTTTCATATCAGGTTAAGAAAATAAAATAAAATTATATGTATATATATTATCTATTTTTTTTACTTTTTTAATATATTTCATATAAATTTATTTAAACAAACCTTAATAAATTTCATGTAAATCTTGAACAAATCACATAGCTTCGTGACGTGGTAGTCCACCGTACACACGAACGATGTTATTATTTTCCCAAAAAATGGAAGGAATAAATTTATGTGTTATATAATTACTCATAAAACATAAATACATCATAAATATTATATATAAATAGTATTTTCACTATTACTAACAATTATAGGAGGTAATTGAAAAACATATGACATCAGTTCTCGAGGGGGTAGTCTGTCGTACAAACAAACATTGATTTTATAACCAATTTTATGGGAGTGTGAAAAGTTGTAGGTCACTAAATTAACATAAAAAAAATAAGTATATTAAAAATAATTATTTTCCTATAAATTTTATATATTTAAATAAATTAAGGGGTTTGAGTAAGAAAAAAATAAAAAAAATGCTTGTTTTGAATATTACTACTTCTTCAAATATCTTCTTTTGGTTTGCACCAAATGCCTTCTTTAGTTGGATTCATACCAAAGGTATGGCTTCTACGATTAGGGTAGGTAAGTTTAGAAGTTAAATTTTTAGGGTTTTTATGACACAAATGTCTTTTTAGGTGTAAATAAGTAAGGGGAATGAGTTCCCTTCTATATAGGAGGAGGAGTGACATTCTTATAAATAAAAAAGTAAAAACTTTTTGGAGGATTCCCTTACCTCATGTAAATACAATAATAAACCATTTCCGAGAAAAGAGTTTATATGGTCTAAATATGGATACAAAATGGGGTTTGGATAGGTTTTGGGAAATTCACACACCTTATCTTTTAATATTATCCACTTACTAAAATAATTCTTACCATAATCATTGTGATTAACATTAACTTTTTTTTCTAATGAATTCAGTAAAAAATTAAGATTAATTTATTTTAAATTATAAATTATTCATAATAAAAATTTGGAATCCATTTTTTCAAATTCAACTCATAATATTTATAGTATTTAATTTAAAATTTATCCCGTAGACATGATGAAAAGACGAGTTTTAGAGTGAAAAGGTTCAAAAGTTTGAAAAAAATTTACATAAAAATTTGCAATAATATTTATTCCAATAACATACATTTAATTAATAGATTAAAAAATTTTCTAATTTAACTTCAAATCCAATTTAAAATAAAATTATTATTTGAAATTGTTTCGATGAAAAGTAAGTTTTCAAGTAATTTTAGTATTTTCATTATTCAAAAAAAAGAAGCTTCTTAGAAAAACAAAAAACATCACCCTAACCAAATTTTAAAATTATGATTTCAAAAATGATGTTTATTTTTTAAAATAAAATTTTGAAAGTTTCAAAATTTAGATTTAAAATAATTGAACTGAACACATTATCATGACACATAAAAACTGATTATGTTTTTAAAGTTGATTTATAGTCCAGGGAAGACCGAAGGACATATCTCGAGGAGCATCGATAGTTTTATAGTATGAATTTTTAATAAAAATTACTAAAAATTTGGGTGGTTTAGAAAATAGTTTTTAGTAAATAACATAATTTAAAGAGTTTAATATTTGATAAATAAAGGTGGTGTTTTAATAATTATGTTTGAAGGGGGTCATTTCAAGGTCACTAAACATATTGGATGGTTCATTACTCTGAAACGTTTATATGGTTTAATGTAATTCTTGGATTGAGGGTTGTCAAGATATAGATTCTCCTATTGACTCTTAAAACAATGCATAAAGAAGAAAACCTTGACACAACAATCATAATTTCATGGTTTGGACCTCAATAATATAATAAGGGCTACAAAATCATACATAATATCATGATTTTGTGTGAGAAAAAAGGATTCTTGTTCTTTAAATTGGAATTACCCAATATCCCCACTTGAATTCTCAACCCAATTGGTTATGAGATAAAAAAAGGTTTCAATTAATTACATCCAAAGAAATGTTTTTAGAGGAGAATAAAATAAAGATTAAATATTAGTGAAATATTTAACACAAAAATTACACAAAACTAGTTGAAGAATAACTTCCAAGACTCCCTCCTTAGTATGTGTAGATCCTTTTAAATGATCGTACATTGTTTAGATCACCATCGAGAGGAGGAGAAGTCTTGGGTGGAACTTCAACTTCATCCTTGATCTCCCTTTGAAGATGGAGGCCTCCAAAACGTCTTGGATGAGTAGGGGACTTATTTGAGTGTTTAAAATACTAGAGATTTTTCTACATGGATGAACTTGCAAATGGGGTGCCCAGGGTGCCAATTTATAGGAAATGTGGAAGGTGTTTTTGGGAACCCTGATTTTGATAAACCACTTAGACCATGGTTTTTGATGGCCAAAAAGTATTATCTCACTTTTTAAAAAACAAAAAAAAAACATATCCCCACCTACTAAATATCTCATCTGAAAAATTTAAACCATTTGGACAATCAAATATGGTGATATGGATGAAATACATAAACCACTTTTTTACATTGAGCTGAGTCGATTCCCTGGACAAATAAATTCGGATCATCCCCTTAATAGATGAATGAGTCTTTATATTCTTTATTTGAAATATATCCAATTGAATTGTGTACCAGACCACAAAATATCAACAATTTGGATCCACGGTTTAGTTGTAGTGTGTGGTTTAGTCCACTTGTGTTCCTAGATCCTGTAGAGTTTGGCCCGTTTTTCATGAACTTCATCATGGGCCCTCCAAATCATTTTCGCATTCAATGTAATCATCACAACAATTAACATTTAACTTTTTAAAAATGATAAACACAAAATAATTAAATTGAACATGAAGTAATTATTTTATTAAATCTGAAATTTAAAATAAAAAATTAGTATTACATAGCAGTGCAATGGTGAAATGAATCGTCAATAACGGTGTGATTACACCCCAACACCTAAAAATTTCAGTCCAGGGCAAAGTCACATTTTCAAAAATGATCCATAGATATATTCCCAACTTTATGATGATTTAACATTAGAAGAAAATTAAAAATGTGATATCAATTTGATCCAAATAAAAAACACACCAACTAGTTATTCTCAGTTATCATGGGAAACGATATCTCATAAATTAAATTAGAATGAAATTCTAAGAGATGCATGATACCAAAATGAGAAAAAACTCACAATATAAACACGTCAAAAATTCTTTATGTGTATGTGTGAAAACCATTCCAAGCAATTATTTACTATTTCTATCCAGTAAATATAGGTTTTTTTAAAATTTATTTTCTTAAAGGATTGTGTCCACTGAACCTATCTTGTATCCTTTGTAATCAAATTTCAAGACCCACTCACTTAAGCATTCCTAAAAGACAAACCTTAATCTCCTAACCTAGATATCCCCATATGATGTGCATTTCATCACTCATCTCATTTATTATTAATATTATTATTTTGAAAAGTTTAACCTGGAACAAATCTCACACACTTCTCTCAACCCTTGTTGGATCTCCTCATGACACTAATTGTAATCGTTATAACAGGATCAAAGGCCGAGGAAGGGTTGTTTTGACCTTCCTAAGACAGAGCCCCTATTTTTGTGTTTTTTTTTTGTTTTTTATATTTTTTTAGGGTGTAAAAAAATCATATAACAGGTACACCTGAATTGGTCAATACAGTACAGTAATAAAAATTATCATATAACGAATAAATGTATGAAAAAACCACATTTTAGAGTATATTAATATTAACATAACATACATTTACCATCTATTGAGTAAAAAAATCAAACTTCATGGTTGGGTGAAAATATTTATGGAGATATTAAGTGACACATTTTTCCTATAAACTACTCACACAACATGTACCATTATTCTCAAATTTTTCAATGTCATAAAACCATTTATATCGTCAAAAAGAATAAAAATAAATAAAAAGTCACACCTAAATGTTAAATTCATGTTAAACATTTATTCCATCATTGATTTTTTTTTGTTTTTTTTTTAATGTTAAAAAATATGAAATAGGGAAGTTCCTCATGTAATTTTAATAACTTCCATGATTAATCATGCATTATTTGTCATGATAAAGTGGGAATCAAAAATTAACATTTCGAAACAAAATCGAAGGGAAAAATATGGGGGAAGTAACAATATAATTCGGAAATCTAAAAATAGTAGTAATAAGAAAGAAAATGAAAATCCTAATTAACTAAATAAGGTGGGGAAAAGTGAAAATACTATTCAGAAAGCTAAAAATAGAAGAAATATTATAAAAATTTCTAACTAACCTTGGAATATAACCAACCCCACACACCTAGAGCATGAAATTTCCTCACTGTAATAAAAGATAATGTGGGAGTAAAGGATATAACCTCATAAGTGCTATTGTTTTGATGTTTCTTGAACATGGAGTTCCTCTGTCGAGGACTCCAGAAGGGCTACATGAAAGTTCTTAAACTGCTTCCCATTGACAGTGAAGGTTTTTTTGTTTCTTCATTTGGTACCTAAATGAAACCAAATGGATAAACATTAGTAATAGTTTTTGAACCAACCCAACAAGAACAAAGCTTACTTGCATGTAAATTAGGCCTTGAATTGTAAAGGAGGACCTTTTTTCCAATGTGGAATTGAAAACGATGGATGAGATGGTCGTCGGTAGCCTTGGTTCACTCATTATAGATTTTGGTGGTCTTATAATAATCTCTATGCATTTCCTCCATATCCTGAATCAAAATCTTACTTTGAGAATACACACTAGAAAGATTGGAATTTCGCTGTTTAATGGTCTAGTAGGCCCGGTGCACCATCCCAATAGGGATCTGACAACTATTTCCAAACACCAGCCTATAAGGAGACATTACAATGGGAGTTTTAAAGGAAGTACAGTAATCCCATGATGAATCCTTGAGTATAAGACTTTAATATTTTATGTTGGTTTGAACCATTGTTTCTAGAATCTGTTTTATCTCTCTATTTGACACCTCATCTCGACCATTAGTGTATAGGTTATATGTAGTAGACACTCAGTGCCCGACCCCATACTGATGTAAAAGTTTCTACATTGTTTGGTTATATAAATTAGAACCCTGGTTACTAATAATGAACCTAGGTAATCCAAACATTCAAAAAATTTGGGTTCTCAAAAATTCCACAACCATCATGGAATCATATATCCTTTTTGTTCATGCCTCTACACATTTTGACACATAGACAACTTCTTGAATAATGTATAAGTTCCCAAATAAATTGCGGAATGGTCTCATAAATTCAATGCCCCCAACATCAAAAATATCATGAGAGATTGAGGTTTGTTTTGACATTTCATTTATTTTGGGGACATTCACAAATCTCTGATAGTGATTATAAGATTAATAAAATTTATGGGAATCTCAAAATAATTTTGGCCAAAAGAGACCAGAATCATGGACCTTGTAAGCAGTCTGTTGGAGACTAAAGTGGCCCCAACAAGTAAGAGTGTGGGTAAAGATAAGGACAAACTGAATCTCGCTATCAAGAAAACAACACCTGAAGAATTGATCAATACATTTTCTCCGAAGGTAGATAAATACCAAACGTACCAACGGGACTCATGTTTTAGAAAATTGACATGTTTTTTTAAATAAGTAGGAATACATGATTCTATCAAATAATTTACTATTTTATCATACCAAGGAATAACATCTGGCACACGATACAACTTCTCATTAGGAAACATTTCATTTACAGGAATATATGGGGATAAGTCGATGTCCAAGGATGGAAGGATCATACTGATATCGTTAGCCACCACATTCCCAGCTCCTTTTTATAAATAATTTCTAAATTAAATTCATGAAGTAGAAGCATACAATGAATGATATGTGGTTTAGATTATGGTTTTTTAGGAGATACCGAAAGGCTACATGGTCTGGTAACACAATAACTATGGCTCCTAAATGTATGAACATAATTCATTCAAGTAAAACACAATGACATAGAATAGTTTTCAGATGTAGTGTATTTTTCTTATGTAGAGTCCTATGTACGTGAGATATATAAAATGAAATGTCGATCTTGGTTGACCCTTTATGATAATTCTTCCCTAACTGCATTGTCAGAGTCATCACACATGAGCTCAAATAGTAAATCTCATCGAGGAAGTTGGACTATTGTGGGTTATGTGAGACTCCATTTTAATTTATTAAAAACATCCAAAAATTCTTTATAAAAAACAAACTCTTTTTAGTTTTTGAGTAATCAGGAGAGGAGGAGTGAAATATTACTAATCTCATGAATTAAATGATGGTAAAATAAATCAAGTCCTAGAAAAGACCGCACATTTCATACATTTTTTGGGATTTGTAGGGAAGAAATGTTTTCCAATTTTGATTTATCAACTTGGATACCATTCCTAGAAATGAAATTTCTAAATACTATGCCTTGTCCCACTATGAAATGGAATTTATCATAATTTAACACGAGATTATTTTCAATACAGCAATGTGGACAAGAACCTAAACTACTCAAACATTCATCAATGGAGGATTCATATGTAGTTAAATCATTTAGGAATAATTCCATGAAATTCTCTATGTAATCTAACAAAATACTAACCATGCAACGCTGAAAAGTACCCACAGAATTGCATAAACGAAGTGGAATCCTTTTATATGAAAATTTTCAAAAGTGGAAAGTAAATGTTTTCTTTTCCAGATCATCAAGGGAAATAGGGATCTAAAAGTATCTAAAATACCCATCAAGAAAATAGTAATGGGACTTCACATCTATCCTCTCTAGAATTTTTTCAATGATTGATAATGGGAAATAGTCCTTAATAGTGTGTTATTTTAGTAAGTAACAATCTATAAAACACACAAACTATTCATCACATGATTTGTATCTAGTTAATTATTTTCATTTTTAATTACCCTTAGACTAGTTTTATAGGGAACTACTTGAACTGGACTGAACCATTGGCCATTAGAGATGTGTTAAATTATTCTATCAACCAATAATTTCATTACCACTTTTTTAATAACGTGTAAGAGGTTTGGGTTTAGTCGGTGTTGGGTCCACCTCACTATTTTAGCCTCATCATTTAACAACGTAGTATGTGTGCACATTGAGGGGAAAATACTAGTAATGTCTACAAGTGTCCATCCCAGTACTTGTTTATAATCCCTCAAAATTTCAACTAGTCAAAATTCATGCTCTCTAGGGAGTGAACTAGCAATGATGATAGAAATATTTTTTCCATTATCAAGATAATAATATTTTAAATCTTTAAGTGGTTGTTTCTATTCCAATTTTGGTGGATTTCAGATTGATGGGAGTGAGTGTGAAAGTGATAGGTCACTAATCTCATATAATTGATCTATGGTAACATTCTCAGATGAGGAATGGTCTTTTAAAAGATCGGTATTATCATATATGGTCATGGGTCCTGAGTGTTCAAGAAATAATCAATTAACAAACATTCATGAAATTTATCTAGACCTGTACAACATTTTATACATGATTCATTTCCAAGAATTTCAATTAAATATGAAAATTCATAAAGGGGATCATGGTAGAGAAAAGAAGTTTATGGGTTGGGATTACATCAATTAAATTAATAGAGGTAGAGGAATGTTCTTATAAGGGGTGTTTCATGGTATCATGTATATTTAAGGGGACAAAGTCACTGCCAAACTCTATTGATAATGTACCATTATGAACATTAATTATGGTTTTGGAGGTTTTAAATAAAGGTCTCCCCAATATAATTGTGGCATGCCCATTCATCCTATAATCTACCATTTTAGGGTATAAAAATTAGTAGGAAAAAATAAATTTTTTCACCATCATAATAATATCCTCTATCACACTAGAAGGGTGCGTTGTACGCTGATTTTATAGCTTAACAAAAATTTCTGCATTCATTTTTTATCTGAATTACAATGATATGTAAATTGAGTAAGGAATCACATTTATAGTAGAACCCAAATCAAGCATAAATTTGGAAAATAAATACCCCCTATGGTTCATAAAATCGAGAATGTTTTATAAACTTTGTATTTAGTATAAAGTAATTGATCTATCAATGCTAATACATTCCTCTCCAAGCACACCTTCTCATCACCAAAAATTTGCCTTTATTGTGTACACATTTCCATCCAAAACGTGGTGTATCATTGAATTTTTTTAGGAAATCAATCAAGGGTATGATAACCTTTACTTTTTGGAAGGTTTTCAAACTTTCTTTATCAAATTATTTTTTCTTTGGTTTCCTAGGTTGGGTGGCCCTTTGGGGAAATGGAAGAGGGATGGTTAAGATAGGAAACTCATCAATAGACGTGTTCTTTCCTTTTGAAGGAATTATCTCAGGTTAAGGTTCTACCTTATTTAGAGAATTTATAGTGGTTAGGATGGTGGTTTCTTCATGAGGGGATGACTCTAATGGAGGATGGATTTGGATTTTAAGTTATGTTCCACTCTGAACGGTTATGGAACTAACATTTTCCTTATCTTTAGGGTTGACTAATGGTTGAGATGGTAGTTTAACTGACCATGACATTGGATTTCCCCCACTTATTTAAATAGTTGGCCCAATTAGGTTTTTAGATCTTATATGGTAGCTTGGGAGTTTTGTTGGAATTGGGGATTTTTTTAATCCATTTTTTAATCACATCTTCTATGATAGGAATGGGATTTGGAGGGGGTTGTTATAAATTCTTTTGTTGTGGTTAAGGATTTCTTGGTGGTGGTGGGTGACTACTCTACCCCGGTTGGTTCTATGGTTGTTGAGGATGGTTTGAATACCCCCTTTCATATAGTATTTCTTGTCTTTCCACACATGAGGGGATGGATAGTAAGATTATTTCCTAAAGGGTTGTTTTAAGGGGTATCCTGGGAAGATTTCCTCACAACTCTAAGATTTTTCTCTCAGTTGAGGGTATTGGTCAGAATATTGGGTGTTAGAAGAACATATTCTATAGTGTATGGGAGGAGGAGATTGGGATTTACCTAAGGAAAGTGAAATTTTTCAAAGAAGGGTACTTACCTGTTCGAACTTTGTGCCCTCCTTCTTCTTGAATTCGATTGATTTCACCTCATGGTCACCTTGAATGGGTACATTGGATAGTTAACTGAATTACTGAGTGTTATGCACCATGTTCTCAATTAGGGTTCTTGTAGTAGAAATTGGGGTCTTATAAACTTTCTCACCACCTATAGTAGCATCAATATTATTTTGATCAATTGGAATCAAACCATCATGAAAATACAGAATTAAAAGATAATCACTTGGTAGTGTCAGAAACATGAAGAAATCATTTTAAATATATCCCAGTACTCATAAAGTGTTTCCCTTTGAGGGTTTCTATACTACATATTTCATTCCTTATTTTTTCAGTTCTATAGGTTGGGAAGTATTTTTCAGGAAAAATTCAATTCATGTCCACCCAACCTCTAATTGGGTAATTAACATAATATAGACAATCTTTTATAGTATCTTCTAATGAAAAAAGTAATTCCAAAATATTTACCTATTCATCATCAACATTATTAGGTTTTAATGTTTAACACATAGTGTGAAATTATTTTAAATTCTTATGTGGGTCCTCTCTAGTGATTCTATGTAATCTTGGTAATAAATGAATTGAACTAGATTTAAGATCAAAATTGGGTGCCTTGCCTAACATTTCAATATATGTTTGTTAGATATTAACATCAGGTGAGGTTAGTTATTTTAGTAATCTATTATTTTCATTTATGTTATGCAAGTTTATTTCATTTTTTATATTGGTTCAAGAATAATAATAAGGATCAAGAAGAGTTTCATGATGTGATGTGTCCTCATTCAAAGGGTTGTCTTGTGTGCCATTGTGTCGCTGATGTAGGATCCTCTCCAGTTCAGGTTCTAATGGAATTAAATCTCTAGAAGTAGAAAGTTTCATACATAGAACCTATACAAGAAAAAGATTTTAGAAGTAAAATAAAAATAAAGGAGGTAAAAAAGTAAATAAATAGTTATAAAATTACCAATATTTATATATAAAATCATAATAAAAACAAAAACACTCCCTAGAAATGGCACCAAAATTTAAATGCATTTTCACAACATGTAAAATTGATTATTTTTTTAATATTGATTTATTGTCTAGGGTAACCCCTAGATCGTCTCTCATGTATGTTGAAAGGTTTAGAGTATGTGTTTTTAATAAATAATACTAAAATGGGGTTGGTATAGAAAACAGTTTTATGTAAATAACATAATTTAAATCTTTTAATAGTTAATTGATAAAGGTGGTGTTTTAAGATTTATAATAGAAGTAGTCCATTTCAAGTTCAGTACACATCATGAATAGTGAATTGTTTTTAAAATTTTATATGGTTTAATTAAATTCTTTGGTTGAGGGTTGTCAAGATCTTGATTCCCCTCTCGCCTCCTAAATCTATGCATAAAGAAGAAAACCTTGACACAACAATAATGAGGTCAAGGTTTGGACCTCAAGAATAGAAAATTGATACTAAATAATATAGAAATATCATTATTATGTGTGAAAAAAAAGTATTATTGTGTTATATGATCAGAATAACCCAAGATCCCCACCTGAAATATCAACTCAATCGGTGTTGAGATAAAAATTATTTCAATTAATTATAACAAAATAAATGTATTCAGAAGAAAATCACCTCAGGATTAAACATAAGAAAAATATTTAAAAAAAAATATAGAAAATCAAAATAATAAAAATTTTCGTAACTCCCTCTCAAGTATGTGTAGCTCCCTCGAAATGACCATCCACCCTTTAGCTTTTCATCAAGAGGAGGAGGAGGCTCGGGTGGAACTTCGCCTTCATCCTTATTCCCCTATAAAGATATGGTCATCCATAACCTCTTTTTTGGTTAGAGTAATTATTAGTTTCTCCAAAATAATAGATATTGTTTTCCTAAAAAAACTTGAAAATGCGGTGCCAAGGTGCCAATTTATAGGAAATGTGGAAGGTGGTTTTGGTCACCGTCATTTTAGGAAACCACTTGGACTGTGGACTTTAAAAAAAAATTCATATCTCTTTTGAAAAAAAAATGTTGTATTTTCACCTCCTAAATAACTCCACAAATTTTTTTTCCCCATTTAGAAAATCACATCTGGCTATATGGATGAAATATAGAACCCACTTTTGGAATTCGATTAGATTTGATCCCCTGGACAGATCAGTCCATATGGGCCCCTTAATGGATGAATGAGGATTTGGTTTCATCATATTAAATGTAGATCATTTAATTTTTGACCATACTACAAAATATAATCCCATTTGGATCAATGTATTAGTAGTAATTTGCAGTTTATTCCAATAATGTGCTTGGATCCTGTGTAGTTCGGCCAATTTTTCTTGAACTCTATCATGGGCCCTCCACATCACCTTCACCTACAATGTAGTTATCAAAACAAGTAACATTTCCCATTTTAAGATTGATAAATAAAAATTAATTGAATCAAACATGGAGTAAAATTTGTTATTAAATTTTTAATTTAAAATAGAAAATCAATTTAACATAACGATGCAAGGATGAAAATGAATAGTGAATCATGCTGTGATCATACACCATTAATGGGCGGAAAAACTACCTTTAGAAAAATATATATTTTTATGTGAAAATTGGATTTGTTCATATCTTATTCGTATAAAATATATTGTATTTATTTAAAAAATTATATAATATATTAATTTCATTATGGTCATTCACTAATAGTAATTAATTTTATATATTTATATAAAAATAATTTGGCACATAAAAATATTTTTTTGTAAAAACATTTCCTTTAAATTCAATTGAATCTTATATTTATTTTTAATTAATTTTTAACCAATGAATTCAACCATATATTTTTATAAGTTATTTAATCTGTTTTATAACCACCAATTTAATGTCTAGGATGTAATTTTCATTTTAAAAAATAATATTAATAGTATTTGGTAAAACACTATATTGCGTGTAATGGAAGCCATCAATGAATGTCCTTATTTTGTGTAACAAAAAATAAACATAATGTTATGTGTACTTCTAGATATATCATAGAATGAGTTTATTTAAAATATTAAATATATTTTAAAGTCTTAGGATGTTATATTCCCTCATACTCTTGTTGTTGTATATCACATACACAAATGATATGATGTTCATATTTTAAAATTTTGGGGTGTCGCAATGGTTGTGGGATAACATACCTCATATTTTAACAAAAAATTAATAAACGCCTTTTTCCTAGATAAAATTTTTTTACCATTAACTTATTCTATAGAATTTTATATAATCTGAGGAATCATAAAACAAATGTAGTATCCCTTTTTTAATATCAACTACTAATTAATAAATAAATTCACATATCATATAATAAAATTGTGATTCAAATCCTTTTTTAAAATACATACTTCCTTAAAAATTCATTTTATTCAAATTTATTATTCAAAAACTCTTTGAATCAATATTTTAATGAAAAAATCAAGCTTTATTAAGTCTTTCCTTTATTTTTAACTTCTATATAATTAATTTTTTTAAGTTGAACAACTAATTTATATAACACTGATATTTGACATAGACACTCCGTGGATATTATTGAACCCCTTTAACTATTTCCAAAAATTCCATATTATATCATCAATACTCATCCTTCATGAAACGTCCTTTAGGATTCAATGATCTTGACTCGATACTAGAATAATCATTGTTGGGCCATCAAAATAAATTTTCTTCTTATAATTTGACCTTTTCCCAACCTGTACTATCTATACAATCCTAGAACATAGACATCACATTCCTTGTTTATATATCCTCAATATTTTTATAAAAGAGTGTAAAAATTTATTATAATCATTAAAATTTTTGAAAAATTTCCAACAATGATAAGAGAATGAATTCCATCACTAAAACAATACTTAAATAAATCTCCAGTCTCATTAAGTCATTGAAATATCTAATCATATTGAAAATATATGAGTGAATACTAAAGTTACCTTTGTTATATTTCTTCCAATTTCATTGAAACCTTAATTTAATACTTATATTTGTTATAATAATCTATATTCATGTGTTATATAACATAAACATTTTGTTATTCAAGAAGGGTTCACTCACATTCAAAGTTTTGTCCTTCCTTAAGAACATTTCCTCTATTTTTCACCAATCTATGAATTTTCCGAAATTAATCTTCTTTTTTATAATGGTTAATCTTAATTTTAATATTTATGATTATTATTATGTTATATTTTATAAAATAGAAACATTTATTAGATTAATATCACTTTTTTACATTCATTTAAAAATAAGTTTTATTAAAAGGGCTCTTACTAATCATATCATATATGAAACTTAGATGGTTGAACATGTAATTTTTTATCTAATCAATATTACAGATAAACCATGTACCATTTTTATAATATTATTCCCAATGTATTTATAACTAAGTGTAACCTAATGAAAATATTTAGAATGAGAAACCTAACTATTAGGGCTGCCTAATTCTTTTATTTCCTCATAAAAAATATTTTATGGTCACCCCACTTTTAGTATAAACCTACCTAGTTGGATGATTATTCTCATGATAAGTGTTTTTATTAGAATGAATCTAAAACATAAGTATTTTAATTGGGAATTAATATCACAATTGTATCTCATATAGTCCCTTTATATGAATTCATGATTTCAATAATTTATTTTGGAATATTATTCCTTCCATGAAATCAATAAGTTGAAATTATGTTGATGTGTAACTATTTACAAAAATCATAGCTTAAGATAAAAAATAAAATTAATATAAAACTAAATTCATACATATCCAAATGAATATCATGCATATGGGTGTATTAAACCATTAAATTTAAAGTCATAAATAATTTAAAACCAATAAACCCAAAATAATTAAGTTGTATTGATCGATAGACAAGACCCACTTTTTTGAAATAGAGTAAGCCTCCAAGCCAGTAAGTAGTCTGGCCCAAATTCCTTCTACATAATCATTTTGTACTCAAGATAGAAACAAACACATTATAATTCAAACACCAAATATGTGTTATGAAAGTGAAACTATAGTCAATTTCTACTAAATTTGGCTATAAGCATAGAAATTATAAGTTAGGAGTCTCTTAGAAGTTTGGATAACAACAGTGGGAAACTCCAACAAAATATAACTTTCTTAGAATTTATAGAATTTATATGGATATTTACTAAGAGTATAAGGGTTCTCAATTCATCAAAAGGAGGTCCAAGTGAAAGTTACACTAGATAAATCTAGACTTTTATGGAATATTATGATGTGTATGTAACTTAAACTTCTCTACTGGTGCATGATGATGAGACTGAGGAATGTTAATGTGTACAGACAATCACATGAATTCAATATATGGATACCCATGAAATTTTTTAGTTAGTGTTAACGGAGGACCAGTTAATCTCCACTGTAAATATAGGGTGGTACAACCTGCACACGTATATTGGTTATTGGGAAAAAACTGTTAATATAATATAAATTATGGATCAAGAATCAAAATACTTTTATCTATTGAGTAAAAAAATGTTTTTTGGTGTTCTATATGGATGTAAGAATTAATTTTTGAACCACGTAAAATTTATGTGTTCTTATTTCTTTTTTTTTTCTTTTCCATGTTGATTTAGTAATGATTTAACAATGTGTGTGTAAGTTTCTAATTAATCTACTAAGTAGGTTTCATAGGATTATTAACTTCTATTGCACTAATTTTGAAGATAAAATCCCAGTCTAGAGGTTTTTTCCACTATGTGTTGTATCATTTAGTGGATTAACTTCTAGGAATCATATATGGGAATAGGTA
The DNA here is from genome assembly GCA_963277665.1 of Viscum album. NCBI lineage: Eukaryota > Viridiplantae > Streptophyta > Magnoliopsida > Santalales > Viscaceae > Viscum > Viscum album. Next base: position 251,477,804 of record OY728156.1, on the reverse strand, counting down.
TCTTCTCCCAACACATGGTTTAAAAGCTTATGGTTTTTTTATTTCTCTCTATATTCTCAAAATCAGACATAGGTAATTGTCACACTCTTTACTTTGAACTATTCTATATCCATTAGAAGTGAAATATTATCATAAGGCATGAAATCATAAAAATTTATGGTCTCGAAGGATATATTGGATAATGAATAATTCATATTATGAAGAATGAGGGTGTAATATTATCTCTAAAATGACCAATAACATCCAATATATTTATTCAAACCAAATTTTATGTATGAAGGTGAGTGGGAAATATTTTATAAGAGGGCTCTTGGCTTGTCAAGGATGTCACTTTCCCAAATTTTTTCTTTAATAACCAGGAGAATAAAACTACAACAGATTTGATTAAATACCTAGCTGGTATATATAATAATCCTATAATGATTAATAATGTTTTTTACTGAGGATTTTGTTTAGTATGAGTATATTAGAAGGTGGGTTTGGGGAAGATCATGTGAATTATTTCATCGTTATTCGTAGATAGATTGAATAAGTGAAGTTAACCTTCACATATGATGTTTTTATAATTCTACTATTGTCATCACTACTAAAAATCATTAAATTATTTGGTAATAATAATTATGAGTTCTTTAAAAAGAAAAACATGATATTTTATGATTTTTAGAATTTAACCCTTAATTAGAAACTCTAGATGAGGGAGGTTTAATCATTTTTTGGAAAATAGTTTAATAATAAAGGAAGGGAGTGATAACCTTATGGGATAAGTCATAAGAAATAATAAAAAAATATATCTCATTATATAATTCCATGAATGTTAGCTATCCCTGATCCCATATGTTGTTATTCTAGGAAACATGGGCATCTCAAGAAGGATTGAATAAGTTGAAAATGAGTCACTAGAAGTATATATTTCATAAATACAACTTATATGATTACACATGAGGGAATTATTATCTTTATATTAAGTGAAAACATGATGTTGGAATCATGGATGGTTAATTATAGTGCATCATTTCACTCAAAGATAGTGCAATTATTCATTGTCAATTATGTATCTAGAATATTCTACAAGGTATACCAACCTGATAAAGAAGATTCAAAAATAGTGTTAAATGGCGATGAAAACATTATATGATAAACAAAAATTATTAAGACTCAAAGAAGTTAGAAAAGACCACGGATGGTGGAAGAGACTATTTCTTTTTGTCATCTTGTCGAGGTGAGATATTACACAAGATTCACCATCAGATTTTGGAAGGTGACCCAATGGTCCATGGTAGAGATGTGTAGATTAATGGAAGGGACTATTTATCAAATTATAATATTACATGGATCTCCAATTGTTAGAACAATAACTTGTAAAGATCTGTATTTATATAATTTTAATTGTCGGTAGATTATTTACTAAAATAGGAATGTTCTAATAAAAAAGGATTTTTGATGTTTTTTCACATTGATATTAGAAATTTTTAGTGTTGTGTGATTGGGTAGAAAAATATATCATCATTCAACTTGATTTTTCATAATTTAAGAATATGGATGTTAAATATTTTTCACTTTGGAGTGTGGGAGGGAGCATCCTCAGTTTATTCCCATATAGATTCTATTTAAATTTTCGAATTCATTTATGTTTTTACATTGATGGTTTAGGTTTACTTACATAAGCATGAATTAGATGTTTTAGCACCTTTTTTCTATGGATTACCACATTAGAAAGGGAGTCTGGTTGGAAAATAAAATATTTAATTTCTAAAAATATATGAGAGTATAATGTTATGAGCTTCTGGAATATTTACTAGAAATATTGGATCCGGTTATTGAACCTAATTACAAAAACACCATAGTAAACCCATATTTTGGAAAGAATTAATGGGGCCTTGATAGATAAATCATAGATCATCCAGCTTCACTCAGGGATTCACAATAAAGGATTTTATATAGAAATTTACATAATGGATTATCGTACAAATAGGAGTCTATCATAAAAAATTGTGTAGAAACTTCTGGAATAGTTATGGTCTGGTATGTTGTTAAGTGTTTGACTATCTTTCCTATTACCATGTTGATAAAAATGAAATATAAAAGTTCTATACAAAGTAAAATTCTTGTTTCTATGCCAGTTATAGAAATGATTACTTTGTATTTGGTTGTGGTATGATGATCTATGGAAAATTATTAGGATTTGATATTTAACTAATCATCATGTGATGTTTTGGAATGTGAGATGACCTAATTTTTAACTAGTCCTAATGGGTTATCTTGATACATAGAAGATAACATATTTTTCCATGAATCAAATTTTACTCTATAAATAATGTGTTTTCCTAATATTAAATAATATTTAGTGGTATTTCACTAAGAAATATGGCGTGAACATAATTTACAATGAAAGTTCATGCAAAAAAATAAGAAACTACAATATTATATAGAAACTAAATGATTCATAAGAAAATAAACACCATTATAAATAATAAAAAACCAAAGGTTTAACAAATCCAAAAAATAAAAACAACATATAATGAAAAACTAAATTATTATACTAATCAAAAATTAAAAAAACTATTTAAATAGGATAAAGGGGATATTGCAATGAGTAAAACTAAAAATAAAAAAATGAGAACAAAGATAAAAAACTAATTATATCTATGTGCAGGTTAAAATCCTTCATTTTCCTTAATGAAAGAACATAACAAAGGCTAATATCCAATCAGAACATCCAATAAGAACTGCTAATAGACTAGGGATTTAATAGGTGTTTGTAAAATATGTCAGTCAGGTATCCATTATACATTTCATGAACAATCATTAAAAAAATAAAATTTCAAGCTAGGTTGAACTATATATTGAATGTAAGCTTTACATTTTATTTTAAAAATACATATTATGTCACTTTATTTTGATATACTTTGTCTTGTACTAAAGAAAAAAATTACAATTTTGAAAAACGTTTACAACCCTTTAAGGAAAAGGTGACATTTGAAGAGAAGTTTAAACAGCTAAAACCCATGTTTTAGAAACATTAACATGAAGCGATATAGTTAAAAATACTTTCCTTCTAATATTTAATGAGAAAAATTAAACTAATATAAAATTTAACCAATATAAACACATAAGTAACACAATCATAAGAATCATGGGAACCTATGATACCTAAGGACAATCAAGAACAATGCTAACATAAAAAATCTATAGATACAGGTATCATATATAAAAAACTACACTAACTCTTAGTTTACCCTACTTGTCCTGACTAAGGGTAAAACCCCCTGATCTGAGAAATGTATTAACTTATGTCCTCTATAAAGATAAAAAATTATACACTAGTGAATCATGTGTTCCTAAATATCCAACTTGGCTACCCATGGATTCCCAGAACATAAAAATGGAGGTGATCTAAAACAATTAACCCATTTATTATAATTATATCAATAAAAAATTACCACCATCACCTCTAAACACCATTCATTGAAATAACCCCTTTTATTAAGAATAATTAATCGATATAACATCCCTCTCTGGGGAAATCATCACAGAATATCATAATATTAATTTTCTATAACTATTTCATGAAAACAAAAAGGTATGTGTTTTAAGGACAACATATCTAGAGATACATTTTTAACATGTTCCAACTAGTAATTTAAACATTCTTTAATAAAACATGTTATTCAAAATTCATTGAAAAACAATTCATATAACCATTATCAAAAAAAATTAATCTAAGATGAAAAATAAACTTTAAAGAAACAAAAATCATGATTAATTTATAAGAAAACCCATTAAAATCAACATAGAAAATTATAACATCACCCCATTTGGAATAAAAAAATTTTAAAAATCCCTTCAATCATTTTAACAAATACTTGGCATGCATGGATCTCAACAACATATTGATGTTCAAAATTTGAAATATAAAAACCTTTCAGATTCCCTCATATTAAAATTAAATTATTATTATTATTCAAAAAACAATTTAACCTTCTAAATAAAGATAACCTAGAACTCAGAATTCATGTCAAAAAACTGAAGAAAAAACATATTTAATTTTAGTGAAACATGCATGGAAAAAATTACCTTTAATTCATCACTTTTATAAACCACAATGAAAATCCACCTCAAAAAGGATTAGAAATCCCTAGGTATCCAAGAGGAACCTTAAATTTATGAAATCCTTGATTAAAATTTTAGTAACCATGAAACCTAGGTTTTAAGGCCTTATTATGGAAGGAAGAGAATATATAAAGAAGAATATTGGGAGAGGAAGAGACTCAAATGATATTACCTTGAAGAATCAACTTCAACACTTGAATAAATCCATCAAAATCACCATATAAGAAAGGATAATGAATGGGGAGAGGTGTATGAGGGACACTAGAGATTAGAGGGTTAGGTGAGGAAAATTGAAACCCAAAAGGATTTAACTCTAAATGAAGAGTAAAACTATAAATTAAACCTTTTAAAAACTGGTTAGACTAGAATCATGTGTGACCATCCAATTATGACATGATAGGTCTCCACTGCTAGACCTAGGTGCAACTATCCATGGTCAAATCATAGTGTGACCATGATAATTACAGTATAACACCCCCAAAGGATATCCCTAATCATAGTGTGAACTCATTTGTATAACATTACTATAATTTAGTCTAGAACTAAAGACATAGTAAATAGGTTGGGTGCAAAACATCCTCCCTTGGTCACAACGCAACCTGCTGCATTAAAAACTATAGGTTTCCACAAACCATTAAAAAACTTAGGAATACAAAACGATTATGTAAATATATATAAATAAAATATATAATTAAAATAATGTGGATAAGTGGAGGTTGGAGTATTTAAATTGTCCCCACTATACAACTTTTATCCTTATAAATTATTAAAATAATTAGTATTCTAAGGAACTAGAATTATATTAAATTACCAAAATTAATTTCATAACTCAGGAAACTAAGTAATGAAAAAAAAATATTTATCCCAAAAAATCATATATTTCCCTATTAATATAAAAAACTGGGAATACCCCATGATCACAATATCCATATACAAAGGAAAAAAATAAAAGATTTGAAATTAGGTGACCAAGAATTATAAAACTAAAAAATAAAAAATTAAAATGTATGAAAGGTAAACTCAATGAACATAACTCAAAAAACCTTGGAACACCCCAATCCAACAATTAACAATCGACACACCTATCTTAGTGTGTGAAAATTCTATTATTTATTTTCCTATTACATCATAGACTATGGTCATCTCACTTGAGGATATTATATACTCTAACACTAAATACTTCTGATTCAATTATTATTTTTTATATTTTATAATATATATATATATATCTGGGGGTTTTTGTTTATAGAATTAAAAATTAGAATTTAAATATTCATATGTAATGCAAATTGAAAGAATGAAGTTAAAAGGAAAGGAAACATTCATAAGGGATTTATCCTAGGTGAACCATCATTATCATTTGATTAGTTTCATATATACTTTATTGGAATACTCTATCATATGCGTTATCATCCTATTCTACCCTAGTTTTTGATATATTGTGTAGGAGAATAATTTAATCCTAAAATGATTGTGGTGAGGGTAAATTCTCTCAATATTGGTAGTCCTTGAATTAAACCAAAGATGATAAGAAACATTAATCATGAATTCACAAAAATATGTGTTCAAATACTATATTCATCCCTCAAAAAAATCCTTAGTTAAGTTACCCATTATATTGATTATAGGATACCATGATAATTAGGGATAAAGAAATAGAGAATCTATAGAGAGAAATAAAAAAATTTATTAAAAATATGAAATGTGAAAATAAATCATGAATGAAAATAAATGTTAGGAAAAGATAATCTATCTTTCTCAAAACACCATAATCCATTAAATATACCTTCCAAAGGTGAATAATACATATTTATAAAGTGTAGGGTTGGTTAGGTTTATAATAGTTTTCAGAAGGGAAATTTTCAAATCAAGTCAAAATAAGTCCCTAGTTTTGTGCTTCCTTGTCAACCATACAAATGACCAAATTAGATATGGATATAGATAAATAAAATATTCAATTTTAAGGCCTCTAACTTGTGTAAAATATTTATCCCAATAAAATAATAAATGAAAATTTTGGGGGATAGACATTGAAGTGATGTCCATATTAATGAATCTAAAAAATGATTGACTTTAGGGCCCATCATCTCTTTGAAACATTTAATATAGCTTGATGTATTCAAATGAAATATGTATCCCACCATTTCCAAAATACGTTCAAAAAATTTCAAAAAAAATAGGATAAAAATACCAAAGTGGAGTTGGAAATCAAAAAAACTAGAATTTTCATGTAGTTTCCAAATTCATTCTCAAATTAAAAATTCATTTTAAATCATCTCTTAAAATATTAATTTATCAATTATTATTAAATATAAATGAAATCACTTATATATCAAATAATATTTTTTTTCACAATTCCATCCATATTATTCCTTCAATCCAAATATGTGACAATTACCCTTAAATTAACAATTTAGTGGTCTTTAAAACCATATAATTCAATGTGAAATATATTAAAATATTGGATTTCCCAATATTATATGAAAAACTAGTGGAACCTTAATTAAAGATCTCAGAATAAATCTAGTAGGATAAATTCCAAGAATCAAGAGAAATCACACAAAGAATCCTAATTACATTTCTCTGATAACCTTTGAGATCAACCCTAAACCTAGGTACATTTTCATTAATACAAAAATTAATCATAAAAAACTATCAATAAATTTATATAAGGGTAAAAATAAGATATTCTAGAGTGGACTATCAAAAAAAGACTTCAATTAATGAACCCGAGACTTATATATAGTAGGGTTGGGTTGGAAAAACTAAATATCACACCCAAATATATTATATACCATAACCACAATAAGAAACAAGTTAATGTTAATCAAATTAAAACACCAATGGTGGTATCCTCACCATTTTAAAATTAGTATAACATGGTGATTTGAGAGATAGAAAATTCCATATTCAAGGATAAATCATATAAAAATATGTCTCTAAAAAATACAAAAATGGAATAATAACCCGCTAAGAAATCAGAATAGATTTCCATTAAGAGATACAACCCAAGTGAATTTCTACATGACCATTTGAGAAGACAACATAAAGGAGGTATTACCTCCACCATAAATGTGCCTCAGTAATTACAACATAGTGTTTATACTTGGGATAAAAGTTAAATAGATAGTAACCTAAGACCACATTCTAAAGAAACTTAATCATGGTGAACCCAACAAAATAAATAGGACACCAACTATAGTACAATATAAGTTGAGGGTATCACTAATCCCAATTTCCCAGGCACACACCCAAGACTTCCCATGCATAACCCCTCAAATTCCAAACCTCATCAGAAGGTCATCATCACATGAAAACCAAAAATGAAAAATCAATCTTGAAATCATAATAATTACCAAAATAAAAAATATTACAAAAAAATAAACATTGGGAGAAACAAATAAATACATTTTATAATAATTTTCTAAAAATATTCTACTACATTAAAATAAGTAATCACAAATATCCAAACTAATCATTATCACAATCCCAAAGATGAGTTGTACTTAGATAGTGGTAGGAAACACAATAAGGATCACACCTAGAGATAAAATTTCTATCACTCATCAAGACTTTTCTTCGTGGATTTCTTGAAAAAACATAAAATCTTAATCCAATCCATTCATGTTTTCCGAATTAAATCAAGTAGTCACAATATAAACCAAGAGACAAATATAAATTAACACATACACTAAAATGAACACACTATAGAAACATTAATTTTAAACCATCGTTATTTAAATATGTGTCTAAAAACCCAGTTTACAAAATAAATGCAATTTCAAAAAAATTACCTTACTTTGAAGATAAGAAAAACATATTTTCCCAATTCATTCATGAGTTAAAATATAAACCTTTCTATTAGGTAGTTTAAAAAAATTTTAAAAATAAAATTACATTTAAAAATATCCAATTTTCATACCTAAATCATTTAAATTAAAAATAAAAAACTCATAAAACACAAAATATTTTTTACAGATAACCTACTGAAATAGTTTAAAAACCTCATTTAAGATTATTCATAATATATAGGGAACCCTCTGATAATATTTAATGTTTATGTTTTGAAAATTTCATAGTTTAAATTCCATTAAAATATGTCAAACTCCCTTTTCACAAAATAACATAAAATATTTCAAAACATTTAACACACACTTCATTTTTAATATAAAAAATGTTTTCAAAAATAAAATATTATTTATAAATCCCATATATTATTAAAAATAATCAAAATTATATAATTCACTGTATTTTTGAAAAAACACCAAATATTCCATCACAAATGAAAAATTATTTTTCCCAAATAAAATTACCAACCTATAAACATCACAATCCAAATTAAATAAATTACTGAGGTAAATAAATTATTTTGAAATTATCTCACAATCAGATTTTTCAAATAATTATAAAATTTACAACTATGCATGTTTTGGACACGTGATATAGAAAACGTTGTAATAAATATGAAAATACTACTATAATTTACCTAGATTGGTCAATATAGTCTTATCTCAATTTTTTAGACCATGCATAGTAACCATGTGACCCCAATTTCCTACCAAATTCCACTTAAAAAAAAAATTCTTCAAAATAACTCATAAACCCTCAATAAAAAATAAGAACACTAAAATAAAGACTAAAACATTAAATCGATCTAGTGTGAGGCATAAAATTATACTATATTGGGAATGATGTTTCCTAATATCCATTAATAACTTGAGGACTTCCATCCAAAAATTTAACCAGGCCATTCCATAAATTCAAGTCCATATAACAAAATATGTACTTTTAAAATTATGAGAAAACCAGACAATCCATAAGAAAGTAACCACCATGCATAACAAAAATTCAATAAAAATGGTAAAAATATATAACAAATTACCAATATCACATAAAGGTCAACTAAAGTATGAGACTAATAAAGAAAAAACAGATAAGGAAAAAAATCATAAGGGCATAATACATCAAAGATACCCAAAAATAACTCATGGAGAACAAGGATCAAAACAACTTGTCTCTATGTGAAAGTGAAACACCTTCCCCTACCCCCACCAAAAAATATAAAAAATGTTTTTTATCCGATTAATATATCCATGTAAAACCAAAACAATACCTTAAGTGTAATATTCATGAGAAAAATATGCCTCTTTGGTATCCTCCCCAAACTCTATGTGAAATCTTCAAAAAATTCATTCCAGTTTGAACAAAATATAGAAAATAAGCATTACATTTTCCATTGTAAATAGTTATCAAATAACATTCCATTGAAACAATCCTAATCATAATAAAAAACTACATTCCAAGTTTGAAAAACTTTTATAACCTTTTAAATAACAATGGACATTTTATGAGTTGAAAAACTTGTTATAAAATCTTATTTTAGAAACATTCACATGATGATATATAGTTAAAAAAACAATTTACTTGTAAAATCTAATGAGATGAAATATTACTAGGATATATTGTTTTTAATAAAAACATACTAATAACAAAATAATAAAATTATGGGAACCTAGGAGTCTTATTGATGATCTAAAATAATTATTTCATAAAAATTATATATATATATATATATATATTAATTTTGGATACTAAATAACCTACCCTAACTCTAGGTTTCATTCTACCTATCCTAGCTGAGGGAAAAATACCTAAGAATAGAAAAATATTAACTTAGGGGATGTATCCACAGTAATGTTCCTGAACCAGTAAAAAAATTGTTCCTATATCACCCACCTATCTACCCATATCTTCCCTTAACATACAAATGGAGATGATCCAAAATAATTTCCATATATATTATAATCAATACCATAAACAAAAATTCTTACCATTATCACTAAAACCCCTTCACAAAAGAACCACTTTAAACAAGAAAAATTAATCAATATAGCTTCTCTATATGGGTTATTCATCACATAATACTATAATATTAAAATTTATATAACATTTTAATAATAAAAAATATGAATATTTTAGGTTCCAACACTCCTAGATATCAATTTTTTAAAGGTGTTAACTACTCCTTTTAAAAATTGATTAAGAAAACAAGTTATTCAAAATATTATTAAAACAAGTCATATAACCATTACCAAGTAATAACTATTCTAATAATATAAATAACATTTAAATATCCTATCTGAACATTTGATTTAAAATAAATACCTTTGAAATCAAATTGAATAATTATTACATTACACCATTTTACAAATAAATACATTAGAAAATTAATTCAAGAATTTTAATGAATACTAGGGGTTCATTGAACTCAAAAAAATATCTCATATTTTAATTTAAAAGATTAAAATAATTTAAATTTCATTAAATTCAAGTGAAACTACTTTCATTTTCAAAAATTGATTTAACATACTAGGGAAGGCTCACATAGAAATCAATATGTGTGTTATAAAACGTAGTCAATAATATATTTTATTTTAAGGAAATGTTCATAGAGTATCCTACCTTGAATTTCTCTCTTTTATAAACTGTGATGTTAATCCACCTCAATAAGGACATGAATTCCCTAGGAAACAAATAGAAATCCTAAAATAATGAAACCATTATTTAAAATTTTATTATACATGAACCCTTGTTTTCTCAAAACTTATTAGGGTTAGAAGAGTGGATAAATGGAAGAAGAGAGGGATACAGAGAAACTAGGGTTAGATTATATTGAATAATTGACCACAACACTTGAAGATATCCATAGGAATCACCATAATGGAGAGAAGCTTTAAAGGGGAGAGGTGTAAGGGGTTGTTGAAGATGGGAGGGTTAAGTGAGTAGAAATGGAACCCCAAGTGTATTAAATTTGAGTGATAGGAAAAACTATAAATTTAATATTTTAAAAATTAGGAAAACCAATATCATAGTGAAAAATTCCTATCGAAACGTGATGGGTCCCCCCCCAGACCATGGTGTCATTTTCCAAGGTCACATGGCACTATGACCTTAACATTTATGTAATAATTCCAATAAGGGATATCCAAAGATATGACATGAGATCCCTGTTGTGGTGTGACTGAACTGAAGTCAATAATTATAAACCAAGGAAATGGGTTGGTCATAGAATGAAATCCCTTATCTAAGAAGTGACATGTTCTAGTTAATTTCAAGATTCCATAAAGCATAGAAATTATAAGGAATCTGGGATACTATGGAAACATAACCAAATATAATAAATTATAAAATAATGAAAATAAGTGGAGTTTTTGGTGTGAAATGATATATTACTTTCAATAATAAGCTCCCATAGAAGAACCTAAACATAGCCAAGTCATAAGTTGAAACCAATAATAAATTACTGATGTTCATGTTGATCTGAATGGGGATATTGGAAGGAAACACTTATAGTGATTTCAGATGTCATTAATGATTTTTTGGAAGTGTGACCAGTGGAAGATGATTGAGAATGATAAAAACTACTTAACTTTTAGGAAAGGATCTCAAAGTTATAGAATTAAAAGGAGTTTCTTATGGAATTAAAGGAACTAAAATATATTGTATCATAAATAGAAGAGTAGTAAGTTCAGATCAGGAGACCTTATAGAGTCATTAATATAGTCTAGAGGTTTGGGGTTTACTTTAATTTATTACTTCTATCATATAGAGAAGAGCTTGAATCCTAAGAAGAAGTAGAAACACTCGGTGACTCTAAAGATTGGGAGTTAGATATTAAAAAATAAATGAATTCATTATAGTCTAATATAATGTGGTACCTAATAGACATACCATAGGGAAAAATAGTGATTGAGAAAAAATTGTTCCTTCATTTAAAGGAATAAGCTGGTAGGAGGAAGAGGTATAATGCATAGCTAGAGGGGAAGGGTTTCTAATATAAAGAAGAAATTTATTTCTCAAAAAAACCCATTATTAGTTAAGAATTATATGATCTATGTAGTGACAAGTATCATAGTTTTTAATGATCTACACCTTGATAATATTTATTTAAAGATAGTTTTTCTTTATAGACAGTTAGAGGTATAGATTCAAATATAGTGGCCTAAAATAATTGAAGGTCACAGAAACAAAAGTCTATCTATGGACTAAAGTTAAATAATTATGGGTTGAAGATGGTTTATAGGAAAGGGAACCATTAGTATGATAGTTTCATTGATAAAGAAGGATTCTTATGGAGAAATATAGAGTACTATTTCTTCTATAAGTTTTGGGATAAGAGAATTTACATCATTATTCTTGTTTATATGGATAAAATACTGTTTTTTCCAATAACTGATAAGGATTCAGGAGCTAAATAGTGACTATTATAAAACGTTAGAGATGAAATATCACAGATAGAACAAGAATATATTGGGAATTAGAATTTTGTGAGATATAAATGTTGTAAAATTGGTTTTATCTCATAGAGACTAAATCCAAAAGATAATCTACAGATTTGGATGTTCATATGTAAGCCCATCTCAACTAAATTGGTTTGGAACATCAAGTTGTCTAATGAAAAGTAACTGAAAATGGAAGACGAAGTTTGGTTCATGAGTACAGTTTATATTATATCATCTATGGGAAATATTAATTATGTTATAATATGTACATGACTAGATATTTCTTTTGTAGTGGGTGTTGTGATTCATTTCATTTCAAACCTGAGAATGGAACATTGGGAGTTTGTGAAATGGGTCATCTAGTACTTAAATGGATTAGAAGAAAAATATTTTTGTATTAGGAGGATAATCCATTATAGATATTTTTCTATATGAAATTTATTAAATATTTAGATACCTGGAAGAGAACAATAGTTTTTTTTGATTAAAATAGATAATGGTCGGTTTGATTTCTTAGATGAAACTAGTGGATAATTTTTCTTCTAAAAAAGCTAAATATGAGGAAAAAATGGAAGCAAAAATGGAATTTTTTGTTTAATATGATTTCTAAAGGATATATAAATATTCTAGGAGGATGGAGTACTCTACTATGACAATCATTATATTATTCACCTATAATTAAATTTAACTTTTTATTAAATGATGAAACATATAGAATTTAAAATCTATTTCATCTTGAATTTTATAGAAGATAGAATTTTGTAGTTAGGGAATATAATCAGAAGATATAATATGGATGATATGTTCACAAAGTTTATAGTTCTAGAAATTTTTATGTAACACAGTTCCTAAATGGAACTAGGGTGGCGGAAACAAAATAAGAACATTGCATGTTATAGAATGGAGGATGGATGTTTAATTTTTCTTATTTTTAAGAGGTTTTTCAGAGTTTCCATGAAATGATATTGAAATTTGAGTTTGTAAAGAAAGAGAATTTGATTTCAATTTCCCTTAAATTTGATTGGAATGACAGAAACTAGATGATATGTGGTTCATGTATGTGTGGCTAGGGACAATCGGAAACTCTAGCTGAAGGTAGGTTGATTAGAAGATAATCAATTAGGATAGATTAGTTTAAACAATGGTAGCATGATAAATTCACTAAAAGGAAGGTGAATAGAAAGTTAAATTGGATACATCTAAGTAGTTTTTCATTAAAGTATATAGTTTTGGGATATTTCACTACTCTACTAATAGGTGATAGTCATATTGAGGAAATATATAGTGTATGAGTAGTCACTATAGTTCAATGGATGAATGCCCATGAAATTAGAAAGTTGGTGTTATCAGATGATTGAATTGTCCAATCTTTAAAGATTGGGTGGGACCACCTATAATAGAATATTGGTGAATTGTATATTACAATTTTTTTTCATAAATTATTTATTGAGAATTTAAATCCTTGTATCTTTTGAGTAATGAAGTGTTTAGAAGTGTTCTCTCATTGATATAAAACTAAATGTATAAACCAAATAAACCATGGTTGTTCTTTTTTATAAATTTTTTCCTTTGAAATATTAGTGAGTAGTGAGTTGGGTAGAGTGTGCACAGGGTTTGACATAGTGTGGTGAGTAGGGTTCATATGCTACTTAACTTATTTTATAATAAGTTCAAAAGGAGAATCTCATTTCAAGGGATTCTATTCCACTATGTCTTTCATCTTTTGGTTGATTAATTTATGGGAATAATAATTTGATGTGGGTATTTTCTCCCAATAATATATATAAATGAAAATTAATTACTAAATTTAAGCTCATAACGGAGTACAATCCAAAGTTAAGGTAGAAGAAAACAAAATCAATAATCAAACCCAATATGTAACTCTTTAGATGCATGTATGATAACATAGAAGTAGTTTAATAAAATCAAACTAAATGATACATATAAATAATTTATATTTATCATTAAATAATGGAATAAAATAAATAATTACAAAAATTATATATTTAACCTACGATAAATAATTAATCATAAATTCAGAAATGAAGATATTATAAACACTATAAATGATCCATTCATTTTAAAAATAAATAAATATAAAAAAATTGTATTTATATAAAATATAAACTCTTACATATTATTCATTATGTTAATTTTTTTCTTAAATATATGATACTAAATAAAATATAAATATTCTTTATTTCAATTCTATTATGTAACCAATTTAAATAATATAAATATCACATATTTAATATTATTTAAGCCTTTCTCATATCAATTATCAAAAGACCTTTTGATATGGTTTATATAACTTCTCAAATAAGCAACATAATTTGATCTTTCAAATTTAATTATTATAAACAATTAATAATATTAAATATAATCTCATTTATATTAGTTTTACATTTTTTTAATAATTTATAAAAATTTAATAAATTAAACTTTTAATTTCTATATTAAAATTTTATATTTAAATCATTGGACGTTTCACATAAACTCAAAAGGTATGTAATATCAACATTTATATTAGGGATCTTTATTTATTATAATTAATAAATATTTAATAATTTAATAATAAAAAAATTATAATTAATAAACTTGTAAAAAAATTAAAAAAATTAAGTATTCCAAAATATCTTTTATTATTATTTATAAACATTTTATAAATCACATGAATCAATTCTTAATTGAACTATACACAAATAAAATTTTACAACATATATCATATTTAACGATCTAACCAGATCATAAGATGATATAGATCAATGAACTAAGTTCTATATATCATACATTGCGATTGATATAATGTGAACAATAATAAGCATGGTGGCATCTGCATCATAAACTTATCACCTAAAAATATCAATCTTATGATATAGGTTGCATAGGATTAACCCCATGTTCCAAGTGTTTAGGTAAGAGTAATCAACACAGAACAAGAGATCATAGATTATGATAAACCACTATATTTAATTACATATAGCAAGTGTGGCTCACATAATAGTAACTCCATGCCCCAGCTTCCACAATGTATGAAATATCCTGGAATAATAATCACACTTCTGCACTGGGATTTGTATTTTATTACATGCATTGTATCACTATAAGGATACAATTATTCATTTTAAAATCATGAATCATTGTTATGACATGGTATGAATACCCATGTAATATGTTACAACATGAAAAAGACAAAAGGATCCACCCATTCCTCTTGATACAATATCCTATGTTATATAGGATGATCCAATCATTGCCTATGATATCATATATCATACAAGAATTCAGAGTTCATTTTCAATATTTTTTTTACAATATTCAAAAGTATATTAAACAAATTTTCTATTTCTTCATTTTTAAAATTTCATTTCAAGGACCAAAGATCATTTTAATCATAGATACCACTAAATGAATTTTAAGGATTTTTTTATACTTGATAAATATAATGAAAAATAAATAAAACCCCCAAAACATAATACCTTATATTCTTGAAACCAAGACCATGTAAACATAAAATGATGATCTTTTTGTATCTTTCAGCTGAAGGGTTCTTAATGATTATTATCACTTAATTAGGGTAACGTAAAAATTTATAAACCCATAAATCCATGATCTACCATGTATTGAAACTAAAACCATGACACCTAAAAAATGAAAAACTACGTACCTTTATCTAAAGATTACTGCAACTATAATCTTCATCATAATCATTTAATTAAGATCCCTTAAAGGTAGAAAATGGAATCCATCCTTTATCATGTATCCATGGGTTGAAATAATCACCCATCACATGGAAAGAATTATCCTCACATCCATAGTATTTTAGTACCTCAATAGGAAAATGATGATGAATAAAGAGAGTTTCAAGGGGGATAGAGATTCATCCAAAAATTAAGAAAGAATCCCACACCATCTCAATGGGTTTCTAATGTTTTTATAAGCCCTTGGGATAGTCTTGAGTTAACCCTATATTTCTAAATGCATGAGATAATATTTTTACCTTCATGCATTTATCACATGAAATCATAATTCACTCTACCATGTGTTTCATCTTATAAAGTAGTCATATTAATGATAACTAACAATGGAAAACACTTTAACATTAAATCTTAATGTTTGAATGCCTCATCAATGACATAATATGATATGTTAATGGAACTGGGGTAGTATCTCCTATACTTCACCTTATAAAAAGTAATACCATGGAATAATATTTTCCATGGACGCATGTATGTCATGCTATATAACATGTCTATATCATATATTATTATATATGTATTTAGGGATTATCTCATTCTATCTTCCACTTGCATTAAATCCATATAGACTTTTCATTTCACCTTATATTGTATCATATAAAATAAATTTTGAAATAATATCAAAAATAGATTTTGGATTTAATATGAATCAATTTATTAAAGATATCAACACTTCACATGATCTCATATCATATGAAATGCCTTATGAATTTCCATCCAAAACTGCTTTTGTATAAAACTATAAAACATTTTTAGATCATCTCTATGAATTTCATAAACTCAAACCTATTAAGTTAAGAAAAATATGTTCCCCATGGAACTTTTTTGTGTTGAAGATAAATAAAAATCCCATAATCCATAAATGTATGAAATGAGAAACCTCTAGAAAAGCATTAGAGTTTTTAAAAATAATAAGGTATCAAAAGTAATCTTCATTGAAAACATGTGAAATTACAACTATGTATATAGGATATACCATATGAAATAAATAATTTTAATATTAACCCTCTTATAAGACATTGGGTGACCATGTGGCACAATATATGTTAATCCCAAATATCCCCCTCATACATTGTTTTTTATATATGTATAGACTGTCCAATTTGATTAATACATCACAAATTATTCAAATTTATGGATAAGAAAAACACATTCCCATCACCTGATATATAATAATATCATTTATATTAACTAGGTTTGGTTGGACACTTCTTCAATCTATCTCAATCCAGGTCCCACATATCATAATCTCATATGAGATAAAAAATATCATCTCAGTTAAGCTCCAATGTATGACATGATCAATAACAAACCCAACCACCCCCTAATTACCTAAGTCTCATTGCTTGTATAAGGTATCAAGGTATGAATGTTTTAGTGCTAGGTATCTCACCAAATTCAGTTATTGGGGACTAAAAATATAAAATATTCACCCCTAAAATACCAAATACATACTTTATAAGACTCTATATGGTATAGTTAATGGGTTATCCAACACAAAAAACCTAATTTATGCCTCATGAGAATATTGTGTATCTCTATTAAAGAATCCTAGTCATATAAACCTTAATATTTTATCATAACCTATGACACTAAATTTTGAAAATCAGTTAGGGGTAACTCAAATTTTTACTCTGGTAGGTCAATTGTCACTTCATTTCTTGGTACCTATATATATATATATGTATATTCGTGTGTGTGTAGACAACATGAAATAATGATAATGTATATATTAACTTTTTTATAACATGATACATTTTTTCCCTAAAATCATTTAATAATACTTAACAAAACCACACATAAGAACACATATAACATATAACATATGACATAATCCTATATCACCCTTATAGTTTTTGTACTTTTAGGGTTATATGGAACTCATTACATATATTTTTAATTCCTACCTCATCTATATGTGATTTTGGATATGAAAAACCCATCCAATAAGGATCAATGAGGAATAATGACTAAAGGAAGTGTTTTGGGGGTATATGGCTAGAGTCTCATGAAAACCTATAATTACATGAGTCTATATCAAAAGGATCTGCATAAACCCAGGTTTAATGAACACAAAAAATATTCATGATCCCCTAATTTTTGAACAAAAATGGGCCTATAAATACAACTACACTCACTGTGTTGATCTGTTTTTGATTTTTTTTAGAAGTTAAAGCATCTCATCTCACAGAACATTAAAATTACGTTCCTAATGTAAGATAATACAGGAAACATTCATGGAATTGTTTTAGTGGGAAATTTCATATTAATTACCTCATTCATTAACTTTAATACATTGTAAAGTTCAAAAGACTATTTTTTGAAACTCCGTCTCCATGAAGAACACATTACTCAAAAGGGTATAGTTTTTCATGTAATTCAAAGTTTCACATAAGACTTATATTTTGTGATTCTATGTTATAGTAAACTATTAAATGTCTCATTTATGAATTGAACTTCTATATTCAATCATAGAAAATCAAATTCATGGTTTCTCAAAAAGTACCTTTGATAGGCTACAATGGACACATCATCTTTGTCAAATGATTGTTAAACTGTGCGATTTTTATCCCCAACACATGATATTAAATTTCAGGGTCAATATACACATTTCATGACTTTAAAATGAATGGTCAAAAATCTATACCACATGATATTAAAATACATAGTCCATATTCTTGACAAAATATGTTAAGCTTCAGTATCATTGACCTCACCACATGATATTAAACTGCATGGTCTTAGTCAATCCTATATGAAATTAGACTACGTGGACCATTCTTATCGAATGAATTTAAAATATGAGATATATTTTTCCTTTCCATAGAGAATAAATCTTAGTGGTTATGGTGATCTTCTACCACAAACACATTTCTGGTTTAATTAAACTACCACACCACCCCTATAAGTACTATGTGTGGCTTGATTCTTATTTTATATTATACGTATTGATTCTTGGATAAGATATCATGCACCCATATGCATATTATAATTTCATTATTCTTGGTGATTAAAACACTTATTTAACTTATTTTTATCCCACAACACTTTTATGATACCCCATTTAATCTTCTACAATATACGAGCAAGATTTTCATAGAATTCTTATAGCTCATTACTATGTCTTTCTTTATTCCTATTACCATGGGATACGTAGTGATGTATTGATCTACCATTTTAGGCCCAAAAAATTATCCATTTCCATACTACATTCTACCCTTTGATGATGAGAGTTTTAAAAATTCAAAAAAGTTTTTATTCATCCTTTTCATACAAAGGAACCAATAATTTTCTTCCCTATCCTCCTATACATGAGCCAAATAGGTAGAGTATTCCGTATAAAAACTATATGTGCCCTAATTCTTACATAATAGGATATTTAGTGATTCCAAAATATCATATTCTAAGCCTAGGTAAAAATAGATTTTCTCCCACTTCTAATCTAGGTGTTCATTACCCCTCCATTGGGTTATCTTTCCCCACATAGAACTAAGAATTTGTTATTCTCTTAGAATATGGTCAGATAATTGTTACAATAAACTAGTATCCAACTAAAAAATCATTTATCATCATCAACTCTTAGAGGAATTGGTTGGATTTTATAATTTATAACATATAACCCTAATCACTAAAACTACAAATGTATAGTAAAGGATTTTTGAGTCTTGAAATTGAACCACTAGGAACACGGAGTATCATAACCAATAAAATCATTCTTGATTGCTGATTTCAAAAAAATAGTTGGATGAAAATTGGTTAAAACATAAAATTTAGAATATTTTATACATTAATAATGGAATAAAGGAAGTTTCAAAACCCATATTGATTCAAACATCAGATAACGAACATAAAGGTTTAGAGATATACTAGAAGTTGTTGGGACTAAACACAATAACGTTTTTCTTTGATTTATTTAGATTAAATACTCATAAATAGATGAAATAAACCCAAAAAAATTATAGATGATATCGTTTCACCTCTAAGTTATAAACATTTTTTTATAATAATTAAAATCTTTGATAATTATTGATTAATTTTTAATTTGGTTAACCTTATCTTACTATCTTTGTGATGATGAATCCAAATCATAATTCCTCTAATAGTCTCTACAAATGCTCAATGAATCTCATAATTTTTCTATTTAAATTCTCTATGCTCGTGTAAAGGATATAAATGTATTATTTCCTTCACTGTAGATCGTAATAACAATAATTATACTCTTGAAAAACTCTCTTATTCTCTTGATTTAGAGAGGGAGAGGACCGCCTCTCATCCTAGTGGCCATTATTCGGAGAATATTATTACACAAAAAAATTCTATAATCATACCCAAGAAATTATATAAGTTGGTTTTATATATTTTGGTTCAGACAAATAGTTATTTTCCAAAGGTCTCTTAGATAATTTTTTATTTCTAAGTAAAACTCATATAAAGTATTGTTATTATTATGATTATATTATATGACATGATCTAACTTGTAGATATTTAAAATGTCACTTATTAAACAAATAAATATTTATTTATTTGTAGGATATTAATTAAAATATATCATTTCCTTTATACCTTGAACTCAGGTAGTCAATCCTCCAAGGAATTTATCAAACCATGAATAATTACTATTTATATTAATAAATAAATATCATTGTATTATTCATTAAATAAATAATCAATTATTTTTTATCTTTTGAATAAACAAGTGATAAATAAATACAATATATTCATGTTATTATTTATTACATTATGAATAAATATTTATTTAATATTCAAATAGCATGTACATTATTTCAAATGATTTTTGAGTGAACTTATATGATAAACCATACATTAATAATTATTAAACCACGGTACATGAATAATAATTATTCATGTTGTTAAATTCAAAAGGAATCTAATTGAGATTCTAGATGCACTTTGTGTGTGAATCTCTGGGCCACTTTCAAAATGGAATTAGGTGAACTCACCTAAAGTCTAAGATAATCATTTGGAAACATTACAGGTCACCCATAGATAAATACAATAATGTATCAAGGACCAAATCTCATACAACACTCATTATGTAATATAATATCTTTATCTTGATATTTCATCAAGAAGGATTCATACATTATTCCATAAAACAATATACTTGATATATCTTTATTTGAATTCCTAAAATAAACACATCAGTGAATGATAATTGTCTTTGTTTTTTTTAATAGTTCAATTTCAACCAATGGGTGAGATATATCGGCATACATTAAATTAAATAGGAGAATTTAGTTGGTTCTAGACTACTAACTCCAAGAAACATTAACTTTCACTAGATCCAACTACTAATAAGTTATAATTATACTAGATCTCACATGATATTCATTCTTCGACTAATATATATAAACATATAAGTATTGGTTGTGCCATTATCTTGTGTTTTTTTCTTACCACGATATCACTCCTCTAAAAAATACCCTCAAGAGGTGATATCACTGAGTATTGAACATATATTAAATATTATGATCTAAAATATTGGCTAAAAATAGCATAGAAAAACTTTTGTTAAACCACTTCTTATGTAACATTAAAGGATACAACATACTCGGTCTATATAGATATCACAACCAATTGTTGTAATAATTTCTATCTTGAATATTACCTTAGCATAGCTATGATACTATATCAAATTGATCTAAAATAGGAAAAGTTATGTATCTCTTTAATAACTCGTATTCAAATTTCTATAATTATCTAAAACTCATCTAATTTTATATCTAAATCACCCTCGATGACTAATTCATAAGAAATTTCAAAACATAGTATATATCATGGAATATAAGATATATTCCCCATTACACTTTGGCATATACATATTAGATAAATTTCATATTTTGTGATATAATAAATAACACATTGTCAACTAATGTGCTAGTAATTATTCTTTGAAACCCCAAATATTTATGTTTGAATATCTTTTTCCCTAGAACTCAATTACTAATTTACGTCGTTATTGGAGAAATTTTTCTTTATTCTTTAATCAATATGACTAAATATATATTTTCTATTTGTAATAAATATTTTGTCTTGAAAAAATAAAGTTCTTTGACTGACTACATGTCGATACGTAGAAAATAGTTATTATAAATGAATATTCTATTATAATTATGATTTCTTAAATCCATTAATGAATCTCTACAACTTGAATACATTATTGGAAATATTTAGTGTCACCAAACCTTATGTGTAACAGCCCAAAACTTTTATGGGTTTTAGTTTGAGAGGAAGTTTTAATTTTTGACACCATATCAAGTTTAATTTAGGAATTGAGATTTTTGTTGAGAATATGAGAAGTAGAGAGTCTACGGGAGATATTTTTTGATTTGTAACAAGGCTGTGTTAGTGGTTTGAGAGCTTCGGAGAACATTAGGGAAGGTTCTGGTTGACCCTTAGTTGATATTTCAGCTTCAAGTATCGACCACTATGTTGAAACTAAGTGATTCAGTATAGAATCATTAATATATGGAGGCCAAGGTCCAGATTATGAAGGATACATCATGGGAATTATAAGGGTTTTCTACCGTATGGAATGATTTTTATGGGCTATGCTGCAAAGTGGATGTTGATGGGGTTCGTCCCTCTACTCATCTTGTGGTGTTTTTTGCAAAAACCTAGGGAAAAACCACATGGTAGACCTAGTCTGAGTGTATAATGGTTAAACCCATAAGTTCCATGTCATTGAAAGTCCTTAAGAGGTAGTTTCGATACCCCCCCCCCCAAGGAGTTTTACACATATATCATTTATCCACAACATAGTTTGAGGTTGAGTAAGAGGCATGAACTATGGACCATGTGTCCATGCTACAAGGGGTCCCTAGATGAGGTTGTCCCATAATTTTAGTATCATCCCCCCTTTGATTACTTAGGGAAATAAGGCATCGAGGAGAGGCCATTTGACTAACTCCCACCCTTGAATTCCTCTCACAGACCCCTGTTCCAAGGGGTGTTCTTGAAATGTTTTTCAAAAATTTAAGGTTTTTTCTTTCTTCCTCATCCTTGTGTTATCCTTATTCCTGATGTTCCTTAATTTTCGTGATTTATAGGTTAGGGTTTTAGTGATTATTTAACTAGATCATGGTGAGATCATCTTTATTCAATTGGGGTTTTGGTGTGGCTTGGTGAAAGATTATCCCAAGGTGATGATCTTATTCCATTTCTCTTCATTTCATTTTATGTATTCCTCCTAGTGAATTTATTTGGTGTTTCTAAATAATTAGATAAAAAAAGATTAACAAAGTATCGATTGTTAGTGTTTTTTCTAGGATTGTATTTGGGTATGTTATGGACCTTCTACAGCTGGTTGGAATATTTTCTGAGTGGTGATATTGATGTGGTGATTTCATGTGAGTTTTTATGAAGTTATTCCTCAAAAAATTAATATTAATAATTATTTATAAATAATTTATATTTAATTATTTATGTTTTATAGAAAAATATATGAGTTTTATTCGTGATGTGGTCTGGAAAAATGCATGAACAGGCTTGGTCGAGGTGGTACACTTTCTTGGTGAGGGGTTAACTCCAGTATCAAGGTAGGTGGACCCTATGATACTATCTCAAATGCATGTTTGTTTATGATTTTACATTTATTCATGATTATTTTATGGGATTTATTAGATGAATAAGGATCAATGACACCCTAGATAAAGAGGTACTATTTTATTGGGACTCCTAGACTCAAGGAAAGAACTCTTTATCACTTTGAGTGTTTTAGGATTTCTATAAAACTGGGTATCTCATTAGATAATGTTCCAGTTAAGGTGATGTTATTCATTTTTTTTATTTTTTGTGTAATTGTTGATTTTGGATATCATAGGTTAGGTTCCTTGGGCTAGTAAATATGCATGAGAATATTTTTCCTAGGAATGATAGAAAAGATCCTCATATATATCGTTTTTTATGAGGAACGCTATTTCTTTGGTGTAGAGTATTTTTATTTTCTATGAATGATATATTCACATTAAGTATGACTTTGTGTGATAGGGAGGGGTTTCCTCCTAGAAATGAGTTGAGTGGATCCCATAGGATATGCGAGATAGGACTCAAGTGCATATCGTGGGAATTTTTAAGGACATGGTATTAGATACTAGGGGGATTAGATATTGTTAAAATGGGAAGTTCTATGTTTATAAGGACCAAGATATGATGGGGTCTTGTGATAGATAGAAGATACTGATATGGGTCTGAGGGAACCTAGTGTATTTTTAAACATGTGATATGAGAATATAGAGATGGATGATGTGGAATGTATGGAGCATGAGACATGTTCAAGGTGAGGGGCTAGGTCCCAAGTGACTATTGCCTGAGGAAAATATATGTGTTATAGTATATGTTTTGTGACATGTATATTATGATTTTGATTAGTAATAAACCAATTATTCCCAAGGGCCATCCCCTCCATGATCGAGATGCCTTTGTAAAAACATCCATGACTGATATTGGGTCTTAAATGTGTATGAAATAGACCCTACCCTAAGTGAGTAAGTTGTAGTCAAGATTTATGTTATTTTCATGACAGAGAGGAAACTAGTAAGTGTTTTCTAGAGATAGAGTGTACCGATCCATTGGTGCATGTGAGACCCAACTAGGAGGAGGGGAGTGGTTTGGTTTTGACCCTACCCTCAGTGAAGGTGTGGTGGATGTGATGTGTGAACTCCCCTGAGTGAGTGGGCCTGGTCAGAAGTTAGTGTGATATGAGACATGGATGGAACAAACTACCCTAAGAGGTCACATAGTGGTTAGGTTTTCATGGACACACCTTAAATGAGAAGTTGTTGGATGAACTGCCCTGGGTGAGAAGCTATGGTCAGTGCTTGGATGCAAAAACCATACTATGTACCTTCAAGTAGTGGTTAAGAATTAATAATGTTACCTACCCTAAGTCTTTGGGTATGTTTTGGGATATAATATTGATATCATAATGAAATTAATGGATTCCAGTAGGCTGTTGTATAGAGTATTGTTGTGGTCATGGTATCTTGGTTAGCGCACAATTTCTCGATGTACATGGAGTCATGGTGGCTTGGTTAACACAATAATTATAATGAACATGCATGATATATTTATTTTCTTCATACATACATGTGTATGATGGATAATATTAGGAGAAATTGGGGATAACATACTGAGATTTATTTCTTACACCATGTATAGTCACTTGGGTTCACATGTAGACCTTATGAGGTTTTGTAATAAATTAGGATGGGGAAGCTCGATTGGTATTATAGATGGGGTTGATGAGGCCTAGGGATAGAAGTAGGTAATGATGCTTATTTTTGTTCATTTTTTTATTTTTATATGAGGTCGGACCAGTGGTTTATCAGTTGGGATGTATCTCTATATTCTTATACATGATACATTTTTCATCACATTATGTTTATTGTATTATTCATATTCTAATGATTGTGATGGATATTGTTTATTTATTTTCTCTCTATGATTAAATATAATTTTGGCATATAATCTCCATAATTCTTGGTTTTATACCTCAAAACTAGTTATAAACCATTTTAATATAGGGAGTCTCTCCTATGTTCGTATAGCACATTGGCCCAGGCACTACTAAGTGTACCATTGGCTTGGATATTATAAAGTTGTATAAGAGCATTTTATTTTGATTTACTATTTGATGAAATGGTATAAAGGTGGTATAGGAATGTGTCAAAACTTGTGATAGACCTTGGATTGGCAAGTCATGAATACTTTTATAGTGGGAAGTCTTAGTTACCAAGGATATGGGATTATTTTTCTGGTTTTTCTATTATGATTTATATGTTTATTGAATATGATGATTTTTTAGAGTTTGTTATTTATGGTTTTTTCACATTTCCTAATGGAAAGATTCTTATATTCATGAATTATATTTGGCATGTAGGATTCATATGTAATATGTGTGCTTATGTGTGATTGATTGAATTTATGATAGGGTTTGGTAGTTTAATGTTTCAAAAATAACTTATATGGTGTTTTCCATATAACTTGTTCGTGGAATTATAATCAATTGAAATAAGGTATTTTATTTCCAATGAAAGGTCATGTGAATCATAGTGTAGGATATCATATGGTGATGGATGTATTTTTTCTTTAAGTGAGGGAAATATAGATATCATTAATGGGTTGGAATAAGCATTTGATTCCATATTAGTGATTGTGATGTTTTTTCGATATATAATGTTTCAAAAATAAACTCTATGGTTTTTTTATTATATAGATTCTTGGTGTCACTCTACTTAATTAAACCAAGTAGTTATGGGGATATTTGAGAAGATTTAGAAGCCGTATATGGAATTCCTTGAGATCGGTATGAAGTTTCGTTTTAGAGGGTAGGATTATTTGGATGCTTAGACATAAAGTTTATGGATGATATTTATATGGTACAGTGGGAACAGGGGTAGAAACTCATGGTTTTGGAATGACTCCAATGTGGTGAGTGACTATGTAGTTTTCCTTAGCCTAAGTGAGATTCCATGGGTTGTTGGATGAGACTAGAAGGTGATTAGAACATGATCAATAGGTTAGTCAAGTGATCATCAGTTTGATGAGATGTGACTCATCAGAGTGTGAGTATGGTTATGTTATCGTTTCTCATGGGAGAATACACCACTTGGTTTTATGTGAAATCATGGTAGATAATGGGAAAGAACCTTTGAGAGGGTTCTCAATTGATCACACTAACTTGAGGAGTGTTATCATTATCATGTATTTTTTAAAATGGAATCGGTATATGAGGATAGGTTCACACTGGTTACACATAGTGCCCATTTGGCTTGTAGATCAGTGGGAAGCCATGCGTAGGATGAGAATTAATGTAATTGGTGAGATGATTGGACTACTATAGAAACTGCATTAAGCAGCGCTAGAATTTATCAACGCTATAAAAAAGTAGTGATACATTTAACCCTTTATCATCCCTTTTTTAGCACTGATAAATTGAACCTTTATCAGTGCTTCATTTTTAGAGCTGATAAATAGTATTGTTTATCCGTTCTTTTTTGTTAATACTAATAAAGGCAACCCTTTATTAGCACTTTATTTTTAATGCTGATAAAGATAGATTTTATGAGCTCTTTTTAGAGTTGATAAAGGTCCAAATAAATAAATTGAAATAATTATATAAATAAATAAAAATTGAGTTTATTAAAAAAAATATTAAAAAAAATTATTAATGAAATAATTATTGATAAAAATGAATAAATTTATTATAACTTATTAAATATTTAAAATTTTATTAATTTGATAATTATGATAATTAATGTTAATAAATTTTATATATTAAATATATAGATATATATTAATTTATATAAATATGATTTATATATTACAATATATTTATGCGCTTAACATTAAATAATAAGATATTTAGTGAATAATGGTTTATAATTAAAAATCACTATGAATTAAAAATACTAACTAATTGCATAGTTCAAAGAATATATAATTGAATGTATCATTTTATTTCCAATTTAACATAGATCAAATGTGTGTTATATTGATTTCAAATATAGGTAATTAATGATTTTTTATATAAAATTTTCATAGCCAAAACATATCCATTTTTTAGTATTTTCAAAGTGTATTTATTTTTAGTTTATTCAATTTCACCCATTTTTAACATAAATTCATATAAATGAACTTTAAATTAAATTTAAATATTATTTTTAAAAATATTTCTATAATTATAAATAAATAACTATAAAATTATAATATATATATTTTTTAAAAAAATATTTTCTATGTTTATATGTATTTATTAATTATATATATATATATACTTTTTTACTTATAATTATAATTATAAATCATTTATCATCACATAAGTAATAAGTAATGATAAAGGTAGGTCTTTATCAGTGCTTTTTTCACACTGGTAAATATTAGGCTTTATCAGTGCTAAAAAAATGCTTATCAAATGAATGTTTATTAGTGCTAAAATATTAGCACTGATAAATATGCATTTTATCAATGTTTTTTTAGCACTGATAAAGACCTACCATTATCGATGGTAAAATAGAATTGATATATATTCCTTTTATGAGCACTTATTACGTAAGAACTGGTAAAAGGACTCATTATCAACTCTTATTTGTAATCACTGATAAAATTGTATCAATATATTAAAAAACCCTAACCATTTGAGAACTCATCATGATATCAAAAGATTTATATTGAATTCACCCACTGTCGGTGCTCCCCCTTGGTTAATCAAAGCTAGAATCACACCACTCGACTACCTCCAGTTTCTCAAACATCATCATATATCTAATTTTTGGTTGAATTTAGGGTTTCCAAAGTAGATTTTCTTCAACCTAGTGAGGTTGGACTTACGATTTCTTTTGTGTATTTTTCATTTCATTTTTGATTTCTTGTTCGACGATGTCATGAGTTATTTGTGGTACAGACCTTGTATAATGTTTTTCTTTTAGATTATGTAGAGAATGATTTGTTTAAGATCTGTTGTTTGATTGATATAAGTCCCCATCCTTAAACATTACATAGTATTGAGTTAAGTCAATAATTCACATTGAGTATCTTTTCAGGTCTATAGTTTTAGAGAATTAGTCCATAAATTTTACAAAACAAAAACATAGAAATAAAAATTAGTCACTTACAATAGTATCCATTTCATCTATAAAAATAAAACTTATAAAAATAAACATAGTTTCTTTTCATGATTAATCATCATAATTTTTCCTTGATTCCATCCTTGACTCTATTCTCCATTAAATCATGTGAAAACATTTAAAACATGGGATGCACACAAAAATCTCAGTAAGGGACATCAAAATAAAGAAAACCATTAGTCTAGTTAAAACTTGATAACCCCTTCAAAATTATTTAACTGAATGAAACCAAACATTTTCACATGAATAACACTCATAATTTTTTCTCAATAAAAAACAGTAAAACAAATATAAGGCGATTAAAACTATTTTAGGTGACTTAGAGAATAATATCAAATAAAATCATTTCAAACATTTTTCAATTGGAATAACCGTATGGTTGACATCCAAATTGGAGATCTATAATGGGGATCACCCTTCATATAATCTATATCGGGCTCACCCGTGAGCCATAATGGGCCCCAACCCTTCGTATAAGCTATGTCGGGATCACCCATGAGATATAATTGGGATCAACCCTTCATATAAGCTATATCGAGCTCAACTATGATATATAATTGGTCTCTACCCTTTGTATAAGCTATATCAGTCTCACTAGTCTCATATAATCCTCAAATACCATTTTATGAATAAAATACATTCATAAAAAACCCTTTTTTAAAGCTTCTTATAATACCATATGAGAAACATTTTCGTATAAAAATACTATTTTCATCTAAGAGCCCATTCTCAAAACCAAAATACCCAAATAAAGGAACAAGGGATTTATTTTCATTTTAAAATACATTAAGGCTTATAGAGGAATCCAAATATCAAATAACGGTTATGGCGGAAGAGAAGTCATTGTCGCCGTATAAGTTGAAATCATTCCTTTTTGTCATTTAGTAAAACACTTCATAGAAAAAATATTAACTATGAATGAAATTAAAAGTAAAAGGGGGTTATTATAGATCGTACAAAAGAAGGTTGTATATAAACCAAAATATGCCTCAATGAAAGGATATTTAGATGAAGTCCCTTACCTTGAGTCCAATTTGTATCGTTCGTTCTTTATATTCCTGAATAAAAAACATAAGTTAATTTTTACATTATTCATAAACATTTTCATGTTTATTATTAATTTTATAATACTTATTATAATGTAATAAAAATTACATAATTATTTAAGTTTATATCGGTTGTTTTGTCGATATTTTGGACTCGAGTTGAAAATGAAGTTGTTTTGATATAAATTAACCATGTGGTCATATGTCTATCATCTCCAAAATGATATTCATGATTTAAATATCATATATATCCTGTATATATGTATTTATAAAATTCCATAATATTTTGATATAATAAATGAAATGCACCGTTCATGGAGAGGGTAGGTCGTACGTACACATGAACGCTACTTTCATTTCTTGGTCATATTAAATGAATGAAAACTAAATGATATAAATGTATATAATAACTCCATATTATATTTATGTCATTTTCGTATCATATTTTAAATAAAACCATAATTTATACATGATGTGTATGGAATTAATGATTCATATCACTTTGAGGAGGTGGTTGTCTACACTTTCATAAAATGAAATTATCGTATTTACAAATTATAAAAAGCATAAAGTTATTTTGTAAATAAAAATTACATAATAATAGGTAGAAAATAAATATAATATATATCATTTATAAATATAGTTTCATCGTAATGTCCACCATGATAGGTGGTAGGAGAAAATTGAACAATCATCATTTTGTGAGGTCGCAGCTCACCGTACACAGATTCGGTATATTCATATCCATTAGATAGAGTTGTGTCTAAGTGTAGTTAGAATAGTTATAATAAAAAATCCTAGTATATTGAGTATATTTTTTTTGTAATCAATGTATATGCTGATCATAGGGAGTGGATAAGGAAACTAATGGAAAGGAACTTGAGAGAATCCATTACCTATAAATTCGGTAACTTCTTTTGATTTGGGCCAAAATGATTTCTTGAATTTCCTTCTACCCAAAGTAAGGATTATAAAAATAAATTAGGGAAGTTGGGAGATAATATTATCAGATTTTTGATGATACATGGGTCTTGAGAGGTGTGAGTAATTGGGTAGAGGTGGTGGCCTTTTATAAAGGGGAGGAGGGGCACTTTAGCAAAGTAAGGAAATATTAATTTATTATAAAATGAATTTCAATTAAAAATGGTCCCAAACTCATTTAATTCGAATATAATATAATTTTGGTTCTCATGATCATCCTAAAATAATTTTGAGACATGTTTTGAATATTTTTTTCCTTATCGTTTTGGTTTAACCCTAATTTTACCCTTTTTAATCTTATAGTGATATCATGTTATTTACACATTGTTGGTTAATGTAATTACCATATCATGTCAAACGACCCAAAAAAATAATTTATGACATATTTGGACATATATTAACAATTTGGATGAATAATAGATTTTTATGAAATTAATATCATTTAATAAAATATTTTATATTTTAAGTTATGAATAATGTCAATTTTGGACACTATTCATACTTATTGTTTCATGAATTTATAACAACCTGATTCCATCAAAAAAAAATTGAATAAATAATAACATTTCATATTCACATATAAAATTTTTGGATGACATAAATTATGCAAAATAATATTTATTTTAGTATTTATAATATAATTTATTTCAATCCTTTATTAACAAAGCACCCACTACATCCTCAATGTGTCATAATTAATTTTATTTATTTAACGTCTAAAAATTATATATAAAATATCAGGATTTTGTAAATATTTTTATATTTATAATGACCATTTATATTCTAAGAGATAACTTATATAACCCCATATGAAAATATATTTACTAAGAAGAAACATGTTTATGCTATTTTATTTTTACTTTAAATTAATTATTATAACATGTCATTATCACTCCCTAGTGGATCCATGGAGTCCAAAAATAGACCCAAGGATGACCATGGTTGTCCATATGTCATCCAATAATATTATAACACGTGTAAGGGTAGTTTTATAATATTATAATATTATTTATACCCTTATTTACTTGATTTACCCTTTAACCATGCAAAATAAAAAAATAATTTCTGATGTTACTATTTATAATGTCCAAAAATAAATGGTACCAATTTAAAAAATTTGTAACTCATGATTCAAGATATGGAATTCATTTTTAAAAATTCAAAAAATTGAATTGGAAGAAATTAATTTAAAATTATTTCCCATTGTCCAAACCAAAAGGCAGATTTTTAAGAAGTAAAAACTATCAAAAGATTGACATGTTTTTATATCCATTTTAAAGGTGAAATTATATAAAATGACCATAATTGGATTAAATGATAAAAAAATAATCCAATTAGAATTTAAAACCAATTAAAATTACACATAACTGTATAAATAAAATAGATGAAAAGGAAGTTTTGAATTAAAATGCAGTATTTTTCACTATTCATTAATAATGAACTTTAACATAAAATTACCCAAAATTTAACCAAATTAAATTTTAATATCCTATTTATATATAAGACGTTTATTTTTTCAAATATAACATTTAAAATTGAAAAATACTATATTTAAAAAATGTTCTCCATCAAAAGGCGGTAAAACTTTATTTTCTGAAAAATACTTCTTTTATCTAAAAAATTGAATTTGTTCTTGTATAATATATATAAAACATATAAGATGAATGTAAAACATTACATTGAATATATAAAATATATTTTTCATTAAATAAAAAATCCATAAAGAGTGATATGATTTTATAAACACAATTATTCTATTTTAAATAGCGTTTCATAAAAACACATCGTTTATATTTAATTGGTTTTTATTTCCATTTATAATAAATTTGGTAACCAATGAATCATTATTTAAACATGTGTAAGACATATTTAAAAATTTATTTGATACCATTCATTCCCTCCATTCCAACAGCTAGGCATTAACTACCATTTAAAATAATAATAATATGATTGTATTGTTTTTCGATATAACTCAAAGTTGGGTGCAATGTAAGATTTTGGAGAAACCTATTGTTACGTGTTGCGTATGCTATTAGAATAATCATCCAATTTAATGTAAAATTAATATATTATTTATAAATATTAATATAATATATAATATATTTTTATATAAATATCTGGGTCATTACATCATTCCCCCTTTTGAAAATTTTGTCCTCACAATTTTATAATTGGGCTCTGAAACATCATTGAAAATCCCACATAAGAAAAAGTGTCAATAAAAATATCGCTTTAAAAGAATTAAAGAGAATTAAAAAGGTCTCCTGAGATAAAAAATACAAGTATTTCATTTAGGAAAACATGGATATGGAAAAAATAACTAATCATTATGTTCTAAAGGAGAGTGATAGAAAACATGATCAGGAGTAAGTTAACTACCAAAAAACCATAAACATGTAAGGGGTTAAATGATCTTTTATTCCCTTGTAGTAAATGTAAACAGACAATGTTTTTGTTTTAATTTCCTATTCATAAATTTGAGTAATTTTTTTAAGAGATTGACTAAGAACATAAGGAAATATAACTACTATTCAAGTAGAGTTTCATCCTTTAATAAATTTCTTCCAAAAACTCATCTTTTATCCAAATGATGAGAATTCAAGATGACTTTGTCATAACTGATGTGCTATAAAGAAGTTTCAGATAATCACATAATTATTAAAATATTAACTATCTATTCGTCCTCTCTTGGAATATTACATAA
This sequence comes from Viscum album, assembly GCA_963277665.1. NCBI lineage: Eukaryota > Viridiplantae > Streptophyta > Magnoliopsida > Santalales > Viscaceae > Viscum > Viscum album. Next base: position 251,444,276 of record OY728156.1, on the reverse strand, counting down.
AACCAAAAATGTTAGTACAAGATCAGATAATCCCCAAAAATAATAATCCTTTATGAAATGAAATATTACTCTTAATCTCAAATTATCAAAAAACAATACCCAAAGTTCAATAAATTCCATTCAATAAAAAACCATAAAATTATAAAAAATAATAATAACTTAGATTTTAAACCCAAAATTTAGTAGGATTTGATCACACAGTCTTCCACGATAAATCTTAACTTTTATCTCCAAATAACATCAACTAATCTTAAAGTCGCGTGCATAAAATTAATAAACCTAATCACATATTCTAAAAAATAAGTTAATCACTTCCATAAATAACCCAAATATCCATAATTCTACAATAAAAACATAGATTCATCCAAAATAATATTTAAACCATTACTCCACAAATGAAATACCATAGTATTCTATTTTCCATAGGCATATAGGGTTCCCAAAATAGCGATTGACTCCAAAATAACATTTATAACTTAATCCCCAAATAATTTTCATGTACTAAGGATATCCATTTGAAAAAAAATAAGTTCTCAGAATCAACTTATTCTGGATCCATAGAATCATTCAACTAAAAAGAATAATTCATACTAACTCAGGACTTCACATCGTCCAGTGGTAGGCAATAAATTTCACTCTCATTTTGGTTTTGGGTTCGATTCCCATATATTTTTAACGCGACGGGTTATCACACGGTTTGTGTTTTGTCCTATTTCAAAAACTATATAATTTTTTAACATTACTAAAAATGATATAAAATCCTCAAAAATAACTATTAAATATTTTAACCTCAAAGGTTATCTCAAACCTCGCATTTTTCATCCCAAGAATTAATATCCAATAATTTCCTCAAAGGTGAATGTCTCCAAAAAACAATACCTTTATTCACCTTAATATTTCAGATCATAAAGCCACAAAATGGGTCTCTAAGATGTTTAACTTAATATATTTCTCAAAATTATAAACCCTTGATGATATCCCTAAATCTTAAGAAGGCATCCTAATCTCTAACTTTTTCAAACCTTTCCTCTATTACCAAATATAAGGACCCAACCTTAAACAATACATAATCATGAGTTACGTCAAGAATTAACATTGAGGATATTTTTAGGTATAGAGAATTATAAAATTAGGCCATAAATATTACAAAACAAAAACATAGAAATATATAGTGGACACTTCCAATAGTATCTGCTTCTTCCTTAACAATAAAACTTTTAAGAGGAAACCTGGTTTCTTTTAATGTTTAATCATCATAACGTATCCTTGATTCCATCCTTGACTCTATACGCCCTTAAATCCTATGAAAACATTTAAAACATGGGATGATCACAAAAATCTAAGAAAAGAACATAAAAATAAACAAAAACCATTAGTCTAGTTAAAACCTAATAACCCATTCAATGTTCTTTGACTGGATGAAAAAAATACATTTTCACATGAATAACTCTCAAACTTTTTTCTCAATGAAAAACAATAAAACAAATAGCAAGCAATTAAAACTAATTTTGGTGACTTATAGCATCATATAAAATAGAACCCTTTTAAACATCATCCAATTGGAATAACCATATGTTTGACTTACATATTAGAGATCTATAATGGGTATCACCCTTCATATAAGCCATATCTGGATCACCCACGAGCTATAATTGTGTTCAACCCTTCGTTAAACTATGGCAGGATCACCTGTGAGCTTTAATGGGGCTCAACCCTTCATATAAGCTATATCGGGTCGCCCATGAGCTATAGTGAGGATCAACTCTTTGTATAAGCTATATCGGGCTCACCCATCTCATATAATCTTCATATACCATTTTATGTTTAAAACACGTTTATCACAAATCCACTTTTTGAATGATTATTCTAATTCCATATAAAAATCATTTCTACAAAAAAATACCATTTTCATTTAAGAACCCATTTTCAATACCGAGATACCCAAATAAAGGAACATGGGATTTATTTTCATTTTAAAATAAATTATAGATTATAGAGGATGTCAAATATTAAGTAATTATAATGGTGGTAGAGAAGTTTTTTTCATCATATATATTAAAAGAATTACTTTTTGTCATTTAGTAATATAGTTTGTAGAAAAAATATTCCATATGAATGAAATTAAAATTCAAATGATTATATTATATAGCGTATAAAATAAGGTCATATATAAATCAAAATATGCCTCAACGAAAGGAGATTGAGACGAAGACCCTTACCTTGAGTCCAACTTGTCTCATTTGTTATTTATATTCCGGAACAATGAAACTAGGTTAATTTCTACTTAATTTAGAACCTTATTCATTTTTATTGTTCATTTATATTACTTATTATCACATTATAAAAATTACATTATTATTTAAGTCCATATCAGTCGTTTTGTTGATATTTGGTACTCGAGTCAAAAATGAACATGTTTTGATGTAAATTGTCCTTGTGGTGTAACGCCCTAACCCCAGTTACCCAGAGTCGGTGCTTTATTTTAATACATTGGCATCATTATAAGGAATGAAGTCCCGAAGGACTGATCGGTTTAGCAGTCTAGGAAAATAGATTACATACTTGAATGTTACATTACACTTTATAACATACAAAACAACATAAATAATCCTTTATGAATGCCATTATTCCCTTGGCTTAACCCTGCATATCAATCACAATATACTTTTTGGAATCCTGGGAAAAGTAAAACATAGAAATGGGTGAGCTCAGATGCTCAGTAAGGATAAAAATATAGCGGAAACTTTCATAAATAAGCATATACATTTAAGACAATGTATAACAAAAACAAAATCCTTTTAAACTTAAACTTAAGTATAATATGGTAGAGATAAAATGAAATAATTCTATTTACTTATTCACATGGATATTCTACTAATCGAATAGTCACATGCAATATCAATAACCACTTTCATAATGATAAAATTCATAATGCTAGACTATCATAACCACGTATCCAAGGCCTTATGCCAAGACTACTAATAAGATTTTCTCAAGGCCTCGTTCCAAGACACTAGTTTGTCTCATTAGACCTACCGATGCATCGATGAGCTATTGCGGGCTCCACCCATCACTTACTAAGTCCAATGCATTCCTCATCCGAATAGGTATAAACATAACATAAACATTTTTATTAAAACTAGCATACGAAATGTCAATACTTTACCCATAAACCATGAATGGTATAAAAATAACACATCCACAGTCAAACATATCACAAAACCTTCAATAAAAAATGGAATATTTGTATCATAATAAATCAACTTCAAAACAAGTTTAAAATCCATTAAAGGATTTTGACATAGATGAAAATGATTTGTAAAACTCTTTGAGAGAAAAATCCTTTTTTCATGAAAAAAAATTAAAAGTCACACAATTTAAAAAGGAAGAAATTTAAATAAATTTTTGAATCAAATTGTCACATACATCTCTAAAACTTTTAAATGTAATTAACATTTTAAAACATTCATGTCCATTTAAATAAATCCTTAAAATTATTTTGAAAACATGGAAATTAATGAGAATGGTTTACAAGATTAAATCTTTAAAACATTTAAAATTACGTTTTAGTAAAAATTCCCTTGAACTAATCCCTTTGAAAACTATTTTAGGAAAAATGGACATGGATAGTAAATATGTCCCAGTATATATTTACGTAAAAACAATCTCGGATAGTAAAGAGATGGTGAAATTAACCCTTACCAATTTGGTAACATATGAAACATACACCCCATGAAAGATTTATCATACAATGAATATGTAAATACACATAAATTAATGTGTATTACACAAAGAATACAATTATGGGAAGTACATACACTACACAAAAGGTAATAGTGGCAATATGGTACGAATCTCACTGGAATAAGGAGTGAGATGAAAACCCCTTACCTTGTACTTTTCCTTTGTTAAGGGTAGGATAACCTCCTTTATAATAGTTAAATAATTTTTATTAAATTATAAAATAATCATATACATAAATATGATATCATATATGATCTTTTAACATTGATTTGTTAATAATATCTTAGTATTATCATCGTTTCGGGTGTTAATTAACTCACTCGTTTTCTTTTATATATTTTGTTACATAAGCCGTTTTTTATGGATAAGTTGTATTTTATTCATATCCAGAATGATATCAAGTCCTTAAACATTATTTTTAATCATCAATTGAGAATTTTAATTTCATGGATACGATGGGGAATGAATCTCATCGCGTTCGTAGAGACGGTAGTCCGTACGTACGCACGAGCGACAATATCATTTTTTTATTAAAATAATATATAATTGGATGGTATATCATATATACAGAATCATTAATATGTTATAATTATTATTTACATCAATTACATATCATTATCATACCCATCCAAATATTAATGTTTTTGAATAACAATTACACCACGACATGGAGACGGTAAGCGGTACGTACGCACGTATGGTGACATGTCATTCAAATGATGTATAGAATACTGAATATGGTTGTAACATATTTATAATAACATAACAGTATTTAGAAGATACTAGATTTATTATTTTAGAAAGGAAACAACAAAGAAATAATAAGTTGAAGAAGAAAGGAACTTGAAAAAGGGTGGTGAAAACATTACCTCTTCTTCGGGTTCTTCGTTTTGATTTGATCAAAATGGCTCCTTAGGATGGCTTTATAAACAAACTAAGGCCTCTAGGTTTAATTGAGGGGAGTTGAGATAGTATTTTGTCAGGTTTTGTCTGATACAAAAGGCTTTTAAGGTGTGAAGAATTGGTTAGAAGTGGTGTCCTTTAATAAGGGGGAGGAGGGACTCTTTAGAAAAAACATAAAGTATTATTTTATAATAAATTCATATTTGGTTTCTAATGGATAAAAAGTGTATTATTCAAAGTATAAGGTAATTATGGGTCTAAATCCTTTCGAACAATAGATTTTAGACAGGTTTGGGTCATTATATTAACCTTATCTTTTAGTTTTAACTCTTAGATAATTATTTTGACACATACCATGTCACTTTGTATTTTTATATTATATAGTTAATAAACTTACTATATACATCCATGTGACCCAAAAGTTGTCCATTAATGATACACCTATCAAGATATATGTCCTTTGGCCAAACCATATATTTTTAGTAATAGAATATCAATTAATAATATAATATTTGTTTTAAAAACTCATTTGTGTCAATTTTGACACTATTCAATAATTGATTTTTGTTAAAGTCATAAAAACATTATTAATTATAAATAATTTCATTTAATCAATCATAACATGTAATATTAACCAATAAAATTCGTGTATGTCATCAAAACTTTCAAATTATATTTATTTTAACATTTATAATACCAATTGTTTGATTCATTCATTAATAAGGAAAATACTGCATCATTATTGTGTCATAAATAAATTTCATTATTCAATGTCTAAAAATTATAAATAAAATACTATTACGTAGGAAATATTTTTCTCTTTCTAATTAATATTTATAATCGAAAATATAACATATATAACCCTATGTAGAAATTTGTTTCTAAAAGATATATGCTTATGTCATTTTTGTATTTACTTTAACTTATTTAATATAAAGTGTCATTATCACTTACAAGTGGATCCATGGGGTCCCAAAATGGACCCAAATATGCCCATGGTCGGACATGTATCAAAAAATATGGTTAGGACACGTTTTATGGTAATTTATTATTATTATAATATTATTTTTTACCCTTATTTACCAGATTTACCCTTTTACCATGGTAAATAATATATTTACTGAAATAATTATTCAAAATGTCTAAAATTAAAAGGTACCTATTTACACAATTTGGACCTCCTGATTCTAAATATGGAATCCTTTTTTCTAAATTCAAAACACAGAAGTGGCGAAATTAATTTAAAATTAATTCCCGTTGTCAAAATAAAAAGTGTGTTTTTAAGATATAATAAGTATCAAAAGATTGACACGTGTTTATGTCCGTTTTAAATGTGAAATTGCGTCCAATGAACAAAATTGTATTAAATAGTAAAAATCTATTCTAAATATACCTTAAAACCACTCAAATTCATAATTTATCACTATTAATTATTTCTATTAAAAAAGTTGTTTTTAATTAAAATTTAGTAATTTTCACTATTCATCAAAATATTAAAGTTATCTGAAAAGTACCAAAATTTGACCATAAGATAATTTCGATATTCTGAAACTGAAAATGAAGTCAATTTTTAAAGATAAAATTTATAAAATTTTAAAAAGTGGGTATTACTATTCATAACGGCTACTTTGATTGGTTGCGGTGTGTTAGAATTTCGAAGTTGCGTACAATGCAAGCTATTTCATTATTCAAAGGGAAATACACCATGGAAGCTTGGGGTGCTACATTCTCCCCTCCTTAAATAAATTGCATCCTCGCTATTTATGCATGGTATTGAAAAACTTGGGGTTGACATTTCAAAATATCATAGTTGAAATCCCACATCGAAAAATGGATTAATGAGGCCTCTATTTAAAATAAAGAGTGGTAAGTATGAAGGTTACCGAAAATAACACATACTAGGGTTCCATGTAGGAAAACATGGATATGGAAGAGAAATCTTACCATCAATATCTGATGGAGAGTGGTAGAGAACATGGCTATGAAAAGGCCAACATTCACAAAGCCATAAATTTATGATGATCTAGGGTACCATCTAGGATAATGTTTTTGTTCTAAGTTCCTTTTCTTAATGTTGAAAAATTTATTTATGAGATTGGATAAGATCATAAGGAGATATACTTACTTTATAATTATAGTTTTATCCATTAATAAATTTCTACCACAAACTCATCTTTCACTTCAAAACATAATACAACGCAAGAATACTCTATTTATCCTAATCATATAGGGTTACAAATATAATGAATTTATAATTCACATATCATACCCTTTAAAAAAGGGAACTACATTATACTATCCAGGAACATCACGTATTCCAGTGGTAGACGATAAATCTCAATCGCACTTATGGTTGTGGGTTCGATTCCCACAGCTTTGTCCGACACGATAGGTTGTCACACGGTCTCTGTGTTATCCTTTTATAAAAATCCAAAATAAACATTAAAACTTAATCTATTCCAAACTTTAGACTTATCCAAAATACTTTTGTAAACTCTATGTCCAAAATTTATATGAATGGTAAACATAATGTAGATCTTTTTTACCCCGTAATAGCATGTGAATACCTTCATCGTGTATTATTTTAAAACATTGAAACATCCTGAATTACCATAAAACCTTATTGATTACATTCATGCTCCCTTATTCATTATAGAATATTAGATATACTTCATCCATCATAAAATATTGTAAACTCCAACGATGAAAAATCATTAATCAGTTTCAAGGTAGTCAAGAATATCCTATATAATTATTCAAATCAACCATCTCTTATTTCAAAATCACTACCTCATTATCGAGACCATATTAAGGATTACCTTTCCTTCAACCATGTATTTTCCAAAAAGTGTAGCTTACTATTATGTCACTTTTCTTAGAACCATATAATCTCAAATCCTCAATAAAATAGTACTGCAGTACAATCCTTATTTATCTCTATAATTAATATAACCAGTATATTGTTGATATCACACTCAAATGAAATAATACTATAATAACAATATAAGAACACGAGTCATTCTTCTTCATCTGAGGTAGTATCATAACTTGATTATTATCCAATATCATCATTTTGGGCATACTCTGATGATTTGGACATTGGTTCTCATAGTGTCCCAACTCCTTATAGATTAAGCATTGTACATTTGAAACCTTTTTCTTACCCTTGTAGTCACATACTTGGTGTCATTTTTCTCCACACTTATAAAAAACTCTCATTCCCTTCAGGCAAGTTCCAGGGTTTTTCTTACCATAGTTATCACATATGGGAAAATTCTTCTTTTCCCTATTCCCTTTATCTATCTTTATCTCTTCCATCCTTTTCTTCTCTTGCTTCCCTTCAAAGCCATAGGACTCAGAGAATTCCTTACTAATCTTTTTTACACATGATACTATCTCTTCTTATGTTGAGAATACATGGGAGAAAATTTCCCTTCTAACTGTTGGCTTAATACGGTGAAAGATATGATCCTTATTACTCTTTGGATCATATGTATTGCTGGAGTTCACATTCCTTCTACTGGGAGCCATTTCTATAAAATGGCATACACTAGGTCAGTTTATGAATTGTAATGAATAATTCCAAAAATGTAAAATACCTAACATAAATTTTGTAGTTTATGGATATAATCCATGATCATAAAAATATTTTCTTTGAGGAAGTATATACTCTTAAACCCTTCATAATGGTTTGTAATGAAAATGAGAATTATCTGAAGCATATCCCCCGGGAGTGCTGTAACCAAGAGTGCAGCAAGGCCCGTTGTCATGCACCACTTCCCGTTTGAGTCTAGATCAAAGTGGTGTTTTTGGGTTTTACCGCTAGGTACATCTGTGCCAGAGCCGCCTCTACCTACTTGTATCCAGACAGGGATTTATTGCTTGCAAAACTCACAAAATCTCTACAATACCAATATTCTAGGATGTTCTTCTATTCTAATCCTCAAATTTTATCTTAGGTATATGTACTCTGATCAGAGTTTATCTATATCTAGATTCCAAGGTTATTTCTAAACTTCCTATGATAGCAACTGTAATGCCCCGACCCTAGTTACCCATAGTCGGTGCATTATTTTAATACATTGGCATGATTACAAGGAATCAAGTTCCGAAGGACCGATCGGTTTAGCAGTCTTAGAAAATAGATTACATACTTGAATGTTACATTACACTTTATAACATACAAAACAACATAATTAATCCTTTATGAACACCATTATTCCCTTGGCTTAACCCTGCATATCAATCACAATACACTTCTTGGAATCCTGGGAAAAATAAAACATAGAAAGGGGTGAGCTCAGATACTCAGTAAGGATAACAATATAGCGGAAACTTTCATGAAGAAGAATAAACATTTAAGGAAATGTATAACTAAAACAAAAGCCTTTAAAACTTGAACATCAGCATAATATGGCAGAGATAAAATTATATAATTCCATTTACTTATTCACATGGATATTCTACTAATCGAATAATCACATGCAATATCAATAACCATTGTCATAATGATGGAATACATAATGTCGGACTATCATAACCACATAGCCAAGGCCTCGTGCCAAGACTACAAATAAGATTTTGTCAAGGACTCGTGCCAAGACAGTATTTTGTCTCATGAGACCTATTGATGCTTCGAGGAGCTATAGCGGGCTCCACCCGTCACTTACTAAGTCCAATGCATTCCTCATATGAACATGTTTAAACATAACATAAACATTCGTATTAAAATAAGCATATCAAATGTCAATAATTTTCCCATAAACCATGAATGGTATAAAAATAACACATCCACAGTCAAACATATCACAAAACCTTCAATACAAAATGGAAGATTTATATCATAATAAATCAACTTCAAAATAAGTTTAAAATCCATTAAAGGATTTTGACATAGATGAAAATGATTTGTAAAACTCTTTGAGTGAAAAATCCATTTTTCATGAAAACATTTAAAAGTCACACAATTTATAAAGGAAGACATTTAAAGAAAATTTTGAATCAAAGTGTCCCATACCACTCTGAAACTTTTTAAAGTAATTGACAATTTAAAACATTCATGTCCATTTAAATAAATCCTTAAAATCATTTTGAAAACATGGACATTAATGAGAATGGTTTACAAGAATAAATCATTAAAACATTTAAAATGATGTTTTAGTAAAAATTCCCTTAAAATAATCCCTTTGATAACTATTTTATGAAAAATGGACATGGATAGTAAATATGTCCCAGTAGATACTTACGTAAAAACAATCTCGGATAATAAAGAGATTGTGAAATTAACCCTTACCAATTTGGTAACTTACAAAACATACACCCCATGAAAGAGGTATTATACAATGAATATGTAAATACACATAAATTAATGTGTATTAACCAAATAGTACAATTATGGGAAGTACATACACAACACAAAAGGTAATTGTGGAAATATGGTACGAATCTCACAGGAATAAATAAAGAGATGAAAACCCATTACCTTGTACTTTTCCTTGGTTAGGGTAGGTTTACCTCTGGTATAATTGTTAAATAATTGTTATTAAATTATACAATAATCATATATATAAATATGATATCATATATGATCTTGTAACATTTATTTGTTAATAATATTTTAGTATTATCATCGTTTCGGGTGTTAACTCACTCGTTTTCTTTTATATATTTTGTTACATAAGCCGTGTTTTTTATGGATAAGTTGTATCTTATTCATATCCATAATGATATCAAGTCCTTAAACTTTTTTTTAATCATCAAATGAGAATTATAATTGCATGTATACGATGGTGAATTAATCTCATCGCGTTCGTGGAGACGGTAGTCCGTACGTACGCACGAGCGACAATATCATTCTTTTGATATTAAAATAATATATAATTGGATGGTATATCATATATACAGAAAAATTATAATGTTATATTTATTATTTAAATCAATTACATATCATTATCACACCCATCCAGATAATAATGTTTTTGAATAACAATTACACCACGATGTGGAGACGGTAAGCTGTACGTACGCACATATGGTGACATGTCATTCAAAGGATGGATAGAATACTGAATATGGTTGTACCATATTTATAATAACATCGCAGTATGTAGAGTATACTGGATTTATTATTTTAGAAAGGAAATAATAAAGAAAGAAGAATTTTAAGAAGAAAGGAAATTGAAAATGTGCGGTGAAAACATTACCTCTTTTTCAGGTTCTTCCTTTTGATTTGATCAAAAGGGATCATTAGGTTGGCTTTCTGATCCAACTAAGGCCTCTAGATTGAATTGATGGAAGTCAAGACAGTATTTGGGTAGGTAGTTTCCATGCCAAAAGTCTTTTAAGGTGTGAAGAATTGGTTTGAAATGGGGTCCTTTTATAAGGGGGAGGAGGGGCTCTTTAGGAAAAACTTAAAGTATTATTTTATAATAAATTCATATTCAGTTTCTAATGGATCCAAAGTGGATTAATGAAATTTTAAGGTGGGTATGGGTATAAATCCTTTCAACCAATATATTTTAGACAGGTTTGGGTCATTATATTAACTTTATCGTTTTGTTTTAACTCTTAGTTAATTAGTTTGACACTTACCATGTCACTTTGTATTTTTATATTATATAGTTAATAAACATACTATATACATCCAAGAGACACCCAAGTGGTCCATTAATCATACAAATATCATGATATAAGTCATTTCCCCAAACCTTATATTTTGATGAATAAAATATCAATTAATAATATAATATTTGTTTTAAAAACTCATTTATGTCAATTTTGACACTATTCAATAATTTATTTTTGTTAAAGTCATAAAAACTTTATTAATTCGAAAAAAAATCATTTAATCAAAACTAACATGTCATATTAACCAATAAAATTCTTGTATGTCCTTAAAACTTTCAAATTATATTTATTCTAACATTTATAATACCAATTGTTAGATTCTTTCATTAATAAGAAAAATACTGCATCATTATTGTGTCATAATAATTTTAATTATTCAACATCTAAAAATTATAAATAAAATACCATTATTTAGGAAATATTTTTATATTTCTAATGAATATTTATAGTCAAAAATATAACATATATAACCCTATGTAAAAATTGTTTTTCTAAAGGATATATGCTTATGTCATTTTTTTAATTACTTTAACTTAATTAATATAAAGTGTAATTATCACTTACAAGTGGATCCATGGGGTCCCAAAATCGACACAAAGATCCCCATGGTCGGAAATGTATCAACCAATAGTGTTAGGACATGTTTTAGGATAATTTATTATTATTATAATATTATTTGTGTACCCTTATTTACCGGATTTATCCTTTAACCATGGTAAATAAAATATTTACTGAAGTAATTATTCAAAATGTCTAAAAATAAAAGTTACCTATTTAATCAATTTGGACCTCTTGATTATAAATATGGAATACATTTTTCTAAATTCAAAACACATAAGTGGATGAAATTAATTTAAAATTAATTCCCATTGTCAAAACAAAAAGCGTGTTTTTAAGAAATAATAAGTATCAAAAGATTGACACTTGTTTTTGTCCATTTTAAATGTGAAATTATGTCCAATGACCAAAATTATATTAAATTGTTAAAATATATTATAAATATACTTTAAAACCACTCAAATTCATAATTTATCACTATTAATTATTTTGATTAAAAAATTTGTTTTTAATTAAAATTTATTAATTTTCACTATTCATCAAAATATAAAAGTTATCCGAAAAGTACCAAAATTTTCCCCTAAGATAATTTCGATATTACGAAACCAAAAATGAAGTCAATTTTGAAAGATAAAATTTATAAAATTTAAAAAAGTGGGTATTACTATTCATAACGGCTACTTTGATTGGTCGTGCTGTGTCAGAATCTCGATGTTGCGTACAATGCAAGCTATTGCATTATTCAAAGGGAAACATACAGTGGAAGCTTGGGGTGTTACATGTGGTCATAAGTATATCATCTCCAGAATTATATACATTATTTAAGTATCATATATATCCAATATATATGTATTTATAATAGTACATAATATTTAGAGACAAAAAATGAAATGCACCGTTCATGGAGAGGGTAGTTCGTACGTACACATGAACGTTATTTTGATTTCATTGTCATATTAAAGAAATAAAAAATAAATTATATAAATTTAAATGTTAATACTAGTATTATATTTATGTAATTTATGTTTCATAGGTTTAATAAAACCATCCTTTATACATTCCATGTATGGCATGAACGAGTCATATCACTTTGAGAGGGCAGCAGTCCACACTTCCTCAAATGAAATTATCGTATTTACACATTATTGAAAACAAAAACATATGTTGTAAATAAAAAATACTAAATCTTAGATACATAAAAAATATGATATATATCATATATAAATATAGTTCCATCATAATGGACACCATGAGTGGTGGTAGGATAAAATTGAACAATCATCGTTTTGTGAGGCAGCAGTTTGTCGTACACAGAAATAGTAAGTTTGTATCCATTAGATAGAGGTGTGTGTATGTTTAGTTAGAATACTTCTCATAACAACATCATAGTATATTTAAGACACTGGATTTGTTATGTAATGAAATAATAATAAGATAATAGGTATTGGATAAGAAAACTAATGGAAAGGAACTTGAAAGAAGATGTTACCTCTAAATTGGGTAACTTCTATTGATTTCAGCCAAAAGGATTTATCAAAATGCCTTCATCCAGAGGTAAGTCTTCAAATATTAAAGTAGGGATATTGGGTGATTATTTGGGCATAATTTTTATGATACAAGGTTCTTAAGATGTGTGAGTAAGTGGGAAGATGTTGTGGCCTTTTTTAAGAGAAAGGAGGGGCACTTTAAGAAAGTCTTGAAATATTATTTTATTATAAAATAAATTTCACTTAAAAAATTGTCCAAAAGTAATTAAATTATAATATAAGATTATTTTGTTTTGAATAACCATAATCCAATAATTTCTATACATGTTTGTAATATTTTTTAATACTTATCTTTTTGGATTAACGCATATTTTACCCTTTTTAATCTTACAGTGATATCATGTTATTTACACATTATGGGTTAATATGATTACCATATCATGTAAAAGACCCAAAAAAATTCATTTATAATATATTTTTACTTATAATAACCATTTGGAATAATATTATATTTTTAAGAATTTAATATAATTTAATAAACTATTTTATATTTCACGTTACGAATTATGTCAATTTTGGACACTATTCATACATGGCTTTTTTAAAAATTCCTAACCACCTGATTCCTTCAAAAAAACATAAAATAAATATTAAAATACCATATTAACCTATAAAATTTATGGATGACCTAAATTATTTCAAATAATATTTATTTTAATATTTATAATATCATTTATTTGAATCCTTTTTTAATGAAGCAATCATTGCATCATCATTGTGTCATAAATAAATTTATTAATTTAATCTATACAATTTATAAATAAAATATCATGATGTCGGAAATAATTTTAAATTTTTATTAATATTTATAGTTTAAGATATCTTTTTTATAACCCCATATAAAATTTGATTTAATATGAAGATACATGTTTATGTTATTTTTCTCTTTACTTTAAATTAATGATTATAACATGTTATTATCACTCCCAGGTGGATCCATGTGGTCCTAAAATAAACCCAAGGATTCCCACGGTCATAAATATTTCATCAAATAGGATTAAGACACGTGTTAGGGTAGTTTTATGTTATTATAATATTATTTTTTACCCTTATTTACCTAATTTACCATTTAACCATGGTAAATAAAAAAATAATTACTGAAGTTACTATTCATAATGTCCAAAAATAAAAGGTATCTATTTACACAATTCAGAACTCCAAATTAAAAATATGTAATTTATTTATACAACTTCAAAAACACAAAATTGGTAGAAATTATTTTAAAATTAATTCTCGTTGTCAAAACCAAAAAAACTGATTTTTAAGAAGTAAAAACTATCAAAATATTGACATGTGTTTATGCCAAATTTAAGGGTGAAATAACTTAAATGGAAATAATTGGATTAAATAATAAAAACTTAATCCAATTAAACTTTCAAAATAATAAAAATTCCAATCTAATAGAATAAAAAAATTAGATGAAAAGATAGTTTTGAATTCAAATATAGTATTTCTCACTATTCATTAAAAATGTACTTTAGTAGAAAATTACTATAAATTTAACCAGAGTAAATTTTAATGTTACTATTCTATATAAAGAGTTTATTTTTTCAAATAGAACATATAAAAGTGACAGAAACTATATTTAAAAAGGGTTCTCCATTAAAAGGTTGTAAAATTACATTTTTAGAAAAATACTTCTTTTATCCAAAAAATTGAATTTTTTTTCATATATCCTATCTAGAAAACATATAAGATAAATTTAAAACATTACATTGAATATATAAAATATATTTTTCATTAAATAAAATTCATAAAGAGTTATATGATTTTATAAAAACAATTATTCCCTTTTAAATATGTTTTCATAAAAACGCATCCTTTATATTCAATTTGTTTTTATTTCCATTTCTAATAAATTTGGTAACCAATGAATCATTATTTGAACATGTGTAAACCATATTTCAAAATTCAATTGACTATTTATTTATTCCATTCCAAAGGCTAGGTGTTAACTACATTTTGAAATAATAATATTACTATTTTATTGTTTTTTGGTATAACTCAAAGTGGTGTGCAACGTAAGATTTTGGAGAAACTCATTGTTTCATTTCAAGTATGCTATCAGAAATATCATACCCTTTAAAAAATTAATATCTTATTCATAAATATTAATAGAAATGATAAAGTATTAATCTATAAATAACTAGTTTGTTACAATTGACTACTAATTTGGATATCCAGATTTGGTCTTTTAAAATTATTATTTTGAATCAACTTTCTTCATTTTTAACATCTGTACCCCAGCATCCACCTAAATATTAATTCCAAGATTTTAATTTATATTCATCATTGGTTGATAATAGTTCCAATTATTCCTTACCTATTTTTATATAGTGAACTTGTTCATTGATCTCTATTCAATATTTCAATTATTCTTAATACTAAAATTATTATATTTACAGTTCCATTGTGATTTAATATGTTCCATGTTTATTCCATGGATTTTTTTAGGTATGGTTCCCCAACACAAAATCTATAACATTATTTTTTTAGTAATTTATGAAAAATATAAGTTCTTTTATTAATAATTGGTTAAACTATCATGTTACCATTATAGAACCATAAAAAATACTTTCATTATAAATTTCAAATAATAAATTAATTATGTTTTCATAACAATCCATGATATAATTTATATCATCTTTAATGTGGGTGGTTTAATTGATCCCAAAAAATAACACATAATAATCAATGTATGGGAATTAATATGAAGATAATTTTATTGTAATATATTTATTATAGAATTTTTATTATTTTATTTTGATTTTAATATAATGGTAAATTAGTATTAGGAATAGGTATTTGAAGGATCTAAATGGAAAATAAATATATGAAATTGTTAATTACAAAAATTAAATCATATCTTCTGTTAAAATATTTCTTCAAATTGAATAATTTAGGACATCTTATTGAGATTAAGACCTCTATAAATTGTCATGGATGAAAATTATAAACATAATTTGTAGCTTATATTTAGGGATCATAATTTTAGTTTTTATTAGGAAATGGTGGTCTAGGGGTTCCTATATAATTATGATGGAGTCTCATTTTCTCAAATACCCATTCCTTAATATGTGATAAATAAAAATATACATCTCACGTGGATCCAATGTGAAGAAACAATAGATATTTTTTGTACATTACCATTAAATATTAAGGGTGGGTATACATCATGAAAAATGAAATGAGGATGAGTTTCCTATAACTTTCAACTATGAATGAATTCATAGGATAACACCTACTATTGGGGATTCATTATTTTCTTAAATCCAATTACCCACATTCTTCATCATACTGAAATTATTTGAAACAATCAAATGTTGAGTTTCCCTTATTAGAATTTTCTATAATATTCACCTTTGATAATGAATATCTTATGTGTATTTAATTATATATTATACAATATTAATCAATTATGAACTCAATAGGATGTATATGAATCAAAAAGGGATGAACACTAATCTTTTAACAAATAAGTATGAATATGGAGTAAAAGAGATCATCAACTTTACAAGATATCAGGCAGAAAAACCTTCTGAAATCCTCTATCTGTGTTTATGTTGTTATTTAAGACAAATTAGTCTTGAAGAGTTGGAATAACATTTTATTTGTCATAGAATATATCCAAGCTATAAATTTTGGGCTAAACATGAGGTAAAACGGAATATGGACACCAATTATAATGATACTGCAGTTTATGAATCATTTAATATGAGTACCATTGTAAATGATGATGGAGATCACATGAAAGAAATGAAAATGGAAATTCAAGATGACCTTCACTATTTTCTAAAGTTGTTTGAGGAGTTAAATAGTTTTTCAAAGAAACCATTGTATACCGGATGTACTAGATACACAACATTGTCATCTGTATTGATGTTATATAATTTTAATGATAGAAGTAGATGGAGTGAAACCATATTTACAGAACTACATGGTCTCTTGAATGAAATGTTACCCGAATAAAATGAACTACCATTCCAAAAATATGATGCTAAATAAATGTTACATTCAATGGTAAATATCAATAAAAAATACATGCTTGTATAAATTATTGAATATAGTTTCAAAAGGACCATGAATCACTCATAAAATTTCCTAATTGTGGAATAGATCGATACAAAAATGAATCAAGTCCATCAAAATCTATCTGGTACTTTCCTATCATTCTATAGTTTAGAAGACTATATGGATGTTAGGAAACCATTAGACAATTAACATGTAATGTAGATACAATAAGTAAAGATGGAAACCTACAACATCCAACTGATTCTCCTTAGTGGAAGAAATTGATTACGAGTTTCATGAATTTAGAAATGATTCGAGAAAATTATGCCTTGCATTATATATAGATGGAATAAATCTTCTTTTTTGTACAAATTAGTACTCACAGTACATGTCTTGAAAAATTGGTAAATTATAACTTTCTTCCATGGTAATGCATAAATCAAAAATACATAATGTTATCTTTGGTTATATCTTGACCAAAGAAAACCGTTAATTATATTGATGTTTGTTTGTTTCCACTGATCGAACATCTGAAATTGATGTGGGATACAAGTTTTATAATGTATGATTATCATAGAAGTGAATAATTCACATTGAGGTCTATGTTATAAAGAATGATAAATGACTTCCCCACTTATGGAAATTTATCATCCTATAGCATTAAAGGAATTTTGGGTTGTCACATTTGTGAATAAAAAACATACTCAGTTCAGTTGAAACATTCCTCAAATACTATATTTTTAGGACATCATAATTTTTTACCTCGATGACATAAATACCATTCCTGGAAGACAACATTCAATGAGAATATTGAACAAGGTAATAAACCTTCATCGGTAATAGGTGATCAATTGTATAATAAAGTAAAAAAATATTGAAATTATTTTCGATAAAAGTTTTTCAAAAAACCTTAAAAAATAATGTCGGAAGAGGAGATCAATTTTTTTTAATTACCGTACTGGAATTGTTTCTGTGTCATACATTTTCTTGTTGTCATGCATGTAGAAAAAAATGTATTTGATAGTTTTATTGTCACGTTACTAAATGTTCATGGAAAAATGAAAGTTGGCATCAAGTCTAGGTTATACTTGATTGAAATAAGGATAAGGGAATATTTGGTACCAGTGAACTGTAAAAGATGGACATTTCTTCTTCTAGAAGCTTACAGACTATCTAGATAAGAAAATTTTTTATTTTTTCATTTTCCGTACAAGTGTAAAAGTTCCCAAAGGGAATTCATAAAATGTCAAGAATGTAATGTCAATGAATAATTTGAAGTTATAAGGACTGAAATCACACGACTGTCATGTTTTGATGAAATATTTAATGATTGTTTCTTTCTGTTGCATTCTGCCTCAAAATGTATGACATACATTAACCAAACTCTTCTTCTTTTTAAAACCCATATGTAGTAAAGTTGAAGACCAAGAAAATTTTCCATTCATCAATAAGTTTATTGAAGTCATATTATGTGAATTAGACATGTTCTTCTCATCATCATTTTTTGATATAATGGTCCACATGATGGCCCACCTAGTTAGATAAGTTCAAATATGTCTTCCAGTCCATTACAGATGGATATACCCCATTGAGAAGTATAGGAAAATTTTCAAAGGGTACATCCAGAATTTACGTCATCTAGAAGGTTGTATTGCAAAATGATATATTTTTTAAGAAGCTATTGAATTCTATACCGATTACCTATCAGATGTTGAAATCATCAGTCTCCCAATGTCATGTCATAGCGAACATCGTTTAGGCGAAGGTATTTTTAAAAGAGATTTTTTTATAATTACCTTGATAAATCATGAGCAAGGGAACCTTTACATATTACATAATAGTAAATATTTTCATCCATACATTTAAGAACATAAATAAATTCTTATCAATTCAAATCCATCAAAGGCTGAAGGATGGATATCAAATACACATAATAAACTATTTATAGAGTGGCTTTGATATAATATTTATAAGGATTTATCTAAAAATCCAAATTTAATTACTAAAAAAATTTAATAGATATCCCAAGGACCCAAAGTAAATGTCATATCTTACACTGTTTTTGTAATCAGCGGTTATATGTTCTATTAAAAAGAACATTAAGACTTCAGTATGAGGTAAAAAGTGGTTTTATGATTGCGGTTGAAGCAATTCACATATATGGTTCTGAGGATAGAGATCCAATTTATTAAAATATGTCATATTTTGGCATTATCAAATAGATATATGGGTTGGATTATACAACATTTCAAGTATCTCTTCTCTATTGAAAATGGGTTGACAATATCAATTGAGTTAAATTTGATGAAATGGGCTTTGTGAAGGTGATTTTTTTTATGGAAGGGGAAAATGATGAGTTATTCATAATGACCTCACATTCCATGCAAGTATTTTATGTCTCTGATCAAACAAACTAGAATTGGTTGATTGTCCTAATGACGACTAAAACAAATTTTGAGTTAGACGAAAATTCAATCGAGGTTAACCCGTTCAATGGGAAATCATAATCATTTCATTTTTTTCCCAATGTAAATAATTTCTTGTATGTTATAGGGGACCATAAAGAGGGTATTTTTATTCTTGATAGAGGAACAAAATCCTCGATAACTTTAAAAAAAATAAAGAGAGTTTAGTGAGAAGGTAAAAGTTTTTTTTAATATATCATGTCTTTCTTCATAATATTATACGTTCTCTACAGCATTAACATAATATAAATTAATGATTTGACTAATAATGAAGAAAATATATTCTACACATGATTATGTTACCAATCCCTTGGAAGAATAAACTATAATTAATGAAACCCTTTTGGAATGATGTAAACGTTATGTTATGACATACTTTCTCTATTTTGCCGAAAAATTTTATGATGAAACATTGATTTAATTTTCATTATTCCTTTAAGAGTTATTTTATTTTAGAAGATTTTTTCAATGTGTCATGCCTTTTAAAGAAGAGCAATGACGCTATCTATGGTCAATTATAGAGGTGGTATTGATGTTTTCATAGTAAAATCATTGTCTATATAATTAATGTATTGTTTAATGTTTATCCTTAATTTAGTTCTTTTTTTTATTACTCACATAATAATTGTTTTCCTATTAAAGTGCATTTTTTGTTCAAGTTTGGGTGGTCTTTCTATATTTTATGCCTTTCTACACCAAAACATTCATAAACTTCTTATCCCTAAACACCTTTTCACCCTTGTAGTGTTGAATTTATAACTTTTTTCAAGTTATCTCAACTGCCTTTCCTAGAAGTGAAATAATGCTACCTCTAATCAATTATCGAGGTAATCTTGATGTTTTCATTATAAAATTATTGTCCATAGAATTAATGTATTGTATCATATTTATGTTTAATTTATTTCTTTTTATTGTTACCCAAATAATAATTGTTTTCTTATACAAGTGGATTATTTTGTTCGTGTTGGGGTGGTCCATCCATATTTCATTCCTTTTTTCACCAAAACATCCACAAACTTATTCTCCCTCAAAACCTTTTCACCACTGTAGTAATGAATTTATCATTTTCATTCAATTTATCTACACTTCCGTTGAAGGAAGAGAAATGTCACTACCTCGGCTCAATTTCAAAGGTAATCTTGGTGTTTTCATAGTAAAATAATTATCCATAGAAATAATAAGTTCTTTCATATTTATGTTAAAAATATTTCATTTTAGTATACTCACATAATAATTGTTTTCTTATACAGTGGGATTCTTTTTTTTTTGATTTGGGGTAATCTTCCCGTTATTCAAGCCTTTCTACACCGAAACTTCCATAGAATTCTTCTACCTCAAATCCTTTCACCCATGTAGTGTTGACATTTATCACTTTCCTTCAAGTTCCCTTCACTACTCAATAATAGAGGTAATATTTATATTTTCATAGTAAAATCATTGTCCATAGAATTAATGTATTATTTCATATTTATGTTTAATTTATTCATTTTTATTATTACTCATAACAATTTTTTGTTATACAAGTGGATTATTTTTTCGAGTTTATGTGGTCTATTCGGAGATTCTCATGCTGTATTGGCGGTTTTACAAAAATGGTAATAGACCATCATGACTTCAAGTACATCTTTCTATTTAAAATTGACATTAATTTTAGTAGAAAAGACAATAGACATACTCAAAACCAAGAAAACATATTTATATTGTTTTTTATTTTATGAAAATTATCCATAAGTCATTTGTGACATGTAAGAATTAGTCACACCTCAATCTAATACATGATTTTCCCAATATGACTCAATCTGTCAATTATCAGTTTAAAATCGACAGTTGACTTTAAAAAGTGTCACTCACTAAAAACCTAGCAAACATGATTACATTTACTTGATAATTTAGGGAATCAATTCGTAGATCATTTGTGACATGTTGGAATTGGTATCACATCAAACTGATACATGATGTGATTTGTGTGAGTAAAAGTGCTTTTTTTATGTTTAAAATGAAATTTTAGTAAAAAAATAGAAGTCATGTACTCAAAATTGAGAAAACGCATTCAATTTTTTTTATAGTTTCGGAAAAAAATGCATAAGTGATTAGAAATGAGGAGGACTCATCTGCACCTAAATCTGATGCACGGTGAGACCGTTATGACTGCAAGTGAATATTTATTAAAAATTGAAATCTATTTTATTAGCATGACCCCATAAGGGGAGCTACAATACTAGGGTTTCCTCTCATCGCCACCTACATTCCTTGTCCTATTTCGGCTCAGCTCTCCTCGTCATCCTCAACGAGCTCATGGAAGAGGCTCCTTATCACAGTGGCATTATGCGGCTTCATGGTATCAGTCATCTTGGTGTTTGGCATTGTTTTGGCCTATTTCTCATCCGATTTTTCCTCGCTGGATAGGTTTTCCCATAGCGGCACATTGTTGGTCTAGTGGACGAGTCCCAAATCCACAGTCTGAGGGGCCCTCTTTGTCTCCAGTTGTTTGTTGGGTGGTTTTTCGGTCTCCTTGGTCAACATGGATGGAAGTAGTAGAATTTTGGTATATATTGAAATGGGGATTTCTTCAGGTGCGCTGGTGATGAGTTTTTTTTATCGTTTCATTGCATTTATTTTTTTTTGTTTTGGAATTTCTTTTGTTCAGGATTCTGGGATCATTAAGCGGTCTTCTCTTGTGTGTTTTGGTTTGGCAGCATCGTCAGTGTTGTGGCATCGGCGTGGAAAAGATTCATCAGGATACTCATGACATTGGTGAAGATTTTGTGTGTTATTTTGTGGTGATCATTTGGCAGTATGGTGAACTGATATGAATGATTTTGTTTTTTCAATGATGGTCATATGGTGATTCGTTATGTTGTTCATGGATGTGATGTTGTTTTTGTTTTAGTTTTGGGTGATCTGCATTTTTTGGATTTGGATATGTTGTCCATGATGGATTCTCGAATTTGGGTGTGAATTGGTTTTGAATATGTTTGAAGCATGGTGTGTAAATTTCGGAGGCATTGGAGTTGTAATTCTGATGATTTTGAGGTGGTTTTGCTGTTCTTTTGTTGGTATTGGGTGAATTTTTTTGCTTTTTTGTTCATGAATTCATTTTGGTTGAAGCTGCTTTTGGTTTTGGGTGAATCTACATATTGTTTTGGATGTGATGAAACCAGTACACTTCATGTATCTTCTTCAGATGAGGTTCAAAGAAGGAATATTTCTTCTGAGAATTCCATTTGGATTTGGAATTTCGAGAGGGTATGGCTCTTTCATCGGTACCAGGCCTGTGCAACCCAGAACAGGACAATTAGTCAAGCGGTCATACGATGGTGAAGGCTTGTCATCACAATGGAGTCATTAGGGAGGGGTAGAACTTGTAGTATTTGTATAGTTTATCTTATTTTATGGTTTTATTTGGTTTTAATGTTTGGATCGTATAGCTTCTCACTTTTTCCCTAAAAGTGCAGTGATAATAAGAAAAATCAATTTTCAGAGACCTCAATTTTAGTAAAAAACAATCAGACCTACTCAAAACTAAACAAAAACATTCATATTTTCTTGTTACTTCAATACAAGGATCTATAAATTATTTTAGACATGAATGAATTAGTCTCACCTGAATCTGATGCACGATGTGACAGGTATGACTCCAAGTGTGTATTTTTATTTAAAATTGAAATAAATTTTAGTAAAAAGGACAACTGACTTACTTAAAACTGAGAAAAATAATTAAAAATGTTTAAATACTTTAGGAAATTTGTGTTGGAATCAGCCTCACCTCAATCTAATACCCAATAAGATCGGGATGAGTCAAATTGCAAGTTTCAATTTTAAAATTACATTTTAGTAAAAAAGACAAGTGATGTACTAAAAATTGAGAAAAAACATTCATATTGTTTTTACTTTAGAAAAACGATCCGTAAGTCATTTGGGATGTGTAAGAATCAGTCGTACCTCAATTTAACACACTGTGTGACCTGTATGACTCAAAGTGCATCTTTTTATTTAAAATTTTCATCAATATTAGTAAAATGGACAACTGTCCCACTCAAAACCAAGAAAAAACATTCTTATTGTTTTCATACTTTACAATAATGATCCATAAGTAATTTTTGACATTTGGGAATCATCCACACCATAATTCAATATATAATGTCCCCGATATGACTCAATGTGTCTGTTAACGGTTAAAATTGATATTTTAGTTCCAAAAGTGTCAATCTCTGAAAACTGGTCAAACCTGATCATATTTTCTTGATAATTTATAAAAATGACTCATATGTAATTTCTGATTGGTATGAATCTGTTTCACATCAAACTGATACACAATGTTATCAGAATAAGTCCAAAGTTCATGTTTCAGGTTTAAAATGACATTTTAGTAAAAAATAAAATTAACAAACACAAAACCAAGAAAACACATTCAGATTATTTTGATACTTTATTATAATGATCCATAAGTCATTTGGGATGTTTAAGAATCATTCTCACCTCAATCCGATGCATGGTTTGACCGGTAAGACTCAAAGTGCGTCTTTTTATATAAAATTGTCATCAATT
Organism: Viscum album; assembly: GCA_963277665.1. NCBI lineage: Eukaryota > Viridiplantae > Streptophyta > Magnoliopsida > Santalales > Viscaceae > Viscum > Viscum album. The sequence continues at coordinate 251,419,873 of OY728156.1, read as the reverse complement.
TTAGTAAAATATGCAAGTGTCTTATTCTAAACCATGAAAATACATTTGGATTATTTTTATAATTTACTACCATGATCTATATGTCATTTGTGACATGTAGGATTTAAAATCACCTCAATCTAATACATGATGTTCTCGACATGACTCAAAGTTTTTGTTATTATTATAAAATTGACATTTTAGTTCAAAAACTACTACTCACTGAAAACCAATCAAGAACACTTGAATTTTCATAAAATTTATGAAAACAATTTATAATTCATTTTTGATGTGTAAAATTTTTTTTCATGTCTAACTGATATACGATGTGATCAGAATGAGTCAAACGTGCATGTTTCCAGTTTCAAATGACATTTTAGTAGAAAAAGAAAACTAACATACTAAAAACCAATAAAACACATTCATATTTTTTTGATAATTTAGGAAAATGAACCGAAGTCATTTAGGATGTGTAAGAATCAACCTCGCCTCAATCTGAGACCTGGTGTGACTAGTATGACTCCAAGTGCATCTTTTTATTTAAAATTAACATCGATCTTAGTGAAATTTACACTTTTTATAAATTTATTTGTTTATATTATAACTAACATAGGAATTGGTTTCTTATATAGATGAACTATTTTTCTCAAGAAGGGGTATTTTTTAACAATAGCATGAGTTGGGTTAGGATTAAAATATAATGGAATATTGATTTTTTTGAGTGTATGTAATAATTTGTATTTATGTAATTTTATAAACCAATGTTTGAAATGTTTATAATATAGTTTTTTTCTCTTATGTTTGGGTTGTCAATTTCATTTAATTAAAATCATATATTGGGACTTATTTTTGTTCATATCTGCTGTTTTTATGGTGCTATGGCATGATGTTATGAAACATTACAGTGGTGCTGTAGTGTGCTATTACAGCACACTACAGTATGGACCTTTATTAGTGCAGTTAAAAGCACTGATAAATGCCTACCTTACCAGCTCTTCTATGAGCATTGATAAAGGAGTTCATTATCAGGGCTTTTATAAGTGCTGATAAATAGGTCCTTTATCCATGCTAAAAAAAGAGCTTACAAAAGGTTCATTTCTCAGTGCTTTTCAAAGCATTGATAAATGTCCTATTTATCAAGGCTTTCAAAATCCCTGATAAATGAATCATTTATCAGTGCTATTTTAGCACTGAAAAAGACCCCTTTATCAGTTATTTTTCTGCACTAATAAAAGTCAAGGGCTTTTAACCTTTCCCATGTATTCAGCACTTTTCTAGCACTGATAAAATGGATTTCTAGCACTGTTAAAGGCCTATTATGTAGTGGAGTTGTGGGGATAAAAACCTGGAGTTATGGTGATTTAAGTTAATGTCACCCTATGGTAAGATTATATAATAATGGATAGATGGTTTCCAGGTTTGGAAGGATGGGTAGGCATGGATCAGGTGGATAAACATGAAAGTGGTATTGGGAACCATTTGGGTCAGTGCTCAAGGATTTTTGAAAAGAAAGACACATTATGGGTACTGCACCCTTGGATGTTAGAGGATATGAATTTCATTATAACTATTTGGTAGATTCTACTAAGGATGTTCTTAGTGAATTTGAAATGGGTAGTACTTTTTGTATTGTATTGATGCTTGGGTATCAGTCGGATGGCCATGTCCAATCACTATGTGTTTTAATGAATGAAGATTTTTTTGAGGCTATATTGTTTTGTTTTATTTGGGATACAATAATGATACTCTTGTGGTGGGTATAATCATATTTATCATGGTTTTATTATCCTCATGTTGAGAGGGTTGTGAATGTGGTGAGAAAGGTAAGTGGACGATCAAGGTGGCAATGAGATGTTGTTGTGTAGGTGGATTTGATATGATATGTTTTCTCAATGAATATAAGATTTTGGATTCAGATGTTGTGTTGGTTAGAGATGATATATTGACATGGGTCATAGGATGAAGTTGAAGTGATTTGAGAGCGATTTAGATCAGAAGTGTTTCAGTTCATAGGGTGAGATTATGACATCTGGGGAGGGTAGTTGGTGATCCAACCATTTAATTACACTGGAATTTGGGTTTGGGATTTAGTGTGAGTGTTTGAATTACCTCTATATGCCTTTGAGATTTAAGGAATCTGGGTCAGGAAGTATGGTGACATTTTTATGGTTTTATCCAAATGATTTTGAAGGTTAAACTAGAATAAAATTGACCAATGTTTCGGTATGGAATTGGATATGGTGAGATGAAAATTATATTGATCATCTTGATGAACTATTAGAAGTATGTTTTCAGTAAGAAATTATTATATTGGGGATCACCATAACATGAAATCATCCCTTATGAGTGGTGTCTTATGGAGGGGAGCATCATAAGCCTCAAGATGAATTAGTTGATGATACTTTAGTTTCTCGGGATAAAGGGGAGTAGTCCGGAACCTTATCAGTGTTAGAAATAGTAGTAAGAATGTGGATTGACTTTTGGTGGATAGTATGACTTGGTGTTTTAATCTGTATAGCATAATACTGTTCTTAATATAGGGGAATAATGTGATGATTATCTAGTGAATCGATGACTTAGTTAGGCTAGTATTGATATATGGTAGCTACCTAATTCCTCTCAGGGGGGATAAGTTCTATGTTTCTGAGTTTATAATGACTTAAACAATTCATGGGTTGTTAGTTTGAGAGGATGTTTGAATTTTTTAAGTGTCGAGGCAGGTTTTTTTTGGTGAATTTGGATTCATATAGAGAATTATAGAATCCAATCATCTCAAATATTTTTTTTGGATGTGGAATGAGGCCTATTTGGTTGTTCGGAAGCTCAGGTGAGCATTGGAAAAGGGTCAGGGTGACCCTTAGATGAAATTTTTGCTATAAGAAACCACCACAGCATGGAAACTGAGTGACATTGAGGGGGGGATTGATGCTAGGGATTTCATTACATGGAGGTTAAAAGATACATAGTGAGGATTTTGGGGGTGGATCCTCTATGGAATGATCCTTCAGGGGCACACTATAGAGGGGAGTTGGCCATGGTTCGGCCCTTTGACCCTTTACGAGTGGTTTCACCCCAACCTAGGGGTCATGATGCAACATTTCCCTATTCAAAGTTGACCATGGAACAACCGAGAGGAATTACACCATGGAGAGTCCTTGAGTGGTAGGGTCAGGATTCCCCCCCCCCAAGGTGGGATGCACCATGAATCCTTACTCTGCACCAAAATCGAATGTTAGGCTTGGGGTTTTACACAATGGTCTTTATGTCCATACTACATAGGGTCCTTACTGTGATTTTTTTAATAATGTAGATTCATTATTTCATGTTCTACCCTCTTAATTTTTTAAAGGAAATGGGGAATTAGGTAAAGTTCTTTCTGCAAAATCTTCCCCTCCCCTTCCTCCCATAGATCCCCTACAACAAGTGGATGTTATCAGTAACTTTCAAAAATATTTAAGGTAAATTCCTCCCCATTTATAACTCTATTATCTTTCCCTAGGACTGTCATTTATTTTAGTGATTTTTAAGATAATTCTTAACTGATGATTTCAAGATATCATTATGAATTCATCCTGATTTGATGGGGCTTCATCATGGCAAGGTGAGATGATGTACCACTACAATAATGAAACATCATTTCACACTATTTCATTTGAGGAATGTTTATTAGTGAATTTATTTTAGGTTTTTTTTACCTAAATTTGATGAAATTAGTGATTGAATAGGTTTTGGGTGTTATGGATTTTGGTTGGGATGGTATTAGGGGTATGTTATGGAACATCCATGGGTGGTTGGACAGGGTTCTTAATGTTGTAACACAATGATGCTCAGTTATTTTTTTAGTAGCTATGACTCATTGGATTATTTTAAATAAATAATTATAAATTATTTATGTTTTATTGAATGAGATAGAATATCAGTTGGTGGTATAATCATGGTTGAATTATGGAAGGGCTTCGCCAAGGTGATTTATAGGCTTATAAAGGTGTTAATTCATTTATCCAAGTAAGCTTCCCCTATGAATAAAGATTTTATGAATATTTTTTTATACTTTTTCATGACTTAGTGTTTGTTTTATGGGATTGGGTAAAGGGATAGAGATAGATTACACCCTAGATAATGATATTTGATGACGTTAGGCTTCCAAACCTCGGGGAATGTTCCCTTTATTAATTTAAATTCTTTAGGACAACCCAAAGACTAGGTATACATGGGGAAAAGGTTTTTTTTATAATTAAATGACCCCTTGGTTAGGTATTGGTGTAATACCGGTGATTTGGGATATCCTAGGTTGGGTTTTGGGGGATATAAAACATGAATGAGAGTCTTTTTCTTAAATATGATTACTGAGATGGTCACATGTCACATGTGTGAGGAGGAACAAAAATTTTGGGAGTAGACACAAGTCATGTTGTGTGGATGGGATAAGATCTCGGAGTATGGACTTGTGTGATATAGAGGGGTTTCCTCTACATAACATGTTGATAGGTCTCTCTTCATAGATGTAATATAGGACTTGGGAGTGGATTGAGGTAATTTTTCATGAATTTAAATCAGATTCCAAGGGGATTTGTGTGGGTTTTATTAGGATAACCATTATTTAGTAGGACGTTAAGGTTATTGGGAATGGTACTAATGATCAGAGAAAGAGAAAGGTATAATGCACCATAGTGGATTCCCTAGCAAACAAGATGGGAATACTAAGGGTACTAGCATGTTTTGGATAGATGATGAGGCATGTTTAGGGAATGGGTCCCTATCTTGAGTTACAAGCACCCTATGTTGATCTATGATATTTGGGATTCTCTATTTCACTAGTGTTTTATTCTTGTGGTCGATGATGAACTGTTGATTCATAAGGTCTAATCTTCCTATGAGTGAGATGGTTCTAGCATGACTTCTATGAGTGTGATGGGGTCCTAGATTTGTGTACCATGGACCCTTCCCTAAGTTATAGTGTAGTTGTAATGATATTGTTTTTTTCCTAGAGTTAGAGGTTTCTATTAGTGACCACCATAATTGGGAGGATTTTGGAACAATTGTGCATGTGAGACTCACCTTAGAAGAGGGGTGTGGTTACATTGTGACCTTATCCCGAGTGAGAGGGAAATGGATGTGATGTGTGGACTCCCTTGATTAAGAGGGCTAGGTCAGGAGGTGATGTGATGTGAGATGTTGATGGTCGAACCTACCATAAGAGATAAGGTATTATTCAGGATATAATAATCCTTTCATTATGTGATATGGTGTTGTAAATACCATCTTGAGTGGGAAAGTGAGTTCAGGGATTGGATGTAGGTCCTTATACTGAGCCTTCTGGTAGTAGTCTAGATTTAGTAAGGAAACATACAATGATCCTTTTGGTATCGAATAGGATATGAGTTTGGTAGAATAAGGTGAGGAATATATTATTTGTTAAAATAAAATTATGTATTGTTGGGAATCATGATGGTCTAGTTAGAACATGATTACCTTTTATGCATGGATTCATAGTGGCCTAGTTAGAACACAACATCTAATTTTCATTAATTACTTTTTTATTTTACTCGTTCATACACATATATAAGGGTTTATATTAAGGTAACATAGTGAGGCCCTTCCAATATATATCTCTATCACCCATCATAGGCACTTTAGTGTATTTAAAGACCTTATGTTTGCTTCTTGGTTCAAAATAGATTGTGAAGAGTATCAGACAAGAGTAGATTTATATATATTTAAGATGGGTTTGATGAGGCCTTGGGATGGAAATTGGTTTTGCTGTGTATTTTTGTTTCTTTTGTTTATTTTTGTATGTGGTCATACTAGTGAGAAACTAGTTGGGATGTATGACTATATTATTACACAAGAGACATTTTTCATAGCACTATGATTATTTGATTATGAATTCTTTGATGCTTTTTTTAGATATTGATTAGTTATTTTTTCTATGTGTTTAAATCGGTTTTGAAGTCATAATCTCCCCAATGTTGGTTTTATTCCCTCTCCGCTATTTGGAATCCACGGTTGTATGGAGAGGAATGCATGAGATCATGTGACACCTAAACTCAAGCACTATCAAATAGAACATGAGTCAGTATGTTACGTTATAGTTTCGTTATATAGAAAACTTTTATAAGGTTCCCTATAAAGAATATGTACATGAAATCTAATTTCCAGTATAATGATCAAATAAATTTTTTATGATAAGTATAATTATAATTGAATTTAGAATAATTAATTGGTGTAAGTTTTTGTCATAGATTATGTAAATTTAAATTAAAACTTCTATAAAAAATCAAGCCTTATTATAACTTAATTTTAAAATTTATTTCTTGTTTCTTATGAATATCCACCAGTGGATTAACATCAACTAGATAAATTAGAAAATTTGATAAATATATTTTAGTACATAGAGTATTTTTATGATTTCATATGAACATTACAATTATATACCTTTTCCATTTACTACCTCTATATTGGATTTATTATTCATATCAAATAATATATCAACTATGTTGGTGAATGTAAAACCACCTGTTTAGTTTTAACTTTTGTACACAATACTTGCCTCTATAAAAAACCCTCTCACTAAGACTTGTGAATTTTAGTGTTCTTATATAAAATATTGTGCATCCAAATATTATATTTCATTGAATTATAGCCTTCTCCTACTATCTCAAAATTTATTTTTTTCCCTCATAGAAATATTTTTGGTTTTTAAAAATACCTTTCTATCTTGGAAATTCTATTATCCTGAGTATCTATAAGATAATTTATCGAGATACACTTTCTTTCTCATTGTTTTTTTAGCTAAAACCAAATTTAAACAAATGGTTCCCATCAAAAACTAAAGGATATAAAATTATTAAATACCATCATATCATAACATATATGATATCCATTAGTCAATATATTTGTAATATGGTTAGTTCTTATGTTGTTATTTCATAAGAATTTCTTAAATGACTATAGAAGACTAAAAACACCTACAAGACACCTCATTGATCTCCTTTATACTACCATAACCTCTTTAATGTGTATAATAAAATTTGAATTTAATAAAACATTTAATATAAATTTAAATGATCAAATAATACTTTTTTAAGATATTATTTGATAATCCCACCCTAAGAATCCTATATATTTTATCCGGTGTATTTAATACGTCCATCTTATATTCCTAAAATTTATTAAATCAATCTAATAAAGTGAGTGAATTTACCTCAATATTCTCCTAATGGTAATTTCTATGGCACGTTTTAACTAAATATAGAATCCATGGGACATACCTTTTTTTATAAAGGTTTATCTATCTAAAACTTAATAAGTATGTATGTCCAAAATACCTACTAGTTTTAGCTTTAAGGAGTCTAAAAACCATTTTGGATAAATCTTTAACAACTAATTTTAGTTTTTAACTTAATAAATAATTATCTTTCCAAAAATGGGTATGACTTTTATTTTTTATATTTAAAATTCATTTTTAATTATTTGATATTTGTGACTCAAGTATAATTAAACTATTAATTAATTTTGAAATACCCTAAAAATATTCATTTCCAAATTAAACTATTTGTAGTTATGTCAAACATGACACTAAGATAAATTCATTGAAAATACTAAATAAAAAATAGTAGTTTAACTTGAATTAATCCTTTTAGAAATATGAAGTTGTGTACTTCTCTCTTTCCTAACTTAAGAATAATCTTATCTGAGATAATTAGGGAATTAATCATCCTTCTTGTCATTTTTCCTAACTCCATTCATTAAGTCTAATATTATAATTTTATATTATTGTATTCATTTTTTCCTCTTATAATAACAATTTTTTCAAAATGATATGAAAATATCCTCTTTTTCAGTACTCTACCTCTAAATGTTTTGTCACTTTGAAGGATGTTGTATTAACACCATTAAATTTAAACCCATCATGGATTTTTAAAACTTGTATTTCAGATAATTCACCCTATGGGGTGAGGAAACATTTCCCTACCATTCCCTAACTTCCTAGTGAAGCAAAGTCAAAATATTTATGGCTATCTTCTCCAGATTGTTCATCCAATGGTTCTAGATAAATATCATGTATTTGGGTTAAAATAATAACAATATGAGAACAATGGATGATTTATTATCTATATGGAATCTTAAAGTTTTTAATTGATCAATGAACTTCATTGTTTTTAGGAAAGATATCTAGATAACTATTTATCTCCCAGTTTTCACTGGTAATGTTCTGTGACAATCTCATTTATCTTAAGACATTATTTACCCTTCTAAAGATATTGGAGATAAGATATCATGGTGTATGTATCCATGTCTTTATGTTTTGTCTTCATCTCTTCATATATAGCTGATAGAATGATGAAAAAGACATTAGAAGCATCCAATATATACCTTTTATTGGAGTCCATCTCTTTTTTCTCTCACATTGTGAGGTGGTTTATCTGGAATAGGGGAATCAAACACATAGTAAATTTTTTTATAGTTTTATATGTTATAAATAATTGCATCACTATGGGATATTTTTATCACTGAGAATATGGTCTTTCTCCAGAAATGATCATATTTTTCTTGTGTTTTTACATTCCATTTTCTAAAATAAATAAAAGTAGATTTTATCACTTTCTCTTGACTACCAAGTGTGATGTCAAAATAATAATTTTATTAGCCTCCAATTACTTTATCAAATCTCAATAGACCTTATCATTGGGTTCAAAATATCATATCACATAGATATTATAGTTGAAATGATCCATATTTCCCTTATAATAATCCAATCATAGGCTTAATAAAATATTCAAAGTTATTTTGGTATGAGATGATTACAACTAAATTAACTCACTCTTCCTTGATCTGTTTATTGGACTCCTGAATCCTGAAAACCTAGAATCGTATTTCCTCAACATTAGCCTCTTAGTTATGCTCAGTCTTACTTTTTCAATCTACCCTTGATTACAACTAGGTTAATTCAATCCAAAATATTATTTAAATATCCTTATAATTGAATGTGCACTAACTTAGGCCATAAAATTTCTTTGAGCTATTTTTTATCTTAACTAAATTAGCGGGAGACTTTTCTCTCTAAATATTTTCTTAAGTTATTTTTTTATCTTATGTATAATGTTTATTTATTTTATTTAATTTATCCTTTTATATTATTATAAATACTATTTTATTTTTTTATAATTAATTAACCATTTATATTTAAAATAAGTTTCAATAATTCATTTATTTTATTCCATATTTCAATCATGTTAATTCATTTACTTTATGTGGTCATATTTATATGTACCGTAAACAAGAATCGTATATATAAATAACTAACCATGCACTGGAAAAAAAATATAGCACGAACAATTTTTATATCTATCCGCTGGTTTATTGAGTAGATGATAAAGCATTCCTTGATCCCATGGGAATCACCCCTTGATTTGGTCTTGGATTGAGTTTAGTATTCCTCCTTTTACCTATATATCCCTATGGATGGTTTCACCTCGACTCTATATTAAACCATATCTTGTCAATTTAAATCTCATTACATTACATATCTATAATCACACATTGATGAGGGTAACTTGTTGTTTCGTTCTACTTAAAAGAAACTGTAGACACACATGCCCATACATTATATGTTGTAATGGATGATAAATATATCATCATATTTAATTTGTATAAATTATAAAAAAACCCATAAAATAATAATTAAATTAAATAGAAACCCAAAAAAATACATTGGCCAATCAAACTCATAATCATACATGCATACAATGACTTCAAATTTAAATAAAATAGTTATCACGCATTTCAATTAATTCATTATTAAGATAAACTTTTTAATTAATAAATTAATTTTCTTATTAATTTATTTTTTCATTAATTTATCCTAATTGTCCATCCAAACAGTCCTTGAGATAACCATCCATTTTAGTTTTAAATTAATTAAATTTAATAATTAAAAATAAATAAATACATGGTGTATACTACAGGTGAAATGTCATATACCTCTCTACTTCTACCTGAAACCCATTCTTGGAGTTTAATTATTGTACAGTGTGTTCCATTTCACAACATACTGTGTAACTAATGTTGTGTGTGGTCCTTATATAATTTACATACTGGAATATATTCCTACAAGATGTGTTGCAATATAAATGGAGCATTGTTCTAAGTGTTATAACATATAGTCTATGTGACAATAAATACTACATGTCACACCTTTTATATACATAGAATACACTAATAAAAATTACCATGAATTAAATGAAATTTATGATAACAATACACACCATCTATCTATGGAATTATGTGGAATAATTTATTAAAAAAATTAATATCTCCGACAACTCAATGAAAATCACTCAGTATGTAATCTAAGAAAAACACTATCATATTGAGTTTAAACCAGATATATTCCATGTAATTCAATCTAATTTCATTAATTAATTTTATTTCCGTGTGTTGAATGACATGGAATTACAATCTCGATGTGTTCCTAAGATGTGTTGGCCTAAAATACATGGTTTTTATATCTTTCTAACTGATATGTGTTTTGTTACTGATAAAATACCTAATAGGGAATGTTTAACTAGTTGGTTGTATTTGTAGTCGATATATTAATGTTATGTAAAGTCAATATATATAATGTTACAATGGGAGAGATTATAAATTTTTTACCATTATGTTTTTAAGATCTATTCTTATATTGGTAAATGTTATGAAATAAGATATTGAGTTAATTTCATACCTTGGCCATAGAAAATTATGATTCTGTTGCATATATTTTTAGTAAAGGAGTTAGTTACTAATTGTATTTCTATTAGAAACATGTTTAGTAAACAAAATTATTATAAAAAATGATTTTAGTATTGTTATTCAGTAAGATCACATGTACTATTTAGTTTTGGAAGGTACCATCTACCATTGTTTAATATATAAGTTGATTAGTTGAGTTATTGACTATGAGGTATATTTAAGTATATAAAATTTGGTCATTGAATGCATATTTTATAGTTGTTGTGAATATAATGAAAATTTTTCTACTGGTCTACCAATCTAACTAATTGTAAGCTTATACATAGTAAATAATATTGATGACAGATCATGGATTTTTTGTAAGAAATCTAGTTAAAGTGTACATTATTAGAGTTAGTTCCCTATAACCAACTACTTTTAAATTTCTTATACCAGTATATTCATAGTATTGAATATTAATAAATATCTCATCACATGATGAGTTCCTTACTTCATAACATTAATGTGGTAATGTCCTTAGAGTATCCATCATATATAAAGGTAATAGATGTTCCCCACTATGATGAGAACATTGAAATTATTGGAATATATTCTTAAATAAATGTTCTATGACTGTATGACATCATCTAATAAGACACAAATGAAATGTGATATTATGTGTTGGGGTAATAATATTTGAGAGTTCTTCTTATGGAAATCACACTTGGTAATCACTAAGAGAGGAGGTTTTGAGAATAGACCCTCCCATATAAATTCCACATGTTATACATTTCATTGGATATTCCTATATATTAATTTGTGTATTGGTCCTTATACTTGAGATTATTATTAATTCATTTCATGATTCACATACTTATATGTATTGAATAAATATATGATGAAATATTCTTAATGTGAGGTAGTATATATTGGGATCATCATGAGTGATATGGAACTAATTTAGACATTAGTAAAGGTATTTTCTCTTCTATGTTAATGGAAGTAGATATCTCGGGCCCTTTGATTGTAATTTAACCATAAAATTATGTTTATATCCATGGTGTTTTATTGATGATTTCATTTCAAGAAAGTAAAACAGTGATATATCAAGCATATTAGTTGATGATGCATCTATTGAAACTCAATTGATGATGTTTCAAGACAATAGGATTATGTTACACACTAATTATTGGAATGAGGTTTTTTTATTATGACATTAATATCTTTCTCTAAGGGTTCCTTGATTTGTTTAAGACATTGATGTATGAATTTAGGACAATTAGCCTAATGCCACTGAGAAAGAGGACTAGAGGGTTACAAACTAATTGTATCCATAATTTCAGTAAAATTATATTTAATTTTAATATTAAAATAAATATTATTACCCAATTTCAAGGAATAGTATTTATTCAGGTTATGGTGATTGCATATATTTAGTCACTAGTTATTTGAAAGAATATATATGTGAGATTAATATCTAATAAATATTTATTCATCAGCTTATTTAATATAATATTTATTTATTATTGAAGAATAATCTATGGATATTTATTTATTTAAATAAATAGTCATTATTCAAGGATAAATAAATGAAGAGACGGATTGATAGAATACATTAAGGGTCTTATGGGAATCATATATTTAATATTATTTAAATAATTGTTAATTTATTTTTTATGACATGACACTAAAATTGCCTCTAGGGTTTTTTTACATCAAAATAATAATAAGAATAATAATATTATTATTATTATTATTATTATTATTAATCAATGTGGGGTTTTCTAAGGAGTAAGATATTTTATAAGGGTCTATTTGAAATAAAAACTTTCCTATCCCAGATATATAAATCTGATTATATAATTTCTAGGGTTAGATGTTTTGTGCACAATAATTATTTCCTAGATAATTCTCTTAACTCGAGAGAGAACATTCTCAAGAATTCTCTCCAGAATTGAGATCATCGATCCTTTTCCTCCCTCTAAATCCCTAAGAGAATAAGATAGATTCCTTCTAAACTATAAGGAATTGAAGTTTTGATCATCAAGAACAACATAAGGTGAATGTTCTTCAGTGCTATCCACAAAATATCAACCCAAAAATTTTAGAGGTTCATCAAACATTTGTGCATATTGCTAGAGGGATTTTACATTGAATCCTTCAACAAAAAAACGGTACAATAAAAATGGTCAACCATTTCAATAATAAATAAGTAATTCCAAGACAATGGGTATTTATTATTTATAAATCATTTATAAATTGAATGTGAAATATATTATCTCAATGAATCAAGAGGTGAAATTCATCTAATTCTGAGAATAAATCCAAGGAAATCAATGAAAAAAATTTGTTGGGTTAACGTCCAACTTATTTCATTGTACCTTAAAACCTTTTAGTGGTATCAAATTATTTTCATATTAAATTATAATTATTTAATAATCAGTTATCAAATAACACATTTATTGTCGACTTTTCATTTCTAGTGTAACTTTTTTTAAATATGTAATTCTATATAATTTTTTTGTTTAATTAAAATGACTAAAAAAGTCTAAGAATAGATGAATAAAAACTATAGATACTATCTGTAGGTTCAAAATATTATATCTCAAGGAAATATTTTCACATTATTTAACTAGAAAGTAAATTTCATGTCATATTTCCAAGCACACCAAGATGTATTCATTTTAGTCGTGGATCATTCTATGGGAGAAAAATATGTGACATCACTACACATTATGCATTTACTAAGGAAATTGGAACATGGATTTACATGATAAACAATGTGTATATAGAATACACGCCATGTAACCCCAAAAATATTTGTGCATGTGGGAATCAAACAAATCTTGTGTTCAAAGTATGTGGAAAGTATTAATTACATGTCACATATTAATTTAAAACCTAGAAACAAGGGTCAGTTTTTATTATATGGTATGTATCTAGAATACATCTCATGTAACACATAAATTTCTATGTGGAAAACACTTAGATTCACTAGGTATTCAATATAGATATTGGGGGATTAGAATACATTCCATTTATCTAGTTATAAATATTATGTAACTCATACCCATTAATATATATCTTGAGATAGGGTTTCCTAATATTAATTTATTAATTTATTTTTAGGTTCTCTTGGAACTACTTAACCTATATGATCTTCATACACACCATGAATTTATATATATTTCTATAGATACATGCCACATATATTAAATGCATTCCATGTGTCGTGAATGTTGACCTAATTGCTTGGATTAACTCACAGAACTATACAATTTGAAATATCATTACACATCATGTATGCTACATGCTATGTAAGTACATAACACATGAAAAAATACCATACATAATGTTTCATAGTTCAAATCAGTACATGATTTGTTTCCTCCAATACATTACATGTGCTCAATTAGTTTAAAATTAAATTAATTTTTTTAAAATTAAAAAATATGGGTGTCTATAGGACGGTTCGGATGGAAAGATCAAGATAAATGTCTTAATTAAATAATAATAATTTATTAATTTGGGTGATTTATCTTAATAATGAATGAATATAAATGAATTTTATCTTATTTACCAAATGTGTATTATTTTAATGCATGAATGATAAAGAGTTTGATATATCAATGTATGTTTAGGGTTTCTATTAAATTAAATATTTTTTACATGGGTTCTAAATATGATAAAATTTATATTAATTTAAATATGATGGACTATGATTCATCCCTCCCATGTCTATTTGTAGGACCTATGTGTCCATTTATTATTTTATGTAACATTGTACCACATTTTCCTTCACCTTTTTGTGATTAAATATATATAATGGATCGATATCTAATGAGAGGAGTAAAATAAAAACTCTATCTAAGGTGAAACCAACAATGGAGATACATTTAATCAAGGATAAAATGCTTCAACTTGAAGAAAAAATGGTTTAATGAGTTTTTTCCTAGGTTCAAGGACTATTGTATCATCCACTTGATTAAAAACCCAATAGTAAATCTCATCTAATGACCCAATCTTGAAATATATGGGAATTACATTTCTTCTACAAAAACATTAATACATTAACCAAATAGATTCCCAAATACCGTATTAGTTTTGTAGAGACCCGAAACTTGACGTACATGGACATTACATTACTTTTGCGTAATACTTAATACATAACAAAAAATAGACACACAAGGACTGTAAGAGTTTAGTGTCTTTGGAAACTCGAAATATAAACATCTAATCATGTTGAAAGATCTTCAACATCTCCCATAACGATCTTCCCCTTTTTGTTTCCTTACCTAAAACCTTTCTTTATTTCCTGGGGAAAATAAAACATAAAAATGGTGATCTCAAATGCTCATTAAGGGCAAACATAGAGAACATAAAACAATCCATAAACATTTGAAAGAAAAAACTTGAACATGAAATCTAAACATTAAAACCTTGAGCAAAGACATAAATCTTGGAAGTACGTAATGCATATATCATAAAGGAACATCAATCACGATAAAATAGCATGGGAATAAAACATGTAATTGTGGAAACCATTTATCACTTGTTATGATTTCCATAGTAGCCAAGGCATTGCTGCCAAGACCATAATAGTGGACAAAGTCCCTTTCTGAATCGAGTTCATTCCTCGTTTCAGTCCTGTAACACTGAACCAGATTAACTTACCATTCCAGCCATGTCTATCTCATGAGATATAAATCATTACCCAATGAATTAGAGGTAGATATATATCCCACCGATCTCATAATGAAATCATTCTTACTTGTGCCACAAAATAATCTTAAAACATTCATCATAACCCAAAGAATAAAATTGGTTTCATAAAAATCATCCCATCATTTCATAATCCATATAAAACAAATGGAAATTTCATCATAAGAAAATTGAACCATGTAAATCATAGAGACATTAAACTTGAAACATACACATATTAAATAATGTCATCTTAGATGGAAAATGGTTATGATAAGACATTTGAAATGAATTCTTGAGTAAAATATCCTTTCTTCGTCAAAATCATTTTCTTTTCAAAAAATTCCATGCACTTTTAAAATAAAAGTATTTTGTTGAAAATATTAATAAAATCATGTAGAGTAATCTTGAAGAAAATGAGGCGTTATGAAACTGTAAAAATCCATTCACGCCTTATAAGTTAAAAATAACATTCTCCTCGTACTTTTTTCGGAAAAGTCAAAAAGTACCTCGTATGGTAAAAAAAAGATTCCTTACATACAATGTAGTAAAAATAAAAAATGGTTAAAAAAGAAATTAAACATACATGAAAAAACTTTTATAAAACATGGACATGGATGATATAAATAACCCCAGTAAATTCTTACGAATAAGCAATCTCGGATAAAAATGAGATTTGAAAAATTATCTTTTACCTTAGGTCTGATATGCTTTGTATGGATCTGAACCTCCTGTATATTGATTTAAATAATTTCATTGACTTATTACATAATCAAATTCATTTTTATGATATCATATGTGTTTCACTAATGACTTTATATTACCCGTTCTTTTGTAAATTCATGTTAAAGTAGCGTTTTGGGTAAAATCATTTCATTTATCGTATGTGTTTCGACTTGTCATTCTTGATATTATTACTTATATCCTGATTTACATAATTCCATAATGTAAAAAAATGATTTATATATAATATATATTCATCATATACATATATATTATAGATCGATAAAAGGAATGAAATACACCGTTCATGGAGACGGTAGGTCGTACGTACGCATGAACGTTGTTTTCGTTTCCTTATTGAATTGAATGAAACTAAATAGATGACATACATATATATATACATAAATCCAGTAGAATTATTATTTAATATATTTCATTATTATTCATTATATAAACTTTATAATCATTCATGTATGGTTAACATGGAGAATGGATAACATCGCGTTGTGGAAACGGTAATCCGTACGTACACACGAGCGATGATATCATTCCCATAATTATTGAATAGAATTGGAGTGGATGGTATAATATATCAGAATCTGTATGATGTTATAATAACTATATATAGTTATTCCTTACACCATTATACCCATCCATGTAACGTGTTGGTGGAAAAACAGATTACACCACGGCATGGAGACGGTATTCTGTACGTACGCACGCGTGGTGATTTTATTATACATAGGATGAATAGAAGGAGAAATAGGGTTGTTTAATATTTATAATAACATATAAGTATATGAGTGATACTGATGTTATTACTTCGTAATGAAATAACTAAATAAGAGGGAGTAGAATAAGAATGGAACTTGAAGAAAACGAGAGAAGGTATTACCTCTTTCTCGAAGTGCCTCCTTTAAACATTCTCTTAGGGCACAGAAATTGGTCTTTGAAGATAACCAGGTCCTCTAGGATGTTTCTAGGGAAGTGTAGAAGATAATTTGGCAGGGTTTGACTGAGCTTGAAGGATCAAATTGGTGTGAGGTGGAGAGAGAGGAGGTGCCCTTTTATAATGGAGGAGAGGGGCACCTTTAGAAATATAAGAAATATTAGTTTATATTAAATCCCAAACCCACTTAAAAACTTCCAAAATGACTCATATCCGAATATTAGATGATAAAGGGTTGTAATCTCATCAACCAATAAAATTTAGACATGTTCGGAATTTATTTTAAACATTATCAACTTTATTTATCCTTATTTATCAATTTAATTTTATTTGTGGTAATAATATTTTAATTTTAAATTATTATTAATAATTACATATGTGTTGTGAATTTTCTATAATTTGACACTTTATTACATTTTAGACCATATAAATTTTAATTTATAATTTTTAAATATTTTTTTGATTTTTAAACAATTTTATAATATGTTATTTTTATAGAATAACAATAGTGTCAATTTTGACATTATTCATTTATTTGAATTTAAATAAACAATATACAGAAGATATTGTCACGACCTGTCCTCGGGGCCCGCGTCGTGACTACCCCAAGCCCACCTTCCATAGGCCAGGGGCTGGCGACTAGCACCAAGGCGTAAATCCCGATAAAGGGAAGGAATTGGCTTTGTAAGTAAACCACAAACACCACAGAGAAAGCATGCAGTAGAAGTAAACACTAAGTAAAAACAGAGTGCAACAGTAAGTGCGGAAAGTATGTGGGCCAGTATACAAACCCAAACTGAAAGTAAAGTACAACTGGAAAGGGAAAAACAGCAACTGAAAAGTAAAGCCGCTACGTTGAGCTGTCCACTGGAAATCCCACCTGAAGGGTGGGTACAGTTAGCCTCCACTGCTCCTCGGGTCCAGCCGACTGCTCCGAGTACGTCCCACCCAGTGGTCCACCTCCAGGTACCGTCCTGCTCCGCAAGCCTCAACCACGATCAGCGCTGTCCGTCGTCTGCAACCAATACAACGTAGTGCGGGCATAGCCCGTGCAGGAGTGAGTATAAGCTACTCAGTAGGGACCCCGAGACCCCCGAAGGTCTCCCAGAATCCATAAAGGATAATCCAAAAAGGAAATATACAATCATGAAGTAACATCCGACACTTCTTAGGTATATTCCCATACATATACCTAAGTCATCAATTCTCGTTCGGCTCCAACATCCGAGCCCAAGTACAACCCAGTCCACACAGGAAAGCAAAACGTAAATCCACACAGGATAGCACAACACAATCCACATAGGAAAGAAAAAAAGGATTCATCTCACACAGGTATACTTCTTCGAAAGATGATAGAGATGATCACTTATCCATCTAAGTCATCGGACCCACAAAGGATTGATAGAAAACTAACCCCCACAATGACCCACACAGGATCTGTAGGCGCTGGCTCACACAGAACTGCTGAGCGCTGACCCACACAGGATCGAACCCGCATAGGATCGGTAGCACTGATCCACGTAGGATCGCTGAGTGCTGTAGTCATTGCCGTCAAATCCACTGAGGATCTCTGCACAGTCGTCGTCACAGTCACAGTAGCAGTCGCAGCCAGCTCTAGGGTTCCCGCACACAGCAAGCTCGTTCGGGAGGGTCCGCTCCATGAGCTGAGAGACTGATACATCAACTGACACATAGTCTATAGTTGATGTATCCAAAAGTTCTGTATCGTCAACAAGAACTCAACGTCGCAGACAGCGCGTCAATCGGACGCCCGGTCTGAGAGTTATTGGCTTTTTCGTCCCAGGGGCCCGGTTGGTTTTTAAGGAAAAACCTACCCGACCGTACTCCACCTGTGTCCAAACCTCGGGAGTAGTAATCCAAAATATCTGTCTCACTAAGAGGAATCCAACAAAGTCGACGGCACGTCATTCAGACGTCTGGAGCTTAGGATATGAGTGTTTCTACTCCGAGGGCCCGGTTGGTTTCGTGTACGAACCAACCCAGCCAAACCCAAAGTAATCTGAAACCTTGAGTGCGATATACCGAAACGAACGTCTCGATCCAAGGATCGCATCGCAACTGACGGTGCATCGATCGGAGACCCGTACCACAAGTTATGGGCATCCGACCGGAAAAGGTTTGGTATTAAGGGGTTCGGGCCCAGTCCGACCCGGCCCGATACTCCCGGGGTCGACCCGAACCGGGTCTGGGTCCGGCCCGCTAGGGCGCGGCCCGGCCCGGCCTGGGCACAGTGCGCCCACCGTGCTGGCTAGGCGCTCGGCCAACGGCTGAGCCGTTTGCAAGGGGGGGCGCCTGCCCCCCTGGTGTAACCGCGGCCCCACTTTAATGGGCGTCGTTTTGTAGGCTGGCCGAGGGTTTGAACCCCCGGCTGCTCACCTGTCCGGCCGGCCTGCCCCGGCTGGCCGGTTTCTGCCTCCAAGGGACCGGCGATGGCCGGTCCCCCCTGCTCCGACGCCGGTGGCCTGGAACCGGCTGCCGGTCTCCTTGCTCCGTCGCGGCCCGGAACCGGCCACGGTTTTGGTTCGTCCGGCATGGCGCGACGGCGTCGCGCCCCTCCGTCGCGGCCCGCTATGGCCGTGGTGTCTTCGGTTTTCTCCGAAGTGGCGCGACGGCACCGCTACTTTGTTCTACTTCACGGCGCGGCGCGACGGCGCCGCACATTACTTGGTGCACGATTCCGTGTGGTGCGACGGCACCACGCCATTTCATTCCAATCTACAATAAAAACATCATCAATAAAGGGGGAGGGTCATCCGTGTTTGTGCGGTCCATCCCCCTCTCGTTAGTCGATAGAAAAAGGTCGTATTTAACGAAGAATGACAAGGTAGGATTCACGAACAAAAAAATAATTAATTAATTTAAACCCCTACCTCGTGTGAGCTTGAATGAAGGTTCGTCGAACGAGGATTCATCGCAGGAAATGACGTCGCGAGGTGATGCTCCGTAAGGTGATGGAGAACACCCGAGGAGGAAGTGGCATCTCCTTTCCATTGACACGGGAAGAAGATTGAAAGATGGTGCATCGTCGATCCTCGAAAAAAGGGGTCACACACCGGCTGCGGGGAGAAGAAGAGATGGCATGTCGATCTCTTCTTACGGTGACGGCGTTCTTCGTCGAAGTCTTGATATTCTTTGAGATGAAGATGAAAACACCAAAGAGTTCTCTCCTCCAATTCCCACACACAACATCCAACCAAAATAAAATAAGGCTCATCCTTATTTTATTAACTCATGCCACAATTCAAAAATTCAAAACATAACTTAATTAATTGAATTGGGTGTTGGCATACTTAATGAGATGAGAGGTAAAGTCACCCAATTAAAAGGGGATGTTTAAAAGATAAAGAGTTACACAACTTAAGTGGGGGTTTAAGGGGAGTTAGGTAGTTAAGGGAATTGAAAAGGTGGGGCTCGTGTGGGCCCCACCTCACCTTTAATCCACTCAAGAGAAACTAACAAACAGTGGGTCCCACCCTAACTCCTACACTTAGGTTCTAACTCATGGAGAAGAGAAATAAAATTCTTAACGAAATTTTATTTCACTCACACTTAAACCACAAATTTAAACAACTCATAATGAGAAAATGCAACTCCAGAAAAGGCGTTCCTAAGCAATTACCAGTGCTACGATTCCATCGGTGCCCTCGGAATTCGATTCCAAGCACCGGTTCAAAAGTTATAAATTCACGCCCGTTCGTTCACTGAACGTACCCAATCTAAACTTCGGATAGAAATTCCGGGCACACCGGGCCTTGGAATCAAGAGCCGTCAGAAACTGCGTTCTTGTAAAATCCCAAAGAAAATTAAGAAAAAAATTTCCTTGAATTTTACGGGTCTTTACAGATATGTTCAAACTAAAAATTTTAATAGATTCATAACATGTCATATATATCTATAAAATTAGTGGAGCACATTAAATAGTTCATATAATATTTATTTTAATATTTTTAAAACCATTTATTTGATATTTCTCTTAATAAATTAATTTCAACATCACTATTATGTCACCTTTAATGATAATTATTTAATCCCTAAAAATTCTAAATAAATTCATATGATGTATATAATTTTATTAGCCTTCTGGAGACTATTTATATCCGAAGTTCCATTAAGTGTATCACTAAATTAAAATTATTATACTTATAAGATTTAAGAAAGTGACATGTTGTCACTTTCATTGGTTTTAATAATAATTAAATTATTTTCATGGACAAAAGTCCATTAGATGAATCTAATCGGACCCTTAGGTGATATGGGTCGACTTTTAGTCATCCAATAGGATTTTGGTAGGTGTTAAGTTAATTTTATAATCTTATATTTACCCTCAATTACCCGATTTACCTTTAACTATGGTAAATAAAATTTACCGTAGTTACTATTCATAAAGCCCAAAAATAAAAAGTAGCATATTAACATAATTTGGACCCACGGATTCTAAATATGGAATCCATTTTTCAAAATTCAAAAGACATATTTTGCAGTAATTAATTTAAAATTAATCCTGTTGTTAAGAAAATGGGTTTTAGAAGTTAAAACATTGCCAAAGATTGAAATGTTTTTACCTATGAATTCAATGTGAAATTAATGCTATTGACACATATTATATTAAATGGTAAAAATATATTCTATTTATACTTTAAAACCATTCAATATTATAATTTAACCATATAAATTATCTCAATGAAAAAAGTTGTTTTTAATTAAAAATTAGCGTATTTTTACTATTCATCAAAATATGAAAGTTATCATAAAAATATCCAAAATTAATCCAAAGTAAATTTTTATATCCTGATTCAAAAGAATAATTTTATTTTTTTCAAATTGAACTTATAAACATGTCAAATACTAGATTTAATGTGGGTGCGCCATCAAAAGGCGGCAAAACTGCATTTTTTGAAAAATAATTATTTTACCCGGAAAATTTATTTTGTTCTCTTACCATGTTCTAGAAAATGTGTAAGATGAATAATAATGTTATAAAATTAAAAATTTAGTTAATACTATTCATAACGTCTAGTTCGTGATAATATTATAACCATATATCGTTGTTTAGTGAAACCCGGTATTGCGTACAACACACGCTATCGAGGAAGATCGTGATTGTGTGTAATGCAAGCCAAGTCAGGGTTGTGTGTTGTTCAAGAATACTTCTTTTTTTCGTATAATATAATCCAACCATATTTCATTTATACATTGAATATATATATATATACACTCAATGTTGCGTAGAATGACAATTATAAAACAAACATGAAATTGTGTGTAACACAATATAAGAATAGTGTTGCGTATACTTCAAGCTAATATAGTGTGGCATATAGCACGAGATAATCTTGTTGTAGCATAAAACACATGACATCAAATAAATTAAAGACAATACTTATCATAAAATATCGGGTTGTTACATTCTACCCCCCTTAAAATGAATTTCACCCTCGAAATTCGTCGGGGTTATACATGATTTTCTACTTGAAAGTTTCTTTAATTGAAACACACTTCGTAAAATGAAATACCAAAACTTAACTTTAAAAACTAATGTATGAAACGTAACGGTTACCAAAATTAACTCATCACTGGGTTTCCACGTAGGAGAACATAGGTGAAAATATGGATATGGAAGAAAAATCTAACCATCAAGTTCTGATGGAGAGTGGTAGAGAACATGGCTATGAAAAATCCAACAATCACAAAGCCATAGATTTGTGATGATCTAAGGTACCATCTGATTCATCAGATATGAGGGAACTAGGATGACGTTTTTTGGTTTTGAATATCATTTCCCTAAATTTGATGAATTAAAAGAAATACTTACATGATTTTGGTTCAATCTCACTATTGTTCATGCCTTGAACAATTTCCACTTCATATCTTAAAGAAATGAAGTTGAATTTTTTATTCGTGAAGTGTTAGCAGATCATGTGATAGAATGATAGGTCATTCCATCTGTCTCAAACAATATGTTAGCAAAAGTTATTAAATATACAAATGTCGATTAATCATATATAGTTACTAAAATGGAATTATACTTCA
Source organism: Viscum album (assembly GCA_963277665.1). Lineage (NCBI taxonomy): Eukaryota > Viridiplantae > Streptophyta > Magnoliopsida > Santalales > Viscaceae > Viscum > Viscum album. The sequence continues at coordinate 251,396,757 of OY728156.1, read as the reverse complement.
TATCTCATACCACTTAAAAAAATTAAAACTAATTTATACTAACCAGGGACATCCTGTAGGCCAGTGGTAGGCGATAAAGGTCTGTCGCACATCGGTTGTGGGTTCGATTCCCACAGCCTTGTCCGACGCGATGGGTTGTCTCCCGTCCTGCAGGTTTTCCTTTTTCTAAAACTACATTACTATAACAACCCATCAATAATATCGAAAAAAGTTCTATCCTTAAACAATACTAACTTATGTCCAGCATAATCCATTCCAATCTTTAGGCTTATCTAAAATACTTCGATCCAAGCTCAGAGTATAAAGAAAATGATTACTTCAAATGTCACATAACAATCACATGAATGCCATCATTTATCCCGCATATATCATAAGATATATCTTGTTGGTCAAATTAAAAACATGTGAATACCTTAATCTTGTATTCTCTTGAAGAATTAATACCCATTGAACCTTAGTGATCAACTTTACTTTCAGGTTGGATGATAAAGCCAGATGCATACCTTGCGAGTCTTGTAAAATTCACTTCGTATATACCAACAGATTCATCGTCCTTCTGTTTAAGCTCAAGAAACTCCGTTTCCATCTTTGTTCGAAGAATATGAGGGAAGTACTTACTGAAAAACAAGTTCCTAAACTCGTCCCATTCCATGGACTGAATTTCATCTCTTTGCCTCGTATTCTTGATATAATTCCACCATTGATCAGCATCACCTTCCAAATGATATACTGCTAATATGAATTTATCATGCTCAGAAAATTGTAGAATTGAAAATATCTTTTCAGTAGTATTGATCCATTGTTCAGCCACTAAGGGATCAGATGACCCGCTGAATGAAGGTGGACGCTGCCTCATGAAGGATTCAACAGAATGTTGCTCATTTCTCTGCTCATTTTGAAGTCCAAAATGATTCCTAGCTTGTGTAAGTATAGAAATAAGATTGTGCACTCCATCTACCCTGACATTGGTTTGGTCAGGAGGAAAATCATTGCATTTTCCATTACATTGATCAACACGGTTCCTTCGGGTTCCAGCCATCGTCTAAAACCCAAAAATAATAGTGTGAGAGCCAAATACCATGCTAGGGAAAATAACATAATAAAAGGGGAGTACCTTCAATATCCAACATATTATGTTTAATTATAAGATCGTTAGCACAATTCTAGGACTATAACCTATACGTATACTTAACCTTAGGGAAATCCCTAGACATACCGTAGAAATATCTCTAGGGATCTCACTAAAGTTTTCGAATCCTAGCTTCGAAAGGTTAACTAAACCTTTCATCTGATACCAAATGTAGAGACCCGAAACATGATGTACATGGACATTACTTTACTTTTTAGGAATACTTAATACATAAAAAAACAGACACACAAGGACCGTAATAGTTTAGTGTCTTTGGAAACTCGGAATATAAACAAGTAATCATGTTGAAAGATCTTCAACATCTCCCATAACGATCTTCCCCTTTTTATTTCCTTACCTAAAACCTTTCTTTATTTCCTGGTGAAAATAAAACATAAAAAGGGTGAGCTCAAATGCTCAGTAAGGGCAAACATAGAAATCATAGAACAATCTATAAACATTTGAAAGAAAAAACTTGAACATGAAATCTAAACATTAAAACCTTGAGCAAAGACATAAATCTGGGAAGTACGTAAGGAATATATCATAAAGGAACATCAATCACAATAAAAGAGAATGGGAATAAAACATGTTATTGTGGCAACCATTCAGACTTGTTATGATTTCCATAGTAGCCAAGGCATTGCTGCCAAGACCATCTTAGTGGACAAAGTCCCTTTCTGAATGGAGTCCACTCCTCATTTCAGTCCTGTAACACTGAACCGGATTAACTTACCATTCCTTCCATATCTATCTCATGAGATATAAATCTTTACCTAATGAATTGGAGGGAGATATAGGTCCCATCCATCTCATAATGAAATCATTCTTACTTGTGCCACAAAATAAACATAAAACATTCATCATAACCCAAAGAATAAAATGGGTTTCATAAACATCATCCCATCATTTCATAATCCATATAAAAAAAATGGACATTTCTCATAAGAAAAGTGAACCATGTAAATCATAGAGACATTAAACTTGAAACATACACATATGAAATAATGTCATCTTATACGGAAAATGGTTTTGATAAAACATTTGAAATGAATTCTGGAGGAAAATATCCTTTCTTCGTCAAAATATTTTTCTTTTCAAAAAATGCCATACACTTTTAAAATAAAATTATTTTGTTGAAAATAGTCATAAAATCATGTAGATTAAGCTTCATGAAAATGAGTTGTCATTAAACCGTAAAAATCCATTCACTCCGTATAAGTTAAAAATAACATTCTCATCGTACTTTTGTCGGAAAAGTCAAAAAGTACCTCGTATGGTATTAAAAAGATTCCTTACATACCATGTAGTAAAAGTCAAAAATGTTTAAAAATGACATTAAACATACATGAAAACACTTTTATAAAACATGGACATGGATGATAGAAATAACCCTAGTAAATACTTAAGAATAAGCAATCTTAGATAAAAATGAGATTTGCAAAAGTATCCCTTACCTTAGGTCTGATATGCTTCATATGGATCCGGATCTCTTGTATATTGATTTAAATAATGTAATTGACTTATTAAATAATCATATTAATTGTTATGATATCATATATGTTTCACTTATGACTTTATATTACCCATTCTTTTGTAAATTCCATGTTAAAGCAGCGTTTTGGGTAAAATCATTTCATTTATCGTATGTGTTTCGACTTGTCATTCTTGATATTATTACTTATATCCTGATTTACGTAATTCCAGAATGTAAAAAATTATTTATATATAATATATATTCATCATATACATATATATTATAGATCGATAAAAGGAATTAAATACACCGTTCATGGAGACGGTAGGTCGTACGTACGCATGAACGTTGTTTTCGTTTCCTTATTGAATTGAATGAAACAAAATAGATGACATAAATATATATATATACCTAAATCCAGTAGCATTATTGTTTCATATATTTCATTATTATTCATTATATAAACTTTATAATCATTCATGTATGGTTAACATGGAGAATGAATCTCATCACCTCGTGGAGACGGTAATCCGTATGTACGCACGAGCGATTATATCGTTCCCATAATTATTGAATAGAATTGGAGTGGATGGTATAATATATCAGAATTAGTATGATGTTATAATAACTATATATACTTATTCTTTACACCATTATACCCATCCATGTAAGGTGTTGGTGGAAAAACATATTACACCACGGCATGGAGACGGTATTCCGTACGTACGCACACGCGGTGATTTTGTTTTCCATAGGATGAATAGAAGGTGAAATAGGGTTGTTTCATATTTATAATAACATATCATTATATGAGGGATAATGATGTTATTACTTCATAATGAAACAACTAAAGAAGAAGGAGTAGAAGAATAATGGAACTTGAAGAAAACGGTAGAAGGTATTACCTCTTTCTCGAAGTGCCTCCATTAAACTTTCTCTTAGGGCACTAAAATTGGTCTTTGAAGAAGACCAGGAACTCTAGGATGTTTCTAGGGAAGTGGATAAGAGAATTTGGCAGAGGTTGGACGAGCTTGAAGGCTCAAATTAGTGTGATTAGGAGAGGGAGTAGGTGCCCTTTTATAAGAGAGGAGAGGGGCACCTTTGGAAATATAAGAAATATTAGTTTATATTAAATCCCAACCCCACATAAAGACTTCCAAAATGACTCATATCCTAATATTAGATGAGATAGGGTTTTATTATCATCAACCAATAAAATTTAGATATGTTAGTAATTTATTGTAAACATTATCAACATGATTTATCCTTATTTATCAATTTAATTTTATTTGTGGTAAGAGTATTCTAAATTTTAAATTATTATAAATAATTATATATATGTTGTTAATTTTCCATAATTTGACACTTTATGACATTTTCGACCATATAAATTTTTATTTATAATTTTTAAATATTTTTGTGATTTTTAAACAATTTTATAATATGTTATTTTTATAAAATAACAATAGTGTCAATTTTGACATTATTCATTTATTTGAATTTAAATAAACAATATACAGAAGATATGTTTGAAATAAAAGATTTAATAGATTAATAACATGTCATATTTATCTAGATAATTAGTGGATCACATTAAATAGTTCATATAATATTTATTTTAATATTTTTAAAACCATTTATTTGATATTTCTCTTAATAAAATAATTTCAACATTACTATTATGTCACCTTTAATGACAATTATATAATTCCTAAAAATTCTAAATAAATTCATATGATGTATAAAATCTTATAATATTTCTGGAGACTATTTATATCCGATGTTTCATTAATTTTATCACTAAATTAAAATTATTATATTTATAATATTTAAGAAAGTGACATGTTGTCACTTTCTTTGGTTTTAAAAATAATTAAATTATTTTCGTGGAAAAAAGTCCATTAAATGAATCTGATCCAAACCTTAGGTGATATGGGTCGAGTTTTAGTCATCCAATAAGATTTTGGCAGGTGTTAAGATAATTTTATAATCTTATATTTACCCTTAATTACCCGATTTACCTTTAACTATGGTAAATAAAATTTACCGTAGTTACTATTCATAATGCCCAAAAATAAAAACTAGTCTATTAACATAATTTGGATCCACTTATTCCAAATATGGAATCCATTTTTTGAAATTCAAAACACATAAGTTGCAGTAATTAATTTAAAATTAATCCCGTTGTTAAGAAAACGGGTTTTAGAAATCTAAAACATTGCCAAAGATTAAAATGTTTTTACCTATGAATTCAATGTCAAATTAATGAAATTGACATATATTATATTAAATGGTAAAAATATATTCTATTTATACTTTAAAACCATTCAATATTATAATTTAACCATATAAATTATCTCAATGAAAAAAGTTGTTTTTAATTAAAAATTAGCGTATTTTTACTATTCATCAAAATATGAAAGTTATCAGAAAAATATCAAAAATTTATCCAAAGTAAATTTTTAAATCCTGATTCCAAATAAGAATTTTATTTTTTCAAATTGAACTTATAAAAATGTCAAAAACTATATTTAATGTGGGTGCGCCATCAAAAGGCGGCAAAACTGCATTTTTTGAAAAATACTTATTTTACCCGAAAAAATTATTTTGTTCTCTTACCATGTTCTAGAAAATTTTTAAGATGAATGATAATGTTATAAAATTAAAAATTTAGTTAATACTATTCATAACAGCTAGTTCGTGATAATATTATTACCATATATCGTTGTTTAGTGAGACCCGGTGTTGCGTACAACACACGCTATCAAGGAAGGTCATGATTTTGTGTAATGCAAGTCAAGTCAGGGTTGCATGTTGTGCAAGAATCCTTCATTGTTTCGTATAATATAATCCAACCATATTTCATTTATACATTGAATATATAAATATATATACACTCAATGTTTCGTAGAATGACTATTATAAAACGAACTTGAAATTGTGTGTAACACAATCTAAGAATAGTGTTGCGTATACTTCAAGCTAATACAGTGTGGCGTATAGCACTAGATAATCTTGTTGTAGCATAAAACACGTGACATCAAATAAATTAAAATGAATACTTATAATAAAATATCGGGTTGTTACGAGTTTACTTTATTTGGAAACTTGAAACATAATCTCTTAACTTGGGGAAAGATCTTCAATATATCCCATAAATATATTCCCTTTAGTTTTCCTACCTAAAACCTTTCTTTATATCTTGGGGAAAAGAAAACATAAAAAGGGTGAGCTCCAATTATCCATAAGGGTAAATATGGATAACATCAAAACAACATAAACATAAGAATGTAAAAACATGAACATAAATTTTTAATCTCAAAATCTTGAGTCATGAAATAATTCTTGGCTGTTCGTAAGGCATAAATCATAAAGGAACATGAACCAAGATAATAAGGTAGCATTGAAATAAAACATAGAATTGTGGAAAACCCATAAGAAAATAAAATCATTTCCATATTATCCAAGGCTCATTTCCAAGACCATCATACTGGAAAAATTCCATTTTTGAACCAAATTCACACCTTGTTCCAACCCTGTATTACTGAACCAGATTTACATGTCATTCTAGCCCTATATTACTAAATCAGATTTACTTTTCATTCAAGTCATGTATATCTCATGAGATATAAATATTTACCCAATGAATTGGATAAAGATATAGGTCCCACCTTTCACATAATGAAAACCATATATCTATGTTCCACAAAAACATAAATCATTCATCATAACATAACCACAAGAATAAAATGTGTTTCTTAAACATCATTCCATCATAATATAATCAATGTAAAACAAATTGGTTTCATAAATATAATTACATCATAAAAAATCAACCATAAGAATAAATATTGATAATATATTGGATAAATAGAGTTAATATTAGAGAGAAAATAATTTTTATAAAACCCGTGAAAATAATTCTTGAAAAAAATATCATTTCTTCTTCAAAAACATTTTCTTTTCTCAAAATTCAATGCAATTTTAAAAGAAAAGAATTAATTTAAAATAACCTTTAAATCATGTAAAGTAATCTCCATGAAAATAAGTCATTATGAAAGTGTAAAAATTCCTTCATTCCATATAAGTTAAAAAACATTCTCTATGTAATTTATACAGAAAATTACAAATGTACCTCACACAGTAAACGAAAAAATATTACTTTTATACCATTTAATAAAAATTCCCTAATAGATAAAATTGAGTTTAAAAAATTATAAAAGGATCGAAATAATATTATATATTTAGGAAAAATAGATGTGGATGAAAAATATACCCTAGTAAATACTTATTTATAAACAATATTGGATAATAATGAGATTGTGAAATTATCCCTTACCCTAGATTTGTTATCTGTTGTATGTATCTGACCCTCCTCTTCTTCAACAATATCCCTATAGATTTCCTCCTAAAGGAACTTTATTTGGTATTTTGAGAATACCAAAACCTCTATAAACTAATTAAGGAAGTTTATAATGGAAATAGGTAGGGGATGGTTGAGTTTCAAGGCTCAATGTGAATTGAAATTGTGAGGGAGTATGTGCACTTTTATAATTGAGGTAAGGGACACATTTGGAATCTCTAAAACTACTAATTTATAATAAAATAAAACCACACCGAAAAGCCTCCAAAATTTAATATTTTTGAATATGATATGAGATAAGGTTTTAATATCATCAACCATTAAATTTTTGACAAGTTTTTATGTCAATTTAAACCTTATCATTTTAACTAGGGTTACAATTATTTCAATATTAAAATGGTAAAATATTTACTTATTTTATGTAAAATAAATCATAAATAAATAATTTGGATCATTTTGGGCCATATAATAATTATTATATATTTATAAAAATGTTTTATTATTTATAAATAATTTAATAAATTTTTTTTGACAAAACAACAATTTTGTCAATTTTGACACTGTTCAATTTTTAGATTTTTGAAAATATCAAGATAATATGTTAGAATCAAAAAAAAATATTTTATTATATCCCTCTAGGTTATAGGTGTCTATAAAATTAAATGGATATATTAATTATCCAAAATTATATTTATTTTAATATTTTTAATAACATTAATTTTATATTTCCATTAATAATGTAATTACTACATCTGTTTTTTATAATTATTTAATATACTTATTTTTTGGGTGAAAATTAAAAAAAATACTATGATGAAGATAAATCTAATATATTTTAATATAATACTTTTATAAAATATATATTCTACAAAATCCATCTTTAAAAGTGTTGTACTTATTAAAACGTGAACGTGACAAGTTTAACATCACTTTAAATAAAATAATATAAGTGTCACAATATATTCAATAAGGATACAAATGGTTAATAACATGACACTTGGATTAGTATGGTCTGGATATAATTTACTAATAATATTTTTTTCAAATTTTTGTGTCTTTTAAAAGCTATTATAATTTTTGTAAAAATTAGTGTACTGATTTTCCATCAATTAACTAATTTCTACATCATCAATATATAAACATTTAAGGTAATTATTTATTTACGAAAAATTAAAAATAAATTAACATTATAAATAAATACATTTTATATTTACAATTTGTATTTATAGTATAATTTATCTTCTGTATAGCCTTATTTTAAAAATGGTATATTATTTAAAACATGAATGTGACATCTTTAAATTTACATTAAATAAAATATTATAAATACCATAATATATCCAAAAATGGCCCTAAAAATTCAAAAATAAATTTATATTAGTTAAATATGTTTATTAAGTTAAAAATTTCCATTTATATTCTTTGATATCGCCCATTTGTCCATATGTGGACACAAAATAGATTTTAAAGACATAGAGAATGACATTGTGTATTTCTTTGATTTAAATATTATTTATGTCATTTTAATGGAAATATGTCCCTAAAATGACATAATTTCGATCCCTAAGTAATAAGGGTCGAATTACATTTATCAAATCAAATTTGTTTCATTTACTTTTGTCATTTTATAGTAATTATAATTTTATTTTTAACCTAAATTTCCTAATTTACCCTTTACTACCATGGTTATTATTCATATTTGTCAAAAATAAAAGGGGAATACCTACCAAATCTGGACCTCATGAATCAAAATTTATAATTAATTTTTCAAAATTCATAACATAGAAGTTTTAGAATTAAATTTAGATAAACTAGTAAAATGTCCAGAAAAATAGTTTTTTTTTGGAAAAATGCCCGTTTGTTAAATGGAAAATGTTTTTATAACAAAGTCATGTATAAAATCATTTTAAAAAAAATAATTGGATAAAAATTAACTAATTAAAATTTAATACTAAACAAAAGTATAATTATGTAATTACTTTAAAAGAAAATAATGTTTTCAACAAAAATCAGTATTTTCACTAGTCATCAAAAAAATGAAACTTATCATAAAAATACCAAAAATCCAACCAAAGTAATTTTTATATTCCAAATTAAAAGAATAATTTTATTGTGTCTAATTGAAAATAAAAAAATTTCAAAACAATACAAAAAATGGGTGTTCCATCAAAAGGTGGCAAAACTACATTTTAAAAAAATACTTCTTTTATCCAAAAAATGAATCTCTTCCTATATCATGTATTGAAAAAATATAACAAGAATTTTAAACATTAGATTGAATATATTACATATATGTTTCATTAATAAAATCCATCAAGAGTGATTTTATTATTTTATAAACTCAATTATTTACATTTAAATAGTTTTTCAGAAGAAAGTTAATATTATTCATACCCATCATTATAATGACTTGGTTAAAATTTTTAGTTATTAACTTATAATTGGTCTTAAATTTAATTAATTATATCAAAATAACTTGAAATTGTGTGTAAAAAAAGCCAAGAATAATGTTGCATATACCGCAAGAAAATCTAGTGTTGTGTATTTCACAAGCCTATCTTGGTGTAGCGTACAATATATTAAATCAAAGAAATTAAAAACACTATCACATGAAAATATTGGGCTGTTACATTATACACCCCTTAAAATTAATTTCACACTCTAATTTCACTAGGGTTATAAAAGTTTTAATACTTGAAAGTTTATTTCATAGAAACCCAAATCGTAAAAAGGAATACTAAAACATAATTTAAAAAAAGAAATTAAGAAGCATAATGGTTAACCAAAGTAACTCCTCTCTAGGTTTACACATATAAGAACATCGGTTGGAAGTGAAAACATAGATATGGGATAAAAATATAACCATCAAATTCTGATGTGGAGTGATAGAGAATAAGATTAAGATAAAGTTAACAATCATAAATCCATAAATATATGATGATTTTAGGGGCCATTTGATTCATTGTATAAGAAGGTACTAGGATAAAAAATTTTGTTTTCAGGACCATTTCTCTAAATTTGGAGAACATGATAATAAATATATAATTTATTTATATATAATCTCATTATTGGTCATGCCTTGAAAAATTTCCACTTTATATCTAATTGAATGAAATGAAGTTGAATTTTTCATTCCAAAAGTTTTATCATATCATGTGATCCATAAATAGAATTATAGGTCATTCCATATGTCTTTATCACAAAAAAAGTTTATCACAGGTAATCAAATATTCATAAGTCCACCATTGGTGAGATAAGACTTTATTCTAACAGACATCATTTAATGTTTAAATTAAACTTTCTATAAATTTATATCCTTACAAGCCTTCTAAAAGAAGAAAATCCAAAACATTGATAGAGGTGAACTATATTGGCTTAACATTAATCCCCACATCTCATAAGGTAGTTCTTGGTTGTCACATTCCAAACTTGTAAATACCTTAATAATGTATTCTCTTGAGACATGGTAATAACTTGAATTACCATAAAACCTTAGTGAAAACATGAATTCTATCAAAAATATTCTCTTTCAACACACCAAAAATCTAAAAAATTATATATACTCAAACCATATTAACACTTTTTCCTTGTATCAGTCTGAAGGTAATTAATACTATCAAACATCTCATTATCTCCTTATCCCATCATTATGCACGTATCATGTGTTTTCCAAAAATATTTCAATCACTTTTCATGCTTACTAATACCATATACATATGCAAAACAATAGTGGACCAATACATAGATATTTAAATATTACATAATCCTATAAAGAGATTCTACAACATAATTCTGGAATCCCATTACATAAACACTCAATCATTCAACCACTTCATTTTCATACTCAACATATCCAATAGTGATCGCATGTGATTTTCTTTTTTCACTTTCCATAATGGTTTATTGATGTCGATCATCATTTATTACCCTTGGATTGGGGCACTGGTTAGAATAATTTCTCCATTTACATTCACTTGAAGCATTGAAGTGTGGGTTGTTCATTCTTCATATCCTTTTCCTTATTCACGTCATTACCTACCTTTTTCTCATTACTTTAGCACTCAAATGCCCAATGAAATTCTATTCCACACTTAAAACATTTTCTAGTCCCTTTAATACAACATCCTCCATGCTTCTTTCCACACTTTGAGTATAAGGAAACACTCAACTTATTTTCACAATTGTTTTGAGATTTTCCTTTGATCTCCATCATTCATTTCTTTTCAAAACTATGATATTGATATGTAACACCAACTTCCATTTTTACCTTGATAGAACAATGCAAAATCCCTTCATATCTACCAAATTGTCTTATAGATAACATCCTAAAAATAATTGGTTTTAAGCCATTGGATAATTATTCGACTTCACTTTCAGGTTAGATGATAAATCTAGAAGCATACCTTGTAATTATTGTAAAATTTACCTCGTATGTACCAACAGATTCATCATTATTTTAAATAAGCTCAATGAACTCTTTTTCAATCTTGGTTCAAAGAATATGAGTAATGTACTTACTGAAAAATAATTTCTTGAACTCGTCACATACCATGGATTCAATTTCATCTTGCTTCCTTGAATTATTGATTAGAGTACACTGCTACACCCCTTCACCTTCTAAACGATAAACAACCAAAATGACTTTTTCATGTTCCAAACAGTGTAGGATGGAAAATATATTTTCAGTGGTATAGATCCATTGTTCATTAATAAGTGGATCAGAAGACCCATTGAAAGAAGGTAGAGGTTACCTCATGAAGGACTCAACAAAATGTTGTTCCCCTCTCTCCTAATTTGGAAGTCCATAATGATTCATAGATTGTGTTATTATAGAGATAAGCGTTTTAATTTTATCTTCTATAACATTTGGTTGTTCAGGAGGAAAATTTTAGCATTTCCCACTACAATGATCATTAACATGGTTCCTTTAGGTTCCAGTCGTAATCGAAAACCCAAAAAGAATTGTGTAAGAGGCAGAAATCATACTTTGAAAACAACATAATCAAGGGTTATTACTTTCAATATATAACATATTGGGTTTAATAATAGGTTATTTATTATAATTACCATAATTCTATCACTATTACCTATAGTTAGACTTACCCTAAGGTAAAACCCTAGACATATCCTTAGAAATATCTCTAGGGATCTCACTAAAGTGTTTGCATCCTATTTTCCAGAGGTTAACTAAACTTTTTCTCTAATGAAAACTCTAACGAACCAATCTTGACATACATAGACATTACATTTCTTTTTTGGAAAAATGAAAACATTACAAAAATAAACTCCCAATGATCATATTAGTTTAGTGTCTTTAGGAATGTAGCATCCCGGTTCCAGGTGTCGACCAAAGGTTCCCCGTACCTGATTGGTCACATGGCGTCAAGCGCATTTCCCTAAATGCCAGAGGGTGACAACTAGCACCGAGGTCCTTGGGTGTGATAGTGGGGAAACAATTCCCTCATAGTTAGTGTAACATAGTGGAAAAAAATAGTAAATAGTCACAGAAGTATTAATACCATACAATAGAAGTAAACAGCGGAAGACTGATAGTAACAACAACTACAACATATATATAAATAAATAATGCATGTCACATGTATCTAGGAAATCATCCAAACAAGTCACAATGCTGGAAATACAATACTGAATCCTAAGCACATAAAAGATTAAACTCCAACAACATTGTAAGCCTCATCTTGGTCCCATTCTCTCCAGCTCCAACAACATCCATGTACCTAATGAAGAAGGGAGATTTTCCTTCTCTATATCAGCAACCATATAATCTGTTTAGACCCAAAATTGGGACCCAAAAGGGTGTAAGATGAATCCCAGTAGGAAACCACCAAATGATATATGACTAATAGTCAGTGAATATATATATAGTAGGTAATATGAAGAAATGAGGTAATAAACTAATAAGTACTCAAATGTAAACAATCCTATAGTTTCAATTACAATTATTTAAATTTATAAATTATTCAAACTATTGAATAATGTAACCTTAAGATATGGTCTAAGATATATATACCCTTTTATAATAATAATAGACATACATATCAAAAGACCATCTAGACTAACAAGTAAGACCTATTCCAAGCTTTTTCTTTGTCTTGGCAGGCTCATCACAGTCAATCAATCATTCACAAGCAACCCTCTAGGAACATTCTCATAGTCTAACCCCTATGGTTTAACATATCATTAATAAAATTACAACCAACCACATGGGTAGCTCTCAGGGTAAATACCCCTTGGTCTTCATAGCAACAATAATTATAATGACCTTATGGAAGCTCTCACAGTCAATACCCTATGGTCCAACATACATTTAATAATGACCCTCTGTGTAGCTCTCACGGTCCAACCCCTCGGGTCGATGACCCCATGACAGCTCTCACAGTCAATGTCTCTGGTCAATGATAACAAAAATTCTACATAAATGAACATACCTCAAGAACCTCTCACAGTCAATTCCCTTTGGTCATACTTTCACAATGTGAAACACATGCATCTCATAAAAAATAACTTCATCCTAACAAGACTTGGCATAGAAAACAAACAAACCTAACAAGATTGGTAGACCCAATGACCAATCAATAAAACATGGTAAATGTGCCCATAATCAAGTCAATTAAACCTAACTCATAAACAATAACCCTTTCTCAATCAAAAAACCATAGCAGGCCTTAAAAAGGGTTAAATTCCAAATTACGCAATACCCTAAACATGGGTATTTGTCACATTAAGAATATATAATCCAAATAATATAAAATAAAGGCACAAATCACCTACCTCAATGTTTTACAAAGAACACTCTTGAACACAGGTGCTTGAATCGTCCTAGAACGACTTAGATCTATGAAAACGGGTAAAAATCAACATTCAATAACTAAAGAGAGATGAGAAATCAGGAAGAGAGGATCTAGGAAAAGATACAACTCACCGGTGGGAGTCCAAAACACCCAATGGCATCTCAATCAGATCTTGGAAGGAGGAACAGGTGGTGCTCAAAGATTTTTAGTTGTACGTCGCTCTTCTGTACGAGATAAAGGAAGAAGAAGATGCTTATGGAGATTAGACGTGACCCAGGTCATATTAATCAAATAAAAAAGAAAGGTACATGGTGTGTTAATTTAATGTACACATTTTGTACTAGCCTCAACCAGCCCCCGCTTTAGGCAGTCTTCCAGGTCACCCACACGACCATGTACTCGGTCGTTACATGGCTAGTACACGGTGTGTACTTATAAAATTTCACTTTTGATCATTTTCCCTAAAAACCGAAATAAAGATCCATACCTGAAATGAATATCTGGGTTCTTAAAAACTTCCCCTTAAAGAAATTCATCCCTGAATTTCCGTTCTATAGGCGGTAAAGAAGAAACTTCAAACAAATCTGGCCACTATGATCGTACATCGGCCTCCCTCTCTCAATTATCATCATGTACTCACCCATGTTTCCATATCCCCATACTAGAGGGACAGACCAGACCTGGAGAACCTTCATGTTTTGATCCACAGTCTAGATAGGGTTCCCCTCAAAGGATGCATCTACCTCTAACTCAACCTCCTAGGGTGAAAAAACATGAGACGTGTCTGAAAAGTAACGTCGTAGCTGATAAACATGGAAGACGTTGTGCATAGTGTGGTACCTATGAAATAACAAAAACTGATAGGAAACCATCTAGACTCTCTCCAAAACCTAAAATGGCCCAATTTATCTCATTGAAAGCTTCCCATGTCTATTAATCCTCATGTGTCCCAACCTCGGTGTGACACGTAAGAAAACCTGATCTCCAACCTCAAACTCTAGAGGTTGTCTCTGTTGATCAGCATAAGATTTCTTCTGAGATTGTGTAGTATCCATACTCTTCTAAATCAACTCCACCTACTCAGTGGTCTCCTGGACAAGATGAGGTCCTAGCATAGCTGCCTCTCCTACCTCTAGCCAACATAGGGATGATTGGAATGGCCTACCATACAAATCCTCATAAGGATCCATCGGAATCATTGCCTGAAAACTGTTATTGTAGGAAAACTCTACTAGGGTTAAGTGTATCTCCCAAGATCCCATGAAATCCAGGACGTATTCTTGAATCATTTCCTCCAAAACCTAAATCTTGCACTCATAATGACATATGTTTGGGGATGGTAAGATGTACTCAGAATTACCTGTATATCCAAATCCCTCTGAAGTCCCTGCCATACATGATAAGAAAAACATCCATCCCTTTCTGAAATGATATATTGTGGAAGACCATGAAAACTTACAATATCTCGAATGTACAACCTTCCAAGATCAAAAAAACTAATGGTTTCCTTGCTAGAAAGAAATTTGAAACCTTCATGATTCTATCCACAAAAACCCAAACAACATCATTCCCTCGAGGTGACCTCGGTAAACCCATCACGGAATCAATCGCAACATCATTCCACTTCCACTCAGGAACGGGTAACTACTATAAAAGCCTTACTAGTTGCTAATGCTCCACTTTCACTTGCTGAAAAGTGGAACAACTCATAACAAAACTAGCTATGTACCTCTTCATACCTGGCCACCAATACTAAAAATGTAGATCTCGATACATCTTTGTGACACTAGGATGAACTGCCCAAGCTGGGGAATGAAGATTCCATAACATCTCATCGTGTATGTCTGCTGACACCCATACATGACCATGAAAACTCTAGACCCCATCCTTTCCTATGGTCCACCCAAGAGTAGGGTCCTTGCTGGACACACTCTCCTGTAGGACTAGGCCTTCGAAATCTGATACCTACCTCATTCTCACTCGATCAGTTAAAGTAGAGGTAACAACTATATAAGAAAAAATGTATTCCCCTATCTGTCGTGCACCTCCAAATGAATCTCAGAAAATAGATCCATATCTAGCCACTCATTGATGGTCTTCTGAACTGCTTGTATCTGAGTCCTTATGCTCAATCCATCAGCCACTGTGTTTTATTTCCCAGGTGTATATTGAAGCTCAAAATCAAAATAATAGAGGTATTCAATACACCTTTGCTATCTCAAATTTAGATCACACTGAGTAAAGATACACTTGAGAATTTTTTAGTCAGTGTATACCACAAAATGAACTCCCAAAATATAATGTCTCCAACAACGCAAATCATGCACAACTACAGCAAACTTGAGATCATGCGTAGGGTAATTCTTCTCATGTGGTCTCAACTATCGAGACCTGTATGCAACGACTCCTTCCCCTTGCATAAGCACTGCTCCCAAACCGATACCTAATGCATCGCAAAAAAGGGTGTAACTCTTTCTTAGCTTTGGAAAAATCAGTGTCGGTGCTAAATTCAACCTCCCTTTCAGCTCTTGAAAGGATGAAATGTAGGAATCTGGCCACAAGTACTTTTCCACTTCGTAGTCAGGCCCGTCAATGGTGCTTCTACGCATGAAAAGTCCTGTATAAAGCATTTTTAGTAACCATCCAGCCCCAAAAAACTTCGTACTTCAAAGATATTATTAAGCTACTCCTAGGAAACTACTTCATTCACTTTCTCTAGGTCTACTAATACTCCTGTATCTAAGATAACGTGACCCATGAAGTGAATCTTGTCCATCCAAAAGTGGAATTTTGAGAGCTTAGGATATAACTAATGCTCTCTTGGTGTACTCTATATGATATAAAGATGGGTGGGATGGTTTTGTTGAGTGTGAGAGTACACCAAGATATCACCCATGAAGACTACCACAAAAGAATCCAAGTAAGGGTGAAACACTCGGTTCATCAATGCCATGAAATCTGTCGGTGCATTTGTGAGAGCAATCGAAATAACCAAATACTCGTATATACCATACCTACACTAAAAATATGTAAGAGATATATATGATGGTATACTGCACAACTGATGATAACTGGATCTGAAGTCAATATTTGAGGAAACCCAGTCTCCTCGATGATGATCAAAGAGATCATCAATCCTCGGTGACAAGGTATATCAGTTCTCGACCATCAACTGGTTTATCTTATGATAATCCACACAAAGTCTGAGTGTATCATCCTCCTTCTTCGTAAATTGGACAGGAAAACCCCAAGGAGAAATATTAGATCGGATGAAACCCTTTTCATGCAACTTCTCTAACTGCTTCTTGAGCTCCTATAACTCTGGTGTAGCCATCCTATAAGTTAGAATGGACACTAGTTCTTCACCTAGAACAAGCTTAATAGATAAATATAACTCTCACTCTGGAGGTAAACCTGAAAATTTTTCTAGAAAGACATCCCTAAAATGATCCACCACTAGAGGAAAGTCCATCTGTGAAGTCCCCTAGTCATCAAGATACAAACTAGAAATTTGGGCTATAATTACTCCCAACCCAAGATACTCAGGTCCAGCTCTGCTTTCCTGGAAATCTCATTATCCATTATGTAGAAAATACCCTCCCTCTAGTGATGTGAATCTTACCCTATGGAGATAGCAGTAGAAAAGGCCTTGAAAGACACCAACCATTCCATTCCAAGAATGAAATCAAAGCATGTCTTCACCAAGACATAGATGTCCCATAAAAAGTGACACCCACCAATATCTAGAGGGAACTCCTTGCACTGATGTACACTAGCCTTCCTAATCCCCAACAGAGTGTCTAGCATCATAACATCCTCAAAAGTAAGGATATAGAGACCAAGGATCTCCACAATAGAAACATATATAAAACTATGGGAAGTCCGTATATAAAAAAATATCTGATGCTAAAATAGAGGCAACTATAATCATACCTCTAACCATAGATGGTATGAGATCCTTCTCTTGCTAGGTTTTTCCTACTACAAAATTCTGACTTGTACTGTATCCCTGCGGCCCTTCCTGACTACCCTGTGCTAATCCACCCTATTGTCACTAAAAACCCGCCTATTAGCTACCATGGCCATGACCTCTTCCTCATCCTGAATGGTCAGATGAACTCTAGTTCCATGAATGATGAGAAATTTTTGTTCATGCTCTTGAACATGGAGTAATAGCCAAACCCCTATCACTTGCTGCTGGTGAGAAAATCTGACAAAAACGATGAAGGTGTCCCATTTTTTCCACAAGATTGGCACTCGATCGAGTCCTTATGGCAATGTGGTCTCGTATGCCCTCTCTTCTCTCACTAGTATCATACCACCTGGACACCAGACGAAACATCATGTGAAAGCTCCCTACGGCACTTCCAGCTATCTATTGAAGAAGTACCAGCCCTAGATGTTGAACTGCCCTGGCTCATAGCTCCCAACTCCCTCAGATTATGCTCTATAATCATTTCCTGGTTCACTATAATAGTCACTGAAGTAATCGTAAAAACATTAACCTGTGATTAGATGTCATACAAGAGACCATCTTCAAATTTCCTAGCCAAAGATAACTCATCTCCTCCCAGAACAGGTGCGAAGCACTGAAGATCTGTAAAATGGGATGAGTAATCCATCACTAAAAGATTTCCCTACTCTAAATGAATGAACTCTCAGGCTCAACTAGCCCTAAATGCCTCAGGATAGAATTAGTCCTAAAAGTTCCTCTAAAACACTTCCTAATCCATATCCCGATGACTTCCCACCTATGAGATCACATCCCACTATCTCTTGGTGGAATCACATAGCATGTACATCGCGAGCTTCACCCTCCTCTCCGGAGCTGTCTCCAAATGCTCAAAGATGGAAAGCATGGCCTACAACCATGAATATGCAGCCTGAAGTCCTCCATACCCAGAAAATATTGAAGGATGCTGCTATTGTAACACCCACATCAACATTTCCATAGACAGAGTAGGATGTGGTTCTCCCTAAAAGGTCTATAACATCCTCATTAGTCCTTCAAAGAACTATGCATCAGCACCTGCATCCAGTCTAATTTTGGGTGCCAAGATGGGAGTGGTGGGAGGATCTACCGGTAGTCTATAATATACCATTTCTAGTGTCTTATCATTGCCCTATATCTAGTGTACAACTGGAGGACGTCTCAGTGGAATGACTCTACAAGGTAAAACTCACACCTCAGTTTGATTATCAAGGACTGAAACTTAGAAATTAAAAAAATTAATAGGATAATAAAGCATTCAAGTTTTACAAAATTGGGGTACATGGCGTTTATAACCCCTACACGGCGTGTTCCATTAATTTCTTAATATGGTGCATACCCCAGCCAAACCAGGTCGTATAAACACCCTTACACACGGTGTTTTCCTCTCAAGACATAGCATGTACATGAATTTTTCTTCCTAAACAAGTAATTATACATAGCTAAACCACATGGTGTCTGTTGGCATAAATATAAATGGCATGTTCACTCCACACGCAATGTGTACCACCTACGTTTTATCCACCCATGTCACTAGTCACACAGCCGGACACACTGTCTTTATGGAATGGTATGTACTCCTAGTACATGGCATATTGTACCAATGTTTTTCCCAAACCGTGTATCTTCTCACATAGTTAGTCAAACGATTAAAGACTACATGGTGTGTACATATAGTACACGGTGTGTACTTAAGAATAGTTATTTATTCTAGAACAGAAGAACACATGGGATTTGTTTATAACACCACACGTTGTGTTTTCTGGGTTTCCAGAAAGTAAGCCTCTGAAACTTCTTCGGACCCCTTAAAAACGTAATATTTTGTCCAAGGAATGACAAATTCTAACCTGTGAGAGCCCATACTCCTGTGAATCAATGTTTGGCATCCCTATTCATATCATAACGTGACAAAATTCAATTTAAATATCAAACATGATCCACCAAATTATGATCTAAGATGGCCCATAACAACTCAGGGACCAATGTTTGGTTCCCATCCAAATGAAACATTACATATTCCAATACCCTATAGAAATATAATTTATTCTATCAGTACATATATCCCAATATCATGCATATCTAGCACAACATATATCACAATATCATGTAATAAGTAATGCATCTTAAATGGCATGACAAGAATGCATGACATGTGATCTATAGAAAGTGCATGTATGATGCATGATATGGAATACCCTCATCTCATCATGTTATAATATAAATAAAACCACAATGTTATAAATCATAACAACAAAAAACATGCGCTTCACCCAATGGTGAAATAAAATCTACTGTAACATTTTCAAAAATAGAAAAATTGAAATATTCGAGCTAACTAGGCTTCTCCTTGTACACAGGCTAACTACTCCTGGGAATATATTATTACTAACTACTTGTTCCTT
This sequence comes from Viscum album, assembly GCA_963277665.1. Classification (NCBI taxonomy): domain Eukaryota; kingdom Viridiplantae; phylum Streptophyta; class Magnoliopsida; order Santalales; family Viscaceae; genus Viscum; species Viscum album. The sequence goes on along the minus strand of OY728156.1, from coordinate 251,376,583 downwards.
CATATCCCTATCTGTAGGCTTGAAATAGTAATACACAGTAGAGAAGAACTCCTCTGATACCACTTTGTAACATCCTGGTTCCAGGTGCCACCCAAAGGTACCCCATACCCGGTTGGTCACATGGCCTCAAGCACATTTCCTAGAACACCATTGGATGCTGACTAGTAGTGAGGGCCTTTGGTGTGATAGTGGGGAAACTATTCCCTCGTATGAAGAGTAACATAGTGAAACAAATAGTAAATAGCATCAGAAGTAGTAATACTATACAATAGAAGTAAACAACAGAATAATGATAGTAACAAAAACTATATAATATATATATAAATAAATGATGCATGTCACATGTATTTGGGGAAGCAACCAAACAAGTCACAATGCTGGAAATACAATACTGAATCCAAAGTACTAAAAATAGTAAACTCTAACAGCATCACAAGCCTCATCTTGGTCACATTCTCTCCACCTTCAACAACACTCAAGTTCCTAATAGAGAAGGGTGCTTTACCTTTTCGATACTTACAACCATATAATCTTTTCTGGGCCCAAAATCATAACCCAAATAGGTTTTTAGAAGAATACCAGCAGGAAACCACCAAATTCTCTATGCCTAATAGTTAGTGAATATATATATATATAGCAGGTAATATGTAAAAACTAATCAATAAACTGGGAAGTACTAAAAAGTAAACAACCCTATAGTTTAAATTACATTTATTTACATTTATACATTATTAAAACCATTGAATAATGTAACCTCAGGTTCTAGCCCAGGCTCTATATCCCCATGTATAATATTAACATGTAGACATCTCAAAAGGATATCTAAAAAAACAAGTAATACTGAATCCAAGATTGTTCTTTGTCTTGGTAGGCTCGTCACAATCAATAAATAATTCACAATAAATCCTATGGAAAATTACTCATAGTCTAGACCCTATAGTTTAACATATCATTAATGTAATTACAACCAACCACCTAGTTATCTCTCATGGTCAATACCCCTTGGTTTGTATAGAAACGATAATTATAATGACCCTCTGGCAGCTCTCACAGTCAATGACCTATGGTCTAACATAAATTTAATAACGAACCTCTAGTTACCTCTCACGGTCTAAACCCTCTGGTAAATAACCCCATAATAGCTCTCACAGTCAATGTCTCTGGTCAATGATAACAACAATTATATATAAATGACCCTACCCCAAGAAGTTCTCATAGTAAATTTCCTTTGGTAATACTTTCACAATGTGAAACGCATGCATCTCATATACAATAACCCCATCCTACCAACACTGGGAATGGAAAACAAACAATCCTAACATGTTTTCTAGACCCAATGGCCAAATCAATCAAACATTGGAAATGTGACCATAATCAAGGAAATTAAACCTAACACATAAACAATAACCCTTTCTCAATCAACAAACCATAGTAGGCATTAAACAAGGTTAAACTCCAAATTACACAATACCCTAAACATGGTTATTAATCACATTAAAACTATATAATCCATAGACTTTTAATGAAAGGAACAAAACACCTACCTCAACATTGTACGATGAACACTCTTGAAAGTGGTCCCTTGATTCGGCCTAAAATGATGTATATCTACAAAAACAGGTAATAAAGATCAACCCTCAATAACTCAAGAGAGATGAGAAATCAGGAAGAGAGGCTCTAGGGAAATAGATAACTCACCGGTGGGAATCCAACACACCTGGCGGTGTCTCAATTAGAGCTCAGATGGAGGAATGGAAGGTGCTCAAATATTTTTGGTCGTACGTCTCTCTTCTATACGAGAGACGGGAAGAAGAAGATACTATTGTACATTTTAAGTGATCACATCCTATTAATAAAATAAAAATAAAAGTACATGGCGTGTCTATTTAATGTACATGTCGTGTACTGGCCTTAGTCGTCCCCCACTTTAAAAGGTTTTCCCGGTCACCCACATGGCCATGTACTCGGCTGTTACATGGCTAGTACATGGCTACCTGTAGGAACGGGGCACATGGCGTATACTCAGGAGTACAAAGAGTGTACTTATAAGTTTTCCCCTTTAATCCTTTTTCCTTAAAAACAACTTGAAATAAATATTCATACCTAAAATAAAGATTCGGGTTCTTACAAGGAACATAGAACACAATCTCATAACTTTTTGAAAGATCTTCAATATCTCCCATAAAGATCTTCCCCTTTAGTTTTCCTACCTAAGACCTATCTTTATATCCTAGGGAAAATAAAAAATAATATGGGTGATCTAAAATTCTCAGTATGTGTAAACAGGGAGAACAAAAACAAAACATATACATAAGAATGTAAAAACGTGAACATAAATTTAGAATATCTAAATCTTGAGTTGTGAAATAAATCTTGGTAGTTCGTAAGGCATAAATCATAAAGGAACACGAACCATGATAAATTAGAATTGGCATAAAAAATAGAATTCTGGAAAACACATAAGCATAGAAAATCATTTCCATGTTAGCCAAGGATCATATATAAGACCATCCTAATAGATAAAGTTCATTATAGAACTGAGTTTCTTCTCATTCCAGCCCTGTATTACTGAACAAGATTTAATTTTCATTCCATCTCTGTATTAATGAACTGGGTTTACTTACCATTCCATTCGTGTCTATCTCATGAGATATAAATCTTTACCCAATGCATTAGGGGGAGATATAGGACCCACCCATCACATAATGAAAACCAAACATATGTGTTCCACAAAAACATAAATCATTCATCATAATATTACCCAAGTAATAAAATGGGTTTCTTAACCATCATACGATCATAACATAATCCATTTAAAACAAATAGATTTCATAAATAGCATTCCATCATAAACAAAATCAATCATAAGAATAATATGGATAGCATAGTGGAAAAATATCCTTAATATTAGATGGAAAATAATTTTTCTAAAATAGTTTAAATTAATTCTTGAGTAAAGTATCCTTTCTTCTTCTAAAAAATTTTCTTTTTTCAAAATAACATGCAATTTTAAAAGAAAAGAATTTATTTGAAAATAACCTTGAAATTGTGTAAAGTAATATTCATGTAAATAAGGAATTATGAAAGCATAAAAATCCATTCATACTGTATAAGTTAAAAAAATATTCTGCTGATAATGTTTCTAAAAAATTAAAAAAGTACATCATTCCAAAAAGGGAAAAAGATTCATTTCATGCCATTTAATAAAAATTACCAATGTGTAAAATTGGATTTATAAAATTGTAAGAGAATTGAAATAATATTATATTTTTATGAAATATGCATGAAGATTTAATATATCCCAGTAAATACTTATGTATAAACAAGATCAGATAATAATGATGTTATGAAATTATCCCTTACCTTAAGTCTGTTTTCCACTGTATGTATTTGAACCTCCTCCTTTTTGATATTCTCCCTCTAGATCTCCTCTTAAAGGCATTAGAGTTGGTCTTTTAAGAATACCAAAACTTATATAATGGGATTAATTAACTTTATAATGAAAATGGGTAGGGGATGGTCAATATTGAAGGCTCAAAGTGAATTGAAATTGTGAGGGAGGAGGATCCCTTTTACAATTGAGTTGAGGGGCATATTTGAAATCTCTAAAAATATTAATTTATAATAAAATAAAACCATGTCCAAAAAACTCCAAAGTGTTATAGTTTCCAATATGAGATGATATAAGGTTTTAATACCATAAAACAATAAATTTTGGACAATTTTTTATGTCAAATTAAAATTTATCATTTTAATTTAACACTTAGTTATTCTATTTAATTTTAACTATGGTAATAGTTATTTCAATATTAAATGATGAAATATTTACTTATTTGCTGTAACTTAGTCATAAAAGAATAATTTGGATCAATTTTGACCTTATCATAATTATTCTATATTTTTTAAAATATTATATGATTTTTAAATAGTTTAATAAAACATGATTTTGACAAAACAACAATAGTGTCAATTTTGACACTATTCAATTCATGGAATTTTAAAAATATCAAGATAAGATGTTATAATTGAAAAATATATTTTATTATATCACTATGGGTTCAATGTAATCTATAAAATTCTTTTCATATATTAATTATCTAACATTATATTTATTTTAATATTTTTAATAACTTTAATTTGATATTTCCATTAACAATGTAATTACTACATCATTTTTGTGTAGTTATTTAATATAATTGTTTTTTGAGAAAAAATTAAAAATGAATTACTATGATGTAGATAAATATTCTATATTTTATTATAATACTTTTATTCAATTATATCTTCTGGAAATTCCATCATTAAAAATGTTATAGTTATTAAAATATGAATGTGACAATTTTAACATCAATTTAATGAAAATAATATAAGTGTCATAATATCTTCTCTAAGGCTTAAAATGGTTAATAACTTGAAACATGGATGATTGTGGTCAATATATACTATCCTAATAATATTTGGTCATGTTTTTGTCTTTTAATAGTTATTATAATTTTAATAAAAATTAGTTTATTCATTTTTCATCAATTAAATAATTTCTGAAACATCAATATATAATCCTTTAAGGTAATTATTTCTTTCCTCAAAGTTAAAAATATATTACCATGATAAATAAAAAAAATTATATTTGACATTAGTATTTATAGTCAAATTTATCTTCTGTATACTCTAATTGTGAAAATGATATATTATTTAAAACATGAATGTGACATCTTTGGATTTTCATTAAATAAAATATTATTAATACCATAATTTCTCTCTAATGGACCCAAAACGTCAAAAATAAATTTATATTAGGTAAATATGTTTATTAAGTTAAAAATTACCATTTATATTCATTGATACCACCTATTTACCCATATGTGGACACATAATAGATATTAAACACAAAGAAAATGACACTTTGTGTCTTTCTTTGATTTAATATTATTTAAGTTACTTTCATGGAAATGTGTCCATTAATTGACATAAATTGGATCCTTAAATATTAAGGGTAAAATTAAATTAATAAAATAAATTTTATTTGTATTTTTATTTTGTCATTTTATAGTTATTATAATTTAATTTTTAACCTAAATTACATAATTTACCCTTTACTGTGGTAACAAAATTTAACAAGGTTACTATTCATATTGGTCCAAAATAAAATGGGCCTACTTACCAAATTTGGACCTCATGAATACAAATTTGGAATTCATTTTTCAAAATTCAAAACACAGAAGTTTCATAATTATATTTAAAATAAAAATTGTAAAATGTTATGAAAAACATTTTTTTGGAAAAATGAACCTTTTTAAATGGAAAATGATTTTATAAAAAATTAATGTATAAAATCATTTTAAAAAATAATAATTGTATAAAAATAAGATAACTAAAATTTAAAACTAATCTGAAACATATTTATTTAATTAACTTAAAATAAAATGAAGTTTTTAATAAAAATCATTATTTTCAATACTCATCAAAAAAATGAATCTTATCAGAAAAATTACAAAAAAAACCAAAGAAATTATTTATATTTATAATTAAAATAATAGGATTATTTTTTCCAATTTAATATAAAAAAGTGTAAAAAAATATATTTAAAATGGGTCTCCATCAAAAGGCTGGAAAACTGTTTTTTTTTTTGAAAAATAATTCTTTTTTCCAAGAAACTTAATTTTCCTACATCATGTTTAGAAAACATATATGATTAGTTTTAAACATTATATTAAATATATTAAATATATTTTTTATTCATAAAATCAATCAAGTGTGATTTTATTATTTTATAGACTTGCTTATTTCCATTTAAAAAGTTTTCAGAAAAAATTTAATACTATTAATACCCCCATTTAATAATTAGGTTATAATATTTAGTTGTTAACTAATAATTGAGGTTACATGAAATTAATTATATCAAAAGAAATTTAAATTGTGTGTAACTCAAACCAAGAATAGTGTTTTCTATACCACAAGATAATCTGGTGTGGTGTATTGCGCAATCCTATCTTGGTGTAGTGTACAACACAAGACATCAAAGAAATTAAAAACTCTATCTCATAAAAATATCAGGGTGTTAAATCACATAATAATGACATGTAATTATTTTATTCTGTATAATGCGTGGTTAATTATTTTTTCTGTGTATTTATTTGTTTTTAAAATCGATCACATGAACTAAATGAAATAACAACAATTCGAGATTGAATATAATAATTATATTATGTGTAAATAATTTTATCTGGACGTTGTTAATTAATTATATAAAATACACATAGTATTAAGAAACATAAAAATGATATAATAATGTCAATTTTCACATAAGATAAAAATATATCAATGGAAATTTTGAGTCACATATGCCTTCTATTACATAATTTAGAATAAAAAATAGATCTAAGTGTTGGAACGAACCTCAATAAGATTATTTCAATTATCTGGGAGTTCTAAGGAAAGTTTTGGGTTTATATAACCAATTTAACATCAATAAGATTACCATTAACTAGACTTTATGTTACTTGGAAACCGTTGTTGAGGAAATCTAAATCCTAGATTGCTGGATTAGTGAGTCCACTGAACATATCAAAGAGCATCAAGAAAATTTAGTTAGAAAGAAAAACTACCTAAATACATTATAGTGTTTAATATAGCAACTTAGGCTTAAAATAAATGGATATCTCATCATTTTAGATGAATACTCATTACATTACAAAAGTACATGCATGAGGACTATAATAGTTTACTATCATTAGAAACATGGAACACATTCTTAAATCATGGTGAAATATCTTTAAAGATTCCCACAATGATTTTTCCCTTTTTTTACTCCCACTCAAAAACATTCTTCATAACAAAGGAAAATGAAAAATAAGAAAGGGTGCACCCAGATTCTCAGTAATTTTAAATAAAGGACATGTGTTAACATAACATGAACATAAGGTTATGAGGACATGAACATATCTTTTTAAGATCATACCCTACAACTCAAAGATCATACACATGAGTCATATAATAAAAATTGGAACAAAATAAGGAGTGAATCATTAAGGAATCAAGATCATAATCCATGAAATCATGACATAAGAATAAGATAAAGAATTTTGGAAGACACATAATAAAACAAAATCATTCCCTATAAGTCAAGGCTTATTTAAAAAACTTATACGGGAACTTTATGGGGGATACACCTATAGGTTGGGCAACACTTCCATAACTAGTTGTATCCTTTTACTTATAGTGGAATGGGTTCACTCCCTAAACCATCTTATTAGTGATGTTTCACACCCAAGACCATATTAGTAGTCAAGGTTCACTCCCAACACTATCTTAGTAGTCAAGGTTCACTCCAACGGTCATCTTAGAAAAAAAATCCTTTATTGAACTAAGTTTATTCTGAAATATATCCATGTCTATCTCATGAGATATTAATCTTTTCCCAATGTATTGGAGGTTTATATAGGTCCCAACAATCTCATAACGAAATCATATATATGTGTGCCACAATATAATCCAATATTAATCATATCATGACCCATAAAAATAAATGGGATCCCTAAACATCATATCATAACCAATAAAATTAAATTATATCATAAACATTTAATTATATCATAAACTATGGAAGAGATACAAGTTTCATTATGATATAATAACCTGTGCAATGAAGTGGCATTCATAATCCTTATATCATGGTATAACCTGTAGAAGAGATATGGATTTCATAAACAACTTGTCATCTAAATAATAAACCATTCAAATATATAATTATAATCATGTCATTCTATCATATCCCAAGTAAAGAATAAACTATAACAAAGGATATCATCTTATATGGATAAGGATTCTGAAAGAAAACATGAATAATTTCTTAAAAAAATAACCTTTATTTTATAATCAATATTTTTTTAAAAATAAAACATTTTAAAAATCCTTTTATTTGAAAATAACTTTTAAAACTTAATAATTAATCTTTAAAAATAATTTAAAACACTCCATGAACATAAAACCATTTTGAAAACATTTTTCATTCAAAATAGATTTTAAAAAATATAAATGTATCATTGAAAATTATTTAAAACACTTCTTGAACATAGTTTTTTTTAAACCTTTTTCTTTGAAAATACAATCCGAAAATTATAAAAGAATATTTTATATAATTTTAATCATTTTCTTTGAAAACAACCTTTTAAAAAATATAAATTAAGATTTTAAAATCAATTAAAAAAAATTTAGCATAAAAAATTTTTGAATACCTTTTTCTTCGAAAACCAATTTAAAAATATAAATGTCAAAAGTATTAGAAAAAACATTTTTCATAAATAATGTAATCTTGTAAACTTTCAAAGGACACTCCAAATAATTAACGGTCATGGTGGTGGATAAATATGTACATTCTAAACATTCCTTTTGTGCTGTAAAAAGTTTAAAAATATGCCTTGATTAGAAAATGAAAATATAATTACTTTTTAAAAACCATTTTTTCAAAAATTGAAAAAAATTGATAAAAATGCCCTTTAAATATAATATCATAATAGTATAAGTTTTTTAAAACAATTTTAGAAAACATGGTTTTGGAAGAACATATGTTGTTGATAGAAAAGATAAATAGAGTCAGATTTTATTAAAAAAATCTTAATTATCTTAAGTACCAAAGATTTTAAAAATGGTAACATTACTTTGATATATCATGGATATCTAGAGTATAATAAAATTAATTAATGTTATTGAGATATGGATCATAATATTTCATCAATGGAATAATGATCATAAACAATCCTGATAAATGTTGGGATTGTAGGAATAAATTCCTACCACTTTAGTAACTTTGAATCATAAATATTGTGAAAATAAGTATAATAATTTCAAAACTAGTCAATTGGAAGTATATAAACCGCATAAAATAATATAGGTTCATAACATAACATTTGTCTCAAAGAAGGAAAATGGAGACAAAATTACTTTACTGATTTGGTAACTTTTGAACTATAAACTCTTTAAAAAAGAGATCAACAAATGGATATGTGAATACCCATAAATTTTAGTATAATAATAATATAATAAAACAATATTTATTATATGAACTGCATAAAATAAATTAGTGGTGAATAATTCATAAATCTCACAGAAATAATAGTGGGACTATAAATCCTATTACTACTTGAGTGACTTTTAAATCATGAGATTATAGAAAAAAGTAAAATCAATTGAAAGTTTTAATATAATTAAATGAATTTCATTCATGATATAAATTTTCATTTTTTTATACACCACACAACAATAAAAAGTGGTTAATATATCATATATCTCACAGAAATAAAAGGGAGATGAGAAAAACATCACCTTAAGTCATGACTTTCTTCAAACATGTTCAAACCTTCAGAATAATTAATATGAGTTTATTAGAAATATAAAAAATAACCATATTATTATATCTAATACCATATATGAGTTTATTATTAATTTATATCATCTTTTTATTAACAATTCTATGATAAATTTTTGTTTTGGGAAATATCTTCTTAGTTTTTTGTATATATTTTTACTTATTATTCTTGATCCTCTCACTTAAATCATGATTTACTTATTTTAAGAATTTAAAAAATTATATAAATATCATATATATTAATTATATTTTTTTTAATAATTTATAAAATGTAGAAATAGTAAATAAAATACAGTTTTCATGGTGACGGTTGGTCGTACGTACACATGAATGTTGTTTCCATTTTCTTGTCCTATTTTTGAAGAAAGAAAGAATAAATGATATATATATATATATATATTATATTTATAGTTGGATTTTTATTTCATATATATCAATTATTTTTATTAAACCTTTCCTTAATACATTCAATTTAAAGTGTGAATGAGCCACATCACTTTGTGGAGGCGATAGTCCACACGTACACAAATGAAGTTATCGTATTCCCACAAAATGGAAAGCATAAAGGTATGTGTCATATAATAATTTTGGAAGAATAATGACAAAAAAATATCATATATATCATATAAAAATATTAATTCATAATTATTCTCAATCATGAGAGGTGGTAATGGAAGAACGAACCACAACATTACGTGAGGCAGTAGTCCGTCGTACGCACAAATGATGATTGTGTATCCAATTTTATGGAAGTGTGTGTGAGAGTAGGTTGTAAGATCAAAATAAAAACCTATAAATATATTAATTATACTTATTTAATTATATAATTTTGTAATAATAATAATAATTTATTGGTTTTAGAATGAAATAAAACAAAAGTACTTGTCGAAGGTTGTTACCTCTTCTTTGCGCAACTCTTTTTCGTTTGTCACCAAAGGACTTCCTTGGTTGGGTTTCGGCCAAAAGTTATGCCTATAATATGAAATTAGGTAATTTTTTAAGATATTTTTATTTTTTTATGATCAAAATGTATAGATAGGTGTGAATAAGTGTGGGGGTGAGTGGCCTTTTACAGTGGAGAGGAGTTGTATTCATGTAAATATAGAAAGGAAACACTATTGAGAGATCTCCCTTATATCATGTTACTAAAATAATGGTCCATTCAAGATATAAATTAGAATATGGTATAAATATTTATATAAAATAGGTTTTTTAAAATTTTAGGGTAATTTTTTCATCTTATGTTTTATGTTTAATCACTAAGTAGACATGTTTTACCTTAATCGCTGAAAATAATTTAAATTACTTTCCCTAATATTTTTTATTAAAAACTAAGTTGAACATACTAGAAATTATAAATTATTCTGATTCTAAATAATTTATTTATTTATCCAAATTATAAACACATAATTGGTAGAAATTAATTGAAATTTAATCCCAGAGACGGGACAAAACAACGGGTTTTAAAAGTAAAAAGATCAAATGTTTGAAATGTTTTTATATCCAATTTGAATGTGAAATTGATTCCAATGACCTAAATTGTACTAATTTATTTATAATTTATCTAATTAAAGTTTAAAAACAAATCCCAAAATAATTTAACCATATAATAAAATTAAAAAAACAAGTCTTCAATTAAAATTATATATTTTCCATTATTCATCTAGAAATGAAATATTTCACAATAATCCCAAAACATCACCCTAAGATAATTTTGATATTATGAATTCAAAAATTTATTTTATTCTTTAAAATATAATTTATAATTTTTTTAAAAAATTCTATTTAAAATATGCATGCTATTAAAAGGCGGTAAAATAACCGTTTAGAAAAATATGTATCTTTATGCATAAAATTGGTTTTATTCTTATAACTTTTATAGAAAACACATAATATGAATTTTTAATAGTTTATTAAATATAAAATATATATATTCCATTAAAATAATTCATCATAATTAGTTTAATTAATTTATTGAGGAAAAATATGTTTTCATATATATAGTTTTCCAGCAAAATATTTCCAACATTTTCTAAAGGGTTTCATTTTCATTTATTGTTAATTGGTCATAAAAAAATTATTCTTATATACATGTGTTATACATATTTTCATAATTTAATTAATCTTATTCATAACCACCATTCCAATGACTACGTGAAAATTATAATAATATTATTAATTGTACATTATAGATTCGTAAAACTAAGTCTTCCATGAAATGAAAGATTTCGAAGGAACTCGTCATTATGTGTAACACAAGACAAAAAAGTTTTAATTATATCAAAATATAATCTAGGATTTGTTTGTATCACTAGCTTGACTTGGTGTTTCATAAAAATCAATAATGAATTAGTGATTTTATATAACACAAGCTATATTCGGTGTTGAGGAAAATGAAAATTATAAGAAATATTAAATTAAGTCAAAAAATATAATTCATAAAAACTTGAGGTGTTACATTCTACCAATTTTAAAATGATTTTAGCCTAAAATTATTTTAGGTTATCAAAGTTTTAACACTTGAAAGTTACTTTCATGGAAACCCACCACGTAAAAATGAATAATAAAACTTCCTTTTTAAATAGAATGTTAGGAAAATAATGGTTATCCAAAGTAAAACATAATTATGATTCCAAATAGGATAACAAAGGTATAGAGTGAAAGCATTGAAATAGAAGAGGAATATAACTATCATGTTCTGATGGTGAGTGATAGATAACATGGTCAAAAGAAAGTTAATTATTTCAAATTCATAACCCAAAGATGATTGAAAAAGGTCATTGATTTCATTAAAAATGATGATGATGGGAAACATTTTATTTCAAGACCCTTTTCCTAAAAATGATGAATTTTTAGTGGAAAATGTATTTACATGATTTCATTCCATTTCATAAGCACAGTCTCACCATTGGGTTTTTCCTTGATCAGTTTCCACATCATCTCTTATTCCAAGACATGAAGTTTATTTTTTCATTCATGAAGCATTACTAGATCATTAGATCCATAAATACAATGATTGTTTGTCCCATATGTCTTTAATTAACATCACAAAAAAATGGTTATCACAGGTTATCCAATATGCACAAATCCTCATATGGTGAGATCATACTTTAATCTATAAAACTTCATCCAAATTTAAAATTAAACCATTAAATAAATTGTTATCCTTGTAAACCTTTAAAAAGTTTAAAACCCAAAAAGTTAGATAGAAGGTAAATAAATTTCTATAAATCAACTTAACAATAATCCCCCATATATCATAAAGTAGATATTGATTGTCACATACCAAACATGTGAATATCTTCATCATGTATTCTCTGTAAATATTGTAATAACCTAAAATACCATAAATTTATATAAAGAACATAAATTCTCCCTTATTCCAATGATTATTGTATATATTACACAAATCTGAAACTTTCGTAAACTCTATCTGTGATATCATAAACCAATTTTTCAACCAATCCTTAATTATTTCCAAGCTAATCAGTACCATGTAATTAACTTATTCATATCCCACATATATTTATCCAAACAAAATTATCTAAACATTAGGAACATATTAAGAGTTATCTTTCCCTTAATCATGTGTTTCCCATGAATATAAAATTTCCATTAAATTACTTTTCTAGTCCATCAGTATCATTAAACATATTATAGTAAATCATTAGAAAAAGGAACATGAATTAAACAATCCTTATATATTTCAAAATTCATAAATCATAATTCTTAAATCTAAATACATAAACACTTGAATTATTCCACTTAATCCTTAATCCATTTACAATTCTACCACATCATATTACTTAATACCACTTTCCTTTCACATTTGACTTATATTATCATCATCATCGGACATATAACCATTACTCATACAACCTTTTGGATTCTCTTCGTGATATTTACACTTAGTACATATATTTTCATAATTCCCATTCATTAAACATTTAAATCGTTCAACCATTGATGATGTCATAGAAAGGCTATTAATTTTATTCATTACATTAACTAAATTCATTTTTCATTTGAATTTACTTGATTTGTACCCTTCTTTTTTATAAAAAATATATTTCAATTCCTCTAAGACACTCACTTGGGTTCTTCTTCCCATATTCATGACATATATGAAACTAAATATTCTTTCTTATGTGGTATCTATTACCTAAGATTTCTCTGAAACCTTTATTTATCTTCTTTGTTGAGTGTTATAGTTGATTAAGGTACACAGTGTTAATCATGGTCCATGAAAAATAACTATTAATGATCACAATTTCCTTCACTTTAGTGTCCATCCCATTTGACTTTTCATTAAAAAATTCTTCATCATGCTCAATGTTAATCGGTTCCTTTTGGTTCCCTCCATTGACTAAAACCATAAAGCATAGTGTGACCAACACTTATCATATCATAAACCCACATAATAATGAAAATCACTTATATTATGTCTAAATTATGAAATATTCATTACTATATGAAACCTTAGGATTAACCTTATAGACAACCATAGAAATATTCTTAGAAATGTCCCGATAGATCTCACTAAAGGTCTCTCAACCTAGTTTCCAATGGTTGAATAAACATTTCCTTTGATACCAACTATAGTGACCCAGTATTAACATACATGGGTATTAAAACATATTATTTCAATATTAATCACAATATAAATGTAAATTTCTAAGGACTATAATAGTTTAGTGCCTTTGTAAACTTTGAACTCATTCTTCTAACTTGGTTAAAGATATTAAATGTTTCACACAAATATCTTCCCCTTTATTAATCCTACTCAAAACCTTTCTTCTAACCTAGATAATCAAAACATAAGATATGGTGAGATAAAATTCTCAATAAGAGTAAATAAATGAGATATGTAAGAGTAACATGGATATAAGGGTATGAGAATAGGATAATAACATTTTAATATCATACACTGCATATCAAAGATCATACACACGAGTCATGGAATAAATATTAGAAGAACATAATTCATGAATCATAAGGGAATAAAGATCATAATCCACGATATCATAACATAGAAATATAATAGGGAATTTTTGTAGACACATAAACATATAAAATAATTCCTTATCAGTGAAGGATCATCTCCAAAACTTATTAGGTAACTTCATAGGGGATACACATACTGGGTGGGAAACTCCACCATCACATGTCACATATCTTTCCCTATGGTGGAATTGGTTCAGTCCCCAAATCATCTTAGTAGTAATTGTTTACTCCCACGACTATCTTAGTAGTTAGTGTTCACTCTCAAGACTGTATTAGAGTCAAGTTTCTTTCACAGGACCATCTTAGCAAGAAAATTTCATTTACTACATTCAATAAATGTCTATATCATGATACATTAATCTTTATCCAATGCATTGGAAGGAGATATAGATCCCACCAGTCTCATAATGAAATCATACATATGTTTTCCACTAGATAATCAAGCATTCATCATATCATGACCCATAAAAAGAGATGGGTTTCATAAACATCACATCATAATCCATGAAATTAAATGGATATAATAAACATTTCACCATATGATATCCTACAGAAAAGAGATAGGGTTCGTAATCATATAATAATTTTTTCAAGGAAGTGGGTTTCATAAGAATTTTATCATAGTATAACCCATGGAAGATGAATGAATTTCATAAAAAAACTAGTCATATTTATCATAAACCATTTAATGAAACAATAATAATGGTTTACATGGAAAATGTCTCTAGTAAAAAATAAAGTATAACAAAGTATATCATTTTCGATGGAGAAGGATTTTGAAAGATAACTTGGATCGTTTCTTAATAAAATAAACTTTCTCAAAAATCAATTTCTTTAAACATACGTCCTTTTCAAAATCCATATCTTTGAAATTTGAAAACTTAATTTTTTTTTATATTTAAAAATCATTTAAAACACTTCTAGAACATAATAAAAATCGAAAACCCTTTTCTTTGAAAATACCTTTGAAAACATATAAAGGAATATTTTAAAATAATTTAAAACAATTCTTGGCAATAAAACGTTTTTGAAAACATTTAACTTTGAAAATATATTTAAAAATTTATAAAATAAGATTTAAATTATTTGATATCATTTTATTCCAAAATAACTATTATAAAATATATAAATTAAGCTTTGAAAATCAATAAAAACACTTCTTGAACATAAAATATAATTGAAAGAATTTTTCTTTGAAAACTTCTTTAAAAAAATGAATTTCCAAAGTTTTAGGAATAAAATTTCTATTAAAAAATTATCCTTTTATACATTAAATGGAATCTCCAAATAAATAATGGTCAGGATGGTGGATAAATTTGTACATGCTGAACATTCCATTTGCACCATAAAAAGTTTATAAAAGTGTCTCGATTGGAAAATGATAAGAAGATTCCTTTTAAACACCCTTTTTTTAAAGTTAAAACATGGTTAAAAATATATTTTTAATACCATTTGGTAATAGAAGAATTTTTTGAAATTTTTTTTAGAGAACATGGATTTGGAGGAACAAAAATTTCCCACCGAAAAGAGAAATAAATCTATTTTGTATTTAAAAAACTCTTAATTATCTTAAGTATCAAAGAGTAGGAAAATGGTACCATTACTTGGAAATATCATGGATAACCATGATAGAATAAATTTAATGATATTTATTGAGATATGTATCATAATATTTCATCAATGTAAGAAAAATCATAAATAATCCCGATAGAAGGTGGGATCGTATAAATAATCTCTTCATACTTTGGTAACATTGAAACATAATTCCCAAGGGAGAATGGAATTAAATGAAGTTTAAAATATCATGAAATAAATTATATTCATGATAAAATTATTCAAGGGGTATTATAAACATCTCATAAAAGAATATAGGTGCATAACATACCATTTTATATAAAGAAGGAAAATTGAGAAAAAAAACTTTACTGAATTCGTAAATTTTTAACAATAAACTCCATGGAAGAGAGATCATAAAATTTATATTTTAATAAAAATAAATGTAAAGATACCAATAATTTATTACATTCATCATAATTATATTCATCACACAAAAATAAATAAGTGGTTAATAAGGCATAAGTCTTGTAGAAAAAAAGTGACAATAGAAATCCCCGTACAACTTGAGTAACTTTTGAAACATGAAATCAATGAAAGAATAACATCAATTAAAAATTTTAATATCATGAGATAAATGGTACTTAGAATATAACCTTTCATAGTTAAGTATATAAACCACACAATAATAATAAGTTTTGAATATAGCATGTATCTCACAGAAATAAAAGTGAGACGAGTAAACCCTTACCTTAAGTATTCACTTTCTTTGTATACATCAAAACTCTGGTATAATAAATATAAATTTTTATAGTTATACCAAATAACCATATTCTTTAATATCATACCATATATGATTTTTTATAACTTTACATTACCCATTTATTATAAATTCCATGTTGAATTTACGTTTCATGTCATATTCGTTTTGTTTTTCATATATGTTTTGACTTGTTAACTTTTATCTTCTTACTTATATCATGATTTACTTATCTAAATAATGTAAATCATGATATAAATATCATATATATTCAATATATATTTATTTATAATAATATATAAAATAAATAAATATGAAATGAAATACATTGTACATGGAGATGGTAGGTCGTATGTACGCCTGAACGTTGTTTCTATTTTCTTGTCATATTTTTTGTGAATGAAAAAATAAATGATATATATGTATATATATATATATATTATTTCCATTATAATTATTATTTAATATATATCACATATTTTTATTAAACTCATCCTTAATACATTCCATGTAAAGTGTGAATAAGTCACATCTCTTTGCGGAGGTGTTAGTCCACACGTCCACAAATGAAGTTATCGTATTCCTGAAAAATGGAAATCATGGAGATATGTGTTATATAATAATTAAAGAAGAATAAATAAATAAAAACTATCATATATATCATATAAATATATTAATTACATAATTATTTCCAACCAATATAGGTTGTAATAGATGAATGAATGGCATCAGTTTGTGAGGTGGTGCTCCGTCGTACATATGAATGATGGTTGCATATACAATTCGATGGAAGTGTGTGTGAGTGTATGTAATAACCTTAAAATAAAAAAAAAATTATTATACTTGGTACAATTAGTTTATTATATAATCATGTAATAAGAAGAATTTATGGGGTGGAGAAATAAATAATATAAAGGTTCATACTGAATGTCGTCGCCTCTTCTTTAGGTAACTCCTTTTGGTTTGCACGAAAGAGATTCCTTGGATGGATTGTTTCCAAAATTCAGGACTCTAGTATGAATGGAGGGAATTTTGGGGTTATATTTATAGGTTTTTTATGATACAAAGGTCTTAATATGTGTGAATAAGTTAGGGGTGGGGGTGAGTTCCTTTTTATAGTAAAGGAATAGTTTCATTCTTATATATATATAAAGGTAAAAACTATTGAGAGTTTAAACTTGGAACATGTGACTAAAATAATAGTCAATTTTAAAAAAAAGTTGGGTATGTTTTAAATACATCCATAAAATGGGTTTTTTAAATTTTTATGATCATTTTTACACTATATGTTTTATGTTTAATCACTAAGTAAACTTGTTTTTACCTCAATCACTATAATTAATTTTAATTACTTTTTCTGTTATTTTTGGTAAAAAAAATAATTTTTTCTTTATTCACATTATAAGTTACACTGATTCTAAAAATGGAACCCATTTTTCCAAATTTTTAATGCATAATTGGAATAAATTAATATAAAATTAATTCTATAGAAGTGACAAAACAATAAGTTTTTAAAGTAAAATGTTCAAAAGTTTGAAATGTTTTTATATACAATTTCAATGTGAAATTGATTCTAATGAAAAAAAAATTGGATTAATGGATTTATAATTGATCTAATTATACATTTACACCAAATTTAAATATAAGTTATCTATAAAAATAAATTAAATGAAAAATATATTGTCAATTAAAATTCAATGTTGTTCACTATTCATCCAAAAATGAAATGGTTTAGAAAAATCCCAAAAAAAATATGTCTAATATAATTTTAAAATTATAAATTAAAAATTTTAGTTTATTTTATCAAATATAATTTATAAAAGTTTCAAAAATATAAATTTATAATCGGTGCTCCATTAAAAGGTGGTAATATTACCTTTTAGAAAAATATATATCTTTGTGAGTAAAATTGGTTTTATTTTTATATCATATCTAGAAAACACATAAGATGAATGTTTAATATTTTATATAATATATAATATGTATTTTTCATTAAAATAATTCATCAAAAGTGGATTAATTAATTTATTAAGGTAAAACGTGTTTGATGGCCTAAATATAGTTTTCCACCAAATATATTTCTTATATTTTCAAAAGGGTTTTATTTTCATTTATATTTAATTGCTCACTAAATAATTTGTCTTATATACATGTGAAAACCATATTTTTATATTTTAATTTATATTATTCATAACCACTATTCCAAAATCTAGGTGAAAACTATAATAATATTTTATTAAAAATATTAATTGTACATTGTAGTTTGGTAAAACAATGTCTTTCTTTTCATAAATGTTATCAAAGAAACTCAGAATTGCGTGTAACACAATCCAATCATAGTTTTGTATGAACTGAAATATAATATTATTGTTTTTTATAGTGAAATATATACTTGGTGTTGTGTAAAAATTAAAGAATAACTTGGTGCTTTCATATAACACAAGCTATATTCGGTGTTGCGTGAAATAAAAAATATCAAAAATATTAAATTAAATTAAAAAATCATAAAAACTCAGGGTGTTGCATTTAAATAGTCCTTCATATAGGTTATATTAAGGTAAATATAGATCCTTGAAACTAGAGTGTCTATTTGATATCATATTCTAAGTCCTATTGTAAGGGATAATGGGAATTTATAAATTACAAGGAGACTATAGTATAATAAAATTATTTCATCTCAAATATTTTGGTAATCAAGAAAATGTAGTAATACATACTTTTTTGTTGTAGAAAATATAAATTAAATAAACCTCAACATTATCACTATGATCCGTAATTTAGAAAGAAAATATCTTGATCATTAGTATCTTTTTGAAGTGGCACAAGCGCTTGTGTATTGTATTATGAAAAGAGCTGAAGTTTTGCATAGTTTCACACCCTTATTCCATATAAGACTTACAAGGATATGAGTGAGGAAGAAATCGCTATTTTCATGTAACACCTGGATAAGTTTTTATATTTATAATTATTTATTCTATCATCCATTTCATTGGAGATCCATAAGCTATAAAAAATGTATGCATATACTATGTTTTCTCATCTCTATAATCATTATCCATAAAAGGAAATATAGGAGCAGAAAAAGATATCCAACTCATTCTATATGTGAAATATTATAGAAGTTTCCCCAGTTGTGCCTCTTATAGTCAAGATTATTGTTTATATTTAGTGACTGGTATAGAAACCCTAGCCTTTTACACATATTATTAAATTATTTTAAGCCTAATTATCCATCAAATACAGACCAAGGATAAAAAAGTA
The DNA here is from genome assembly GCA_963277665.1 of Viscum album. Taxonomy (NCBI): domain Eukaryota; kingdom Viridiplantae; phylum Streptophyta; class Magnoliopsida; order Santalales; family Viscaceae; genus Viscum; species Viscum album. The sequence continues at coordinate 251,356,640 of OY728156.1, read as the reverse complement.
TAGTGTCATTAGAAGACTAGGTACATAATTAGAAATATGACACTAGAATAAAATTTCTTTTCATATATATCCATAATGATCTCCTAAATCCATTTGAGCTCTTATAACTACATTGGGTAACTTGGGGAATGCATAGAAAAAATGTTTGACCAAAAAAACAAGTAAGGGAATAAACATGGAAATGAAGCCTTACATATGAGTTAGAAGGAATAATATGATAACATAAAAAGGAATGACATAATAATAAACATATATAGCCATAAAATAAAGAACATGTAATTATATTAACATGGAAATAAAGGTATGTGGTAGTATATAACCTGACATAAATATGAGTCAAGGCTGACTACCAAGACTATATCACATGGTGGACAAAGTCCCATAATGGATTAGGTTTACTCACTAATCCCATAAATAACATCTCATGAGACTAAATCATTACCCAATTAATTAGATAACTATATGTTCACTCCCATAATAACATTCATATGTATTCCAAAAGAAGAATCAAATATAATGAATAAACATAAGGGATACTCATGGAAAGAAATTGGTTTTGTAATCATGTCATAAGGCATAACCAATGGGTGTATCATGATTGTATACATTTGATAAGGAATTTAAATCATTATAGGGAATTAATAAAGTAAATATAGGAATAGGTATTGAATAATTTTTTCCAACTGATGTGAAAAAATTATAAATAGTTGTTAGGAAACATTAGAAATACGCCACTTAAACATTGTTTTAGGGAAAAGAAGGAAGTTTCATTAAAGATGGTAAATGCATAATTATTTCTATAAAACCATAAACGATCTATATTTTTTTCATGATAGAATGATATATTTTAGAAAAATATTGGTTTTCTAAAATAGTTTATGGAGTATACTTGAAAATGGGTAAGAAACGAAGAAGTTGTTGAGTCAATAAGGTTTTCCTTATGACTTTTCCATTCCTTCTTGTTTTGAAAATCACAAACACCTTATCTTTAAGGAAAATCGCTTTTATAAGGAAAAATGCTTTCTTAAGGAAAATTGCTTTTATAAGGAAAATTGCTTTCTTAAGGAAAATCTCTTTTATAAGAAAAATTATCCTTATCATATTTTCATTCATATTTTTCTTAAGTATGAGATTCAGATTCATTTTCCCGGAATCATTAAAACTTTGATATAAAGCATTCTGTTTTAGGGTTCGGATTCTGGACAAGAACTATAAGGAAGTTTCATTCCGAATTCCGGATATGAACTCTGACTAAGTTCTATTCCAGATTCAGGATACGAATTCTGAAGAAGAACTCTCATTACGAATTCTAATGAAGAAATCCTATTCTGAATTCTCATTAGGAATTCTAATGAAGAAATCCTATTACGAATTCTTATTACGAATTCTAATGAAGAATTCCCATTACGAATTCTAATGAAGAAATCTCATTCCGAATTCCTATTCCGAATTCTGATGACGAATTCTCATTACGAATTCTGATGACAAATTCTCATTACGAATTCTGATAATGAATTCTCATTACGATTTCTGATGACGAATTCCTATTCCTAATTCTCATTCCAAATTCACCTATTAAACAGAATCTGATTATCATTGTTTTATACACTCTGAATTTATTCACTCCGAACCTTCACTCCGAAATTTCTATTCCGAACTTTTATGTTAGAGTTTAAAACGATGTCGTACATTCTGTTACACTTGTTTTTTATAAAACGATGTCGTCCATTTTGTTATAAACTAACCGTTGTCTAAGTGACACGTGTACAGGTCCCTCCGAACTTTAAGGAAAATATGACCGTTGGAGAAGGAGCCGACCTTACCTATAAATAAGAGCTCCTTTGAAAGAGCTCGGTGCGGTTGGAAAAACGACTAAGTTTTGTGCCTACATGCTGTTGAAGTGATTTCTAGAGAGAGAGGATCTTATTAACTCTCAAAGCTTCGTGCGACTCCGAATGTTGGTAATTACATTCGAGGGCTTCCGTGGATAGGAAGACAGAGGTTGCCGACTACCTTAAAGATCGAGGGCTTCCTTGCTGAGGAAGACAGAGGTTGCCGACTACCTTAAAGATCGAGGGATTCCTTGCTGAGGAGGACAGAGGTTACCAACTACCTTGAAGTTGTGGGCTTGCGGGGATAGCAAGACAGAGACACCGATCTTCGTATCGAGGGCTTACCCTGGTGTGGGTAAGACAGACTTGCTTGAAAGTATAAATCAAGGGACCTTTATCCAAGGTTGTTGGATACCCTTCTCTTTGGGTTAAAAGACGATTATCTTGTTACTAGTAGTTTTACTACTTGTTTTATTCCGCTGCAATATTGTATCTTCAGGAAAGTATAACTTTCTTATACTTCCTTACTTACTTTGATTCATTTAAATTCTATACGCTTTAAGGTAGAATCTCATATTGTAACTTTTGTTAAAGTTTCAAATTCCGGAACCACATTTCCGGAACCTACTTTTGGAATCTCTTTCCAAGTTTAGTTCGGTGTTAGAGGTGTTGTGAATTTACTTAGTTTAACTTTGTTAAACTTAGCCCTTTCCTTTTCTTAAGGAAACTTTCGTTATTCATAACTAACTTTAAAGGTTCTAAAGGAATTTTTAAAGTATACAATTCACCCCCCCTCTTGTATATTGAGCATCTCATATTATTTTTCGATCCTACAATTGGTATCAGAGGTTGGAAACCTCTTACTCTATACCATTCTTACATTTGGTATCAGAGCCAAGGTTACTGAAATACTTGTACTCACATACAAGTTTTTCTTGCTCACTTTTCTATTCCGAACTTTTTCATTCCGAACATTTCTCATTCCAAACTTTGTGAATTTATGATTCTAAGCTACTAACAAGTTTGTGTGCAAAGTTATTTTTAGTATGGCAGGAATTAATGTTGGATCTATTGACAATCTGAATCCTACAAGACCACCTATCTTTGACGGTAATGATTATGAATACTGGAGAGATCGTATGAAGACATTTGTTATCAACACTGGAGTAGACAACTTTGTCATGCTTACTGGTGATTATAAAATTCCTGACAAGGAAGTCAGAACCTTTACTAACCAGGAAAAGCAAGAATATCAACTCAACTATAAGGTACGCAATACTTTACTATGTTCAATGACTAGAAATATATATAGCCAAATTTCTTATTGTGAAGCAGCTAACTGTATATGGAAGAAGTTAGAGGTTACACACTTTGGAACTTCTAAGGTGATTGAGACTAGAAGAGATATGCTTAGAGCTGAATATCATGGCTTCAATTTTCCTTATGGAGAACCTATCTGTAAAGTACAACAAAGATTTATGACTATTGTCAACAGTCTACAATCTATGGGAGAAAAAGGTTTAGATGATGAAGCTCTTGTGGACAAGATAATTGATATTATGCCCAATGAGTGGGAATCCAAGAGAACAGCTATAGATGAGAACAGGAAGGTTACTCAAATTACTCTTGATGAATTATTTGGAACCCTTCTACAACATGAGAATAGAATGAAGAGAGATGCTGACAACATCAAGAAGAAGAATGGAAATGGTACTGTTGCTTTTACTACAACTTCGAATCAGATGAAAGCTAAGACTCCTGAGAGAGTAACCAGATCCAAGTCTAAGAAAGTTATTTTCCAATCCGAATCTAGTGAAAGTGAAGTCTCAGAAAATGAATTAGCCAATCTTGCTCGAAGGATGAACAAGATAGCTGGGCAGAGAAACTTTCAATCCAAGTATAAGAAGAAGGATAGGAAAGACAAGAAAGATGGAGAAGTTACATGTTATGAATGTAAAAGAGCTGGACATATTAGACCAGATTTCCCTATGCTCAGAAAGAAAGAAAGGAAGGAAAGACATTCAGACAGAAACAGGAAAAAGTATTACAAAGCTAAAGCTAAGAAAGTTTTAAAAGCTAATGACACCTGGAGTGCCAGTGGTGGTGACTCTTCAGATGAATCTTCTGATGAGGAAAATACTTTACCTACTTTTGAAGAAGTCTCTAGGTTTGCTGAACTTCTTGAGATTGAGAATTCCAAACTCAACAAGAAACTTGATAAGGCAAATTCTAGGAATTCTATTCTTACTAAAGAAATATCAGATCTTTCTAAAGATCTTGATAAGAAAAATTTTGATCTTGAAAGTATTTCAAAAAATCTTAAGGAAGTAAGTTCTGAGAAGAATAAACTTTCTAAAGAGTTAGAAAAAGTAATTTCTAATAAAAATGTTTTCGAGCCTAACTCTAGTTCTAAAACTAATGATTTTGAGGATAAAAACTTGGTTGTAAAACTCAAGTCCAAAATTTTTTCCTTAAAGAAGTGTTTCTCAAACTTTACCCATGGTAAGGAAAATTTTGATAAGATGTATTCCCAAATACGACCTTTAAGAAATAAATCCGGATTTGGTTATACCCATGCAAAACCTATTTTCAGTAACAATTATTTTGTTCCTCAAAGTGCCCCATTTTACACCAAGTGTCAATGTGGTGGTCACTGGGCAAAGTATTGTTCCTTAAACAAAACCCAATCTCTAGGATTTCATAAAGCTTATTTTTCTAAGAAAATGTGGGTTTCAAAAATTTTATTGTCTGGAAATCTCGGATCCAAACAAGTTTGGATTCCGAAAATCTAACTTTGTTCTTAATTTCAGGAAAATAAAGAAAGTTCCAGCAACAATATTTGGTACATGGATAGTGGATGTTCCCGGCACATGACTGGTAACAAAAGCTTTTTTGAAAAGATTATCAAAACGAAAGGAGGAAAGGTAACTTTCGGAGACAATGCTAAGGGAGAGATTGTTGGTATTGGTAATATTGTTCTTTTGGGTAAAACTTTGATTTCAAATGTTCTTTTTGTTAAAGGTCTTAAGCACAACCTCATTAGCATAAGTCAGTTATGTGATGAAGGTTACCTTGTGAATTTTAGGAATGATAAATGCTTAGTTCACAATTCCAAGGAAGAATTTTATATCTCAGCCAATAGGCAAGAGAATGTTTACACCTTAAACTTAGAAGACCTAAGAAGCCAAGATTTACCTTGCCTAAGTGCAATGGAAGATCATTCTTGGTTATGGCATAGAAGATTAGGACACTGTAATCTTAGGAACCTATGTAAACTCTCTAAGAAGAAACTTGTTAAGGATCTACCGGAGCTTAGATTTGATTCTTCTAAAGTTTGTGATCCTTGTCAATATGGCAAGCAACATAAATCTAGTTTTAAGTCAATCGGTGAAGTCTCAACAACCGATGCATTACAGTTAGTGCACATGGATCTTTTTGGTCCAACACAAACTGGAAGCATTGGAGGCAAATACTATGTGTTTGTTCTCGTTGATGATTACACTAGATTTACTTGGGTCTATTTTCTAGCAAAGAAATCTGAAGATTTTTCTTATTTCAAAACTTTTAGAGCTCAAGTTAAAAATGAGAAAAACCTTCCATTGAAAACTATTCATAGTGATCATGAAGGAGAATTTCAAAATTCAGATTTTGAAACTTTTTGTAGTAAGAAAGGTGTTACTCACAATTTTTCAGCACCTAGAACTCCTCAACAGAATGGTGTAGTCGAAAGAAGAAATATAATTCTTCAAGAGATAACTAGAACCATGTTGAGTGAATATTCTATTGCTAGACATTTCTGGGCTGAAGCTGTAAGTACTGCTTGTTATACTATAAATCGAGTTTTGATTAGACCTTTTCTTAATAAAACTCCTTATGAGTTATGGAATGGTAGAAAACCAAGACTTTCCTACTTCAAAGTTTTTGGTTGCAAAGTATTCATTTTGAATACTAAAGATAACTTACATAAATTCGCACCAAAGTCTGATGAAGGAATTTTCTTAGGTTATTCCATAACCTCTAAGGCTTATAGAGTTTTTAATAAAAACACTTGTACTGTTGAAGAAACAGTACATGTGAAATTTGATGAGTCAGATCCTTTTGTTTTTAAAACCTCCCAACCTACATCTTCGGATGTGTTTTCAAAAACTGATTATCAACCTTTGATAGAAGAACCTTCTAATAAGGAAATTGTTCTAGAAGATACTTCTGAAACATTTACCCCAGAAGACTTTCTACCCTATGTTGATGAACAAGTTTTACAAAACCCAAATCAGGTGTTTCTTAAGAATCATCCCAGTGATAGTATCATTGGTGATGTAAATCAACCTGTAAGGACTAGAAGTTCCTTAAGAAATGAAGTAGAACATCTAGAATTTCTTTCCCAATTAGAACCTAAAAGCACTGATGAAGCTTTAGGTGATGATGATTGGATTAAAGCCATGCAAGATGAACTAAATGAATTCAAAAGGAATAAAGTCTGGACCTTGGTTGAAAGACCTAAGGAAACTTCTGTTATTGGTGTAAAATTGGTTTTCAGAAATAAATGTGATGAAAATGGAGTCATTGTAAGAAATAAAGCTAGACTTGTTGCTAAAGGCTATAATCAGCAAGAAGGAATAGACTATGAAGAAACCTATGCTCCAGTAGCTAGACTTGAATCTATCCGTATTCTACTTGCCTTTGAAGCATTCTTTAATTTCAAACTTTTCCAAATGGATGTGAAATGTGCTTTTCTTAACGGTTATGTTCAAGAGGAATTTTTTGTTGAACAACCTCCTGGCTTTGAAGATACAAAACATCCAGATCATGTTTTTAGACTTACCAAAGCTTTGTATGGCCTTAAACAAGCCCCACGAGCATGGTATGATAGACTCACTGGATCTTTGCTTCAAAATAACTATGTTAAGGGAAATGCAGATCCAACCCTTTTTATAAAGAAAGATAAGAAAAATGTTTTGATTGTTCAAATATATGTTGATGACATTATATTTGGTTCAACTCAGCAATCTTTGACTGACTCTTTTGCTAGTCTAATGAAATCTGAGTTTGAAATGAGTATGATGGGTGAGTTAACATTTTTCCTTGGTTTTCAAATTTCTCAAAAACCAGAAGGAACATACATATCTCAACATAAGTATATTAAAGATCTTCTTAAAAAGTATGGTTATGACAACACTAAGAGTATAAGTACTCCCATTGGTACCTCAAACTCCTTAGATCTTGATGAAGCTGGGAAACCAGTAGATCAAACATCTTTTAGAGGTATGATAGGAAGTTTACTTTACTTAACAGCTAGTCGACCAGACTTAATGTTTTCAGTATGCTTATGTGCAAGATATCAATCCAATCCTAAGGAATCTCACTTAAAGGCAGTAAAAAGAATTTTTCGCTACCTTAAGGGAACCATGGATCTAGGATTATTTTATACTTCTGGAAATGATTTTGTTTTAAAAAGATTTTCTGATGCTGACTTTGGTGGGTGTAGAATGGATAGGAAAAGTACATCCGGAACTTGTCATTTCTTAGGAGATTCATTAGTTTCTTGGTCATGCAAGAAGCAACATTCTGTTGCACTCTCCACTGCTGAAGCTGAATATGTAGCAGCTGGAAGTTGTTCTGCACAAGTGTTGTGGATGCAACACACACTCACAGACTATGGCTTGAGTTTTACTAAAACTCAAATTTTGTGTGATAACACAAGTGCCATTGCCCTAAGTAAAAACCCTGCACACCACTCCCGTGCAAAACACATAGATATTAGGCATCACTTTCTTAGGGATCACACACTTAAAGGAGATATTATTCTTCAGTTTATCGGAACGCAAGATCAACTTGCTGATATTTTCAAAAAATCTTTGCCTTCTAATAGATTTGAATATATCAAACAGAAGTTAGGAATGATAACCGTAAGGTAATCTTCCTTAATTAACTTTCTGTTGAAAAAAAATCTCCTTACAGTAATAAACTCCTTTTCATAGGGGGAGTACATTTGATTGTTTGTTTAACAAAGTTTTTCAAAATTTGTTTTCAAACTTTTCGGAACGAAGATTTCCGGAATGAAACTTTTCCAGAATGGATATTTTCGTACAGAATACTTCTGGAATGAAAGTATTCGTATTGAAAATTTCCGGAATGGACAACTTTCGTACTGGGACTTTCATAACCAGATTTTCGTACCAAGTTTAGTTTTTCATATTGAGTTTTTCATATTTACTTTTTCGTATTGAATTTTTCGTATTTACTTTTTCGTATTGAATTTTTCGTATTTACTTTTTCGTATTGGGTTTTTCGTATTGAGTTTTTCGTATTGAGTTTTTCGTATTAAGTTTTTCGTATTGAGTTTTTCGTAGTCGTCTTTATATTACCCATTACGAATAACTTTCCTAAGCTAATCCGAAAGGTATGATTTCCTTACTGATGTTTTCGTAATCATATTTTACTTGCTGGAAATTTCTTATAGTTTGTTTTCGGTTTTTGGATTTCTTAATTCTTTACTTTAATAAAAACCTCAAAAAGATCGGATTCAAGCTCTCAACCGTCAGATTTGATCTCAGATCATTCTAAACCGTTAGATCAACTGAGGAAGTTGAACCGTCATCCCATTGCCTATATAAAGGGGACCCTTTTTTTCGAGTCCCACATCGATCTCAAGCTCTCGCGTGCTGAAGCTCTGACTCTCTGATTTAAGGCCATTCCGAACTTCAGTCTTCTCCGTTCCGAACTTCTCAGAGACTTCAGATCCGAATGTCTGCAGAGTTAGCTTCTCAAGAAATGTCTTCAACCAAGCCCATTTCTCACTGGTTAGTCTACAGAGAAAGGTTAGTTCATCCGAATTTCTTCAGCAACTATGATTCTATCATTTCGAAGAATATCAAGTTGAATGGCTGGGAAGATGTTGCGGTATCAAAAACCGGCAACCAAGATGAAGTGTACTCAGATTTGCTTGTTGAGTTTTATGAGTCGGTTGCTTTCTTCGAGGAAGACAATAGAGAAAAATTTTCTTTCAAATCGTATGGCAAGACATATAAGCTTTCTTACACCAAGGATGCAAGCTTGGTATGGTTAAGTTATGAAGGTGAAGCAGAGTTTATTTCTCACGTACTGCCAGACTCTATGGGTAGTTTCAACAAGGAAAAGGCATTAGAAATTCTTGGATTGGATGATGATAAGGCTCTGAAAATTGCAAGCCTATCTACAAACTTCGGGATGCTGGAGTTATGGGTGCAAGGGCTTATTGTACCAAGAAAAGGATATAAGGATAGCCTGAAAAAGAGTGAGATATATATCTTAGATTTCCTGATAAATCTAAGGAAGTTCAACTTGATGAGGAATATTCTTCTTAATATTGAGAATTTGAAGAAGGGGAATCTGAGAGCTCAGATCGTGATGTACCCAGCAATATTGTCAAAGCTCATAGTTCGGTGCCTAGAATTTTTCAAGGTATCTTGCAGTTCTAAGCTGAAAGTTTGCAAGATCATGTTGCTCAGTGATGCCACTCTTAAAAGGATGAATATAGCTTTTGACAAGGAGTCAGGGAAGTTTATTGACCTACCTCCACAAGTAGAAGTGACTCCGAAATCTGCTGATCCGGAATCATCAAAACCAGTAAGGAAGAGAAAGCAGAAAGAAGTGGTAGTCGAAGCCGAGGAACCTAAGTCTAAGGAAGTCCATTCCGCACCTCCTAAGCCTAAGAAGAAGAAGACCTATACTGATGAGGTTGCAGCAAAGTGGAGAGCTGACAAGGAGAAGAGGAAAGAAGGAGATCCGCAGTTCGGATTGAATCCTGCAGAGGCTAAGGCTCTGAAAGAAAAGGCTGCTGATGAGCTCGAGAAGCAAGAAAAGGAGAAGAAACTTAAGAAGAAAATGTCAGAAGTTGAGGTTGTGCAAGCGTTGTTGAAGTTCAATGAAATGGTTTCAGCAACCATTCCCGTTCCGAGATCTTTCTCTCTGGAATCTCTACCTGAGACTCCAGGAAGAAATCTTGTTACTCCGGAAGAGGCTATTGATACTGAGGAAGTAGAGCAAGTGGAAGAAGTTCAAGAAGTTGCTGAAGGAAGTGGTGAGACAGGAGATGTGCTCAAACAAGTAGATGAATATAAGGGAACTCCTTCGGAACACTTGTCGCTCCGAACATCTGAAGCTCAATCTTCGAAGCTTGTTACTCCTGAATTGGAAGAAGAGAAAGGTGAAGAAGAAGTTTCTTGTCTGAGAGAAGAAGAACATCTTTTGCTTGATGCTGCTCAGAAGGAAAATGTAGAAGTTGCTGATGAGGAAGATAATATTGTTCAAGTATCTGATAGTGAGAAGAAATCTCCGGAACAGGTTTCTATTCTGGAAAAAGATAAGGGGAAGCAAATTCTTGCTGATACCCCGAGTTCAGAGAAGAAGGTGAGGAAGGAAGCTGGTAGTTCTTCGAAGAGGAATTTGGAGCTTATTGAGGAAGAAAATTCTCCTAGAAAGGTTTCGGATTCGGAGTCATCCTCGTTGGGGAATGACTTTGTTGTCCAGTCTTTGAAGAAGTTGGTGGGAACCATTCCAACCTTCTCCAGCATTGACTCTAGATGCCAGATGCTTCAACATGCGCTAAATCAGAAAACCGATTCTGTATCCATGGTTATGGATAAATGTGTTGAGATTGAAGCCCAGTTCAAAAATTTATTTATTGGTTATGATGCACATAAAAGATCTTGCAAGAGGATGAAAAGCTGGTCTAAGAAAACTGTGGAAGAGATGAGGTTGCTGGATGAGTTCCAGGATAATGTTAAGGATGCATTTGAAACCGAGGACAAGAAGATTAAAGAGATGACTGCGTCGTTCGAAGAGAAATTGACAGAGGAAAAGAACTTTCGGATTCAGGAATTGAGAGATCTGAATGGAAAGCTCAATTCCGTTAATCAAAGTTGGAAATATGAAAGGGATTATCGGATCGGGTTTGAAGAAAGGATGAAGGCTCAGGAAGAGAAGATGAAAGCTCAGGAAGAAAAGTTGAAGGCTCAGGAAGAAATCATTGAAGCTCAGTCAGCAAGAATAGTCGTCTTAGAGAAGCAAGCAGAGGAAGATCACAAAGACTTAAAGAAGATCAAGACGATTCTTAAGGGGCTAATGTCGAAGGAGAAAGATCCGAAATGACCAATCCGATCTTTTTGTTGTAATTATTTTGTTGCTGACATTTCAAATATAATGAGAATCGTGCTTGTTGTTTCTATTGTTGTCATTACTATTTTTTTTTCAGGTACTTTGTTAAGTTTTTCCATTCCCTCCAATTCTTTTTGAGAATCATAAAGGGGGAGAAGGAAAAGATCCTTAAGAAAAAGAGGAGATCTAATAAGAGTTTAATAAAGGGGGAGAAAGGAAAATACCCAAGGAAAAAGAACTCTAATAAGAGTTTGTTTAAGGGGGAGTTTTTCTTAAAGAATCTTCACTCCGGAAATATGAATACGATCCTTAGAGTTTCAAAGCCTAAGGGGGAGTTAGTCGTATTCATCTATATCCTTAAACCAAGGGAGATAAGCTTTAATATGTTTCTTTCTTCTTAGAATAGCTTTTTCGTAAGGATGTTTGTGCTTTCCAAAAAGGGGGAGATTGTTGAGTCAATAAGGTTTTCCTTATGACTTTTCCATTCCTTCTTGTTTTGAAAATCACAAACACCTTATCTTTAAGGAAAATCACTTTTATAATGAAAAATGCTTTCTTAAGGAAAAATGCTTTTATAAGGAAAATTTCTTTCTTAAGGAAAATCGCTTTTATAAGAAAAATTATCCTTATCATATTTTCATTCATATTTTTCTTAAGTATGAGATTCGGATTCATTTTCTCGGAATCATTAAAACTTTGATATAAAGCATTCTATTTTAGGGTTCGGATTCTGGACAAGAACTATAAGGAAGTTTCATTCCGAATTCCGGATATGAACTCTGACTAAGTTCTATTCCAGATTCAGGATACGAATTCTGAAGAAGAACTCTCATTACGAATTCTAATGAAGAAATCCTATTCCGAATTCTCATTACGAATTCTAATGAAGAAATCCTATTCCTAATTCTTATTACGAATTCTAATGAAGAATTCCCATTACGAATTCTAATGAAGAAATCTCATTCCGAATTCCTATTACGAATTCTGATGACGAATTCTCATTACGAATTCTGATGACAAATTCTCATTACGAATTCTGATAATGAATTCTCATTACGATTTCTGATGACGAATTCCTATTCCGAATTCTCATTCCGAATTCACCTATTAAACAGAATCTGATTATCATTGTTTTATACACTCTGAATTTATTCACTCTGAACCTTCACTCCGAAATTTCTATTCCGAACTTTTATGTTAGAGTTTAAAACAATGTCGTACATTCTGTTACACTTGTTTTGTTATAAAACGATGTCGTCCATTTTGTTATAAACTAACTGTTGTCTAAGTGAAACGTGTACAGGTCCCTCCAAACTTTAAGGAAAATATGACCGTTGGAGAAGGAGCCGACCTTACCTATAAATAGGAGCTCATTTGAAAGAGCTCGGTGCGGTTGGAAAACGACTAAGTTTTGTGCCTACATGCTGTTGAAGTGATTTCTAGAGAGAGAGGCTCTTATTAACTCTCAAAGCTTCGTGCGACTCAGAATGTTGGTAATTACATTTGAGGGCTTCCTGGGATAGGAAGACAGAGGTTACCGACTACCTTAAAGATCGAGGGCTTCCTTGCTGAGGAAGACAGAGGTTGCCGACTACCTTAAAGATCGAGGGCTTCCTTACTGAGGTGGATAGAGGTTACCAACTACCTTGAAGTTGAGGGCTTGCGGGGATAGCAAGACAGAGACACCGATCTTCGTATCGAGGGCTTACCCTGGTGTGGGTAAGACAGACTTGCTTGAAAGTATAAATCAAGGGACCTTTATCCAAGGTTGTTGGATACCCTTCTCTTTGGGTTAAAAGACGATTATCTTGTTACTAGTAGTTTTACTACTTGTTTTATTCCGCTGCAATATTGTGTCTTCAGGAAAGTATAACTTTCTTATACTTCCTTACTTACTTTGATTCATTTAGATTCTATACGCTTTAAGGTAGAATCTCATATTGTAACTTTTGTTAAAGTTTCAAATTCCGGAACCACATTTCCGGAACCTACTTTTGGAATCTCTTTCCAAGTTTAGTTCGGTGTTAGAGGTGTTGTGAATTTACTTAGTTTAACTTTGTTAAACTTAGCCCTTTCCTTTTCTTAAGGAAACTTCAGTTATTCATAACTAACTTTAAAGGTTCCAAAGGAATTTTTAAAGTATAAAATTCACCCCCCCTCTTGTATATTGAGCATCTCATATTATTTTTCGATCCTACAGAAGTTCCTTCTAATTGGGCTTTCTTATCAAGATGAATTGAGAAGGGAACCTTTTAAAACAAGTATTTACCTATAAAATAAAGATGAGTTAAGCTATATAAATATTTATGGAAAATAAACATATAATTTATAAGAATTATATTATGATAATAAGAAAATACAAAATGGTAAGGAGAGATAAAACATAACCCAAAGGAAAAAAATAGAGGTTCAAAGAGAACCCTTACATTATGTATGAATGTGTTATAAACATGAAAATAATGTTCTGGAAAATAAAATTAGACTCATTAATTACATAATTAATGAAAAAAATTCATCTATACATTATTTATTATAATTTATTAAGTTTATTTATGGTCATTTTTATGAGTTATAAAGTTTAATTTCATCATTCTGGAGGCCTTTGTTTCACTATTTCATGGTCGGTTAACATGTGTATATTTTTGGATATTCTTATAAAATGGTAATAGTATTATATATGTAACACCCCAAGAATTTAAAAATGGATTTATTATATAAGGAATGAAACATTGAGTCGATACAAAACAACACTTTGTTATAACCTATTCAAGTAAACAAAATTTTTCCACCTCTGTTATTTGAATTTTGAAAAACCGACATACACGGTTGCGTTTAGTAAGATATTTAGAGTCTGATAATAGAAACTTAATTTTTTGTGAATAGTAACTTACCATTATGAATAATGACATACCCTTATGAATATTAATGAATAGTAATTAATATTAAATCATATAAATTTAGAAACTTCACCCATAAATGTATAAATACAATTTAGACATCTTAAATGTAAAAAAATGATCATAATATAAGTATTGGTATTTTCATATGACATAAGGATTTAAACTACAAATTTTTTATTAATTTAATAATTTAAAATGAAAATTTATTTTCAAAAAATTTAATAAAAAATTGTTACTTTATTTTCTTATTATTATAAAATAATTTCACCAGACCTTTATTAATTTCTCAAGGTCTTATAAAGTGAGTTGTAGTTTTAAAGTGCTTCTTTTGGAATAAATTATGATTTTATATAAAAATTAAATTAAAAATATTTTGAATTTTTTTTCAAAAAATGGATTTAATTTTTTAATTCTACACATCGAAAAATGGTCAGGGTGAATTTTTTGGATTTTTCTAAAATACTTGAATTTTTTATGAATAGTAAAAATACACTTTTGAGTTTTTCGTAGTTTTATGACTTCATAATGAAATAATAATTAAAGTAAAAAAATAGACTTTTTATAGTAAAATATACCATGATGTATCCCAAGTTGATAAAACCATGGGAAAATACCATGGGAAAGCCTATGGTTTTTCAAATACCACTAATGTGGCGTCCTTTTGAAATTATTAAAAAACACCCTCTATTTTCTATAAATACCCACTCATCCATTCGTTTTCTTTCATTAGAAATCCCCCATCTTCAAATCACTGGTGTTTTTACCTCCATATGCGTCCTCCCAAGGTTTCTTTAAGCCCCCAAGTTCCCAACATTCATGTTCTAGGAGTTACTCTACAAGGTAAGGGAATATTTCACCCTCCTCTTTTAGTCAACACTTCTTTTATGTTATCTCTTTGAATTTCCGTTCTCATATTTTTGTGTTTGATATTATGTATTCATCTTACTTTAATTTTTATTTCTATATAATGATATACCCTTTTTCTTTCATTAATTCTTTTTATGAAATTTTAAGCGATGTCGTTAGGCTGCTGAATTTTCATAATGGATCTATCAAATTTTCTTTTATTTTAATGTTCATCTATTTTCTTTTTCTATCCACAACTCATCTATATAAATGACCATGATAAATCCTATATCATCTATATAATATAATTATATCATATTAATGGAATAATAATCATAAATATTCCAACTCCCTCACTTTTATTTTTATAAACGAAATCAACATCCATGAGGTTCCAATTTATAACCTTCATAGACGAAAAACATTTGTTCTTAAATTTCTCCTTCATTAATGGTCATAAAACCATTTAGATGGTTGAAACAGACTAAAATATATGTATTATAACCTTATTAATATTCAACAAACAGTATACGTACATATTATTAAATCATATGACCCAACTAGTTCCTAATTATCAAAATACCGCTTAAATAATCTAAGTGGATTTAATTTATCTTTCATCTAATTATTCATCCTATTTTCATGTAACAGAATGATAGAAATAATCATTAAAAGTTCTATATGTTCATAAATTTAACTCTGAATATTTACATCCATTCCACATGAATTTCATTACTTAAAAACAAGTGAACTGATTATAAAAATCCCGAAAACGAACACTTCAGAATGACCGAATTCAATATAATAACTTATCAATAAAGACATAAATAAACTAAATAGAATTATGATAAAATAAATACTTATCTAATAGGTTCTTAAATAAGTTATTAATAAGTATAATTTCATATTCCAGGACCTTAAGTTCAAGATCAAAACACATTCGAACTTAAAGTAATGGTTTCTCCATCTCACTTCCATTTTTGTGAGATTTTCCATATTCAATACTAATACTTTTGTATAGTATATGTATATTTCCCATTGAGGTAAGATATCATTAATATCTTTATTTTCATGGTATTCAATTTATCATTTGAATATTATTAATTTTGGGACATTTGAATCGATTGAAGACAATGGGGTAAGGGTTTTCTCACTCAAACCTCCATTTTCATTCGAGTTACCTCAATGAAAATCTTGTATATTATTATGTAATACTCATAAAATCTGTTTGAGTGTTCTATAAATGTTTACCAACCATAACCCTTCTCTATTTTATTGATAGTTAACGTTTTAAAACGAAATTTTAAAATTGTTTCCAAAATACAAGCCCGGTTCAAGGGAATTTCTCAAATTCTTACCTATTTTCAAGGGCACTCTATAATTTGTTTTTGGAAACAATTATCTTTATTAAATAAATAATTTTATTATGAAAATACTATCTTAATTCACTTCTGGTTTTATACAAATATTTTTCCAAAATAACTCTTCTTTTTTAAATAAAAGAGTATTTATCTCAAGAATTGCTTATTGATTTTATAAGAGTGTTTTCGTCTGATTCAACACTCTTGTTGATTCCTATGTATTATTGGGTTTAATAATTAATGATTTCATCTACCATATTTGATTTAATGGTTTATGAATAACTCTATTTTGTAAGATCTATCCTAAAACCATTCACCATATTACTCGGAATGTTTAGTGTTTTATATTTAATGATTGGGGAAACTTAGTTACATTTCATATGATAGTTTCAATATGAATGTATATGTTGTTTATGTTTATCCCCGCACATATGAGGAATGAATTGGACTTATTATGTGATGGGTGGGGACCTCTATAGCCCCTCGATGCATCAGTAGGTCACATGAGACAAACTAGTTCATGGAACGAGGCCTTGACAAAATGGTTATTTATGGTCTTGGCACGAGGCTTTGACAATGTGGTTATGATGTCTGAAAAATGAATTTCCCTCATTATGAAAATTTTATTCATAGTTCATGTGATTATTGGATTAGTAGATTACCCATGATTATGTTTTATTATGGAATTATTTATTCATCTCTTATTCCTGCCATAATGTGCTCAAGTTTATTTTTAAAGGCATGTGTTTTAGTTATTCATCATGCCTAATGTTTATGTTTATGTTATCTTCCACTGTATTTCATTACCCTTATTGAGAATTTGAGCTCACCCCTTTCATTTGTTTTTCATTCCCCAGGTTATGAATAAGATATCATTATTGAGTTTTCAGGGATGTAGTTTATTATCTTTTGTTATGTATCATATTTTGATTCCTTTCAAAATGTAAAATGGGTCCCATGTACGTATATAGTTTCATCAAGACTACTAAACTGATAGGTCCTTCGATATTTTATTCTTTGTAATCATTCCAATGTAAAATATTTCCCTGAATCTAAGATTCTAGAGTTGGGGCGTTACAGTTGGTATTAGAAGAACTTTAGTAGAAAACTTGTAAATTATATTTAGAAAACATTGATTAAGGAACAAATCCCTAAGATAGTCTTTGAGGATAAGCATAAAAGAACATCATGGTATTTTGGTAATGAATAGATTATGTAGATATTTATAGAAAATACATCCCTGTATGGATGAAAACACATAGAGGTGGATCTGGCACAGATGTACCTAGGAGTGAAAACTCTGAAAAGGAGTTTCAGGCTTGACTTGGGGTATCCTGGTACATGAGAATGGGCCGTGCGAAACTCTTGGTATTGACACTCCTGGGGAATATTTTTAGGATAATTCACATTTTATTTACCCACCATTGTGAAGGATTTATTCCCCCAAAGTAACCAAAGTATATGGTTCTAGTATTTACAATGCATAAATTTATGCTATGTGTAATACCATGTTTAGAGTCATAGAGACTTCATAATGTTACCAGAAAATATATAATATGGAATTGATTATAAATGAAACCTAGTAGTAGGAATGATAACTTCACCAATGAATGTGATGATAAGAGTAATAAGGATCATATCTCTAATGGTTTTAAGCCATCTTTTCAAAGGAATATTGTCTCTCAAGTTTCCACACCATATGAGGAAATAGTATCACGTGTTGACAAGGTATGTAAATACTTCTCTGAGTCCTATGGATTTGATGAGAAGAAAAAGAAGAAGAGGATGGTAGGAAAAAACATGGATAAAGGGAGGAAGAGAAATATGTATTGTACCACATGTGATAATTATATAAGGAAACACCTTGGTATATGCTTGAGAGGAAAAGGAGTTTGCATCAAGTGTGGAGAAAAATGACACCATGCTCATAATTGAAAGACAAGGAAATAATTTCCATATATTCAATGCTTCGACTACAAGAAGATGGGACACTATGCGAATAAATGTCCCTATTGTCAAAGGAATATACCCCAAAGGATGATTTTGGATAATGATCAAGTTATGATTCTACCACAGATGAAGTAGACTGATTAATATTCCAAGTAAATAATTATGTCATTTGAATATTTTTTTCAGTATTGTACTGGTTGTAAGAATTATGAGATTTATAAGGATTGTTTTGAAGTATAATTTCAGTAAGGATTTGAGGTCATATGGTGAATTGTACAAAGGAAAAGTGATTTAGTAGAAAGTTAAACTTTTTAGAAAACACTTGATTGAGGGAAAGACCACCCTTAATATATATATCTCACGTTGAGATAATGATAAAAAAATGATTGATTCAGATAAGTACTAATTACATTGGAACTGATTATTGACTTGTCAAAAAGTGATTTATGATCTCATCGATGGAGTTTACAACACTTTTTTACTTAATGAATATATCCAAGAACATGTATCTTACTTAAGGAATACAGAGGAATGCATGTTTCTGATATTGTTTTTATGGTAATTCTAGTTATTACAATATTTCAATATGATACATGATGATGTTATTCACATGTTTTGAATGTGAATTTTAGAGGTGCTTCTTATTGATTAAGGGCTAATTATAATTTCATCTTTTTAAATTTAGAGGCCTTCATTATAATGTGTTGAATAATTATATTTTGGAAGTTTTAACCATTTACGAAATGGTTTAAGTTAGTCATTGTTTGGGTTTCAGAGTTTAATGTCACTGCTTGATGGTTTGGTTATTCTTCCTTGACCATGTTTTCCAATTAGATTTCATTGTTTTGTAGTAACTGATTATTTTCTCGATCCTCTTATTAATATAATATTTTAACTGTATTCTTGATGTGGTTTTCCCACAAGGGAATATTCAAGTATCAACCATTAACTTTTGAAGTTCAATTTCAAATTTCGAGGGTGAAATTTTTCTAAGGGAATAATGTAACACCCCAATAATTTAAAAATAGATTTATTATATAATTCATGAAACACATAGTGTCTAAAAAACACCACTTTGTTGTAACCTAGTCAAGTAAACATAATTTTTCCACCTCTGTGATTTAAATTTTGAAAAACTGACATACACGGTGGCGTTCAGTAAGATATTTAGAGTCTGATAAGACAAATGAAATTTTTGGTGAATGGTAACATACCCTTATGAATAGTGACATACCCTTATGAATAATAATGAATAGTAAATCATATAAAAAAATAAAAACTTCAACCATGAATGTATGAATACAATCTAGACATTAAAAATGTGAAAAAACAGTTATATTATAAGTATTGGTATTTTTGTATGACATAAATATTTAAATTACAATTTTCTTATTGATTTAATTATTTAAAATGGAAATTTATTTTCATAAAATGTAATCACAAATTTTCACTTTATTGTCTTATGATTATAAAATAATTTTATAGGACCTTGAATAATTTCTCAATGTCTTCTGAAATGAGTCATATTTTTTAAGTTGTTTTTTTAGAATAAATTAGGATTTTATTTAAAAATTAAATTAGAAATATTTAGAAAAGTATTTACAAAAAATGGAGTTAATTTTTGAATTATACATGTTGAAAAATGGTTTTGGTGGATTTTTGGGATTTTTTTAAAATACTTGAATTTTTTCGTGAATAGTAAAAATACAGTTTTGAGTTTTCGGTAGTTTAATGGAATCATAATGATGCAATAATTAAAATAAAAGGTTTGTAGACATTTTAAAGTTACATATGACATTATGTGTCCCAAGTGGCTAAAACCATGGGAAAATACCATGGGAAAACCCATGGTTTTCCAAAAACCACTAATGAGGTGTCACTTTGAAATTATTAAAAAACTCCCTCTCTTTTCTATAAATACCCACTCATCCATTCGTTTTCATTCATTAAAAATCCATAATCCTAGAATATATAGTGGTTTTACCTCTTTATTAGTCCTCTAAAGGTGTACTTAATCCCCCAAGTTCCCAACATTCATGTTCTAGGAGTTACTCTACAAGGTAAAGGAACCTTTCACCCTCCTATTTTAGTCAACACTTCTTTTATGTTATCTATTTGAATTTCCATTCTCATATTTTAGGGTTTAATATTATGTATTCATATTACTGTAATTTTTATGTACATATGATCATATAACCTTTTCCTCTAAACAATTCCTTTTATGAAATTCTAAGCAACGTCGTTAGGCTTCCAAATTTTCATAAGGGATCTCTCAACTTTTCTTCTATTTTCAAGTTCATCTCTTTTCCTTTTCGCTCCATGCCTCCTCTATAAAAATGACCATGATAAATCCATTATAATCTATATACTGTAATTATATAATGTTAATATAATAACCATCATCAATATTCTTACTCCCTTGATTTTATTTTTATAAACGAAATCAACGTCCATGAGGTTCCAATTTATAACCTCCATGGACGGAAAAGTATTATTATTCAATTTATCCTTCATTAATGGTCATGAAACCATTTAGATGGTTGAAACATACTATAATTTATTTATTATAACCTAATTAATATTCAGGAACAATTATACACACATATTATTAAATCATGTGACCAAACCAGTTCCAAAAAAACAAAATAACGCTTAAATAATCTAAGTGAATGTCATTAATATTTTATCAAATGATTCATCCTATTTCCATGTAATAGAATTATATAAATTATTATTAACGATACATAATGTTCATATATTCATCTCTGGAGATTTACATCTATTCTACATGAATTCCATTACTTAAAAACAAGTGAACCGATTATGAAAATCAAGAAAATGAACACTTCGGAACGATATAATTCAATATAATAACTTATCCATAAGGACATAAATAAACTAAAAATAATTATGATAAACTAAATAAATTTCTAATAGGTTATTAAATATATTATTAATACATATAATATCATATTCCATGACCTTATGTTCAATAAAGGAACACATTCAAACTTAAGGTAAGGGTTTCTTCATCTCACATCCATTTTTGTGAGATTTTCTTTATTCACTACTAATACTTGTGTATGGTGTATGTATACTGCCCATTGAGGTAAAATATCATTAATATATATATTTTCATGTTATTAAATGTATAATTTAATATTATTATTTTTTGAGCATTTGAATCGATTGATTACAAAGTGGTATGGGTTTTCTCACCTGAACCTCCATTTTCATTTGGGTTAATTTTATTGTCTAATTACCTCAATGAAATTCTTGTATATTATTATGTAATCATACTAAAATATTTTTTAGTGATCTATATATGTTTACCAACAATAACCCATCCTTATTTTATGGATAGTTAAATGTTTTGAAAGGAACATTCAAAATTTTTTCCCAAATACAAGCCCGATTCAAGGGAATTTCTCAAATTCATACCTATTTTCCAGGGCACTCTATAATCTGTTTTTGGAAACCATTATATTTATAAAATAACTCATTTTATTATGAAAATACAATATTACAATACTAGAAAAATACCCTATACCAACGGTTTGGAACCATTGGTATTGTCCTCCAAACCGTTGGTATAGCCTATACCAACGGTTTGGAGAACTGTGGGCAAGTAAGCTGTTGGGATAGGTTTATACCAATGGTTTTCCCAAAAACGTTGGTATAGACCTATACCAACGGTTTTGAAAACTCTTGGTATAAGTAATATAAAAATCTATACCAATGGTTCCATAAAACCATTGGTATATGTATTTCAAAAAAACATTTGGTGGGATTTGATCCCAGGACCTCTAGTTTATATTTCAACGACCTAACCAATAACCTCACATGACTTTTGTGAACATAATTTCATATATATATATATATAAATATATTATCATAATTATTTTAAATTTTTATTTATATAATGTTCTCGGTAAGAAGATTCGATAAAAAATCCAAGGAGCTATACCAACGGTTTTGACAACCGTTGGTATAGCTCCTTGGATTTTGGGGGCGATGTTTGTATATGGGAGACTTTTCCCAATGGTTTGGCCAAACCATTGGGAAATCCATACCCTTTCCCAACAGTTTGGTCGAACAATTGGTAAAGGTGTCCACAAATTACCCTTTCCCAACGGTTTGTCCAAACCGTTGGGAAAAGTGGCCACAAAGTGGACTTTTCCCAATAGTTCGGTCAAACCGTTGGGAAAGACAAACCCTTTCCCAACGGTTTTGGAAAATCATTGGGAAAAGTGACCTCAAAGTGGTATTTCTCAATGGTTTGGCCAAACCGTTTGGAAAGGAAACCTATACCAACGGTTTTTACAAACCTTTGGTATAGAAGGGTTGGGAAAGGTGATATTTCCAGTAGTGTTACTTCACATCTAGTTTTATACAAATATTTTCCCAAAAGAATGCTTCTTTTTAAAATAAAAGAGTATTTATCTCAAAAATTTCTTAATGATTTTGTAAGAGTATTTTCATCTGATTCAACACACTTGTTGATTATTATGTATTATTGGGTTTAAACATTTATGATTTAATCAGCCATATTTGATTGAATGGTTTATGAATAACTCTATTTTTTATGATCTATCTTAAGACCCTTCACCATATTACCTGGAATGGTTAGTTTTTTATGTTTAATGATTGGGGGAAGTTGGTTACATTTCATATGATAGATTCAATATGAATGTATACGTTGTTTATGTTTATCCCTGCTCATATGAGGAATGCATTGGACTTATTATTTGATGGGTGGGGCCCTCTATAGCCCCTCGATGCATCGGTAGGTCTAAAGAGACAAACTAGGTCATGGCACGAGGCCTTGACAAAATGGTTATTTATGGTCTTGGCATGAGGCCTTGATAGTGTGGTTATGATGTCTGAAATATGTATTTCCCTCATTATGAAAATAGTATTGATAGTTCATGTGGTTATTCAACTAGTAGAATACCCTTGATTATGTTTTATTATGGAATTATTTATTCATCTCCTATTCCTACCATAATGTGTTCAAGTTTATTTTTAAATCCATGTGTTTTAGTTATTCACCATGCCTAATGTTTATGTTTTTGTTAACTTCCGTTGTATTTATTAACCCCTATTGAGCATTTGAGGTCACCCCATTCATTTTTTTTCCTTCCCAGGTTATGAAGAAGATATCATTTATTGATTTTTCAAGCATATAGTTTATTAGATTTTGTTGTGTATCATATTTTGTTTCCTTTACAAATGTAAAATGGGACTCATGTATGTATCTAGTTTCTTCAAGACTACTAAACTGATCGGTCCTTCAGGATTTGATTCCTTATAATCATGCAAATTTAAAATAATTCACCGGCTCAGAGCTTCTGGAGTCAGGGAGTTATAATATAAGTGAAATTATAGGGTATTAATTAAATTACATAAGTTTACATGGTTCCATATATGATTTTTCTTTCAGTAATTAGTATGATCTATTTTATAAAACCTTAACAAAAAATGTTTAGTTTATTTTTGCGATTTTCCCAAATATTGTGAACAAGTTTTGTTTTATTTAATATTTTTTCTATACAATAGTTACAAAACATTAAATAAGTTATAATATACCCACTAAAATATGATTTAAATATAATAATACATTTATGAACATCCTTGAAGGTGGTAATGGAAAATGAAAACTTGTCATCCACAAAGGTGGTGAACCGATATATTATGGATGGTGATTTTGTTTTAGAAAAAGAGAGGATAGGAATAATTGTATGATTTATATTCCATTAAAAAATAAAATTTAGCATATATTTGATACTTGAGTTATCATGTCACTTTGGATAGGGTGTGATAATAAGTTATAAGAAATAAATATTTTAAAAGAGAAAGATAGTGGATTTCACCTCTTGAATGTAATCTACTTGAGATCCTTATCAAGTAACATTGAATTGTTCTTTTAGTGAAATAAAAAACACTATGAAGTGTTTAAGAATATTTGGATGTGAATTGGGAATAATATCGTGATGCTCCAAAGGGTATATAGTGTGAGGAGAAGGGGCATTGAGTGATGATATTTATAAGGGGAGGAGAGGGGAGTTTTTTATTATTGTATTCATTAGTTCATTTTTTTAGATCATGACTATCAATAGTGTTGATTATTATGAATATATATAGTAACTAATTCATATTAGTTCAAAATAATGGGTTCTTACATCATGTATGACTAAAAAATCATGTATTTGGTTTATAATATTAAATACCGTAAATTGTCATATTTCACAATTCACCAGAAATTTAACTATTTTAGAAAAAAGGAATCCATTTTATGAAAATAATTTTCCAAATATGATTAATTTTTACTTAAAATCATTATTTATTTGAAAAATACTGATTTTAATATTATAATAAATTGTACGTCCCTTTGAAAATTTATTGATGGTCTCTTAAAACTATATTATCATTATAATACAACATATTATTAATTTATGAATCCATTTTAAGTAAATAAATTCATCTTAAATCATTATAATCTTTATAAAATTTCAAATAAAAAATTTACATTTTACAAAAAAATCCACTACTTAATTTATTATTATTATAACATTTATTAACCCAAAGAATTATATAAATATATCATATTTTCTTTTTATAGGATACCTTATATTATTCTACATTTAATTAGGTGATTTTACTATTCTAATAGTTAGATTACTATTCTTAATGGTTAGATTACTATTCTAAAGGTCATGTTACTATTCCAATAGTCAGATTACTATTTCAACAGTCGGACTACTATTTCAACGGTCTGATATATAATGGTCATATGGGTTTAATACTTCCCATTAATACCTTTTATTCCATTCATTATTCATTCACATCCAATTTCTCTCAAGTTTTTATATACATTCATCTTTAGATTTAATATTTTTTAACTAGAATTATGTTTCATTTCTACATCTTTGTTTGTGAGTGTGGTCATTCTAGTGGATTGATTAGATCCAAATTATCCTATTATTATTCTCTTAATTTATATTTATTGTCCCATAATAATATTTTGCATTCTTAATAGTTTATTTACTGACTAATATATCATTCTACATTTGTGAGAATAATGTTTTGTTGGTTTATCTTTGTGATGTTTGTGATTTATACTAAATAAAATAATTATAAAAAGGGAAATTATATAGATAAAATTATGTGCCTTTATACTCTTCCCCCATTATGAAATTTCACCCTTGAAATTTCATTTTACATAATAAGTTGAAAAAATTTGGGGTATTTCTCCTTCATCACATTATATGGTTCCCACGTTTCCACTTCATATTTATGGTTCCTCCATAGTACTTTTACCAGGTGGGTAGTCTTTTTATGTAAAAATTTATCTTTATAGTATAAGATCCTAACTATATTATCCTCAAAAGAGAGAACATTTTCTAGTCATAACACCTCTAAATTTGGTACATGTGATGGAATTGGTATTTACTTCCTCAAGAGGGATATATGGAATACATCATGTACTTGAGGCCTGGTTGTTAGAATTGTTAGTCGATACACCACATTTCCAATAAAAACAAGAATCTAAATGGGGTAAATGTACCTACGACTTATCTTTTACTTCATCTCAAATATCATGAATCTCTTATATGAATATATGTGAAAAAAAACCTTATCTCCAATATCAGAATCCATAGCCCATCGAGGATTATTTATATAGCTCTTTTGTTGTCATTGGGAATACATGATGTTATACTAAAGAGAATTCACCTTTTCTACCATTTCTTCGACCATTTTAGGACCCAACAACTCGCATTCACTGACTTCCTCCCTAGATATAGGTGTTCTAAATATTTTCCCATAAATGTCTCTATATGGATCCATTTAGATGCTTGATTGGAAACTATTTTTATAATAGAAATCAAGTAATGGAAAATGTTTATATAATCCTCCTTTTAAGTTAATTTATCATGATCTCAAAATATCTTCCAATTTAAAAATAGTCTAATCAGACTGTCTATCATTCTGGGGGTGATAATCCACACTAAAGTTCAGCTTAGTGTTTAGAGCATGATGGAGAATTTTCCAGAACATGGAGGAAAATATGAGATCTTGATTGGATACAATTTATAATGGTAATTCAGGTATCCTTGACACTTATTTGAAGTATGTCCTTAAATATTGATCAGGTAATAATTATTATCAAACTCCATGGGAACGAGCAGTCTTTGTAAGATGATCCACAACATCCCATATAATATCATTTACTCTATATATCTTCAGAAGTCCAGTGAAAAAGTCCATGTTGATGTTTTCCCATTTCCATATAGGTATGGGTAATAGTTTCATAATCCCCTTAGACTTTTTCATTTTATCCTTAACATGAATACATACCAAGAACCTTGATGTATATTCAGTGATCTCCTTCTTCATATTATCCCACCAAAAGGGCTCTTAAATATCTCAATTCATATTTATGATCCTTGGGTGGATATATAACATTGATCAATGTGCATCATTCAAAATATTATTCTTTAACTTATTATTTTTTGTTATATATTGTCATAACCTAAATCTTATGACTATTTCCACCTCAATTTTTAGCTCTGTGGAATTAAATTTCTTGTTGATTCCATCTTCTTCTGAATTTATAGATCAACTATTTGATCATCCTTATATCCTCAATAATGGATAATTTAGAAATAATTTGGGAATGTAATGGTGATATAACTTAAATTATGATTTTCATGTCCATCCGTTACAAGTATAATAGGATTGGATCCTTCTCAGTTCTCATCATTGATAAGGTTCCAGGGTCCTTTCTACATAGATCTGATGCCACTTTATTTTATTCACCAAGATGGTAGTGGAATTAAAGTCGTAATCATTTATGATCTCTAATTATATTCACTATTTCATATTAATATCCGTTTGTGTGGATATATATTTTAGTCTCTTTTAATCATTATATAACTCACACTTTCATCCATATAGATAATGCATACATATTTTAAACATGAAGATCATAGTTTCTAACTCCAGATCTTGCATGGGATAGTTTTTTCTTAGGAAATTTCAGTTTCTTTGAGGTGTATGACATCACTATATCATTTTTCATCAGCATAGAGACTAACCACTTCTCTAAATCATAACTTCATACCACAAAGAGTTCCACACTTGTAGGTAGTGTAATTACTGGTGTAGTGATATGCCTCTTTTTCAACTATTTGAAGCACTCTTCACATTCACTGGTCTAGAAAAACATTTCTCCCTTTCATGTCAATTTAGTTAATGGTTTTAAAAATCATGGTAAGTTCCTCACAAATCATCAGTAATACCCAGATAGACCAAAGAAATTATCGATCTCCATTATAGAAGTAGGTCATAGCTACTATTCTATTGCCTTTATTTTTAAAGGGTCAACTGGTAACCCATTACTAGTGATAACATGCCCCAACAATGATACTTCCTCTAACAAAAACTCACATTTACAGTACTTTTCATGTATTTTATCCTTTCTTAAGGTCTTTATCACCATATTCAAATTATCTTCATCATTATAAATTCTCTTGGAGTATATCATAATATCATCTATAAAGACAACCAAAAAATTTCAAGATGATCTCTAAATACTATATTCATTAGGTCCATGAAAATTGATGTAGCATTAGTGAATCTGAAGGGTATCACTATGAACTCAAAATTCTCATACCTCATTCGAAAGGCAGTCTTGGAAATATCTTACTTATTCACCTTTAACTGGTGATATCCAAATTGAAGGTCCACCTTAGAGAAATACTTGGCCTCATGTAGTTGATTGAACAACTATTCTATCATTTCAAGGGGATTATTTTTCTTTACAGTGATTTTGTATAGATCATGATAATAAATGCAAAGGTGCATTGATACATCATTTTTCTTGACAAAGAGGGTTATCACACACCACAGTGAAGCACCTGAGAATATGAAAACCTTTTCCAGATTCTCTTGTAACTACTTCTTCAATTATTCCAACTTAATAGTGTTTATAATAAAATTAGTCATTAATATGGGAATACATCTAGGTTTAAGTTCAATTGAGAACTCAACCTATCGACTAGGAGGAAGACCAGACAATTATCTAGGGAAAACATCAATGTTGTTACTCATAATGGGTGTGTCTTTAAGCATGATTATATCCTTTATCTCCATAATTTGATCTAGATACACATTCTCAAAAATAAATAGTATACATATTGAGAATGATATTCTAAATTATATCCATACACCTCCTTTTATTTGTATAGAATTGGAGGATTCCTTAGGATGTGAAAAGTGATCTACCTTTCCTGACAGTTTATGTTAGATTTATGTAAAGATATCCAATCCTTTCTCAATATATAATAAAACACCACTAAAGTAAGTAAGATAATATTTTCTATGAGTTTTATTCCACAAAAATGTATTAGGGATTATTTATATACTTCTAGTTTCAATAATTATCCTATTTTATATTATCATGGATAAATCAACCTCTATATTTTGAGGTGGTGTTTGAATAGTTCTTCTAAACTTGCAAGATATGAAATAATGTGTGGACCCATATTCTAATAGTATGATTTCTATTCAATAATGAATAACTATAATACATGTCACCACATAATTTTTGGGATCCTCCTAATAAGTAGTGGTAGAATATTCCCTTCCTTACTCCATTAGTGGAAGTATTCAGTGATTTCCACCAAAAATCCTTGGCTTAGGTAATTTCTTCACATAATTCATGTATTTATTTCAGTTGAAACACTTTAATATAGTTTGAGTTTTGATCTAAACCTTACTATATTATTCCACATTATTGGTATTCTTCATATCACTTTGACATTGACTATATAGATTCCCCTCTTTTCCACATTTAAAGAATCTCCCAGTTCTATTTAGTTAGTTCCATGTAAGTTTATTCCCATGCTTTTGACACATGAGGAGATGTATTTTCCTACCTCTATGGTATTTTCTTATATATCATCCAATATTAAATTACTTTTTCTTATTTTTCTCTTTGATCCCACGAAACCACTGAGTATCTCCAATATCCATCTCAACCTTAAGGTCACAACATAAAATATCCTTATAGATTTCAAAGTATCAAATCACCAAGTATTTTTGTTGAGTTAGCTTTAATATACTAAAGAAGTTATTTTCCTTTCTTTCAGTGTTCATGATACAGTCATAGGTGTATCATTCCTTCCTTGTGATGTTTTCCACATTATCCTTGATGGTCTCAACATTATTTTACTTGAGGCGGAGGAACTCCCTCTCCAAATTAAGATGATGATTTTGGGAAAAATATTTATAAAAAAATATTTCCATGAATCCTTCCCCATCCATGTAATTAATTTCCTCCTCAGACTTCATTTTTTATCAGTTTCCACCACTGATTAGCCTCCCCCTCAAAATGATAGACCTCCAGTAAGACTTTCTCTTATTTTGAGCATTGGAGGACATATAATATATTATCATATGAGTTAATCAATTATTCCATTATAATTAAATTATAAGATATATTAAATATATGAGGCCTTATTCACATAAAGGATTCGAATGAAACTTTATTTTCTTAGGATAAAGAGAGTGTTCTTTATGATTCAATTCATTATTCATAACATGAGCTAGTTGATCGAGTACTATCATAAATTTATGATCTCCCATTCCCATTATGTTTTTCACCTCATTTGGACGATCTTCAAATTTCCTATAACATTTATTATTAGAATTGGTTCTCTTATTTCCCACCATTAACTAGAAAAATAAAAATAAAATTAGGTGGGGGGATTTAATAATTTATTGATGAGAATATTAAAAGATGACTATGAACATATAGTGATAAACATATGAATAAAAAGTATATCATAACTTATGATATCATAGGTTTCAATGAAGTTTACCCAAGGTGATAGAATTATCCCTAAGGTTCTTACTAAAGTTTTTTATTCCAAATCCCCAAAAATTACTAGATCATTCACTGATACCAACTATAGTGACCCGATCCTTTTACAAATTTTATTACATGATCTTAAGTATAATTATCCATCAATTACATACCAAGGATTTAAAATTCTAGTTTATTTATAAGACTCAATAAATAATTAGAAATTTTAAACTAGAATAAAAAAATATTTCTATATATCCCCATAATGAGATACTAACTCCCTATTAGCTCTTATAACTATATTGGGTAACATGGGGAATTTATAGACCAAAGTGGTGAGATAAAAAGCCGAGTAAAGGAATAAACATGGAAAAGAAGAATTACAAATGAGTCTAATGGCATAACAAGATAATATAAAAATCATGTCTCGTGAATAAACATAAAGAGGAAAAACATATTGAACTAGGAATCATATGAAAATGAAAATAAAGGAATGTAGCATAATATAAAATTATATAAACATGACTCAAGGATAACATTCGGTACTATATCACTAAAACATCAACTTTTTTAACGTAACTAATCATCCTTAAGCCCTATGAAAACCATTTCTAAATGATTAATGAGAAAAACAAAGCTTAGAAAAATATATAAAATAAAGTAAACCTATTATTCTTTTTAAAAACATTAAAACTGAATAGAATGTCTTCATTTTCCCTAAAATAATATTTGAGATCATAAATTATTATGAAATATAACTTTCATAAATAAAACCATTAAAACTCATAGAAATCATAGAAAAAACATGGAATTGTCTTAATACATCATATTCATCACCTGTGTTCACTAATGTTTAACCAGTAATAGAAGAACCTATAATAATTTAATTAAAATAATCATTTATCTAGAGAATAAATCAATAACCAATCCATTATATGGATATATCAAGAACCCACCCATCATCATCCATAATTTTCAGGACCATTACGTGAACAAAATATATATAATCTTTTAATTTTCCTCAAAACACTCATTTGAAATCATGATCAAACTCACATTCAAATTCCCAAAAAAATGGTAATTGAATTTAATTTAGAAAACCATAAAACATGAATATAATGATTCATAACAAATAGTTATCATAAAGGTAGAAAATTTTTTCCATGAGGTAAATGTTAATAACATTCTTTTTTATGACATTAACAGAAAGTAAAAAATATCCAATACAGAAAACATTTAGAAGATTATTTTTTATATATTTATAAATAAAGTAAAATATATTTGGAAATGAACTTAAAAATCATTTATGTATAGATAATAACATTATTAAACCCACAAAAAATTTACATATGTAAGATTAATATTTAAAGGGAAGACATTAAAACATAGTTTTAAAGAAATAACCCTTACCTCAAGTCCTAACCTACCACATATGTATTTTATTTTCCTAAATAATAATATTATATTAATTATTTACATGATTCAAAACCTTTTTAATATTTATTAATTTATTATTATTTATTTTATTTTAGTTTTTACCATATTTTATTTATTTACTAAATTGGTTTAGTTCACATTAGATGTTTTGAGATTTTCTAGTTCATAATATTCAAAACAACTTAGATAGTTTGATAGTGGTCAAAGGGTTCAAGTTTATATAATTTAAAAAATATTAATTATATAAAATTTATTATTTTTATACATTAAATTTGATTTTGTAACCAGTCATGTATGGTGGTCATGAAAATTGAAATACACAATTTCATGGAGGCGGTAGTATGTACGTGCACACAAGTGACATTTCCATTTTCCTACATATAAGAGGAAATAAGGTCGATAATATTTTATCATTTAAGATTAATAGTTATATCATAAATTTCATATATATTTGTTAAATACATATATATAACCATCCATGTGGGAGGTGATGAAAATTGTGACACACTATCCATGGCGGTGGTATTCATCATGTACACATACATAACATTTTTATTTTCCGTTGGATGGAAAATAAATGGAAAACGTATATACCAAATAAATTATAATAATTAAATATATCAAATATACTAATTAAATTATATTATTATGGTTATAAAATATTTGATGGAGTTAGAGAAGGAAATAAATATAAAAAGTATTGGTTAAGAAACTAACCTCTTCCTTGAGATCTTGCTTTGGATTACACCTTAAACCTTACAAGTTTGGTCTTTTGTGTTGGGTTGTAATAATAAAAAGTAACACAAGAGGGGATTTATTTGTTTCTTTTTGAATTTATTCAACAATTCTAGCTTTCGAATCTCTTTTTTATTTATGAAGATTGTAGTGTTTTCCTCTTTATGAAATATGAGCAGCAGATAAATAAAAAGAAATAACACAACTAATTTATAGTGGTTCAGAGCAAAAAGATCCCCTAGTCCACTCCACCAATTCTATCTCTGTGATCTTTGTAAATTTCACTAGATTGTTCCTCTTATTAAAAGACCAAAAATCCAAAACTAGGTGTAGATAATTGACAATTTACAACAAGTATAAAATAGGGACTTTTGGTATTTTAATAGGGAATCGATTATCCATAAATTAATACAATAATTTTTCACTTCACTACAACTAAGTATTATCACTTGATACTCCATTAAATCAAAATAATTTGATTTGATGTTTCGGGTTGATCTTGACAGTTTCAATAACAGCAACTAATAGTTGATGAGTTTTCTTCTTCTTTAGAAATGAATGTCTTCAAGAAAGTGTAATCATGAAGTGATCTTGGTTTCAAATGTTCTTCAAATAAAATAAAAACTAAATACCATCATCAATCTTATAGTGGTATGAGATTGAACATGTATGTCTCCAAAGTGTAGCATCTTCTACAATAAATTTAGTCAATTGATTGATGTGATAGATTTGTAAAAGATATTCAAGATAAAGAATCCATATGTATATGAATATCGTATCACCCATATCACATGTATATTTTATTTTATAATACATCATTCATATAAATAGATTCCATTCGGTCGAACATGTCTAAGAAAAATTCCTAAGAGATCACAGATATTCAATTTTTGAAATTTCCAATAGAGTCGTAACTTCCCCTGAGAACATGAGTGAATTTCTTTATTTAATACGATCCTTTAAATCATTCATATTGAGATTTGAATCGGTCCTAATAGATCATTGATATATCTTGTAATTATTTCAAGATTTTTGCATAAATCTCGGATAAAATCATGAATTAAATCTCCGATATTGAAAATTCAAACGTAGATTTTCTTCACAAAATGAAAAAAATACTAAATGTATAGTTCAAATACATAGCATTAATTTCTAAAAGTAGTATTGAAATCATATGGTTGTTCATACTGTAATATTTATTATCCATATGTTTTTCTCTCAAATGTAGGGCTCCTTAGATATATAGGGTTCTTTAACCATACTTTCCTATCTTGACAAATGTAATCTTCCATCCAAAAAAAGGTTCTTTAACCATAATTTTTGATAATGTAGGGTTGATGATGCATATGTTATATTCTGAATGTAATTTTCTTACCTTATGTGTTGTTTCTAAGTGTAGGGTTTATTTTTTATGTTACATTTATCGATGTAGGGTATGAACAAAGTTTCCAGAATATATTAAAACACATTCTTAACACTTTCATGAGTATCCCTTGCAATTTAAAAGCATGAATATAATTCCAAAATAAATATTCTAATTAATATTTATTTCTTGACATAAACTTAAAGTAATATCATTATTAAAACAAACAATGGTATTTTTGAACATAAAAATAAATAATATTTATAGAGTATTTCTGAGACAATACTTTCCCAAAAATATCCCTCATTTTGATGATCACAAAACCCATAAATTAATTAATATAAAATATAGGATTTTGTAAACAAACAAAAATAAAACAATTTATAGATTAAATTTATCTAAACAATATTTCAATTTCACAAAATTGTTTCAAATAAAAATATATTTAGATGAAATGTTATGTTCAATTTACCCAATTTTCTCACCATTTTTGTGATATTAAAAAATAAAGTATAATAAATAGTATTATAACAATTTCAATTTTGCACGGAATAATAAAAGAATTTTTATGATGTACTGTTTGGATAAATAAGACTTTGATTGTAGTAGTAGATATAAAAAAATAAATGAAAAATAAAAAATATTAAAAGAACATGAGAATTCTATTATAAAAACATTACAAATATAGTTTAAGTTTTGGCTATAGAAAAAGGAATAAATAAAATATTTGGTAGAATTTGAAAGGATCTGGTCATGATCAGGTTCTGGTAATGGTTCTGGTGGAGCCTGAGTTGTCTGAATTACTTCTTTCAATTCTACTAGCTAATCTGGTGCCTTTTCTACAATATGTTCTTCCAACATTCTCCACATATTCCTTGAATCTTGACTGAATTTCAGGTTTTCAATCAAATTTACTTTCAAAATGTCATGAACATTATCCTCTATCTATACAAACATAGAAAACATGTCACAGAACTGATTTAGAAACAACATTATGTTGGGTTCACTTGAAGTGAGTTGCTCAAAATGATATCTCTGATAATCCAAAAAGACTGATAAGGGTGTACTATTGCACTAAATATTCTATTGAATGTAATTCATATATTCTATTACTGTGGTGATAGATTTAAATCTTCTGATCATATTTGGTGAGGTTTTAGGAGCAATGGTAGAAGCACTAGCTTAATGGACACTCCCCTTGACGGATTCAAATTGACTTCCCAAGTACTATTTCAAATCTACAAATTTTTTATTAGAAATAGATTCTGATTTGAGCTTTGAAAATGGTTCAACATAACTCTTTTAAAAGCATCAAATTATCTTTTTGATCCAGAATTTTCTATGATTTCTTATGTCTAACTCATAACAAACTCTAATTCAATTCATAGAGTAGATGAATTCCTCAAATCATGAAACTATTTCCTTGAACCATCTAGATCCTCTCTAAGACTTTAAATATATTCATGAGATTTAATGAACTCTATAACTAGATCTTATATCTTATATGAAAAAGAGTCAGATGTTCCTTCATCTGTATTCTTTGACTGAGAAGCAACCTCTAAAATAACTATGGTATTAGCATTATACTTCTCCACATACTTCTCACCAGTACAAGATATACCATCAAGTACCTTTTCCTTTCTTGAGAAATAGATACAGTTAATTCTATATAAGG
Organism: Viscum album; assembly: GCA_963277665.1. NCBI lineage: Eukaryota > Viridiplantae > Streptophyta > Magnoliopsida > Santalales > Viscaceae > Viscum > Viscum album. The sequence goes on along the minus strand of OY728156.1, from coordinate 251,321,537 downwards.
ACCAATAACATAGATTGCTTGATTTTCAATGATCTTAGTGGCCTGAGTGACTGATTTGTGAAATTGTTTCTCTCCTTGGGAAACTTCTTCATGGTGTTCTGGTTGAGGAACATCCTGAATCTCTTGAGCTTGACTTTCTACATGTGTATCCTCAACATGATATAGTTCTTAAAAAAGAACTGAACAAGTTATATCTCCATATCCTAACACTGGTTCTTAAGGCTAAGGGTCTTCTCTATTCCTCAGTTTTAAAGCAAATTTCGCTTGAACATATTCTTTTTTTGAAATTACTATTACTAAATATGTATCATCATATCTAATTTTTCTCTTTGTATGATGAGAAACATTGTATTCTCCAACTTCTTCATTTCATAATTTCCTTTTCTCCCTTGAGTAATATATCCAAAAAAATTGATCATCTTCACCAATATACATTAGTTTTCCTTTCAATTTACTCTAAAAGAAACCAAATTTCTTATGTGTACTAGCATTCAACACATTTTTTAATGACATTTGACTCTAGAATAAAAACATTAAATCATATTCTTCTTAAAAAATAAGAGATAAGACCCTTTCATAAGGTTATAATAACATTCATTCCTCTGAATGGTAGCAATAACTCAGATATCTCGGTATATATCTGTGAAAATTTAGCTTGATGTCACCAATAAAGAAAACATAATTTACATGTCTGGGTATAAAATTTTCTTCATTTTAACAACCCTAAGAGTAATATCAGTTCGAATAAACTTTACTAACACTTTTTTATCTACCTCAAGATCCTTTACAAACATTTTACTTATGTTTTTTATACCAAATTGAAAATACATTATGTCTTCATATTTGTGAACATGATTTCCAATTGATTGAAGATCAAAGTAGAATATACCTTCATGAGGGAATTTTAAATTTTTGGAAATTTCAATGGAAGAAATTTGAAATTCATTATATTCTATTCGAGAGGATATTGTATATTCTAATTCTCCAAAACTAAACTAAATAGAGCTGAAAAGGTGCTTTAATTGTTCCTCGTAAATAAAATCTGTTTTTTCTTAATTGTACAAAAACTTCAAACATTGAAACACTAGAGCTTGTTTAAGTAGAAGGTTCATCTCATACAGCCACTAAAAATCGACAACCTTCCTTGAGTAATCATTCAGGGAGTAATATGTTGATGCTTCATATTAATTGGTTCACCTTCATTGGTTCACTTAGTCTTTGTCATTTCCAGGAATTTTATGGTTGAAGGAATTAAGATTCTGGGGTTTATGAGAAAGATGAGTGTTCATGGATTCGCAACGGTTTTAAAATGAAAAGGTAATGAAATTTGCAGTGTTTTATAACAGAAGGTGATTGAGTATGGTTTCTCAGGGAGATTACGTAGGGTAATCATTAATTTTTATTTTTTGAAAACATGCATTTTAAAACTAAAATTGAGAAAAACATATTTAAGAAAATATATCAAATACAAATTTGTCAATGAAATTAAAGTAAACAAATAAATAAAATTAAAATTTTTGACCAAAATAAAATGAAACAAATTTAAAATAAATTAAAATGAATTAAAATTATAAATATTATGAAATTAAATGGATAGATAAATACTTATTTAAAATTAAATAAACCTAACCCCCCTTAATAAAATCAAAACATGTAGTTGGAATTGGTTAAGTGAAAATATAAGCTAATTGATATTCGGTATTGAATAATTCTAATGATATATTATTTTTAATAACATGATCCATTAAAAAGTGATTACTTATATCAACATGCTTAGTCCTATAACAACTTATAGTATTTTTCAAAATATTTATATCCCTTATATTATCACATAAAATAGTTATATTATTAAAATTTTGTAAAAAGTCCAATGGAGTGTTTTTTATCTAAAATACTTGTACACAACAACTACTGGAAAAAATATATTTTGTCTCAGCTATTCACAAGGCTGCTGAGTGTTCTTTCGTACTTGACCATGATACTAAATATTTTCCTAGAAAGTGAAAGGTTCTTGACATGATTTTTATATCTAATCTATAACCTCTAAAATCATCATCTGAATATGAAATTAAATTAAAATCACAAGTTTTGGGGTAAATAAGAGAATGAAAAAAAAAGTTCCTTTTAAATATCTAAATATTATTTTAACAACTGAAGATGAGATTATTTTGGATTTTAATAAAATCTATCACATAAACTTATAGAAAACATAATTTCAAGTTTTCTAGTTGTAAGATATAACAAAATTAAAATAATACATCTATATAACATGTTGTCACCTATTTTTCTAGCTTCATCTAAATAAAGTTTTATATTCGTACACATAGGAGTTATATATGTCTTTTTGTTTTCAAGTAACAACTTTTTCAATAAATCAATAATATATTTACATTGATTTATAACATTTTGATAATATTTTTGATAAATTTGGAATCTTAAAATAAATTCAGTTCCCCAATCATTCTCATTTCAATTTATTTTTGATAAGTTTTGGAAAATAATTAAAAAAACAATTGTTGAACCAAAAATAACATCATCAACATAAAGTTATACTAATAAAATATAAGAACAAATAGTTTTCTTAAAAAGTTTCGGATCTTCTAATCCAACACTAAATTCATTTTTCAAAATAAAATAACTTAATCTTTCATACCAAGGTCTAGGTGAGTATCTAAGGCCATAGAGAGGTTTAGTAAGTTTAAAAATAGAATTTGGTTTTTGAGGATTTTCAAAACTAAGAGTTTGTTCAAAAAAAACATCCTCTATTAAATATCCATTTAATAAAGGCATATTTAACTTCCATCTAATATAATTTAAAGTTCATATGGGATGCATAAACTAAAAGGATCTTAATGGCTTCTAATCTAGTTATAGGGGAAAAGGTTTCATCATAATCTATAACTTATTCCATATTATATCATTTTTCAACTAATCTAGCTTTGTTTCTAGTTATGATCCCTTGATCAACCTGTTTTTTTCTAAATACCCATTTAGTTCTTATAACTAGATAATTTGATGGTCTTTCTACTAATTCCGAAACATCATTTATTTTTATTTGGTTTAGTTCTTCTTACATTACTGACAACCAACTTTCATCTTCTAGGTATTCTTTAATAGTCTTACGTTCTAAGTGAGATATAAAGATAGAAAATTCATCTAGGTTTCCTACATTTCTTCTAGTTCTAATTCCTATATCTAAATATTTTATAATAGTTTCCAAATGATGTCTCTTTAGGGTTCTATATTGTCTAGGAAAGACACTTTCAGGTACTTTAGTTTCATGTTCTTATAAACTATATTGAACTTCATTTATATCATTTTCAAAATCATATTTAGGAGTTTCAAGTATCATGTTGTCAAACGAATCAATAATTTCATCATTTTAATATTTCTCTTTAATGAAAGGGTCAGTTTCATCAAACATCAAATGAACTGATTATTCAATAATAATTTTCTTTTTATTAAATACTCTATAGGTTTTAGAAGTAGAAGAATATCCTAAAAATATTCCTTCATGAACTTCTGGATTGAACTTACCAAGTTTTCCCTTAGTGTTCAATAAATAAACCTAGCATCCAAAAACAAGAAATTACATTAATTTAGGTTTCCTTTTATTCCAAAGTTCATATGGTGTACTTTTTAAAAAAGGTCTTATTAAAACTCTATTAATGATATAGCAGTAAGTTCTTATAGCTTATACCCAAAAATAGTTACGAATATTTTATTCATTTTGTGTAGTCTTTTCCATTTCTTGAATAGTTTTATTTATTATTTTAAGAATTAAATTTTTTAGGTGTTCTTGGTGTAGAGAAAGTCTATTTAATACCCATATTTGAGCATAAATAATTGAATTCATGATTCTAAAATTCTCAACCATGATCACTTCTTAATGAAATTATTTTAAAACATTTTTCATTTTGAAAATTTTTGAACAAACGTACAATAATAGTGAATACTTCACTTATTAATTTCAAAAAATATACCCAAGTAAATCGATAATAATCATAAACTAAAACATAGACATATAATTAATCAGCAAAACATGATACTCTAGATGATCCAAAAAAATACATATAGATATGTTCTAATGGTTTTTTTGTAGAAATTTTTTTAATAGATTTGAAATAATATTTATGTTGTTTTCTAATTTGGCATACATCACAGAATCTATCATTGTCAAATTTAATACAAGGTAAATCCAAAACTATCTATTTCTTAGATAATTTATGTAAATCATATATATGATAATAATCAAGTCTCCTATACCAGATCCATGACTCATTTTTCATAGAAATTATACAATTTAATTTCTGGTTACATGAGGAATTTAAATCCAATGTATAAACATTATTAGTTCTAGGTGCTTTAAATTTATGTATTGTATCTTTAAAAACTGATCACTAATTATTAGAGAAATCAATATGAAACCCATAATTACAAAGTTGAGAGATAATTATTAGATTTTTTAGTCCTTTCACATATAATAATTTATTTTTTGAGATAGTATTTTGGATCTCCAATAGTTACAACACCAACAATATTTTATTTTTCATTGTCATCAAAAGTGAATAGACCTCTATCCATTTAAGCCAATTCATAGAAATTTGATGAGTCTCTCCTCATGTGTTTGGAACAAACATTGTCCATATACCATATTTATTTTCTATTCCTATGGAATAATTCATTAAAAAGTAATTAAACATGTGTTTATTTTGGCACCCATATTTTCTTGGGTCCTACAGTGTTAGCCAGCGATGATATGGGAATCTAGATTTGCCTAATTTTTCCATAATTTATATCACTTAATTAAGAAATAATTTTATAAATGAAATCCATTTTAATACATCTAATTTGAGGATTTTTCAAATAAGATTTGTTAGTGGAATGACCATTTATTCCACAATAATAATAGGTATCATTTTTTTAAGTGGGCACAAAGTAATTCTTATATAGTTTTTATTTTCACTCTTGCTTACTATTCTAAATTTTTCCATTTTAATTACATTATTTTTAAGAATTTAATTTAATCTTTTTTATCCTTTAGAAAAAATAAGAATAGTAATTTTATAAGATTCTACTTTATCCTACAATTCTTTTATTCCTTTTTCATGACTACTATAGTTTGATGTAGAAGAATTGAATTTTTCAACAAGGTCTCGATGTTGTTTTAGCATAGTATCTATTTCTCCTAAAAATATTATTGGGGATATTTTTCAATGATTTATGATAGTTTAATAAAAAAGCATATTTTTCTTCTAAAATATAACAGTATGAAACCAATTTATCGTTTGAGAAAAAATTAGATCTAGTGGTAGAAGAATAATAAGTTTGTACATATTCTTCTTCCTTATCCATAAAGAACATATTGGATTTGAGATTTTGTGTCTATTACTCTGAATCAGATTTTGAGGAGTTGTTGGAGTCTTCAGATACACTCCATGCAGCTTTCATTGATCTTTTTTCATTTATTCTTGTAGTTGGTATTTTTCTGATATATCTTTTCTATCCTTTTTCTTTAATTTTTCAATTAAGGAAAATCAAAACTGATTTGATCCAATTTTTTGAATCCATATCATATAACTTCTCTATGTTGTTTCCCATCCTTCTTAAAGGTTTTTCTAAAGCCTATTTCCTTCTTGTATAATTTAGTGAACTTTCTAGATAGCTGAGTTAGTTCTATTTTAGAATCTCAAGAATCTGAATTTTAATCTATTTTATCTTCTTTTTTTGTTTTTCTATTAGGCTTCTGAGATGTTACTTTCAGAGTAGTAATTTCCCTTTTCAAAACTACATTTTGATCTTCATATTCAACTTTTATTTATGATTTATATGTCAATAATGTTATAATTAGTTTCTTCATAGTGTGATTCTTTAAAGGTTATGATCATTGAATAGCAGTAGATATTCCATTCCACTTAAAGAGAAGTATTCTAAGTACTTTTAGCTCTTGATCAGATTGAGTTATGGGTTCCCCTAAGGTAGTAATATTTTTAACAATATCTGTTAACCTTCCATTTATCTATGTGATTATTTCACCATTAAACATTGTAAAGGTGTCAAATTTTAACTTTATTATAGAATATATCATCTGTCAAATGTTGTATGTTCCTTCATAAGAAACTGTAATATTTTTCCACATCTCATAGCCAGTAGGACATTGTGATACATGATTAAAGTCATCTGGTCCCAGTCAACTAAATATAAAATTAATTTCTTTTGAATTGATGTCATGTTCACTTTCGATTTCAGTAGTCCATGTCTCTAGTTTTTTGGGAATCAGATAAGGAGTGATGATCTTTGAATAAAATTAGACTCCAATATTTTTTAGATAGATAATCAATTGATATTTTCAACATCCATAATTTTTACCATTAATGTATGGATCATGAACTATATATATTCCTTATCTAGGATCATCTATTTTCATCTCCATTGTATAGACCTTATGCTCTTCATCTAGCTATAGATTTAATCTAAAAGCTCTCCTCTGATACCAATTGTTAGGTCAAAATAATACAAAGTAACACAATAGAGGGTTGAATTGTGTCTTTTCAAATTTTATCACCAATTATGGATTTCAACTCTCTTTGTGATTTATGCACAATATAGTGTTTTCTTATATATGAAATATGAGCAGTGAATAAATAGAAGGAAATAACACAACCCATTTATAGTGGTTTGGGCATAAAGATCCCCAAGTCCACTCTACGAACACACTCTCTATGATCTTGGTGTATTTCACTAAAATGGTCCTCTTATCACAAGACCACAAATCCACAACTGAGTGAAGGAATTTGATACCATTACCAAAAGTCTAAAAAATATCCTTCTGGTTCTTTAACAGAGAACCGATTTTCCAAAAATTAATAAAATAATCTTTTACTTGACTGTAGCTAAGTATGAGAAGTTGATATAGCAATAAATCAAAACAGTTTTATTTGATGGTTCAGGTTGATCTTCACAGTTGCGGAAGTAAAAACTGATAGTAGATGGAAATTCTTCTTTAAAAATGATATTCTTCAATAAAGAGTAATTATGAATTGATCATATTTTTAAATGTTCTTCAAATAAAAAACTAGGATAAAAATATAAATTAAATCTCTAAAATTGAAAATTCAAACATACGGTTTATTCACAGAACAAAAAAATATAAAACATATGGTTCAACTACGTATCATTCATTTCTGAACACAGGGTTTACATCTTAAGGTTGATCAAAAAAGTAAGGTTGATAATACATATGTTTGTCTCTGAATCTTAGGGTTCCTTACTTGTGTAGGGTTATTTACTCATACTTTATTGTCTTGAAAAACCTAAGGTTATATCAAAATATATGGTTATTTTACCATACCTTTTGATAATTTAGGGTTGATGATCCATACACATTGTTTTGAATGTAGGGTTCCTACCTTACTCGTTGTTTCCAAGTGTTGGGTTTATTCCTTATGTTATGTTTATCAACATAGGGTATGAATAGTGTTTCCAAATATATTAAAATGCATTCCAAAAACATTAACAAATATCCCATAAAAATTAAAAGCTTGTATATAATTATAGAATAAATATTGTAATGAATTTTAATTTCTTAAAAAATACTTAAAGTAATATCATTAGAATAATAAACAAAGTTATTTGTGAGAATCAAAATCAATAAGATTTATTTAGTATTTTTGAGACAATACATGCCCACAATTTTGGATAGACCAAGACCTTTAGATCATGGTGATATAGTAGGGAATTTCATTTTCTAGAGCTTGGTTGATCTAAAGTTCTCATTTTTAGTGGATAAGTGAGGAGAGGATAAATCCATTTATAGGTGAGAGGGGTGGAACTTTTGAAAATATTCATAACTTTAAAATAAAATTAAGTCATTTTCAATGTAAAATGGAACCTAAATTATATTACAGGATAATGTGGGTTTAAATAAAGTCAATAAATAATATAAATTATAAGTTTTACTAACATCATGGGTATTTATCCCACAGTTTTAACTCATTTAACCAACATAACTCTTATTGTGGCGATGAGAATTTTACATAAGTAATTTATTTATATGAATAAGAATAAAATGGATATTATTACCTAATTTGAAACATAAAAGTCAAAGTATGAAAATAATTTTAATATATTCAATTTATAAATGTGGTAAATAATTAATATAAATTCTTAAAACAAAATGAAAAATAGTTTTAAGACAAATTACTTTAAATAACAAAAATTTATTTTACACAAAAATCAAGCATAAAATTGATCCTTGTGGAATTTATTTGTTTATAAAAAATGAGAGTTATGAATCTTTTAGAGAAATAAATAACCCAATTAAACAATGAAATTAATTAATTAAAATAAATGAACCAAAAATAATTTTTATCAAACAATTTATCATTACTTAGAAATCAGAATTCAAACATAGTTTACTGAATTTAGAATAATAATTTTAAAGATTTAATTACTTATTAAATATATATTTATTCTATAAAATATGTTTCAATTATTTTAAATTCATAATTATATCATGATAATTTAATAAAAATTAAGAATTTACAATCGATATTTTTCACTATTAATCCAAAAATCAACTCCTTCTGAAAAAATATAAAATTCACCCTAAGATTTATTTATCTTCCAGAATCAAAGAATGAATTATATTTTATCCTTTTCAGATTCCAAAATTTATAAATTTAACTTTTGAATAAAACCATATAATTCATATAAAATAATTTAGTAACCATAAAACTAATTTTGACTAAAAAATTATAAAATTATTATATTGAATATCAATCCATAAAATGAAATTATGAGAATTAATAATATATGAAATAAATTTACAATTAATATTAAATTGGTTATCACAATGTACATATATTTAAAAGGTACTGAATATATTTAAAATAGAACAATAAAAGAGAGGAATTTATCCAGTGTCACATGACATACATCTCTCTAAAAAAAATGTGTCCTTGAACATGATAAGAGAGACAGAGGATGACTAGGATCCATTATTAATAAATGATATAATCATTCATGTGTAACATACTATGCACTAATGGTGATGTTTCCTAACCCTTGGGCATGGTAGGGAGATATTAAGAAGATCCAAAAGACCACCATTGGATTACGATCAAGACAACCCTAAATTACTTAAGACATGCTAAGGGTATGTTCCTAGTTTATGCTGGTGAAGATGTTATTTTCATCATGGTATACAGATATTTTAGTCTGTAGATAGATCAGGGTGATCTAAAATCAGAGTTAGGATATTTCTTCACCATCAATATTAGATCCATTAGCTGTAAGAGCACGATGGTGCTAGTGGTCCCCGATTATACAATAGAGTATGATTATATTGTAACTTATGATAAAGTTAATGAATCTATTTGGAAACAAAAATACATCTATGATCTTGATGTAGTGCTTATAAGTAGATATATTATCATATTGTGTTGTAATAATTACACAGTTTTGATCCCATCCAAGAAGACAAGTTCACATCCACAGATGAAGAATATACTTTATAAGTACCACCTCTTGAGAAATTTTTATCTAAAGGGGTGAGGTCACAATAAGTAGAATTTCCACAGAGTATTAAATGGAGGACCCATTTGCAAAATATTTATCTCAAAAGATGTATTAACTTCATGTCATGGTTAGTGGACTAAAATTTTTTATCATTAGGATCTAATCTAAGTGGAATTTTTTTTAAATTTGATGATTTATAGCCAACTAATTTTTACCTTTTATTAATAATGTATTCATGGTTTTGGATATTAATAAATATCTCATCACATGATCAAAACACTTATGCATAAAATTAATATGATAATGTCCTCTGAGTATCCATATAATCAATACGTCATAGAAATTCTACACTATGATGAGAACCTTGAAAGTTTATAAATATATTATTAAATAAATGTTACACTAGTGCAAAAAATGTTTAACACATCAGCATTTTTCATGTTTGTTCTGTATAAACGACGTGAAAAGCTTTAATGATCGATATATCACGTCGGTTATTTTATAACCGAAGTGATATATCGAAGAGGATCCATATTTTATGTCGGTTATAAAATAACAGTCGTAAAATATACAAAGATTAGATTTTTTACGTTGTTTATTGTATAACCAACGTGAAAATCGAATCTAGCATGCTTTATCATGTCGGTTATTTTATAACCGATGTGATAAAGGAAAGCTCGGTGCTTTACCACATCGGTTATAAAAAACCGATGTGATAAATCCAATATCAGCAATTTATCACGTTGGTATAAAGTGACATATATCACGTCGTTTATAAAATAACCAACATGACAAATTGTTTTCTACATCGGTTATTAAATAAAAGATGTTATAAACATTAAAAAAATAGTTTACCACATCAGTTATTAAATAACCGACATGATAAATCATTTAAATGATTTATCACACCTCGTACTCAGTCATTCTGTTTTCTTTGATCGAACGACCTGTGACTCGTCTCTCTCACGCGGAAAACCTAGAAACGATTCACCGAAGTCGTTCCCTCCAGCCTTGTTTTTCCAACATCATTCTTCATATTTATTATTATCTGATCTACCAGGTCGACTCACAACACTCAAGTTAGCCTCACACGACTCCTTTTCAGTTTTTATTTTCTACGATGCCCTAAACTTTTTTTTTGAGATGTTATTGTTCTTGGTTCTTGTTATCATGGTTAGGTTCATAGTGTTCATATATACCATAAAAAAATATTTTCTAGTAAAATAAACCTATAGAAGTGATATCATGCTAGTTTATGATTTTTGTGTGTTCTATCATGTGTCTGTGCGCATACAGGGGGTTTCAAAGGGGGTGGGGGTTTCAAGTGGGTGGGGTGTCCATGGGGGGTTGGGTGGGCTGTCCAATTGGGTGGGGGTGTCCAGGGGTGTCAAAGGGGGTGTGGGGTGGTGTTCAGGGGGTGCAGGGGATTTTCAAGTGGGTTGGGGTGTCCAAGGTGGTTCGGGGGATGTCAAAGGGGGTGGGGTGGTGTCTAGGGGGTGCAGGGGTTGTCCAAGGGGGTTGGGGGCTGTCTATAGGGTTCGGGGTGCTATCCAGAGGTTTGGGGAATGTCCAGGGGTTCCATGGAGGTGGGGGGCAGTCCAAGGGTGTGGGGGGTCCAAGGGGGAGGGGGTGTTGAAGGGGGTGGGGGCCCAAGGGGGTAGGTGGGTGGGGGACTGTCCAAGGGGGTGGGCGCCTGTCCAGAGGGTTTGGGGGCTTGTCCGGGGGGGTCCTTCTAGAAGGTTGGGGGTGTCCAAGGGGGTGTCCAAGGGGGTAGGGGTGGGGGTGGTGTCCAGGAGGGGTGGGGGTGCCCAAGGGGGTGGGGGGATATCTAGAGGGGTAGGGGTGGTCCAGGGGGTGGGGGTCCAAGGGGGTGGGGGTGTCGAAGGGGGTGGGGGCTGTCCAAGGGGGTGGGTCGGTGGGGTTGTCCAACCAGGTGGGGGCCTATCCAGAGGGTTTGGGGGGTTGTCCGGGGGGGCTGTTCAGAGGGTCGGGGGTGTCCAAGGGGGTAGGAGGTGGGGGTGGTTTCCAGAAGGGGTGGGGGTGTCAAAGGGGGTGGGGGATGTCTAGAGGTGTGGGTCGTCCAGGGGGTGGGGGTTGTCCAGAGGGGTGGGGGCTATCCTAGGGGGTGGTGGTGTCCAGGGGGTGTCCAAGGGGGTGGGGGTGGTGTCTAGGTGGTGGGGGGTTGTCCAAGGGGGTGGTGGTGTCCAGGGGGTGTCCAAGGGGGTGGGGGTGGTGTTCAAGGGGGTGGGGGATAAGTGTCAGTTGGGATTGACTATTGCATCATGGTTTGTGATATTATGACATGATTAATGTATTGTTTTATTGATATTAGGCTATAATTTGTTAGTGTTGTTTAAGGGGGTGGGGGTGGTGTCCAAGGTGCTAGGGGTGGTGTCAAAGGGGGTCGATACAGTTTATGTTTGAGGTTTCCACTTTGATTTTTAAGGGATTCAAGCATTATGAAAAGATGAGGGGTGTTGCAATGTGATTCTATTTGGTTATATATATTTTTACCAATCATTGACTATGAGAAAATTATGGGTTATAGGGGAGACCATGTCGTGGTTTTCAAAGATGCGCAGTTATCCTGACCCCATTGTGTCGTGATGATAGGCTTTACACTGTGATTTTCTCCATCCGAGTTTTAATTTTAAATTTGATTTGATTCTCAGGTTTACTCCACTTTCTCCAATTTTCAATCAACCATTGGAGGCCCCTTTGTTTTCTTGGATTCCATGGAATTTCTTTAAATAAGTTACTTATTCCATGCTCTTCTTCCTTTATTTTTTTTTCTTTTTTTCTTCTTCATCCACTTCTTCTTCTCCTTCATTCTTTCTATTATTAGGGATGTTTGGTCATTTTTAAATTAATAGTTTAATAGTAATAGATGTGTTCTGGGGTTATTAGGTGGGGGGTTTCCAAGGGGGTGGGGGCTATCTTGAGGGGTGGGGGTAGTCCAGGGGGTGGGGGTTGTCCAGAGGGGTGGGGGTTGTCCAAGAGGGTGGTGGTGTCCAAGGGGTGTCCATGGCGGTGGGGGTAGTGTCCAATGGGGTGTTGGTGTCCAGGGGATTGGGGGTGTCCAGGGGGTGTCCAAGGGGGTAGGGTGGGGGTGGTGTCTAGGAGGGGTGGGGGTGTCCTAGCGGGTGGGGGCTGTCTATAGGGGTGGGGGTGTCCTAGCGGTGGGGGCTGTCTAGAGGGGTGGGTGTTGTCCAGGGGATGGGGGCTATCCAGAGGGGTGGGAGGGCTGTCCAGGGGGTGTCCAATGGGGTGGGGGTGGTTTCCAGGTGGTGTCCAAGGGGGTGGGGGTGGTTTCTAATGGGGTGGGGGTGGTGTCCAAGGGCGTGGGGGTGTTGTCCAAGGGGGTAGGGGTGTCCAGGGGGTGGGGGGATGTTCATAAGGGTGGGATGGGCCTGTCCAAAGGTTTCAAATCGTTAGGATCTGTGTAATTTTCAGTGGTGAATGTATACATATTTTAATATTTATACTTCATATTTCATTTTTACGAAAGGGTGAATTTGGTATCCAGTTGCACCAGGGTGTATTATTTGTGAACCTTAAGAATAAAGGATCCAAGATGAATTTAAAACTGTTATATCTAACTATATTTTCTTTTTAAAATCATATTCAAGCATATTTTTTTAAATACGCATAGATTTGTTTTATATTTCAAAAAAAATTACATTCAAATTATGATTTTTTCATATAAACATGTATTTGTCTTATCATAAAAAGATGTATAATTTTGATATTTGTTATAGGTAATAATGAGTCGAAGTTGGATTATGGCACATCGAATGAGCAATGAATATGAGGAAGGTGTTGATGCCTTTTTAGAATTTTCTAAACAAAATGTTCCAAGTAGTGACATTTTTTTATGTCCATGCCTGAAATGTTTGAATATGAAGAATTTGAAAAGTATATAGATAAAATATCATCTGATTTGTCATGGTTTTAATTTGAGTTACAACCCTTTTATTTGGCATGGTGAAACTGGACGGAATTTCACTGATGATGAGGATTCAAAAGATGGTAACTCCGATGGAATTGAAGAAATGATTCGCGATATTGCAGTAGTAAAAATTGAGATAGAACCAAAAGTTGCATGTCTATATAGTGATGCTGAAAAACCATTATATACTGGTTGTACATATTTTAAAAAAATTTCGGCGGTGTTAAGATTGATTAACCTAAAGGCCAAACATGGATGGAGTGACAGAAGTTTTATAGAGCTACTAAAATTGATGAAATACATTCTTCCAAAAGATAATGATCTTCCAGATTCACATTATAAGGCCAAAAAAATATTATGCCTGATGGGATTGGGATACAAGAAAATATATGCATGTCCAAATAACTGTATGATATATAGGAAGGAATGTGAATTTCTGTCAGAGTATCCTAAATGTGGGAGATCACGGTATAAGGTGAAAGAAAAATCACAGGCTGATGTAGAGATTACAAAGATCCCTTCAAAGGTATTTTGGTATCCTTCTATAATTCATTATTTCAAACATTTATTTTCTAATTCACATGATGAAAAAAGGTTAATATGGCATACTGATGAGTAGTTATCTAATGGATAAATATGTTATCCAGCTGATTTTCCACAATTGAAGAAAATTAATGAGTAGTATCCTATATTTGGAAATGAAATTAGAAATCTCAAACTAGTGTTGTGCACAGATGGAATGAATCCATACCGAACCCTCAGTATCACACGTAGTTCATGGCCAGTTTTATTGGTAATTTACAACCTCTCTCTTGAGGTTTGTATAAAGTGCAAATATTTTATTTTGAGTATAATGATCTCTGGTCTAAAGCAACCCAACAATGATATTGATGTTTTCTTGTCACCATTGATTGATGATTTGAAAATTTTACGGGAGGATGGTATTAGGGTGTATGATTCTTATAAAATGGAATATTTTCAACTATATGCAGTGATTTTTTTTCACTATAAATGACTTCCTAGCATATGGAAATTTGTCTGGATATAGTGTTAAAGGGCATAAAGTCTGTCCAATTTGTGAACAACATACTTCATATTGTCAATTGCATCATGGGAGGAAAACAGTGTACATGGGTCATCGAAATTTTTTGCCTATGGATCACTCTTATAAAAGACTACAAAAGGTGTTCAATGGCACACAAGAATTTGATATTTCTCCAAAAACTTTATCCCATGATATGTATTTTGAGAGGGTGGAAAACCTTGATGTGACATTAGGAAAGACACTGAAATTTGGTAAAGATAGACATATTTGGAAGAAAAGGTCAATATTTTTTGAGCTACCATATTGGAGATATCATGAAGTTAAACATAGTATTTATTTCATGCATGTGGAGAAGAATATCTGTGATAGTTTTATTGAAACATTGTTAGATATTAAAGGAAAGAAAAAAAGATGGGTTGAATGCAAGATTAAACTTACTATTAATGGGAATACGTTTGGAGTTAGCTCTCACTCCTAATGGAAGATGAAAATTTCTTCCCCCAGCTTGTCATACATTATCCAAAAGGTAGAAAATTAGCTTTTGTTAGTGTCTTCATGATATCAAAGTGACTCAAGGTTATTATTCAAATGTAAAAAAATTTATCTCATTGAAGGAATTGAGGTTAATAGGTATGAAATCTCATGATTATCACGTCATGATGCAACAACTTCTACCAGTTGCATTGCATGGAATATTGCCCATCCATGATAGAAAGACTATAATGAAGTTGTGTTATTTTTTCAATTCAATTTGTAATAAGGTGATTGATGTGAATGCTTTGAACATTTTTGGAAAATTATTCAATTTGTATACTTTGTCAATTGGAAATGTATTTTCCTCCAAATTTTTTTGATATAATGGTGCATTTCATGATTCATCTGGTTCGAGAAATAATGTTTTTGGACCTGTATATATTTGTTGGATGTATCTTTTTGAAAGGTATATGAAAATATTTAAGGGGTATGTTAAGAATACATATCGACCTGAGGCCTCCATTATTGAAAAGTATATTTCTGAGGAGGTTGCAGAGTTTTGTATGAGCTACTTGGTTACAGCTCAGCACATAGGTTTGCCTCCATCTCTCCATGAATGAGTTAATAATGAGGGAAAGGGGATTCATGGCTTGAAAGTCAAATCGTTGTCAGCTGAATAGATGAAGAAGTTAGAATCATACATCTTGAATAACATAGCTGATTCTCAACCATAAATCACATTGAATATTAATGATTTGAAACAATGTCATCCAAAGAAGAATGAAATGTGGATTTTGAATGAGCACAACAAAACATTTTTGTCATGGTTTAAAAAGACCTTGCTTGGTAGATCAGATGTATAAGAGACATTAAAATGGGTAGTGGGTGGTCCATGTTTAAATGTAATAACATGGTACGGTAATGACATTAATGGATATACATATCATATGAAAGCTCAGGACAATAGAAGTGCATTTCAGAATAGTGGTGTATTGGTGTTTGCAGAAGCAATGCATTTTTTCGAGTGATAAAGAGAAAAACCCAATTTCTACATCAAGTGCATATTATGGAGTGATTGAAGACATATGGGAGGTTGATTACTTTAAAATTAAAGTTCATTTGTTTAACTATAAATGGTTTATTGGTAAAAATAGTGTCAGAAATGATGAATTTGGAATGACAGTTGTTAATCTAAATAGATTGGAAGACACATCATATTATTTTATAATTACAACACATGAAAAACAAATTTTCTATGTATTAGATCAATCAGATATACAGTGGGATATTGTTTTACAAGGTAAAAACAATATGTTGGTGAGGATGAACTTGATGAAGATGCTGATTTAAGTGACATCCCTACTTCCGTGGAAATATTACCCGAATATAATGACGAGCATGTTGAAGACATGGTTTGTTCCATAAGGAATGATCACGACGAAGTAATTTGGGAAAACAATCCATTTGTACATTCCTAAAATTACAGGTAACATTTTTTTATTTCTTTTTTACATTTATTATTTTCATAAAATGTTAGATATTGTAAGTTTTTTCTTTATTAAAACATGTATTAAAACAAAATAAGTATAATTTTTTGTTTGTTTTAATTTTGTTTAGTTTAATTTATCATGTTTAACATTACATAAATTATATATCTATTATTTTAGTTTAGTGAGAATTACATTACCATGTTTACCATATTTACCAGGATTACCATTTTTACCATGTTTACCATGTTTACTATGTTTACCATGTTTACCATCTTTTCCATCTTTACCATCTTTACCATTGTTTTACGTGGTTACCATATTAACCATGTTTACTATTATGTAACTTAGTAAAATTTTCTATTTTTTGTTTAAATTAGTATTGTAATATTTGAATTTGTATATTTGTGAACTAATGTTTGTTTTTTTTATTTGAACAATAATGACAGATCAATCAGTTGATCAACCACATGATTCTAGAGATGAGCATATTGGTCATAATTCTAGTTAGAAACATTCACATACTCCTCTTGATGTTCCCAAATCTTCCTCATGTGCTCCCATTATGAAAAAGAGTTCAAGAGTTGGTAAACATGGGTTCACACGTTTACCAAAATTATCACTTTCCCGTACATAGGATCAAAGGATACTCATTGAGTTTGATGAGGATGATATTCCTAGAGGTCCAAATGCAAAATATTTTAAGAGTTTTGTATCAAATCATGGTAATAGAAAAGTAATCATTTTTTATGATGACTAGAGAAGTGTGGACAAAGCGATAACCTCTCAATTGTGGGAGAAGATTTTGGTAAGATCTTTTGATATTTTTTGCTTATTCTTTAAATGTTTCTAGTATATGTAATATGTTTAACCTCTTCTTTATCAGATGACATTAGATATTCCAAACATTGGAGGAGTTAGGAAGAAATGTGTATCGATGGATGCCAGGAGATGGAGGGATTTCAAATCAACCCTCTCATATGATTTTATTTTTGGTCATAGGAGTCATGAAAATCCATGTCACATATATCATTTCATATATGAATAAACATAGAGACAGTTTGTTGAACGTAGAAGAATAGATTCATTTTTGGTAAGGGAAATGTAAACTTTCATAAGATTTCTTATATAAATGATATTATTAATGTTTTGATAATGATTTCTTATTCGTAATTTACAGACAAAAGGAAATCTCATCAAGATATCCAATCTAAAATTGTATACCATCATAGTTTATCTTGGGTAGGGTATAACTTATTGGAAAAACAAATGATGGAGGAAAATTACAAAAACTAAGAGTTGAGTCTTCAAGATCTGGAGAGGTGGCCCCTCCATCCCCTCCATCTAGACATGAAAAATGGAAGAGAGCTCGGATGGGCAAAAAAGGGAAATATCTTTTAGAATATTTGAGAATCGTAGCTGAGAGGATTGTAAGATATCAATTTTATTTATTTAAGTTAACTATTATCTACATATAATTTCAATCATTATAGAAATGTTAAACTAATAAATACAAGATTATCTTGAGGAGAAGAGCTTATATGGGGTATTTTCAGCTGCTGGGAGGAAAAATATTTTATCTGCAGCATTGGGAAAGCCCAAACATTCTGGTCGTGTACGAGGATATCCGACAGGTAAATCGGTAAAAAATGAGTTTCCACATTCTTCAACTTCTTACGTTGAGGGTGTTTATAGAAAAAAAAAATCCATGGAGGCTGAAGTTCATAATATTGATGTGACGATGAAGGAAAATACTAAAGCATCGGTACATTCTATGTTTGCAGACATGCAAAGACAATTTCAGACTATAGCTCGCACTATTCCACCTCCCCCTACAGACCCCATTATTTATCCTCCACCTCCGCCAGTAGCTCCCACTCTCCCACCTGAGCCTGCGGAACCCATTTTTTATCCTACTCCTCTACCGCAGCTTCCTACTTATTTCGAGTTTGATGATCCTCAACATCATATAGCTGCATATGGGTTGGTATATTTTATAGGAGATACAATTCATCGTCAACAATTAGAAGTATAAAATCATAGGGTCATTGTACAGGATATTATAGATAGATCATCTCGAGTACCATTACCTACAGATGAGGTGATGATAGTTGGACATAGTATCGGCCATTTATTAATTTGGCCATCAAGACTTCTTCAACTCATTACCATGGAGGTGTGTATGTTATATCTTCTTTTTTTATTTTTTTTATTAAAGTTGTTTTATCATTTGAAAACAAATATATTTTTCTATTTATTTTTATAGGAATACTTCAAAGGTAAATAAATATTGTATAGAGAACAACAAAGAAAAATGGCTATGACATCAGATACAGATTCTAATAGTCTTGAAATATTGTCAAGATTTTCAAATTTTTTGGCGGATCATTATGAGTTTCCAATGGAAGCTCATGTTTATGGATGTGCAATAACTGTGGGGATTGTGAAAACTGATATCATGGAGCTTGTTACTGGAGATTAGTTGGGCATCAATGTGGTGCAAATTTTGTCCATGTAAGTCTTAACACCTTTTCCCTGCATTATATTTATTAAAAATGTATACTTATGTCTATTTTTTATTTGGTATATTTATAACATTTGTGAGAAGAATGAGAAGACAGATGTATATGGATTCATAGACCCGCATTTGATTTCCCTTGAATCATGTACATTAGATGAGGAACAAAGAATGCATTATATTGCTGAAATACTTGAATATAATATAGTCATACAATTTTGGATGATTCCTTTTTGTGAGAGGTATGAAACACATCTCTCTCAAAGAGTTCATTATCTTTTAACATAAAAAACCACTAACCTTAAATTTTCTTTTATCAGTGATCATTGGATGTTAGGGGTTTTTTCCCAAGGGAGAAAACACTTTATTGGATATGCATTGTCCATGGTGATGTGTGGGAAAGTTTCAAGAAAATGTTGGAAAAGTATGTTTCAATTTATAAATAGTTTTATATATTATAATTAACTTTAAATTTATCCCATTCGTATTATTTTCTAACTAGGGATGGGTCTACTTTTGAAAAAACACAAAGAAAAGGAGTGTAAAGATCAAATATGTAAATGTAAAGGTAAATATCCATTTATAATTTTTGATTTTTGATTTATTACATCAAAATAATTTATTGAATTTACACTCATTCAAACAGAATTGTCCTGAACCACAAGGTGTCTTTGAATGCGGATATTATATGTTAAGATTTATGTATGAAATAATAACAACTGGGACAGTTGTGAACTTTGACCTGGTAATATTTTCATTTAAAGTTTTCCATAATATTTCATTTGATTTATTCATTATACATGTTAAATACTATCCTTTTAATTTGTATCTATTTGATGACCCTCAACCCTATAGTGCTCAAGACGTCAAACACTTACAAGTGGAATGGTCAAATTATTTTACAGGTTTGATTGAATTTTAGTTGTTTGTAGTGTAAAATGTAATTATGAATATTTTCATTGTAATTGTGTGTTTGGTAGTCATTTAGGTTGTATTTAGTGTTTTTAAGTTTACATTTTAAGTTTTGAATGTTATATATGTGAATGTTTAATTTTTCTCTACGTCTTGTTTTGGTCTACTTATGATGGTTTTTACGGTATGGATTCTGGTCTGGGGGGAGGGGTTCCAAGGGGGTGGGGGGTGTCCAGTGGGGTGGGGGTATCCAGGGGTGTGGGAGGTCTGTCTAGTGGGGTGGGGGTGTCTTGGGTGTCCATGAGAGTGGGGGGGGAATTCCAGGGGGTGGGAGAATTTCCAGGAGGGTGGGAGGGTTGTCCAGGGGAGTGGGGGGCTGTTCAAGGGGTTTTCAGGGGTGTGGGGGTGTCCAATGGGGTGAGGGGGGGTTTTTAGAAGTGTGGGAGGGATGTCCAGTGGGGTGGGGGTGTCCAGGGTGTCCATGGGGATAGGGGGGGTAGTCCAGGGGGTGGGATAGGAGGTGCCTCCATCCCTTGGGGGGGATGAACACCACTAGAAGGTACTCATCACTCACACATGCAAATCTTGAGCTCTCGAAATGTTTCACCAATGCTTTCTTCCCCTATAAACATCATTCATTCTATCACTTTGATTCCAGTATAACCAGAGGAAATTCCATCATGTGTGACAGTGTTTTCCCCTGGTTATACTCGCATCAAAGTGATAGAATAAATGATGGTTATTGGGGAAGAAAGCATTGGTGAAAAAATTTGAGATCTCAAGCTTTTCATGTGGGAGTGATGAGTACCTTCTGGCGGTGTTCATCCCCCCGAGGGATGGCAACGCCTTCTCTACCAACACCATCTATCCAAAGGTTTTCTAGGGGGTGGGGGCAGTCCAGGTGTGGGGGTGTCCAAGGGTGTGGTGGGGGTTGTCTAGTGGGGTGGGGGGTTCTGGTCTAGTTTTGGTTGGGTTTTGCTCTGTTTTTGGTCTAGGGGTGTCCAGTGAGGTGGGGGTGTCTAGGGGTGTGGTGGGGGATATCCAGTGGGGTGGGAGGGTGTCCAAGATGGTGGGAGGGATGTCCAGGTGAGTGGGGGGATGTCCAGGGGTTGTCCATGAGTGTGGGGGGAAATCCCGGAGGTGGGGGGTAGTCCATGGGTGTGAGGGGTGTCCAGGGGGGTGGGGGGTTGTCCAGGGTTGTGGGGGTTGTCCAGTGGGGTGGGAGGGGGGGTTCTGGTCTGTTTTGGTCGGTTTTTGGTAACTTTTTAGTTTGTTTCAGGGGTGTGGGAGGGATGTCCAGGGGTTTGGAATTGCTATCCAGGGGGTGGGGGTATACAAGAGGGTGGGGGTTGTCCAGGGGTGTGGGGGGATATCTAGGGGTGGGGGCAGTCCAGGGGTGTGTGGGTGTCTAGGAGGGTGGGGGTTGTCTAGGGGTGTGGGGGCTGTCCAGGGGGTGGGGGCTGTCCAGGGGTGTGGGGGTGTCCAGGAGGGTGGGGGTTGTCTAGGGGTCTGGGGGTTGTCTAGGGGGTGGGGGCTATCCAGCGGTGTCTAGGGGTGTGGTGGGGGATGTCCGATGGGGTGGGGAGTTTTGGTCTGTTTTGGCCTATTTTTTGTAACTTTTTGGTTTGTTTTAGGGGTGTGGGAGGGTTGTCCGGGGGAGTGGGAGTGTTCTCCAAGGATTGGGGGTATACAGGAGGGTGGGGGTTGTCCAGGGGTGTCGGGGATGTCTAGTGGGTGGTTGGGCAGTCCAGGTGTGTGGGGGTGTCCAAGGGTGTGGGGGGGATGTCCAGTGGGTTCGGGTGGGGGTGGGGGGGGGGGGGTTCTGGTCAGTTTTTGGTAACTTGTTGGTATGTTTCAGGGGTGGGGGAGGGATGTCCAAGGGTGTGGGAGTGTTGTCTAGGGGGTGGTAGTATATAAGAGGGTGGGGGTTTTCCAGGGGTGTGGGGGGGTTGTCCAGGGGTGGTGGGGTAGTCCAAGGCTGTGGGGGGTGTCTAGGAGGGTGGGGATGTTGTCCCAGGGTGTGGGGGGCTGTCCAGTGGGTGGGGACAGTCCAGGGGTGTGGGGGTGTCTAGGGGTGTGTTGGGGGGGTTCTAGTCTATTTTGGTCTATTTTTTGTAACATTTTGGTCTGCTTTAGGTGTTTTGGTTAGGCATAGCAATGGTTCTATTTTATTTAAAAAAATTGTTTTTTATATCGGTTATTTCATAACCGAAGTAAAAAATGCATTGGGATTAGTTTTAATGTCGGTTATTTGGAAACCGACGTAATAAATTCATAGGAAATGGTTTTTATATCGGTTATGAAATAACTGACATAATAAATGGGAATGGATATTTTTTTACATTGTTTAGTTTATAACCGACATTGTAGATATGTTTTGACGTCGATTATTATATAATTGACGTGTGAAACTGCTTGGAAGACAGGTTTATCATGTCAGTTATAAAAATAACTGATGTGATAAATGATTCAGAGGAGTTCTTTATGACGTCGGTTATATAATAAACGACATGAAAGGGAATATGCCATGTCAGTTATTAAATAACCGACGTAATAAACCATGACTCTAAAGCATTTTCCACGTTGGGTTTTTATCAACTAACGTGAAAAACACTTCGGATTTGTGTTTTTTACATCGGTTGTAAAGTAACCGACATAAAAAAATATGTTTATAAAGTCTCTTATAATAACGTCGGCCAAAATCCGAGGTTAAAAATAAAAAATAACCGCCATAAAAAACTTTTTCTGCACTAGTGGTTCTATGGTCATATGACATCATAAAACTGGACACAAGTTATTCATGCTACCATGTATAGGGGTATCATAAGATAGTGAGACTTCTTATCAATATTTTAACACTTAGTAATCACCATGAAGGGTGGTTATCAGAACAAACCTTCCAATATAAATTCCACATGTTATATATGTTAATGGATATTACTATATATAGACATCTCTATTGGTCCTTATACTTGAGATTTTTATTAATTTATATCATGAGTTACATACTTATAAGTATTTAAGAACACCATGAGGATATATTATTGTGGTGGGTAGTATATGTCGGGTTCTCCATAAGTGATATGGAATTAATGAATAAGTTAATAAAGGAATTTTCCATTATAAATTAATGGAAGTAAATATCTCAGGATCTTTTATTAGAATGGAATTTTTGGATTAAATTCCTGGTCGTGGTGGTTTTATCCATGAGTTCATTTCAGGAAAGTAAAATAATGACATATAAATAATATAGGTTTATGATCTATGAAATGGAACCTTTTTGATGAGATATCAAGGTAAAGGGATTATATAACTTAGTGGGGGTTAATATGAGGTTATTATCATTGTGACATTAATAGTTTTCTATATTGTTGCATTAACATGTTTCTAGATAATGATCTTGAACATCAGTCGAGTTATCCTAATAAACTGAGAAAGAAACCTATAATGTCTCACACTATGTGTTTCTTGAACCGCACTTAAATTATACTATAATAAAATATTAGAATAAATATTATTCTCCAGTTTTGTGGAATAATATTTATTCATGTTATGTTGATCACATTTATTTTGTCACAAGTTATTCAAGAGAATATATATGTTAATTTAATATTTCAAAAAATATTTATTCATTGTCTTAGTGAATATAATATTTATTTATTAATTGAATGAATAATTCATTTTTATTTATTTATTTAAATATGTATTCATTATTCAATGTTTGATAAATGTCAAAGACGATTGACAGACCGAGTTAAGGGTTTTGTGGGAATGCTATATTTAATATAATTTAAATAAATACTACTTTATTTGTTTAAAAATGATATTAAAATTATCCATTTATTTTTCACACGTTAATGAATATTATTATTATTATTATTATTATTATTCAACATGGGGTTCACCAAGTATTAATATATTTTTTAATAGATTATATGCATTAACCAATTCTCTAACACAGCTATAGGAACCTGATTATATCAATTATATGGTTGGACATTATTTTTCATAAAAAATATTTCATATAGAATTATCTCAACCCTATATATAACATTCTCAAGAATGATATAAAGAATTTGGATAATTTATCATGTTTTTCCCTCTAAATCCCTAGAAGAACTTGATATATTCATTTCATACATAAATTAATTCTAGTTATAATTAGTGGGAAAAATGAATGTATTTTGGTCTTCAATGATAGCATGAAAATAACCACCATTTCATTATAATATTTTTCAAGCATGTATGGATACCACTAGATGTATTCTACACTAGATTCCTTCCACTCAATGATGGT
This sequence comes from Viscum album, assembly GCA_963277665.1. Taxonomy (NCBI): domain Eukaryota; kingdom Viridiplantae; phylum Streptophyta; class Magnoliopsida; order Santalales; family Viscaceae; genus Viscum; species Viscum album. The sequence goes on along the minus strand of OY728156.1, from coordinate 251,297,336 downwards.
ATAAAAATATTCATCAATAGATTCATTAATAAAGAAATAATCCCAAGACAATGGGTTATTATTATTTATAAATTAGTTATAAATTAAATGTGAAAGATCTTTTATCAAGGAATTTAGGGTTACAATTAATCCAGTTCTAAGGAAAAATCCTAGGAAACTGATAAAAAAATTATTGGGTTTAGCTCTAATCACTTCCACTATTCTATGTGACCATCATACAAAACTATAAAAAGTTTACTGACTATGAACACTTTTGTTATTAGTGATTTTTAGCCTATGGATGATAAATTATGAAGTTTAATTTTAATATGAAATTATAAGTGTAGTCTGACTACATTTGAATTTCTCAAAGAGGGGTACATATACTACAATGACTTTTGGAATGATGGTTGAAGCACATTGGAAATTTTATAATATTTTTTAATGTTTTTTGAAGTCATTTGAACTGATTTTAAGTAATTTAGAATGTTTTAAAGTGAGTTGAATAAGTTCTGTGATTATTTAATGAATTACCGAATTGTTTCACTAATGTGGGAAAAAATGAAACATTCTTGAACACTATATATTATGTAGAGTTAAACCTTACATGGTTAAAAAACATTATAGGGAACAATAATAAGTTCATATAATTCATATATTTTTTACAATTTTATTCAACTTAGTATAGTTCAAAGAAGTTCAAATGGCTACCATGAAATAATTTAGAGATCATTACTTTTTAAAAACTAAAGACTATATTTGTTTCCAAATGCATAATGATCTATGTAGAGTATGATGACTTCATAGAGATCATAATCTATGCTTTTTTTAAAGACGTGAACACTTCACTGCACTTCATAATTTTTATTAACTCTATAGATTTCAAGATTTTCAAATAGTTCAAATACATCATAAATATTACTAAAGATGTTTTTAAGGTAAAACAGAATACTTCATAGAATTCCTTTAAGTTTATAGAGTTCATTATATCATAGAATTCATAACTTCATAAGGATAGATTATTATGTACAGTTTCGAAATTCATAGGGTTGTGAGACTTTATAGAGTTGATATTCTTAAGGTTCGACCACATAGGGTAGATATCTTCATAGAGTTCAACACTATTTAAGATTTTGTTTTTGTTAATTTTGAATGAATAAATTTTAGAAAATTATATTTTGAAGAAATAAATTAGGTTATTATTTTTGAAATTATGGTCATTTAAATAATCATAATAATAAGATATTGTGATTGGAGTTTATGTTTGAGTATTCCACAATAGAAATGAATAATTCCATGTCATGTTCTACATGTTCTTATGCATACATGGAGGAAAATAAAGAAATAACTATTCTGTATTTAGTTAAATATTTTTATAAAAGATGATAATATTTGTGGATGAATTTATGAGATGAGATAAGGGTAAAATATTTTAGGGAATTTCAAATAATAATATTTTAAATTAAATACTATGGGAAGGATAGAGAATAATTCGAAATTACTGACCCAAGTTAGGGAGAAGGATAAAATTCATGGGAGTTTCCATAAATATGTTTATAAAAATAATAGTCCTTAGTATGTAGTGACTATAAAAGGATGAATAAAATAAAATTATGGGAGTGGATTTAGAATATAGATATGAGATAATACTATGTTGTATTGAATAATTAGAAGAGATAATAACCTGATACTTTTTATGAATAAATATCTTCAATTTGTCAAAGAAGAATAAGAAACTAAAGATATATAAGATATTTACTTATATTAATTAAGGAATATAGAACAATAATAAGAATTAGATTTATAGATTTGTCCCTAAAATACTTTTTTTTTAAAGTTAGAGAACAATAATGAATAGAAAGAGTTATTGAAGACATAGAATTGATCAAATAGATTAGTGATTCAATGTAAGAAGAATAATAATAAATATAACATGTTTATAAGTTGGTTACAATGATATCTAGTGTTGTATAATATAAATACTATGGATTAAGAACTAGTAATTTCTCATAATTTTACAAATAAGATAATATGATGAATAAGAGATGTCAAAGAGTGGGAGTTAGAGGAGAAGAAAATTCATCTTGACAACATAATTGATGTCTGAATTAGTTTAATAATCTCTAGTTGATACAAATAACTTTAAAGAGATAAACACTATCTTTGGGTATTGTGTAGATTGTGCGGGATGTTATACTTAGGTTAGGCAAAAAACTACCCAAACGTTCAGGGTGATTCTTACCCCCTTATTAATGTGGGGAACAACACATTAGGTTTTAGGATAATCCCTTATTGAATCATAAGTAATTTTTTTATAGAAATTTGTTAAAAATATGTGTATTATATGATCTTTAACGTAGTAAGTACGTAGTCATCCACAGTGAGGTAAAAACTTGTAAAAATAACATGTAACTATCATTAATATTTTTATTTCATATATTATTTTGTATTTAGTAAAAAAATAATCTCTATTTTTCTTAACTAGTAACAAAGGCTTAGAATCTATAGGGGGTTTACAAGATAAAATAGATTCTGGAATTTGGTAAAAAAATGTTTTCCATGCCTGATTCACCCCCTTGGTGTCTGGATTGATCCTATGAGATATAAATTTTTTGTGTGAGTGAGTTTATCATTGGTTGGATCTAAAGATTTTAGTCCCAATTATTTTATTTTCGAAATATATGGATTATAGAATTGAGGATGAAGTTTTTATGGAATTTTAAATTGAGTTTTGTTTATTTTCGATAATTTTTTAGAAACTAATAATAATTTTTTAACTGTTTTGATCTATTTGGAAGTGTATGGGGTGACATAAAAATTCTCAATGATTATTTTTTGAAATATAGAATTATGATGTTGAGGTTTTAAAATTTCCATGTATGAAGTTTTAAGAATCATACCAGTTTAAAAGAGTAACAAAACACTTCATAAAAGTTATATCTAACTTCAAAAGAGTATTGCATGACTTTAAAATGGTGACATAATACTTTAAAGGGTGAGTAATAAAAGTTAAAAAGAGTAAGTACCACTTCAAAATAGTTATTAGGGACTTCATAACAGTAATGAGGTAATTCAAAAGATTCCATACTAACTTCTGAAGAGTAATTTCCTTTAAGAGGCACCAAAAAATGGAAAATATGTACTAACATAGGAGAATTCATAAGGTTAATCTTAAGTATGAAAGATTCATTTTTATCTTCTGAAAAACAAATCACTATATTTTATAAAATAATTCATTTTTTGAATCACTGTATATAAATTATTAAATATCATAGTTATTATCAAACCTATGATTCTATCTTTTTTTGAGTTTTTATTAGAAATTAAATGATAAATATTTCAAATTATATTTATTGATATTTAAAATTCAAAATATGAAATCATTTATTCCTAATAAAATAGTAATATTCAAACTTTTATTCCTTAAAAAACTTACTATTCTTCAAGGAATATTTTTATATTTAAAATTCATTAGAATTTCTATAATTCTTTATAGAAACATTACTAATGCACTTTAGAGTATATATATAATATATATATATTATTAGGTAGTTTAATATGAAAAAAGAATAATTTTACACTTTGTTGTATTGAAGATATAGAATGACAATAACATTGACCTGTGTAGAATCATTGATTCCTAAAGAGGTCTAGGTAAGCACATTTTGATGTTGATAATATATGTGATTACTACTAAGGATAAATAATATCATATCCTGTATGTATTCTCTCATGCATGAGAATATCATTCTGAAGAACTAAAAAGATATATAAATGTACATACTATAACTTTGATATTTGTTTTGTAGTCAAAGACCTTTTGTAATAAGATATTATTTTTTATGCTCACACATCGATGAAGCACCAAAGATATTTTTTACATTTGATAGTGATGGGATAATAAATTAGACTATTTGAACTAATAATAACAATTCCATAAATATAGTTGTTACTATGAAAAATTCAAGGATGTACACTACATTTATTTATTACTAAAAAAGGTGGAAATAAAATATTCATGAAATAACACTTCCCCTCTCTTGTAATAACTTATATTTTAGTGATAATATTAGTCTCTAAACATGACCTAATCGTAGAAAGGATTTGGCTCTAACATTGATTTCAATCCTTGTAAAATTTCTTGTGTGTTTCAAAATCTTTTAAAATCATTACATGAGAGGTGGGGGAGAGTTTTTTCTAAGTGTATCATATTATAAAACTTATAGAGGTTTAATTTAAGAAAAAATTTTACAAAACTAATACCACTGATTTACACCCAGTGGTACACTGATTGATCTAAGTACTTCTATTAGTATCAAATCAAAATAATTACCCTATAAATTATTTTTTAAAAAGGTTTATTTATAAATAATATAAGTTCAGTGAATAGTAGAGGAGTTCCCATTTTCTATGGAAATAACATTCATGATAGGAAGAATAGAATGGTTCCCAATTTAGAATCACAAAGTGTGGAGGTTAGTGATGTTGTGACTATGGGTTTACCACATCTCGAGAGAGATTCCCTAATGAAATATGAAAAAAAATATAAATGTGGATTTATATGGGATGTCTAGGAATTAAATTATATCTTCCATCATTGATAAAGTTTAAAAAAATGTGATGGGACTCAATACATCCAAATAAATGTGGGGTAAACTATAAAAAATATAAGGGGAATTCCAAGATATGAAAATCCAAACTAAAGATTTGTACGGTTGAATTTTAAGATATCAAAAATAACTAAGGATGAGAATATTTATGACGGTTTTTTTAGGGTGAATGAAATAGTTTGTCATATCATGGGATTTATAAACTATCTAGAATATTTTATGTTTTTTAAAAAATTAATGAGAAACTTTCCATACATATTTGATCTTAAGGTATTATCTTCAAAAGATATAAAAGATAATTCCTTTGATGAATTACAAAATACTTCACTTAATCATAAAATAAGAATATATCCTATTTAAAAAAAGGATATGGTGGAGATAGAATTTAAATTTATGAAAAAATTAAAGATCATGGAAGAGGAATAATATTTTCATTATGACTCAAAATAAGATGATGAGTTTGAAGAAAATCACAAAATAATTATGATATTTTTCTCTAAGAAAATTAAAAGGGGTAAGGGAAAATAAAAAGGAAAACTCCCACTAAAATTCAAAAATTTTGGGGAATTTAAAATTATACAGATGGTATTCCAATAATGAAGAATATTTTGGAGTATGTATATGAGAATTGTTTAGGGATTTCTCAAAGAAAAAAAGGAAAATATTCAAAATAATACAATAATTATGATGAAGGTAGAAGAAGAGTTCATGGAAGAAAGAAGATGATTATATTATGTAAATAATTTTTTAAAATTATAACAATTTTATATAATATGTTAAAATAAAATAAGATAACTCAAGTGGTGAAGAATAATGACAAGAATCATATATGAATCATATGCTGAGAACTGAGCTTGATGCAAGTCTTGACAGAAACACTCAACTTAAGAAAAAATATAAATATCATAATAAATAAGTTTTAAGTGGATAAAAAATGAATGTGATCCTCATATAAGAGAATAATATCACATTTAGGATATCAAGCTTCTCAAAGGGTAAGTGGTTGGGAAGGAAACCCCCACAAAAAGTGTGGAAAAAATTTCTCTAGAGAAAAATAAACATATATTGGATAATTATATGTTTCTCAAGGATGAAAATACAATAGGAAATATATAGAGTAGCCATGATAAAGATATTTAAGTAAATTAATATTAAACCTATAATTATAAGAAATATTTTTCAAAGGTCTATATAAATTTTAAAATAATATTACATAAAAATATAAAGATTTTACAATTAATAGTGTAGCTTCTAAGAGTAAAAATAATAAAACATTGGTTGAGAAAAACTATTAGAGGAAGAATTATGTTTCAAAGGAAGTTATTGATACTTAGAATACTAGATATTATATAAAGCCTACATGAATAGTGGAAAATACTATTTAAAAATAATAAGAATAATTTTTCTAGAAAACTCAAAGTTTCCTAAAAGAAACAATATCATAGGTTGTTGTTGGTGTTGTTATATTTTTGGATAAAAAGAATATGTTTTTTGGTATAATATGTATCTTCCATGGAACCACTGAAGTCTATAATTTAGAGGGATCTATTCAAAATATATAAGTATCAACCCTGTGAATAGACTAACATCGAACGAACTTCATATTTGATGCATGTCAAAAGTACTTTTAGTTTCTTTGAAAAGGTTTTTAGAATAAACGGCCAGTAAGGTCACTATGTATAAGATTAAATGATCATTAATCTAGGAAAAATTCAATATATTGATTAATAAAAGAATAATTAGAATAAAATAAAGACAAAGAAGTCATATATTGTGGAAGTGGGATTCAAAACTAGTAATAAGAGAAATTCATGGATCCTCAATACTGTATGATCATCACATATGACTGGGGATGAAAAGATATATAAAAATATTTAATAACATGATGGTATTTTTTTGAACATTTTAATTGAAATAACATTGAAAATTTAAGTAATTGGGACAACTAAAATTGATTCCCAAAAACTAATTTCAAAGATGTGTTATTTATTTATGGGGTTTGGCACAAATTTTTACAAGTGATTTATTTGTGTGATGATGGAAATGAAGTCAATTTTAAATTAAAAACATTCATCATCAAGAGAATAAAATATGAAAATGTTTTCACCATAGATGTAAGAACCAGTGGTAACCTTTTCTAAAATGGAAACTTAAGAAATTCATGTTACTTGAGTTCAAAATATGGGAAAAACTATGGAATAGAATATTGGGAAATATTTTTCAATGAAGTTTCAGTAAAATTTCCTAGGAAGATATGGTGACATACTAATCACATATCAAGACATAAAGGGAACAAATTTGTTTAACATGGTAAAATGAAAAAATCACAAAAGGTATCCATAAAAGGATAGAAATATATCCCGTCAAGACACTTGAACTGATATATTCTGGTAAATATTGAGCTGTAAGGAACATGACCACTTAGGGAGATAATTATTTCGTCACATGTTTTGATGAATTTACTTAGAAACCTATGGTATTTATAAATAATACATCTGACGCAGTGCACATGTTTAAAATTTATAGATGATCGGATGAAAAAGAATTTTGTATATGCATCCAGATAGTCTTATTAGAAAATGGAAAAGAGTTTATAAGAAAGAATATATAAATCATACCATTAAAATAATAGTTTCGAACATTAATTTAGTACTCCTTAAACACACCCAAAAAAATAGGGAAGAAAAGAGGGAAAATGAATTTATTTATAAATAGGGAGAATCTAGTTGGTTGAACACAATCTCTCAAAATTATATTGGATATATTTTACTTCAATACATTTCCATATTCAAATAAAGAATATGTTAAAACCAAACTCCAACAAGGACTCTTATGAGATTTGGTACAAGTTAAATCCCACTACATACTTCTTCAAGGGGTTTGATTGTCCATTCCCTATGGAAATTAAAAGTTAAAAGCTAGATAGGTTTGATGAAAAGACTAGGGTGGTTGTCTTCTTAGGATACCTATCTAGTGTAAATGGATACAGTAGCAAGAAAAATGGTTTTATAAAGTGTTCGGTTGTTATGATATGAAAATAATTGAAAATAAAACCAGTATTAGTGTTCCAAATGTCATAAATTATTAGGAATATTTTGAATAAAAAAAAGAATAAATATGGAAAAAAAGTAAAGAACATATTTATATTGATCCACATGTAGTATATGTTGAATTTAAATATAATAGGGATGAGGAGGAATCCAATGAAAATAAAAAATAAAGTATTAAAATCTGAATAATAATTTTGAATCAAAAAATACCATTGAAAGTCATAGTGCACTTGTTCAAACCAAAGGAAGACTAGGGTGTGAGAACTAAACAACTTGAATTTCGGAAATTGATCCACATGTAGTGGTTTAAGATTTCAAGAATAATTATTGGATTATATCTATGAATGAGGAACTTGGATAAAGAGAGAAGGATTTCACATGTGATGTTGTTCTTAGGCCTCTATCATCCTGACTCAGGAGCCACATAACCTGTGCACCAGGTTGAAGATACATAGGGCCTTATGGGTTCTTCCATGTATACCAAAGGCTTTTGACTAGTAGTGAGGGTATATTAGGTGATATTGGGGTGATTATACCCTCTGTAAATAGTAATAATAATGGTCAAAATATAAACATGATGCATAAGAACTCAACATAACTTTTTGGAAGAAAACAATAAAAACTATTCATATCATAATAAGTATATATGTCATACAATCATAAAAAATCATGCCAGTTGTTGGCTGATAATATAAGAACATAGAGAAAAGACCCAAAAATAAAATCCATATTGGAATAGAGGAACCCCTTAGTCTAACTCCTAAAACCCTATCATCCATTTTGTGCACCTCAGAACAACCTAGCTCTATAATTTTCAGTCCATGAGCCCAATCCCTTACATGCACTCAAGGATATAATGTTTTCGTGCATCTTAAGGGGTCTATGTAGGGTGTGACTATGAACTCAGTAGTTTGCTACCAATATATGAATATCCTACATTCATATTTATACTAGTGAATTAAAATATTAAATAAATATAAAAAAAGATGTAAATAATAGAATTTATATCACATGTGGTCAATATCTATAAGGTAGTGTTTACCTTCTTTGTCCAATGATGAAGTGGAATGATACATCAAATTTTTCCATACTTTAAGGATTCTTGGTCTCTCATACATATATGTAACATATAGAAACCTTTTTCACCCATTCCACATATTTAATATGTCATTACTTTCTTTAACCACCCTAAAAACCCTTTGGGAAATCTGATATCCATACAGCATGCCCAAAACAGCATCACATATCCCATGGACTTCCATCCTCAAAATCATCATCAGCGTAGTGGCCCAACATCCAAATACATGATGATTTATATCCCTTTATTTTCCTCTCCTATCATCATAAATATCATTTTGAGAATAATACCCCATCTAAAGTTTTTACACACCATCAACAATGGATTTATATGGTGAGCACCTCCCCCACTCTGATGTTCATCACCAACCTCTATGTCGCTAAGTCTAAATAGGCCTCCACCCATAACGAGTGGTCAAAATAAACTCATTGAGTCCTTATAATATGATTACATGAATTCAATGGTAATATATACCAAAAAATGATATCAGTAATCCACCAAAATTCCTATGCCATATCATCCAAAAAGACTCATTTTTGGGACCACTTTGTGTATAAGTTGTATTTGTTATCAATAGGTGTCAATAATGGTCAAATGAAGAAAAAACTACAAAGTGAATGGAGATTGGTTGAAGTTAAGATGCCTGGATAATTGTTATGAATTCATAGCGTTGTATTCCATGCTTGGTAAATTCTCCATGATTGTTACAATTCAGATGATTGAGGCACTATTCTTAGAATTCAATGAAATTGTACCAAAATGTGATACATGGTTTACAACATTTAAGTAGCATCCTATTGAGGATGATTGAATATTGAAATTGTGATCATGAAAAAAAAGTATAAGAATTATGTTCTTCGAATGAAGTCGAGAATATGAGAGAATGAAGAGAAGAATAAGGTTGAATAATAGGCTTGGAACTTGAGGTGTCCTTGTAAATATTTTAATATAGCCATGCATTTCACTTAGAAGGTTTATTTTTGGCCAAAAATAATTTGGTCCAACTCTTGAGCTAGCAAGACATCATTAAACCCAAGGCTTTTGTGGGACCACTAGGGGCCAACTACACCCATGGGGAAGTCAGGCAGAGGCAAAGCCCGAGAGAGGTAGTGGGCACAAAGCGCACCCATAGAGAGCACCCACATAGAGCACTCGCAAAGAACGTGCCATTGTGCAGGGCGGAACAGAGGCAAGGGATCATAGGTTTGGTGAAAAGCACGCCCGTAGTGAACAAAGTATTGGGCAGTACTGTGGAGAGGGGAGGAGAATTCTAAACTGATTCTAAGATGACTTTATTGATAAATTGTGCCTCTTCTGGATCTCCATTTTGAGGTGGGACAAAATTTTAAAAACACAGATGTAATCTGAGTCTCTCATCTCATCTCAAGTCTCGCTAAACCATTCGCTCAATATATATAATATGGATCTGATTGTGGCCATCCATCATCTTGCACCATGTGAATATGAACTCAGGCCTTCCAATTTCCCCCCCCCCCCCTGCGGATTTGAACCAGTCGTATTGTCATCTTCCTCACACCACTTCTTTCAAGCACCACTGAATATCACCATAGATGATGGGGAATCATGCCTTAGCCACCATATCTTATCATTTTGACACCAAGATCATCTTCCGATCAAACCAATACCATTCATGCAATCTATGTATTGCATGCATGTGATATCTCAAAGAAGAAGGATCAGATGAGGAAAACAGAGTTGTCGAGGCCACATGGATTTGAGTGTGGAATTAAAACAAGATACTCAAAATCTTAAATTCACATGATATTTTTTAAGGGATAAGGTCACGAGTTCGAAAAAAGGAAACACGTCACAAGTCTTGGCATATCATCACCCACTGGTTTGAAGATTTCGAAACACTGGATATCTCAAGCATTCAAAGTCGTGATCTCTATGGATTTTCACATGGATCTCAAAGGAGGAAGAGGAGTTTACCTCTCTTATAAAATGTGGAGCCCAAGATGAAGAGTGATGTTTCTCCTGCATTACTGAGAGCTCATGTTTTCAAAAAATAGAGCATCTCTATATGCATCACTTCACGAAGATCAAGCAAGGAGTACCGAGATCCTTCTTCACTGTGAATAAGAGGATCCAGCGAGTGTTTGATAATTTCTCTACAATCTCAAACTACTTTGTGAGGAATTGGTTCTTTTGAACACACGATCAGTTTTCTAACCCTCGTTGTACTTTGCGATGGCTGAGAAAGTGTGATCTGGTGGTTGAGTCTTCAGCCTCCCACTGTGTTTCATGAAGTCCATCACACACTATGAAAATAGGAACCATACATCCTCTACATGAAGAATTAGAATTGTGGATCTCCTTGGTCACACAAAGGTAAGAACCCCACTCCTTGTTTATTATTTATAGCGGTTGTTTTTGGTAAAGGATAAGCTTTCATGGGGGTCGTACTCACATGCATGTACATATGTGCTTTTCCTAAAGGAACTCGAGGCCTCAAGTGTCCAAGAACAATTTGGACAGTGGTTTCACCCATTAATATTTAAAGAAACATATAAATATAAACATAAAGAAACACCCTAACAAAGTGCAAGAGGAATATAGAAATGTAGTAAAAGGAAAAGGAGAAGAGGTTGTGAGTGTGCTCAAAGAACCACACCCATTAGGGTTCTCACACAAAGAGAGGAAATAGATATTGAATGATTTCATGTATGTACAATCATACGTGAAATCACTTAAACAAAGAACTAAAATAAGTGTGTGCACGTGTGTAAAAAAGGAAGGTTCAACCTTAATGCCACATGCAGAGTCACATGCATTCATGAAAAAAGGAGAAGAGTTGATTCAGATGATTCCAATTGAACTGATATTGATTTCCTGAATAATCACATTGGTGTATGTTATTCTATCCAAGAAAAGAGAAGAAGAATAATGCAGTTGCTTGTTGTACTAAGAAGAAGAAAGAAGAAGAACTAGTACATTTGGTCTTGCACTAGAGAAAAAGTGAAAGAAAGGGTAGAATTTCTTGCCTACTACTTTGCAAGTAATCTAGTGAAGATCACTAAAGAAGATCAAGAGAAGAACCTACCTATTGAAAAAGGAAGTAGACTTTCTTGGATGGCACTATAAATAACCAACAAGTGTAAGGGAATATCCTACTTGCTGTAATTTGGAATGTGATTATCTTCCTTACCCCTCCAATTGTAGGGATCCCTACATACTATAGGATTGTTTTCTTAGTCGATCCACTATAACAGCATATCACATTACAGTGTAGAATCTATGTAGTGGTCATTCCCATGCATGAAAAGGAAATAGCTTCTCTTACTGAGTGGTGAACCTTGTAAAAATATCATGTGCATATTTTTACTAATTTCTATTATTGCATGAGTCAAGGAAAAGAGAATAATAGAATCAATATCCTAACAGGTCCATAAGTATAAGGATAAAAATTTGGAATTGGTTTAAAAAGTACCCAACACTAATTCATCCCCCCCCCCCTCTTAGTGTTAGGTATATCCCAAACTGGTCCTCTCAATTAGTATCGAAGTGAAAGGTTCACCTATGTTAGATTATCTATAGTGAAGTTGTTCTCTTTTAAAGAATTGAGTTTATTTCCTTAGTTATCAATAAAGTGTAATTTCAGTGAAGATTCATTTATATCTGATCAGAAGTCTATATCTACCAAGACCATGAAGAATAGGAGAAATAAGGAGAAGAGAAAGTTGAAGAAGAAGACCCTCTTATCTAAATAAGTAGAAGCATCTGTTTCTCCATATCTAGATAACATTGAAGACACACCAGACACAGAAAGTAATGAGAAGGTGGCTCAAGTCCCCACCAAAGTGATGGACAAACTTTATACCTCAAATGATTAATAGGTATGTGTTATTACATTTGGAAATTATTCTCATGATGAAAATTATAGCACAAGTGGTGATGATAAATCTACAGCATCTCAAGAAATATCTGTTGATAGATTAAGAATGATTTGGCATGGTATTCCTTAAAAAAGTACATCCCTGGTTTGTGGATTATTTCAATGCATGTAGGAAAATATCACTCAGTTGGAAGAAGAAACTGATGTTTTGGAGAAAGGCTTATAATAAAAAAAAATTGAATGTTTAAAGCTCTCCAGATAGGTTGTAGCCATTAAAGAAACAAAGAGGGTATTTGAAGTAATTTCTTCAAAGTGATTCAAAGATGTTGAAGAGAAAGTGGGAGTCAAAAAGACTCTAGAAGAGAAGATCCATTCACTTGAATATGAGCTGAAAAAGATAAATGAAGTCAATGAGGTATATTTGGAAGAAGAGTCTATGAAGATCAAAGAACTTGAATCTTTGTTACCAAACAAAGTAAAGATGCATAAAGATAAAGTTGAAAGATTAAAGAAGAATTTTGAAGAGAAGATGACTATAAATAATGACCAGTAATTCATCCTCAATATGATATTTCTAGAATTAGATGCTGAGTTGACCAATCTTGAGAAGACACATATTGAGTCTCCACAAAAGAAGGAAACAATTTCTACCAGTATTCAATGCTCAATGGAGGATTCTACTATCAAAAGACATTAAAAATGTGATAAGAATATCATGCCTTCACTTATTGATCTATCATAGGAAGCTGAGAAAGTGAAAGTACTATCCATACCAATTTGTACTCATGTTTCTAAAAATTTTTCTATAAAAAAGTGTTTGTCGAAAGAAAAATTCTAAATAAGTATGGATAAAGAAAAGTGAGAAGATACCTACCACCATGACTAGGGTTGATAGGAAGAAGAATTTGGAAGGTGTTTCCCCATAGAGAGAACAAAATTCCATGAAGAAGGCTCAACAACCTTATATAGAAGATATCAAGAAGACAAGGTTTGTTAGTCAATGTTAGTGCTGCAACAGATTTGGGAATTGTGCCTTGGATTTTTTGTACAATCCCTTAAATGTAAAAGCACAGATAAATCTCATCTCAAGGGGGAAAGCGAGAGAATAAGAAATAACATCCACATATCTAGAAGTATATGTATACTAAAAACAGATTTCGAATGTTAGATAACGTATGTGATGTATGCAATAGGAGTGGTCACATGAATAGTGCATGTTCATTTCAATAGGTGCCCATCGCTAATAAGAAAAGAAGATCACAGAAGCTAGGAAAAAAAGGAAAAGCTGAGAAGTCCATGGATTCTATGTAAAAGAAGGTGAAGGGTGGTGCATCAAAAATAACTAAAAAGAAGGATGCCACTCAGAAGAAGCCATATAGAATATCCAATCTCAATACCTCAATTCCAAATGACATATTGGTAGTTTGGGAAAAAGATTTTGAAAGATTGAAAAAAATGTAAGATGCACAGGCTAAGGATAATGAAAAAAATAAAAAGAATATTCTACATGAAGGAAAATAAATTATGTGTGTGAGGTGAAACAATGTTGATCATGCTATTATAAATTCTTTGAATTAACTTCAGCGCAACAAGAATTCCTCAAGAAGACGAATGTCGTACCAGGAGATTCTGGTTCATTGAAATCCCTTAAAGAAAGAATATTCACACACAAAGAGATGGAAGAAATAGTGGGGTCCATGAAATCGTAGTCATAATTCAAGATCATTTGTGAAAGTGTAATAATGGAGCATCTAGGTTGAGAAAATCATCTCAACCTTGTTTCTCACATTAATGGAGCAAGTAGGATCCACCTTATTCCCTTAACACTTTGTCTATTGTATTTTTTATTATCATACAGGGAATTTATGGTGAGGAAAGATATCAGGGGTTGAACCTAGGATTTAGTGATAAGATGTGTTCCCTTTAGGGGGAGACACATGAAGAAGCTTCCAGAGTTATTATCTCAATCAGTATCAACATCTGTTGGTGTAAAATTCAATTACTCTAAAGATTGTTTGAAGATCATTTCATTGTAAAAGGTATGTTATTTCTAAATATATCATCCTTGGTTACTCAAAAATATATCATTCTACAAACAGGGATTAAAAAAGTTAACTAGTGACATAAGAAGAGTGAAAGTTCCCCAAGGCCACTTATCCTTCCAATTGCAATTTGATGTTTTTTATCCTTTTATTGGAGAGAGTGTAGGAGTATCAGGTTGATTATTTCGTATCACACTTATTATCCTAATCCTAGAATAAAATTGAAGACAAGTACATGAGTTATCATCTCATGAGGTTTCATGTTCAGTGGGTAATGGACATATTTGTTGTCTAAATCAAATCCTCTTGTTTTCTATACTAAGAATTGCTCTCAAGTAGACAAAGAGTGAAATGATTTATGGCACATTACTTATGTATGGAATGATACCCACTCCCCCAAGAACATTTTATTTCTTTTCAATAATTGAGAGAGAAGTGAAATGAAAGTCTAGGGGAGAGAGAAGACTCTCATTTTGATATTGACACATTCATTTTAGGAGAAGTTTTAAGGTATTGACAACAAAATACAAAGAGGGTATTGTTGGGACCACTTTTGTATAAGTTGTATTTCTTTTCAATAGGATTTAATAATGTTCAAAATAAAGATTAAACTCCAGTGTGAATGGTGATTAGTATAAGTGAAGATACCTAGAGAGTTTTTATAGATTTATAGCATTAGACGTCATGCTTGGGCAATTCTCCGTGATTGCTACAATTTAGATGATTAAGGCAATATTATTAAAATTCAAATAAATTTCATAAAAATTTGTTAAATGGTTTAAAACATTTAAGTAGAATCCTATTGAGGATGATTGAAGATTGAAATTGTGATCATGAAAAAATTAGAAGAATTATGTGCTTTTCATGAAGTGGATAAGATGAGAGAATGAATATAAGAAGAAGGTTGAAGAAGAGGCTTGGACTTTGAGGTGTCCATGCACATATTTCAATATGGACATGAATTTCACTTAGAGTGTTTGTTTTTGGACAAAAATAATTTGGGCCAACTCTTGAGCTAACCATCAAGAGTTGAACCCAAGGCTTTTGCCGGACCACTTGGTGTCAACTATGCCCATGGCGAAGCCAGGCCAAGGCGAGGCTTGAGAGATTTAATGGGTGCAGAGCGCGTCAACAGAGAGAGTTCTCAGAGTGTGCACCACCGTTCAGGGTGACACGAAGGTAAGAGAGCAGAGTTTGGGCACGAATCACGCCCGTGGTGAACACAGTATGGAGCGGTACCGTGGAGAGGGGAGAATAATTCTGAACCAATGTTGAGACGAATTGATTAATAAAATATTCCTCTTCCAGATCTATGTTTCAATGTGAGAAAACATTTTAAAAATGAAGATGTAATCTCATCTTCTCATCTCATCCCGAAACTCTCTTGGCCATTCGATCAATCTGTGGTAGATGGATCTGATCGTGGCCATCCATCATCTCGCACTGCGTGAATATGAACCTAGGCCGTCCGATTGCCCCCTGAGGATTTGAACCAGCTGTGCCATCATCTTCATCCCACCACTTCTTACCAGCGCTGTTGAATCTCACCAGAGATGATGGAGAATCACGCCTGAGCCACCATATCTTATCATTTTGACACCGTTAGAATCTTTGGATCAAACTGAGACCATGCATGCAATCTAAGTCGTCCAAGCATGTAATTTCTCAAAGAAGAAGGATTGTTCGAGTCAAATTGAGTTCTCAAGGACACGTGGATTCGAGTGTGGAATTAAAACGAGATACTCAAGACCTTAAATTCAAAATATCTCTTTGAAGGTATAAGTTTGTGCGTTCAAAAAAAGAAACGCGCCACAAGTCTCAGCATATCTTTACTATTGGGTTTTAATATTTCAAAACACCAGATATCATGAGCATTCAAATATGGGATCTCTATTGATTTTCACATGGATCTCAAATGGGGAAGAGGAGTTACCCTCGCCTATAAAAGGAGGAACCTTAGACGAAGAGTCCTGCTGCTCCCACATTCCTAAAAGCTCATGTTTTCAAAAAACAAAGAATATCACTGTGCATAAATTCGCGAAAAAAAAGTAAGGAGTACCTCGAGCCTTCTGCTCCGTGAAGAAGAAGATCTCGTGAGTGTTTGATAATTTCTTTTCACTCTCAAACAACTTTGTGAAGAACTGGTTCCCGTGAACACGTGATTGGTTTTCTAACCCTCATTGGGTTTTGTGAAGGCTGAGAAAGCATGATCCGGCGGTTGATCCTTTATCCTCACACTATGCTTCGCGAAGACCAACACACAGAGTGAAAATTATAACCATGCATCCTCTACGTAAAGAAGAAGAATAGTGGATCTCCTTTCTCACATGAAGTTAAGCACCCCACTCCTTATTTATCATTTATAGGGGATGTTTTTGGAAAAGCATAATCTTGCACGGGGTTCATATGCACATGCATGTACATATATGCTTTTCCTAAAAGAACATGAGGCCTCAAGTGTCCAAGAAAAAGTTGGAAAGTGTTTTCACCCATTCCTGTTTGAAGAAACATATACATATTAACATAAAGAAACACCCTAACCAAGTGCAAGAGGAAGAAAGTAAAGAAACAAAAGGAAAAGGAGAATAAGTTGTGAGTGTGCTCAAAGAACCACACCCATTAGGGTTCTCACACAAAGAGAAGAATAATAGAATGCATGATTGCATGCATGAACATTAATACATGAAATCACTTAAACAAATAACCCAAACGAGTGTGTGCATGTGTGTAAACAAAAAGGAATTTTCAACCTTAATGCCAAATGCATGATCACATGAATTCATGAACAAAGGATAAGAGTTTATTCAGATGATGCCAAGTGAACTGATCTTCATTACCTAAATAATCACATGGGTTTATGTGATCCTAGACAAGAAGAGAGAATAAGAATAGTGAAGTTGGTTTTTTCACTAAGAAGAAGAAAGAAGAATAACTAGTGTAGTTGTTCTTTCACTATAGAAGAATAGAATGAAAGGGGATAATTGCTTGCCTACTGCTTTGAAAGTAATCAAGTGAAGAGAACTAAAGAATATCAAGAGTAGAACCCACCTTTTGAAGAAGGAAGAAGACTATCCTGGATGGAATTATAAAGAATTAGATAGTGTAATGGAATATCCTACATGTTTCAAGTTGGAAGAGGATTATCTCCTTTCCCCCTCAAAGTGTAGGGAGCCACATAGACTAAAATATTGTTTTCCTAGTCAATCCACTATAACAGCATAACACATTATAGTGGAGAATCCATGCATTGGTTATTCCCTTGCATGGAAAATATGTAGCTTCTCTTATTTTTTGGTGAACCTTGTAAAAATATTGTGTGCATATTTTTACTAATTTCTATTATTTCATGTGATATGGAAAAGAAAATAAGAGAATAAAGATCCTAACAGGTCCATAGGTATAGGGATAAAAAGTTAGAATTGGTTTAAAAAAGTCCCCAACACTAATTCACCCCCTTCTTAGAGTTAGTTAAATAACAAATTGGTCCTCTCACTCATCACCATATGTGAACCTCATCTCCCAACCGTGACATGGGTCATCACTATACACCTTAACCTGACAAACCATGTCACCTCAAATTCACTGCTCATTATCACCCAATGTCTCACAATACATGCTTATCGTGTTCCCATGGAACTCACGTAGCCATAAAATAAATATCAAATAAATTAAAAAACTAGAACATCCTTCCAAACTGACTCCAAACCTCATTTTATACCATACATTCCATTTAAGTCTCAAACATACTTAAATAGATAGGAAACTTACCATTAGTATATTCCAATAATAATACAAAATTAACTCAGAAAATAAAATTTCACACCCAGATTACCCCATTCATAAATATTTATTATGAATCCTATAGAACATAAATAAATTAGGAGAGGGTTAGGCACCACCAACCTTATACCCATTGATGTTTACTTACTGAAGGTCGACCTATGATCGAGTCGATATGTGAGAAAAATGAGAATCATACAAATTCCTTTGAAATAGGTCATATGATATTAGATGGAATTATAATTCCAAAAGGTAAGATAAATGGATATTAGAAGTAAGAGGACAAGTATCCTTACAGCTAGCTATCCAAGGCAACTGACAAAATGTGAATTGGAACCCGAATGAAGGAGACACCTTAAATCCTAAGGGAGGGAGAATGAGAGATTCACCCAAAGCTTGTAGTTTGTAAATGAGAGAATAATAGGGGGAGGAAACATAAAATAAGGTAGGTCTAGTATGGTAATTTTACCCACTTTAATAATCTTTATGGATTCACTACACGGTTTGGCTACTTGTGCACCAGCCATGTGGTGCCATTGTCCAAAGGGACACCCACCTTGCATAGTTTTAATGCACAGTTAGGAAAATGGTGTACCTATCCATATGGGTATCTATACATCAATAAAAAAATGCATGTCCATACTCCCACATCATATAGTTAAAAAAATATATTCTCAAGAACTAATGGGATGAACGTTTTCGGACGTACGGTTTGTATTAACTATGCACCAATAGAATGTCCAGTGTTATGTCTCCTGAGATCAAGTTGAAAAAGAAAAATACTTTTAAAACCTGATTGAATCCTCATGAAACCTAATATGACTTAACCATCATCCAGAAAACAAATTTTCATGTTAAAACTCTTGGAATTTAATTCTGAAGCTTAAAATAAATGTTTCCCCATCAACTAAGTGAAAGTTCAAAATTCCCTATAATTTACAATACACTCAAAAAAATTGGGGTGTTACAACATACCTACCTTATAATAGATCATCAAAGAGATATTTTTCTCAATATAAGATGATTCTAGACATAAACATTTCCTAAACATCACTCCAAACTACCCTGGTCATTTACTCAGTCTATTTCTTCTTATGCCCCTTCCCACTATTGGAATCACCTACCCAATCGCTTCATAGAACAAAACTAGAATTATCATGGTCCAATATTCTCTATCCCCTAGAAAAACATGTCCCAAAAACACATATCATTATCCTTTAATCTTATTAGATGCTAATTTCATACATGTATGACTCATAAATCTCAAACATTCCTACATTAAAACAGATGCCAAAAGGGTCTCATATCACACCTAATGATCAAAATATTTTTCATTAAATGCATAATGCTAATAAAATTTCATGATTACTACACATCCCATAAAAGTCATGCACAACTCCCAATTATCATATATTAACTAGAACTCAATTAATTTAACCATCATACGTGCACCTCGTGCACCAATATCTGACATTCCAAAAAAATAGCATTCCCATGATAAAGGTGTAACTCTAATCATCATCAGCTCCCCAGTTTGGTCTGAACCAACCAGATCAACCACATACACCTAGACTGAAGTCCAACTACCTAATTTATGACCTTCCTATGGAGTTTTACCTACTACTAGCCCCTTCCCCCACTAATGGGTGTCTCTATATATACCATGAAATTCACGTGTAGTAGTATCCTGACTACCAGCTTTTGGTACTACACCTGATCCTACCTTAGATAGATGATTCTAATTCAGTCCCTGAATCCCATCTTCCCAAGATGTCCTCTAATAGAATCTATCCAGATGTCCCATATTCTCACATGTCTGACACTGCTTTTGAGGGTACTCACATTTGGTCTGAACATAACATGGATTATCATACTAGAAGAATATTATCAATGACCTACTCCTCAGTGGCCTTCCCAAGACCCTGACCTAACTGTCCTACGGAGGATCCTTATGGCCTTACTTCTTTCTACCTAAAGCACCACTTTTAACCTCACCAGACACTATCATTTGGATCGAATAAGTCATGAATTTCAGGATTCCTTTAGCTATTAATGCCTAATTTACTACCTTTGATAAATAGGTTAAACTAAATATATTCACCTATATTCTGATGGCATGTTGCAACACATATTTGAACTAACACACCCTTATGATTTCGTATCCTTCTATAGAGGATGCAAAAAAGGATAGTTTTGTTAACCTCCCAGTATAATCCATGACTAAAGTTTCTCCCTATGTTAAGTTTATGAAATCACGGGGTAGTTATTCCCTCAATGTATTAGGGAAGAAGTTCTCAAAGAATATGCACTCAAAGTCCATCCATGTTAGTCCCTCATTCTTGTATGCTTGTACTTATAAATCCCCCCCAACACTTTTTTGGTCCCCTAATCATATAAATATCCATATTTACCCTCTTCCCAGGTGGTTTATTGATCTGATATTATATGGTTGGTATGGATTATATCTACATTTCTTCTACCTATAGTCTACCCTCACCCTGGAATAAAGGTGGGTGTTGGATCTGAAACTCACAAGTTAGATAATATATTGTTGTATTGTCTCCCTAATCTCCCTGGTCAATACTTCATATGACATGCACCAATCTCTCCTAAATATGGTCATCTAGCCATATCCATAACTCTATTTCCCACTACGGCTACCCCAAATGCCTTAGAGTCTCTACCAGTCCTTCCGGGCCTCATCATATGTACTCTATGGTGTCACCACATCTTCACCAACCTAATGCTCCACCAAATCCATTTTGTGTGTCATTATGTTAAATGTTAAACACCATGATCAAAACCGATGATAATAGTCTAAATATCGTAAATATGGAAATATATAATAGGAAATGCATATAATCACCCTTTCACTTCCCTACTACACTCATATTGCATATCATCCAACCTCATATCCCATTTTATACCCATATCAGAGTCAACAATCTCATATCAGGAATATCATAAATCACCAGTCTAGGGTGGTTGGGTAGAATTCCACCAAGAATATATGTAAGAAAATATTGTTTAACCTATTGTAGAAATATTAATCATCTCACCCCTTTTCCTATATTTCTTCATATCTTTATCAAAATCAAGACCACATATTCCATAAGCACGTATAATCACATACCAATCTCATAAGGAACCACAATCTGGGCTAGATGAGTATAATTACACAAAGAGGCTATGAAATAAACCAATACTTAGATTATTGTTGATAATTTTAATAGCCCAATCCCTTTTTATTGTATTACCAGTTCCAATAAAAAATCACACACATATATATGTTTTGTGAGTTCAAGGTCTTATCCTAATGCATGAATTATGTCCCTCCCTTTTCATACTGGTCCATAGTAAAATTCATCATATCTAGTAACATCACAACCAATTATTTCAATTTAGGTCAAAATAAATGTAAGGTAAAAGTCAAATCCTATACATCAATTATCCAGCCCTAGAAACTTGATTTATCACCCATGCATGGGGCTACATGAACCCAGGCATGAGCTTTACCAATTTCTGACAAGATCATAGTCTCATGTATACCATATAAAAAATAACAAACCATTTGAAAACCTACCACTAATACCTCTTGCAAATCATCTAAATGTGGTTGCCACTTTTAACCAACTAGAGGCTCTGATACCACTTGTAGAACCTGACCCATACATCACATAACCTAGGATTCATTATGGAGAATCACTGGGCCTTAGGCGCACCTCCCTTTATGAAAAATGTTGTCGATTAGAAGTAAGGGTCTATTAGGTAATATTGGGGAGACTATACACTCTGATGATAATAAAAAATGTTAAAAATATAAACATTATTCTTAAGTGCTTGAAAAAACTTGGAAGAAGAAAATAATAAATATCCATACATATCAAAATAAGTATACATGTGATGATAGTCATACAAAAGCATACAAGATCACCCGATGGCTGACCATATAAGTGTAATGATCCAAAATTTTATGAATGATATTTACCTTATTATAATTATTTTATAGGATATAAAACACATACATATCATAGATAACCCAATAAAAACATTATTCTCATAAGTGAAGAATTAAATAAGTGAAATTTATCGAAATTAAGAAACATATACCGGTGGAATTGTAACCTCTCCATTGGAATTGTAACATGGCCATTATAAATAGTAATATAAAAAATAGAATATTAACCTCACAAATTAAATTATAAGTAAAATTTAGGCATCTTATAAATTAAAATATTATATAATTAAATCAAGGTATAAGTAAATAAATGTTTTAAAAAATAATAAATTAGTTATTAGTATTTTTGTAAAATGTAAATGATTATTTAAAATTTTATAATTAATATAATAATTTATTTTCATAAAATATATTAATTAATTAATATTATTTTATATCATAATTATAATATAGTTTTATGAGACCTTAATATATTTTTCAAAGGGTTGTAATATTGATTATAATATTAAAATCGGTATTTTTTTAATAAATGATCATTTTATATAAACATTAAATTCCTCATACTTATAAAATTATTTTCATAAAATGGATTCCACTTTTTATGTCTACATGTTTTAAAATTGTTTGGATGAATTTTTTTTTTATTTTTTTAAAATATTTTAATTTTTTGTGAATAGTGGAATACTGTAATTTTTTGTATAAGCTAAATACGTGAATTTTTTAGTCATGGATGACGTATGGATGATGTAAGAATAATAATCTCAAAATATCCTTCATTATTTAATATATTGTTTTATAACTACCAAAATTATTGATAGTCTTGAGCCAAAATAATAAAATATGGAATATAATAATCAAAATACCCTTCTCCTCCCCCTATAAATACCACCCCTCTCCACAACTTCCTCTAAAACCTTATAAGATTTAATTTTTCTAATATGATACCAAATTTACTTACCAATAATACTCCCCATGTGCAAGAAATACTCATATCAAAAAAACCAAACCCCAGTTACTTAGGGAGGTTCCCAAGGAGAACATATTCTAGAGGTAGAATCCTCCTTCGTTCTCTTTTAATTTCTTTTTATTTCTTATTCTCTCCTCACATCCCCTATCCAAAGAGGACTAATTACTCTCTTATATATATATATATACTGTATTTTTTTTCAGTGGAACATAAATCATAAAACTTTGTATCCTCTCCTTTTATTCGAAAAATGAAAACATCGTCTCTAGTGTTTCGATTCACCACCTTTGTGGATGATGAGTTTTCATTTTCTATTACCTCCTTCAAGGATGGTCATAAAACCATAATTATGGTTAAAATATATTTTAATATTCATATTAAAAACTTTTAAGGGTTTTTAACTTATTTAGAAATATTATATTTTATAAAATGAAATTATTTCATTACAACGAACCATACTTTACATACATTGTTATTACTTCAAAATTGAAGCACACTTATTACAACATATAACAAAACCATGAAAGGACCGTATAGGTATAGTGTCTTTAGAAACTAGGAAACATAAACAACTGGTTCATAAAGCATCGACATTGTCTCCCATTTATTTAATCATATCTAGAGTCCCTTTTGGCATCTCCTACTTAATAACCTTCTTCTTGACCTGGGGAAAGAAAACATACAAAATGGTGAGCTCAAATGCTTAGTAAGGTTAAACAAAATAAATATCAATCACACCATATTCATAAGAACATGACATTTTGGAAATCTTAACCTGCAAAAGAGATCATAATTTCATAACATGGGATAAATCATTGTAGTGAAATGTAATCCTAATAATCATAACCTAAAACATGAAACTTTGTTTCATACAAACATAATCATAGAGAATCATTTCTTAGTAGTCAAGAGCCATTGCCAAGACTATCTTAGCGGACAAAGTCCATTTCTGAACCGAGTTCACTCCTCGTTTCAGTCCTGTTTCACTGAACCGGATTAACCTGCTGTTCCAGCCATGTCTATCTCATGAGATATAAATCTTTACTCAATGCATTGGAGGGAGATATAGGTCCCACCCATCTCATAATTAAACCATTCTTATGTGTGCCACAAAATAATAAATCATACATCATAGTATAACCCATGTAATAAAAATGGGATTCTTAAACATCGTGCCATGATAACATAATCCATATAAGATAAAAGGTCTTCATAAAAATAATTCCATAATAACATAATCAAAATAATGTAAAAATAGGGATAGAAACAGAACCCTATATTATCTTATATGGAAAATAATTTTGATAAAACACTTGAACTCCATTCTTGAGGAAAATATCCTTTCTACTTCAAAATCATTTTCTTTTCTTAACTTGTCATATAATTTTGAACCAAAATAAGTTGATTAAAAATAAACTTGAAAAATTTTAAATGAAACTTCATGGAAATAATGTTCTAAAAATCTATTCATTCCATATGAGTTAAAAAACATTCTTCTCGTACTTTGGCCAGAAAAGTAAAAAAGTACCTCGTATGAAAAATGATAAAAGATTTCTTTCATATCTTTTACTAAAAACTCACCGAAGGGTAAAATTGGATTTAAAAAATTTTATGAGGATAGAAATAATATTAAATATTGAGGAAACATGGATGTGGATGATAAATATGCCCCAGTAAATTCTAATTTATAAACAATCTCGGATAAAAATGAGATTGTGATATTTTTCTGTACCTTAGGTCTGATTTGCTTCGTACGTGTCCGAACCTCCTATATAATGATTTATATAATGTTATTGACTTATTCCAGAATTTTACTCATTGTTATGATATCATATATGGTTATATTCTTAGCTTCTTATTAGTAATATATCATTGTTACTTGTTATTTGGGTGTTTACTGATTTTTGTTCCTATGCGTGTTTTGCCGAATAAATTATTATTCTTCTTTTTAGGTTATAAATACCTCATTTCCAGAATTGTATTAGTGTAATATATATCATATTTATTCATTAAATTAATATATATAATCATTATGCAATTAATATCATGTCGAACGAGACGCATCACATCGTGGAGACGGTAGGCCATACGTACGCACGAGCGACGATATCGTTCCCATGATCGTGGAATTGTATTAAAGTGTATGTATACTATTTAATAATCAATATAACATTACAATAATCATATATATTTATTCTCTACACCATTATACCCATCCAAGTAAGGTGGTGGTGGAAAACAGATTACACCACGGCGTGGAGACAGTATTCCGTACGTACGCACGTGCGGTGATTTCATTTTCTGTAGAATGGATAGAAGGTGAAATAGGGTTGTTTGATATTTATAATAACATATCAGTATATTAGTTATACTGATGTTATTACTTCATAATGAAACAACTAAAGAAGAAGAAGTATAAGAAGAAATAAAGTTGAAAGAATCGGTAACGGACATTACCTCTTCTTTGAAGCGCCTCTTCTTAACGTCCACTTAGGGAACTAAAGATGGTATTTGAAGAATAACAGGACCTCTATGATGTTTCTAGGGAAGTGGAGAATAGAAATTGGTAGGTTTTGGCCGAGCTTGAAGTCTCAAAGTGGTGTGAGGAGGAGAGGGAGGAGGTTCCCTTTAATAAGGGAGGAGAGGGGCACCTTAGGAAAAACTAAAAATATTATTTTATTATAAAGTCATATTCGGTTTTTAATAGCTCCAAATTGATTTATTTAGAAGATAAGGTGGGTATGGGTCGAAATAATCTCAACCAATGGGTTTTAGACAATTTTAGGTCATTATATTAACCTTATCTTTTAGTTTTTACTCTTACTTAATTATATTGACATTTACCATGCCACTTTGTATTTTTATATTATATAGTTAATAAACATACTATATATAACGAAGAGACCCCCAATTGGTCCATTAATGATATATATATCTGTATATAAGTCATTTGTCCGAACCATAGATTTTTAGAAATAAAATAAAAATTAATAATATAATTTTTTTTTAAAAACTATTTGATGTCAATTTTGTCACTATTTGGTAATTGATTTTTTTAAAAATCATAACAGCATGATTAGTTCTAAAAAAGTTAATAAAATAAATACTAACATGTCATATTAACCTATAAAATTAGTTTAATTCAAAAAAAGTCTCAAATTACATTTATTTGGGTATTTATAATATCAATTATGTTAATATTTCATTAATAAGGTAATTACGGCATCATCATTGTGTCATAAATAAATTAAATTATTTAATGTATAAAAATTATAACTAAAATACCATTATTCATAAAATATTTTTAGCTTTATAATGAATATTTATAGTCGAATTTATCTTATGTATAACCCTATATTAAAAAAAATTATTTATTAAACATTGATTTTAACTATTTTACCTCTTCTTTAAATAAAATAATATTAAATCTCATAATCTAATCCAAGTGGACATAAATGGTCATATTTTATTCCTAAGGTTTTTTTTGGTCGAATTAAACTTATCCAAGAGAATTAGGACATGTGTTAGGGTAATAATAATATCATTTTACCCTTATTTACCCTATTTACTTTTAATCGTGGTAAATAAAAGTAAAAAGTTACTCTTCACCAAAAATTATTATCTTATTGAACCACATTTACTCCTTGATGTTAACTGTGTCTCTCATATTTTTGAAATTCCACTCACAGAAGCGGTAAAATTAAGTTTTATGTACATTTTCAGATTCTCCTAGGAGGTGGGTAAAAGACTGTTAAAACTTTGATAAAATTTTTATATATCTAAAATTATTATAAAATGACTCCAATGAATTAATTTGAACTTATATAGGTATTATGTATCAATTTTGACCTAAAATATATTTAAATAAAATAAATAATTAATTAAATAAAAAGTCGGTTTTTAAATAGTAACCCAGTGTTTTCACTATTCATCAAAAATTGAAAGTTTTCAGAAAAATACCAAAATTTCACCCTAGGATAATTTTGATATTCCGAATCCAAAAATGAAGTCCATTATGAAAGAGAAAATTTCAAAAAGTGGGTATTACTATTCATAACAGCTAGTTTTAATAATATTTTAATAGCATATCGTTGTTTAGTGAAACTCGGTATAGCGTACAACGCAAGCTATAGAGGAAGGACGTGATTGTGTGTAAAGTAAGCCAAGATAGTGTTGTGTGTAGTGAAAGATTCCTTTATATAACATAATACATAAAACAAAATATTTCTCATAAAATCTCGGGTGTTACATTCTACCCCCATTAAAATGAATTTCGCCCTCGAAATTCGTCACTTCGTAACAAACAGATGAGGTTATCTCTCCCTCATCATATCCTCAAGATCCCATATATCTTATTTTAATTGGTGGTTCCTCTATAAAACTTTCACCAAGTCAGTGGTATTGTTCCGTAGGACTTTTTCGCTACGATCCAGAATCTCTATCGTCTGTTCTTCATAAGAAAAGATCTTTCTCCAGCGGTACAACTTCTGAGCTAAGTACATGTGAATGATCAGGTATGTACTTTCTCAGGAGAGATACATGGAACACATCGTGAACTTGAGAGAGATTCGATGGAAGCTCCAATCGGTAAGATACCTTCCCAACACGATCCAGAATTTCAAAAGGATCAATATACCTAGGGCTCATCTTTCCCTTCTTTCCAAATCTCATTACTCTCTTCCGAGGAGATATTCGTAAGAACACTTTATCACCCACTTCAAACTCTAGGTATTTTATTCGGTTGTCGGCATAACTTTGTTTCCGACTCTGAGCTACTCATATGTGTTGTTGAATAGATCAGACCTTTTCTGCCATCTCATTAACAAGATTAGGTCCTAATAGCTTTCTTTCCCCAACTTCATCCCAGCAAGTTGGAGTTTAGCATTTCCTTCCATAGAGAGCTTCATAAAGAGCCATCTGAATACTGGAGTGAAAGATATTATTATAAGAAAATTTCACCAAAGGTAGGTGTTGATCCCAACCACCTTTGAAATAAACTGAGCAAGCTCTTAACATATCTTCTAGAGATTGAATTGTTCTCTCAGACTGACCATCTGTCTGAGGATGATAAGCAGTGTTGAAACTCAACTCTGTATCCAGAGTATGCTGAAGACTTCACCAAAACTTTGAGGTAAACCTCAGATCCCGATCAGATATAATGGAATGTGGTACTCCATACAATCTTTCCACTTCCTTCACATATATCCTGGAAAGCTTATCCAGAGAGAAATCCTCTCTAACAGCAATGAAGTGTGCCGACTTTGTAAGATGATCAACTATGACCCAGATAGCATTATTTCCTTTGGATGTTTAATGAAGTCTAGTGACAAAGTCCATAGTTATGTTTTCCCATTTCCATTCAGGTATGGGTAATGTTTGTAACATCCCCATAGACTTTTGTCTCTATTCTTTAACTTGCTGACAAACCAAGCATCGAGAGACATATTCAGCAACATCTCTTTTCATGCCATCCCACCAGAAGTACTCTTTCAGGTCCCTATAAATCTTCGTGCTTCCAGGATGAATAGAGAATGAAGAACTATGAGCCTCATCCAGAAGCTCCTTCTTTAATTCTAGGATGGGAGGAACACAAACCCGATTCATGAACCTTATTATCCCATCACAATCAAGGTTGAATTCAGGAACATTTCTCACCTTCTTTTGTAACTCTACATCTTATTTTTTTGCCTCTTTAATCTTCACATGTATATATGGTTGAACATTCATTTGAGAAAGATAATATTTTTCCCCTTACATTTTAATTCCAAGGTCCATCCTTTGTAAATCCATAAATATTGGATCTTTTGTGATCCTCATCATGGATAAGCTAGCATGGTCTTGTCGACTTAATGTGTCTTCCACCTTGTTTTCTTTCCTAGGGTGATAATGAATTGAGCAGTCGTAATCCTTAATCAGCTCCAAACATCTTCTTTGGTGCATATTCAGCTCCTTTTGTGTGAAAATATACTTTAAACTTTTATGATTAGTATAAATATCACACCTTTCACCATAAAGATAATGCCTCCAAATCATTAATGCAAATATTACCACAGCTAACTCCAAATCATGAGTTGGATAATTTTTCTCATGAATTTTCAACTGTCATGAGGCATAAGATATCACCATATCATTTTCCATAAGAACACACCCTATACCCTTCTTGGATGCATCACTTTAGATCACAAACCTTTCTCTACTACAAGGCAGTGTGAGCACAGGTGCACTAGATAACCTTCTTTTTAACTCCTTGAAATTCCCTTCACACTCCTCCATCTAAATGAACTTAACTCATTTTCGAGTCAACCTGGTGAGTGGGTTAGATAATCGTGAAAAATCTTTCACAAAACGTTGATAATATCCATCCAAACCAAGAAAACTTCGGATCTCAGTTACTGTTGTTGGTCTCGACCATCTTTTGATAACCTCTGCATTTGTTGGATCCACATATATCCCCTCTTTTGAGATTATGTGACCCAAAAATGCAACTTTTTGAAGCCAAAATTCACACTTGGTAAATTTGGCATAAAGATTATCCTTTTTCAGGGTCTTCAATACAATTATCAAGTGATCTTTATGTTCTTCCTTGCTCTTTGAATAGACAAGGATATCGTCTATAAAGACTACCACAAACTAATCAAGATAGTATCTAAAGACTCTATTCATTAGATCCATCAAGATATCAGGGGCATTAGTAAGACCAAATGGCATCACTATAAATTCATAGTGTCCATACCTTGTATGGAAAGTTGTCTTTGGTATATCCTCTTTTTTGACCCTTAATTGATGATACCATGAATGAAGATCAATCTTGGAAATGTATTGATCTCCGCGTAGTTGGTCAAATAAGTCATCAATGCATGGGAGAGGATATTTTTTCTTAATAGTGATCTTGTAAGTTATTGATAATCAATGCAGAGTCTTATTGATCCATCTTTATTCTTAACAAATAGAAGAGGTGCTCTCCAAGGTGACGCACTAGGGCGTATGAATCCTTTATCAAGATTCTCTTGGAGTTGCTTCTTAAATTCCTACAACTCAATTGGGGCCATTCTATAAGGTGTCTTTGAAATGGACATAGCACCCAGTATGAGTTCTATTGAAAACTCAACTTCACGATTTGGTGGAAGACCTAGAAATTCCTCCGGAAATACATAATCAAACTCTCGTACAATGGGTGTATTATTAATCGTGAGTTTCTCTCCAACCATTTGAGATAAATAACCTTCATTTGTTGGAATCAAGACCCATAAGATGGAAGAAATTTCCTCTAGAAGGTTATATTCATCCTAGCATCGATAGACGATCATAGATTGATCTAGAATATTAAATTTGATTTCCCTTCTTTGGAAATTGATATGAGCTCTGTATAAAGAAATCCAATACATGCCAAGAATCACATCAACTTCCACTATAAGAAGGATCACAAGATTTTCAGGAAGCACTTTCCCACAAAGTTCAATCGGAGAAGAATTATAAACTTTTGATGCAACTGTTGTGCCATTAGGAGTTGTCACAGCTAACTCAACATCTAATTTTTGAGGTAATACGGCGATACCCTTAGAAAATTCTTAAGAAATAAAAGATTTGGTGGATACAGAATCAAATAAAACATTTTCTACTTTAGAGTGGATGGTAAGTGTACCTTTTACCTCTTCATTATCGTAATCCACATCACCGACAGTAATTTCATGTAAATTTCCATTATCTTTGGCCTTAAGAGTTTGTTGACGTCGATCATCATTAACAACCCTTGGATTTGGGCATTGATTGGCATAATGACCCATCTCCTTGCACTTGAAACATTGAAGTGTAGGAGGTGCATTCTGTGTTTCCCTTTCTTTGTTCGCATCATTAGACATCTTCTTCCCATCACTACTGGAAAAACGGGCTATACCCACAGTTCAAAACCGTGGGTATAGCCCCCAAAACCGTGGGTATAGGCTATACCCACGGTTTTGGGAACCGTGGGCTGGAATGGCGTCGGTATAGGGGTCTTGACCTATACCCATGGTTTGGTAGAACCGTGGGTATAGGTGTGTCACACACCAGCACCACGCTGTACAGCGTGGCAGGCACATACCCCACGGTTTTCAAACCGTGGGGATTTCACTTATTTTCAAAAAAATCGCGTCTGGCAGGGTTCGAACTCGCCCCTCCCGCGCTACAACGCAACAGCGCACCGCAAATAACCAACCGAGCCACCATTTCAATCTGCAATACATATATATATTTTCTTATATATATTAATATAGATTATCTTCGCATATTCAAAAATAGATGGAACTGGGTTTCGAACCCGCGCTTCCCGCTGGAGTAACCAACGCGCCGGGAGAACAACCCACTGGACTAACATATTTTTGTGTAACTAATGATTATTTAAATGTAATATATTAATACGGATGCAGTTATTAAATAAAATGTTGCTGGCGGGACTCGAACCCGTGAATAGAGTAGAATAAACACAGCAGCGAACCAACTTAGCTACGCGGACTTTGCCTATTAGATTATACGCTGCTATACTTATAGCAATATTATTGATAAATTTAAAATTAGGTCATGCCGAGTTTCGAACACCGAACTTCTCTGAAGGGAGCGATGAAATAAACCAACACACCTACCGAAATTCTGTTAATTTATGTTGGTATCTTTCTTATTAAATTATTTAAAACATTGTTCCCATATAAAATTTATTTCATCCCGCGCAATTTTTTTCCCATTCCCGCCACCCGCAATAAGGCGGGAAACCTATACCCACGGTTTTGAAAACCGTGGGTATAGGTCTTTGAAAAAAATACCCCCTATACCCATGGTTTTCAAAAACCGTGGGTATAGGTTTCCGAAGCAATCCCTATACCCACGGTTTTGGCAAAACCGTGGGTATAGGTCTTCACAAAAAAACTATACCCATGGTTTTGTCCAAAACCGTGGGTATTGGGTACCTATACCCACGGTTCTGGAAAACCGTGGGTATAGGGGGGACCTATACCCACGGTTTTGTGAAAAACCGTGGGTATAGGCCCAATTTCCAGTAGTGCATTATTTCGACATTCAACTGCCCGATGACCTTCTTTTTCACACTTAAAACATTTGCTTATCCCTTTAAGACAATTCCCTCCATGTTTCTTTCCACAATTTGAGCATAAAGGAAAAATCATCTTCTTTTCAGTGTGCTCTTTAGATTTTCCTTTGAATTCCATTTTCCTCTTCTTATCAAACCCATATGATTGATGGGTTAATCCAATCTCCATCTCAAACTTGAGAGCACATCGAACAATTTCCTCGTAGCTATTGAAGTCCCTTATGGCTAACTCCCTTCGAAGACTTGGTTTTAAGCCACTAAAGAATTGATCGATCTTACTCTCAGGTTGGATAATAATACCAGAAGTGTACCTTGCAAGTCTTGTAAAATTTTCTTCATAGGTGCCAACTGATTCATCATCCTTTTGCTTCAGTTCAAGAAACTCCTCCCCTATCTATGTTCGAAGAATACGAGGGAAGTACTTATTGAAAAATAATTTCTTGAACTCATCCCTGTCACGAACCGAATCTGGTCGCCATCAAACCAGCACCAAACCCAGCTCATGGAAAGACCCGAAGGGCGTTCCCCATCCCCACGGGCTGGCACAAGTGCCCGGGTATCATAAAAAATCATTTGGGAATGATTTACCCGAGTTTGGGTTCATAAGATAACCAAAAACAAACAACAAACCAAATCTGAAAAATTATGCCAAACAAGAATTAATAAAAATTCAGAACTTAGTATATGAGTTTAAACAAGACACAAGAGGTCAAGGTACATAAAAGTAGCAGCAAACATCCCATGAGACTCCACACGACAAGGGGTCATCACCCACAAGCCGTCTCTACAACACCGCACCATCGAGAGAAACTAGCAACCCAAACCGCCATCGCCCAAGGCTTTTCCTTTGCCTGTGTCAAACATGATCAAGTCTACTTACACCCAAAGGTGTAAGTAGGGTGTGAGACTAATCCCAATAGGATATCACCCAAGTATTTCAAGTGATAGGCATTGTAAAATAAAAGGCTTGCAAGAGTTATAAATAGATAATAGTGGCATTTATTTCTAAAAGTGCAACTTTGAAAAGAAAATAACTTTCAATGGGGATAACTATAAATAATCAGTGAAATTGAATAAAACATTCAAGATTCTGGTTTTCACATCCCAAAATACCATAAAGAAAGTTTAAATGCCAAAAAGGCCACGAGCACCAAGCATAGGAACCCCCCTAGGTACTAGTTTGTTGTGAGCCCCAAGTACCTCGTACCTCGGTGAAAGTAACCATAACGAAATTTGTTCTCATGCACGAGCCACTAGTAGGGAGCATACCCATAACCTAGTGGTCTCCAATAATCTCCATTATAGTTTTGTTAGTGTTATCCATGTCAGACTTTCTAAGTGAACCATGGTCAAAACCCCTCCGTTCACTAGCGTACTAGTACACGTTAGCCCACCTAGATACCCGGGTTTCCCGTATTGTGCTCAAATAGTCACCACATGCTACCAAAATCAATATTCACATATAAATATCAGTTCTGGTCACACATATTCAAAACAATATCTACACCTTCTTTTCACCTTTTGCATAACTCAATAATCCATTTATAATTTCCATAAAACAATTTCAAGAAAATTAATCAAATGCTGCACATTAAATTCATCTAAAATCCCATATTTAAAACCAAATGGAGACCAATATTATACCAAAACATAAATTTCAGCATCAAAACATTTTTATAAATCCAATCCCTGAATTATAAAACAACACTAAGAGTCACAATATGGGTTACACATGTAAAACACCCATTTTCACACAAGATTGGCACTTAAAAATCTACCACTTTTATAATGCTACCCAAATCAATTTTTGAAATAAAAATACTGAATGATGAACATAATAGAAACCTAAATACAGCAAGACAACTCATTATACAATACCTACATATGAAATCACCTACCAAAAGAGTCAAAACCCCCAAATCCTTGTGCGTCACTTCAACCGCACCTCCGCGGCACCACAAAGGAGTAATATTGAACCTAAAACCATGGGATTGGACCACGAAACTCAAAACTAAAACCCTAGGTACGAAACCCCATCTTCTGGACATTTGGGGATTCAATAAAAAAGGAATAAACCCTAAGAATAAGGGAGGAATAAGGAAGAGAAACAACTTACTTGAGAAATCTGGACGTTTTTGGAGCTTCAGAAGTTCGGCCCTAAATCGCGATCAATATGAGCTCCAAAGAGGCGAAAACTAATATGGGGGTGTGGCTGGGTTCGATGGGAATGTGTGAGAGGTAGAATCACCGAAAAATGATAAAAAATAAATATTTTATGAAAGAATTACAAAACAATTTTAAAACTGGAAATGGGCTTTCGGGTTGGCCCTATACCTAATTTTATCACCCAAATCCATGATTCTAATGAATTTTTAAGGGGCCAAAAATTATTTTGTGGTTTTAATATTTAAATGAAGGTCATTTTGGAAGTTTAATGGTTGAAAAATGTTGAGAAACGAATGAGTTATTAAAGAAACAAAATATACTTTCAAAACTGGAAATGGCCTCTTAGGTTGGCCCAAATTTTGGAAACCCACTATTTCCATTAAAAATGCAAGAAAAACCACCAAAAAAATCAAGGATGTAAATTAAATGAAACATACCTCTAAATATTTCATGTATGTGACAATTCTCCCCCCCATGAAGGACTTTCCGCCCCAGAAAGTCAACATGAGGCTTGATTGGAAAACAAGAACGGGTACTCTTCCTCGACCCACGACTTTCGCTCCCATGTCTCATGTGTATCATTTCCATGCTGCCATAGAACCCGGACTAATGGAATAGACTTCCCTCGAAGTATCTTCTCTTGTGAGTCCACTATTTTCACTGGCCTCTCAACAATAGACAAGTCAGGCTCTATCTCCAGTTCTTCCCAACTCAACACATGGGACGGATCCGGGTAGTATTTCTTCAACTGACAAACATGGAAGACATCATGGATGGACGTCAACTGAGAAGGTAAGGCCAACCTGTATGCCACCTTTCCAATACGTTCGATGATCTCAAATGGCCTGACGTACCGTGGAGTCAGCTTACCTTGCTTCCCCAATCGACGATGGCCTAAACGAGGGGCCACCTTCAAGAATACTCTGTCACCCACAGAAAACTCTAGGTCTCGACGCCTCCGGTCAGCATATGATTTATGACGACTCTGAGCTGTCAATAAACGTTGCCTGATTAATTTTACCTTCTCAGATGTCTCCTGCACCATACTCGGCCCCAGTAGTGAGGTCTCACCTACCTCAGCCCAACAGAGGGGGGACCGACAAGGCCGACCATAGAGTGCCTCAAAAGGAGCCATTCGAATCGAGGATTGGTAACTGTTATTATAAGAAAACTCAACCAATCCCAAATGGGTATCCCAAGAACCTCCAAAGTCTAGGACACATGCACGAAGCATGTCCTCCAAAATCTGATTCGCCCGCTCTGTCTGACCATCCGTCTGCGGATGGTATGCTGTGCTCATCTTAATCTGGGACCCCAAGGCCTTCTGAAGGCCTTCCCGGAATCGAGATGTGAAACGAGGGTCCCTATCTGAAACAACTGCTGATGGCACACCATGGAGTCTCACCACCTCCTGAAGATACAAACGGCCCAACTCATCCACTTTAGATGTATCTCTGATCGGAATGAAGTGGGCTGATTTGGTTAGACGATCAATCACCACCCAAATGGCATTCTTAGCTAGAGGTGTACGAGGTAATCCAACAATGAAGTCCATGGCAACCTCGTCCCACTTCCAGGTAGGAATGGGTAGTGGTTGGAGCAAACCAGAGGGCCTTTGGTGCTCTGCTTTCACCTGCTGGCATGTGTAGCATCTCGACACAAAGTCCGCTATGTCCCGTCTCATACCAGGCCACCAAAACTGCTGACGGACATCATAATACATCTTAGTGGCACCCGGATGGACAGCCCACTGAGACTGGTGGCTATCCTGCATCACCACCTTTTGTAGAGATAACGACACTACCGAACGACCCTTAAAGAACAAGATTACCTCGGGAGACGACGACCAATCAGAGGATGTCTCCCCACCATGAAGAAACTGGTTCGATCACTGACAAAGCTCATCACTAGGTTGTTCCTACTGAATCAACTCCAACAGAGAAGGAGTCAACTGGATGCTCACCAAGAATGCCCCTCCACTATGTTCCTTGGTCTCCACATGCATCTGAGAAATGATCCCCATCAATGTCCACTCATCACTGGACTTCCTCAAAGCCTGTACTGGAACCCTTCTGCTCAAGGCATCGGCCACTACATTACCCTTACCTAGGGTATAGACAATGTCAAAATCAAACCCCTGCAAGTACTCGATCCAGCGATGCTGCCTCATGTTGAGGTCCTTTTGTGAGAAGATATAAGCCAAGCTTTTGTGATCAGAATAGACCACAAACTTCTCCCCAAAGAGGTGGTGACGCCACGTCTTCAAAGCATGCATCACTGCTGCCAACTCCAAGTCATGGGTTGGGTAGTTCTTTTCGTGTGGCCGGAGTTAGCGAGAGCCATACGCCACCACGTGATCATCCTGCATAAGCACGCACCCAAGACCCATACCTGAGGTATCACAATAAACCACATATCCCTTTCCAGCCTCTGGTAAAATCAGCACGGGGGCAGTAGTCAATCGCCTCTTCAGCTCCTCGAATGATGCCTGACATTATGGACCCCATACAAACTTCACCCCTTTCCGGGTGAGGGTAGTCATCGGTGAAGCAAGCCGAGAGAAATCCTGAACGAATCGCCTATAATAACCAGCCAGGCCAAGGAAACTCCTAATCTCGAACAAATTCTTCAGCTGCTCCCATGACATAACCGCACTAATCTTATCAGGGTCCACTGAAACTCCATTCTCTGAGATCACATGCCCGAGAAATCTCACCTCCCTGATCCAGAAACTGCACTTTGACAACTTTTCATAGAGGCGGTGATCCCGTAATGTACCCAAAACGACCCTCAAGTGATGTTCGTGTTCCTCCTCAGAGCTAGAGTATACCAGAATGTCGTCCACGAACACCACAACAAATGAATCGAGATATTGATGGAAAACCCTATTCATAAGTGCCATAAAGACTGCTAGAGCATTTGTCAATCCAAAGGTCATGACCAAATACTCAAAGTGGTCGTACCTGCTTCGGAAGGCTGTCTTTGGGATATCTGACTCCTTCACCCTGAGTTGATGATACCCTGAACACAGGTCATCTTTGAGAACCACTTTTCCCCCTTCAACTGATCAAAAAAATCATCTATTCTGGGTAAAGGGTATTTGTTTTTAATTGTTACCTTATTCAACTTCCGGTAGTCAATGCACAACCGGAGGGATCCATCAGCCTTTTTTGCAAACAACACAGGAGCGGCCCAAGGAGAGACGCTCGGGCGAATGAATCCTTTGGATTCTAAGTCGTCCAGCTGTATCTTTAATTCCCTCAACTCGGTGGGGGCCATGCGATAAGAGGGAAGAGATATCGGCTGTGTTCCCGGCGCCAGATCAATTGAAAACTCCACATCCCGCTCTGGGGGAAAGCCTGAAAAATCATCTGGGAATACCTCCGGAAACTCATTCACTACATGAGGTAGTGCACCTTCAGGGGAAAGACCATCCTCTAGCATAAGAGAAGATAACTGGAAGATAACACTTCCCAACTCTGGGAGTGGAGGCCCTGCGCGACCTGACTGAGGATCCCATTCTCCATGAAAAACCTGACCACTCCCATCAGGTGCCGTGAAACTCACACGCCGTCTATAGCAATCGATGTGTGCCTGGAAGTGTACTAGCCAATCCATCCCGAGTATGACATCAAAAAGTTTCATATCTAAGACCAAGAGGTCCCACTCTATCTCAACCCCTGACACAGAAAGCGCACATGATGGGCACCTGAGACCCTGCTTCTTCTTCTTTCCCAGCGGTGTCACCAACTCCATTGCGAATGACATCAAATCAGTTGGAAGATTCAGAATGTCCACAAAACGGGCAGAAATGAATGAAACAGAGGCACCAGTATCAAAAAGAGCAGTAGCTATAGAAGATGAAATCAAAATGGTACCTCGAACAGTCGACGGTCCCGCCTCTGATCCTGGTGGTGCATGATCCACCGCATGGAGATGTCCAGTCTCTGCCTGAAGACGACCGCTAGTCTGTGGCTGTGCCCTAAACTGGCTATGCCCAGAAGATGACCCATCCCTACCACCACGGCTACCAAATCGAGATCCCCCAGTCCTCGACGGCTCAGACTGTGCTGGCACTCCTCTGGGAGCCATGGATCCTGCCCCACTTTGAAGTGGACGCGCTATCCCGCAAAAGCGTTGCACGTGTCCCATACCTCCACACTGGAAACAGGTCTTCGGAGGATGAGGGCATGCTGGACGGATGTGCCCGGGCTTCCCACACTGGTGGCACACGACCGATCTCGCATCAGAAGCCGCTGATGACAACTTCCTAGAAGAGTTCCCTGAACTGCCTCCTCCTTTCTTCACATGATCCTCCCACTTCCTTTTCTTCTCTGAGGAGCTTCCACTTCCCACTGCTGATACAGAACCATAGAAACCAGACCTGCCTTTTCTATCAATCTCCACCATGCACGCCCGATCAACGACCTCAGCATAGGTCCTCAGCTTAAACAAGAACACCTGGGAGTATATCTCTGGTCTCAAGCCTTTCTCAAACCTCTGGGCCTTCGCTTGCTCATTAGAGACAATTTCTGGAGCATACCGAACCAACTCAGTGAAACGGTTGGAATACTCCATCACAGATAGATTTCCCTGAACAAGTTCCATGAACTCTCTAGACCTGGCATAAGCCAACACCTCAGGGTAGTACTGTTCATTGAAGACAGCCTTGAAATCTCCCCAGCGCATCTGCTCATTCTTCCCAGCCTAAAGCACTGACTCCCACCATTTACGGTTGGGACCCTCCAATAGAAAGGAGGCACACTTCACCCTGAGCTCCTCGGGTGTTTCCAGGAACTCAAACATTCGCTCGATCTTCTCGAGCCATTCCTCTGCTTCTTGGGGTTCTGAGCTGTCTCGGAAGGTTGGAGGCTTATTTTTCAGGAAATCCTGGGCCTTGTCCTTTCTAGGACCAGTCTCATCCTCTCTAATAGGAGCTGGAACTGGAGCTGGTCCATATCCTAGAGCCTGGATAGCCCGGACCACGGCCTCGACTAGCCTCTGATCAATTGGTGTGGGAGAACTCTCTCTGGCTTCCTCCCGTGGGTGCGTGAGAGCTTTCCGGGGAGGCATGTTGCTACAAAATGTAACAGTCACAAAATAATAATCAATACCAAAATTCTGAAAATTTTAATCAAATACCTAAAATATAGATAATCAAAACACATTTCAGTAATAAAATAAACAACTACAACACATCCGCATGATGTCCACATGTGGTCTGCAGCCCACACGTCTCACCTGGAAGTGAAGTCAATCTTTAAATTCCAACATCCCCTGGTGACTC
The DNA here is from genome assembly GCA_963277665.1 of Viscum album. Classification (NCBI taxonomy): domain Eukaryota; kingdom Viridiplantae; phylum Streptophyta; class Magnoliopsida; order Santalales; family Viscaceae; genus Viscum; species Viscum album. The sequence goes on along the minus strand of OY728156.1, from coordinate 251,257,484 downwards.
AGGGTATGCCATGAGAGGTGTGGGCCAGACACCCTACTCACAACCAAAACCCCGAGCCCCGACAGTCCTAGCTCCTGTCTATCCTAACTCATCCCAAAATAACAATATAACCCAAAAACATTAACCTCCTCTGATACCATTTTGTCATGAACCGAATCCGGTCGCCATCAAACCAGCACCAAACCCGGCTCATGGAAAGACCCGAAGGGCGTTCCCCATCCCCACGGGCTGGCACAAGTGCCCAGGTATCATAAAAATTCATTTGGGAACGATTTACCCGAGTTTGGGTTCATAAGATAACCAAAAACAAACAAAAAACCAAATCTGAAAAATTATGCCAAACAAGAATTAATAAAAATTCAGAACTTAGTATATGAGTTTAAACAAGACACAAGAGGTCCAAAGGTACATAAAAGTAGCATCAAACATCCCATGAGACTCCACACGACAAGGGGTCATCACCCACAAGCCGTCTCCACAACACCGCACCATCGAGAGAAACTAGCAACCCGAACCGCCATCGCCCAAGGCTTTTCCTTTGCCTGTGTCAAACATGGTCAAGTATACTTACACCCAAAGGTGTAAGTAGGGTGTGAGACTAATCCCAATAGGATATCACCCATGGATTTCAAGTGATAGGCATTGTAAAATAAAAGGCTTGCAAGAGTTATAAATAGATAATAGTGGCATTTATTTCTAAAAGTGGAACTTTGAAAAGAAAATAACTTTCAATGGGGATAACTATAAAGAATCAGTGAAATTGAATAAAACATTCAAGATTCTGGTTTTCACATCCCAAAATACCATAAAGAAAGTTTAAATTCCAAAAAGGCCACGAGCACCAAGCGTAGGAACCCCCCTAGGTAGTAGTTTGTTGTGAGCCCCAAGTACCTCGTACCTCGGTGAAAGTAACCATAACAAAATTTGTTCTCGTGCACGAGCCACTAGTAGGGAGCATACCCATAACCTAGTGGTCTCCAATCATCTCCATTATAGTTTTGTTAGTGTTATCCATGTCAGACTTGCTAAGTGAACCATGGTCAAAACCCCTCCGTTCACTAGCGTACTAGTACACGTTAGCCCACCTAGATAACCGGGTTTCCCGTATTGTGCTCAAATAGTCACCACATGCTACCAAAATCAATATTCACATATAAATATCAGTTCTGGTCACACACATTCAAAACAATATCTACACCTTCTTTTCACCTTTTGCATAACTCAATAAACCATTTATAATTTCCATAAAACAATTTCAAGAAAATTAATCAAATGCTGCACATTAAATTCATCTAAAATCCCATATTTAAAACCAAATGGAGACCAATATTATACCAAAACATAAATTTCAGCATCAAAACATTTTTATAAATCCAATCCCTGAATTATAAAACAACACCAAGAGGCACAATATGGGTTACACATGTAAAACACCCATTTTCACACAAGATTGGCACTTAAAAATATACCACTTTTATAATGCTACCCAAATCAATTTTTGAAATCAAAATACTTAATAATCAACATAATGGAAACCTAAATACAGCAAGCCAACTCATTATACAATACCTGCATATGAAATCACCTACCAAAAGAGTCAAAACCCCCAAATCCTTGTGCGTCACTTCAACCGCACCTCCGCCGCACCACAAAGGAGTAAGATTGAACCTAAAACCAGAGGATTGGACCAAGAAACTCAAAACTAAAACCCTAGGTACGAAACCCCATCTTCTGGACATTTGGGGATTCAATAAAAAAGGAAGAAACCCTAAGAATAAGGGAGGAATAAGGAAGAGAAACAACTTACTTGAGAAATATGGACGTTTTTTGGAGCTTCAGCAGTTTGTCCCTAAATCGAGATCAATATGAGCTCCAAAGAGGCGAAAAATAATATGGGGGTGTGGCTGGGTTCGATGGGAATGTGTGAGAGGTGGAATCACCGAAAAAGGATAAAAAATAAATATTTTATGAAAGAATTACAAAACAATTTTAAAACTGGAAATGGGCTTTTGGGTTTGCCCAATACCAAATTTTATCACCCAAATCCATGATTCTAATGAATTTTTAAGGGGCCCAAAACTATTTTGTGGTTTTAATATTTAAATGAAGGTCATTTTGGAAGTTTAATGGTTGAAAAATGTTGAAAAACGAAGTAGTTATTAAAGAAACAAAATATACTTTCAAAACTGGAAATGGGCTCTTAGGTTGGCCCAAATTTTGGAAACCCACTATTTCCTTTAAAAATGCATGAAAAACCACCAAAACAAATCAAGGATGTAAATTAAATGAAAAATACCTCTAAATATTTCATGTATGTGACAATCCCATTCCATGGACTCAATTTCATCTCTTTGCCTCGTATTCTTGATGAGATTCCACCATTGATCAGCTTCACCTTCCAAATGATAAACTGCTAAGATGACTTTATCATGTTCAGAACATTGAAGAACTGAAAATATCTTTTCACTGGTACTGATCCATTGTTCAGCCACTAATGGTTCAGTAGACCCACTGAATGAGGGTGGACGCTGCCTCATGAAGGATTCAACAGAATGTTGCTCCTTCCTTTGCTCGTTTGGAAATCCTGCATGATTCATAGCTTGAGAAAGTTGTGTGAGCATGGCTATAAGATTTTTCATTCCAACTCCCATAACATTTGGTTTCTCAGGGGGACAATCATTGCATTTCCCGTCGTATTCCGTGTTATCATGGTTCCTTAGAGTTCCATCCATTGACTAAAACCAAGAAGAATAGTGCGAGAAACACTGATTATAATAGGAAAACCACATAATCAAGAATAAAATTTCACACTTAAGGTCTTATCTTAGGTTATTCAGGGCCATTTTTAAAACACTAATATTGTTTTCTATGCTTAGATATATCCTTAGGGTTCTTACTAAGGCTTCCACATCCTAGTTTCCAAAGGTTTACTATACCTTTCTTCTGATACCAACTATAACGGTCTGGAATTACTTCCAGTGGACTATAATTGATACCTATCAGGGCACTCCATGGGCGGCTACACCCCCTGGGGGGACACACCACCATCCCTAGTGGCATCCATTTCCTCATGAAGCCCTTGGGCGGAGAGCCATGCTTCGTCCAACGCTCACACGTGAGAGTTCCCAAGGATCGAATTCATTCCTACCTCCTTTGCCTCTGATACCAACTATAACGACCCATACTTTACATAAATTGTTATTACATAAAAATTTAAGCACACTTATTACAACATATAACAAAACCATGAAAGGACCGTATAGGTATAGTATCTTTAGAAACTGGGAAACATAAAAACTGGTTCATAAAGAATCTACATTGTCTCCCATTTACTTCATCATATCTAGAGTCCCTTTTGGCATATCCCACTTAATAACCTTCTTCCTGACCTGGGGAAAGAAAACCTACAAAAGGGTGAGATAAATTTCTCAGTAAGGGTAAACAAAATAAATATCAATCACATCATATTCATAAGAACATAACATTTTGGAAATCTTAACCTGCAAAAGAGATCATAATTTCATAACATGGGATAAATCATAGTAGTGAAATGTAATCACAATAATCATAACTTAAAACATGAAACTTTGTGGCATACACACATAATCATATAAAATCATTTCTTAGTAGTCAAGACTCATTGCCAAGACTATCTTAGTGTACAAATTCCATTTCTAAACCGAGTTCACTCCTCGTTTCAGTCCTGTTTCACTGAACCGGATTAACCTATCATTCCAGACATGTCTAACTCATGAGATATAAATATTTACCCAGTGCATTGGAGGGAGGTTTAGTCCCACCCATATTATAATGAAACCATTCTTATGTGTGCCACAAAATCATAAATCATACATCATAGCATAACCCATGTAATAAAAATGGGATTCTTAAACATCGTGTCATCATAACATAATCCATATAAGATAAAATGACTTCATAAAAATAATTCCATCATAACATAATCAAAACAATGTAAAAATTGGGATAGAAACATAACCCTATATTATCTTAGATGGAAAATAATTTTGATAAAACACTTGAACTCCATTCTTGAGGAAAATATCCTTTCTACTTCAAAATCATTTTCCTTTCATAACATGTCATATAATTTTGAACTAAAAGAAGTTGATTAAAAATAAACTTGAAAACTTATAAAGTAAGCTTCATGGAAATAATTTTCTAAAAATCCATTCATTCCATATAAGTTAAAAAAACATTCTTCTCGTACATTGGCCGGAAAAGTCAAAATGTACTTCGTATGAAAAACGACAAAAGATTCCTTTCATATCTTTTACTAAAAACTCACCCAAGGGTAAAATTGGATTTAAAAAATTGTAGGAGGATAGAAATAACATTACATATTGAGGAAACATGGATTTGGATGATAAATATTCCCCAGTAAATTCTGATGTATAAACAATCTCTTATAAAAATGAGATTGTGAGACTTTCCCTTACCTTAGGTCTGATTTGCTTCGTACGTGTCTGAACCTCCTGTAAAATAATTTAAATAATTTTATTGACTTATTATTTAATTGTACTCATTTTTATTATATCATATATGGTCATATTATTAGCTTCTTATTTGTAATATTTCATTGTTACTTGTTATTTGGGTGTTTATTGCTTTTTGTTCTTATGCGTGTTTTGCCGAATAAATTCTTATTCTTCTTTTTAGGTTATAGATACCTCATTTATAGAATTTTATTAGTGTAATATATATCATATTTATTCATTCAATTCATTTATATAATCATTATGCAATGAAGATCATGTATAACGAGTCGCATCACATCGTGGAGACGGTAGGTCGTACGTACGCACGAGCGATGATATCGTTCCCATGATCATGGAATTGTATTGAAGTGTATGTATACTATTTCAGAATCAATATCAATTTACAATAATCATATATAGTTATTATCTACACCATTATACCCATCCAAGTAAGGTGGTGGTGGAAAAAAGATTACACCACGACGTGGAGACGGTATTCCGTACATACGCACGTGCGGTGATTTCATTTTCCGTAGGATGGATAGAAGGTGAAATAGAGTTATTTCATATTTATAATAATATATTAGTATATGAGTGATACTGGTTTTATTACTTCATAATTAAACAACTAAATAAGAAGAAGTAGAAGAAGAAATAAAGTTGAAAGAATTGGTAACGGACATTACCTCTTCTTTGAAGTGCCTCTTCTTAACCTCCACTTAGGGCACTAAATATGGCCTTTGAAGAAGACCAGAACTTCTAGGATGTTTCTAGGGAAGTGTAGAAGATACATTGTCAGGGTTTTTATGATCTTTAAGGCTCAAAGTGGTGTGAGGAGGTGAGGGAGGAGGTTCCCTTTTATAAGGGAGGAGAGGGGCACCTTAGGAAAAACAAAAATATTATTTTATTATAAAGTCATATTTGGTTTTTAATAGCTCCAAATTGATTTATTTCAAAGATAAGCTTGGGATGGGTCGAAATACTCTCAAAAATGGGTTTTAGACAAGTTTAGGTCATTATATTAACCTTATCTTTTAGTTTCAACTCTTAGTTAATTAGATTGACATTTACCATGTCACTTTGTATTTTTATATTATATAGTTAATAAACTTACCATATACATACAATAGACCCCCAAGTGGTCCATTAATGATATATATATATATATATATTTATCTAATTCATTTGGCCGAATCGTAGATTTTTAGGAATAAAATAACAATTAATAATATAATATTTGTTTTAAAAACTATTTGATGTAAATTTAGACACTATTTGGTAATTGATTTTTTTGAAAATCATAACAGTATGATTAGTTAGAAAAAAGTTAATTAAATCAATACTAACATGTCATATTAACCTATAGAATTATTTTAATTCATAAAAATTCTCAAATTACATTTATTTGGGTATTTATAATATCAATTATGTTAATATTTCATTAATAAGGTAATTACTGCATCATCATTGTGTCATAAATAAATTAAATTATTTAATGTCTAAAAATTATAAATAAAATACCATTATGTATGAAATATTTTTATATTTATAATTAATATTTATAGTCGAAATTATCTTATTTAAAACCCTATATTAAAAATGTTTTAGTTATTAAACATTGATTTTAACTATTTTAACTCTTCTTTAAATAAAATAATATTAAATGTCCTAATCTAAGCCAAGTGGACATAAATGGTCATATTTTATTCCTAAGGTTGTTTTTGGTCGAATTAAACTTATCCAATAGAATTAGTACATGTGTTAGGGTAATCATAATATCATTTTTACCCTTATTTACCCTATTTACTTTTAACCGTGGTAAATAAAAGTAAAAAGTTACTATTCACCAAAAATTATTTTTATCTTATTCAACCACATTTTACTACTTGATATTAACCATGTCTCCAGGATTTTTGAAATTCCACTCACATAAGTGGTAAAATTAAGTTTTATATACAATCGCAAATTCTCCTAGTAGGTGGGTAAAAGACGGTGAAAAGATTAATAAAATTTTTATATATCTAAAATTATTATAAAATGAGTCCAATGAATTACTTTTAACTTATATAGGTATTATGTACCAATTTTGACCTAAAATAAATTTAAATAAAATAAATAATTAATTAAATAAAAAGTCGGTTTTTAAATAGTAACACAGTGTTTTCACTATTTATCAAAAATAGAAAGTTTTCAGAAAAATACCAAAACTTTACCCTAGGCTAATTTTGATATTCTAAATCCAAAAATGAAGTCCATTTTGAAAGATAAAATTTCAAAAAGTGGGTATTACTATTCATAACGGCTAGTTTTAATAATATTTTAATAGCATATCGTTGTTTAGTGAAACTCGGTATTACGTACAACGCAAACTATCGAGGAAGGTCGTGATTGCGTGTAAATTAATCCAAGCTAGTGTTTTGTGTAGTGAAAGATTCCTTTATATAACATAATAAATAAAACAAAATATTTCTCATAAAATCTCGGGTGTTACATTCATGATGGATGGAAAAATAACCAAAATAAACTAAACATTTATCATTAACATTTTATCTAATGAATCATAATTATATAAGAAATAAAAATGATCTATAATACCATTAAAAAAATTTAAGTTCGTTAATAAAATATAATTTCAATTCTTGAATATTATTCTCATTTAACATAAACTTCCATACTTGTATATAAGTGATCGATCATGAAAACCAAGAAAATGAACACTCCCAGAATGATGATATCGAACACTATAAATCATAAAAATTTCCATAAAAGAAATTAATAAAATTATAATAAATAAAATAAATGTATAAGAGATTTTTGATTTAGTAATTAATGAATCTAATTTGATTATCCAAAATATTAAAGCGAAGAGTTCATTCAGACATAAAGTATGAGGATTCTCAAACACAACTCCCTTTCTTTGGGTTATACCTATTTCATGTAAAATTTCCCTATGGATATTCCTTTAATGGTACTTAAATATTATTTCTTTGTTATTACCTCTAAATTTCTAGGATATACTTGTTTCCAACATGGTTTTAGATCAAATATATATGTTTTTCAAAATAACTCTTCTTTCCAAGACACATCTTGACTCCTCTTGAGATGGTTTCTTCTTTACTCAAGATTGATGATTCATATACCAAGTATATTTTCCTTTTTTAATTTGGGAACCCCAAAGTTTAGTCAATAGTGTATTCTTTATGAAATTATTATGATACCCATTCTTTTCCATGTGTTATTTTATGATTACAACTATTATAAGTTCTATGTTCCATGCATGATTCATTAAATTTCGTGATGTGATGGGTGGGACCAAAATTATATATATATCCAATGCATGGGGTGATGTGATTTATCTCATGAGATAATGTGAAATATGTGTGAACAAGATGTTTTATTTTTTTCACAATGGTGATGTTATGGTTATGTGCATATGTTGTGCATGAACATCCTGCTATATTTGTTCACAACTATGTGTTGTATTTGGCCACTAAGACATGAGGTTTAATTTTTATGCAATGATGCTTTCCATACCTTTATCTGATATTTCCTCTCCTGATTATGATAATGATACAATTCTTATGTTATGATAATGATGACTATTATCACTCATTTTATATTGATTCATGGCCTTATTCATCCTCTTAGTGGGATTTTAGCTTACCCATTTCTTTTATGTATATCGTTATGTGACTACATTTACTAAGGAAAAAGTTAGATTGAGAAGGATAAATAAGATTTTATTAAATTAAAATTTATGTTTTATTATGTACAAGTTGTTTATGGTCTTAATTTTCATAGGACACTAATCCTTTGGATCTTGGATTTGAAACGCTATTATGTTGTTTATCTTTAAAATTATCTAATAATAATGTAATAAAAAGTAGGGTATCCATAGTTTGTATCAAATAATGTTTTAGTTAATTTGGGAATTATGATTTTAGATTTTTAGTGAGAACCCTTAGGATGATTCTAAGTATATGTAAAAATCCAAGAATCATTTTTTTAGAAAAATAAAAAACATATGGATCCCATATGATATTCCTTTAAAGTCAATTTATTAAAAGAATAAATAATTTATTCATGATTTATTGACTTATGTTTAGTTCAAACCATGTATATTTTATAAAATGGTGTGAACTAAGAGGAACCATGTCAACAACCTGTTTCAAGGATAGTGTTGTGATTTCCTAAACGACATCCCCAATCCCTTGGGAGGTGGGGTTCAAAACTTCTTGGAAATTATTACCTAGATATCTCAAGATATGAATAATAATCTGTACCATTTAAAACATCTACCTTTCCCTAATAAGGATAAACTTTTCCTTAAGTCATTTATGGGGTAATGACCACCAACTTTTAGTGGATCTTATGATACACTAGTCATATAGTAGTGGGTCAACTAAATGAAGAATATATTTTTTGTGCTTCAATATTATGAGAAGTATAAGGTGACTCTGTCCATATATTGTTTACATGGAGAGGTCGATCAATGGTGGGTTTTGATTAATAACACCAATCTGAATGGTGGAATAGAATAGATGGAGTGGGAAAGATTTAAGAAAATATTTCTTAAAAAGTATTTCACTAGAATAATTCATACAAATAAAGAGATATAATGTATAAAGATGAATAAAAAGGAAGGTGAATCTATCATGTATTATGAATAAAATTTTACAAGGCATGCAAGAAACACCTTGTGTTTCTTTATGAATAGTGATAGAAAAATATATAGATTATTTAGTGGTTTAAAACTACACATTCGAAAGGATCTAGCGATATTAGACTTTGGGAGTTATGAATAAGTTTTTTTATGTGCTCTCAAAGTGGAGATAGAGTTTGTAGAATGGTTACATGGATATAGATATAAGAAATAGAGTATGGAGTTCCAATATAGAGGATCTAATGAAAAATGTGGAAAGAAATATCAACTAAACACATGTCAGAAATTTGGGAAGAATCATCATGGAAACTACCTCAAATGGAAAGTGAAATGTTATAAGTGTGGGATACAAGGACACAAAACTCATGAATGTCGAAGATACACGGAGAAGCTAGATAATGTGATGGAACCACCCATGGTTCAATGATTTAACTGTAGGGACTAAGGGAACTATGAATGTTGGTGCACTAAACCTCAAGTCCTATAGGGTAATTAGTATCAGTAGCCACAAAATCCAAAGGATAAAGGGAAATCTTATACCATTACTACTACTAAAGTGGAGTACTAAAATGAAGTCATACAAGGTACGCTTTCTATTCAATCAAGAATGAAAAATGTATTATTTGATTCTGGTTCTATGAGTTACTTTATATATTGCAATTTTTCAAGAAATATTGAATCAAAACCACGATACCTTGAAGTAGATATATCTGTAGAAAAAATAGTGGTGAGATCATTTCAACCCAAGTGTTGGACTTTTCTCCTATTGGAATATGTTGGAAGATTTTTCTAGTTAATATTGTAATACTTCCATTTGTGGAATTTGATTATATACTAAGAAAGGATTGGATCTCGTTATATAGAGCACACATCAACTGTCGAGAAAATGAAATATCTTTTCATATTATGAACCATCCTACGTTCCTCTAAAAATTCAAGAAATACGATGAATCTCCTTTCGAAAATCCATAAATGGTGTGGTTTTTGGTACCCTATGAAGAAGCATACATTTCTTAAATGGTTGAGTAAAATAAAGGTATATACCTTGAGGAAATTCCTATTTTGAGGGAATATACTTATTTTTTTCTCAACAAGTTGGTGGACTACCCCCAGATCCTGAGGTAGAGTTCTCAATAGAGCACATACATAGAGCCACTCTTATCTCAAAATGTCCATACAAGATGGACCCGATTGAACTGGAGGATTTAAGTAAGTAGCTATAAGGGAATTTGTACAAAGGTTTCATACACCCTAGTGCACTTCCTTGGGGATCACCAGTGCTCTATGTAAATAAAAAAGGATGGATCAATGCAGATATGTATCGATTATCGAGATCTCAATAAGATCACTATAAAGAAAATGTATCCTCTCCCTAGGATTTATGACTTTTTTGATCATCTATGAGAATATCATTACTTATCAAATTTGGATCTTCATTTTGGATATCATCAACTTAAGATGAAGAGGTAAGATATTCATAACACTATTTTCCATACAAGGTATGGGCATTATGATTTCCTAGTGATTCCCTTCAAAATTAATAATTCCCCTAAAATATATATGGATTTGATGAATAGAGTATTCATAGACTACTTCAACAAATTTTTTTGTGTTGTTTATAGATGATATTATTCTATACTCTAAGATAAAGTAGGAATATGAAGAACATCTAAGGTTTGTGTTGGAAACATTAAGGAAAGGGAAATTGTATGCTAAGTTCAAAAAGTGTGACTTTTATATGTGGCAAGTCATAATCATTGGGAAAGTTATCACAAGTGAGGGAATTTTTGTGTAACCTTAAAAAAGGTAATTTATGAGTGGCAAAACCCAATAGTGTAATGTAAATCAATAGTTTTCATGTCTTAGTTGGGTATTACTAATGTTTTTTGAGGAATTTATCATGAATGTCTAACTCACTAACTAAGTTAACATTGAAAGGGATACAGTATGTATATATGGAATAGTTTTATTAATTCTTCAAGGAACTCAAGAAGAGGCTAATCATTGCACTTATACTCACACTACCAACAAGTGGAGAAGGTTTTATGATATAAAATTATGCATCAATGAAAGGATTATGTTTTTTACTCAGGTTTAATGATAAAGTGATAGCCTACACCTCATGGTTTTTGAAGATACGTGAGAAGAACTACCTGAAGCATGATCTGGAGAGATCAGTTGTGATCTTCACCTTGAAAATTTAGAGATGCAACCTATATGATGGGAAGTGTGACATAAATACTTATAACAAGAGTATAAAGTATATATTCACACACAAGAAGATAAACATGCATCAAGGTTATGGTTAGAGATAATCAAGAACTATTATTTCTCTATTCATTTCCATCTAATAAATAAAAACATGGTAACTAATTATCATAGTAGAAAAGAACATGTTAATCTATCCATGATGTTGATTGAGAAATTACCCATCTTCATGGACATGAAAAAAATGTGTTTGGAAATCATAACGGTGGGTAATACATCATTTATTTCCCTAATTATTTCCAAACCATTTATCTAAGAGAAGATAAAGGAGGCACAAAGGGATAATCAAGTTCTATAAAAGATGGTGAAGATGGTAAAGAAGGGGAATCTACAAGAGTTCCCCATTGATGATGATGGTGTGATTTGGTTTGGAACAAGAATTTGTGTTCCTTAATCACCTGAGATAATGAAGGAGATATTGGAAAGTTCCCATAGATCATCTTTCTCTATCCATCCTAGAAGTACCCAAATGTACCATGATCTTTGAGAATGCTTCTGGTAGGACAATATGAAGAAGTAGACTGTGAAGTATATCTCAAGGTATTTGGTATGTCAGGAAGTTAAACATAATGATAATGGTACGATGGAATTATGCATCCATTACCTATACCCACATAGAAATGGGAGAATGTCACTATGTAAATTTTCATTATTCTCCCAAAAACATACAAAGGAAACAATTCAATATGGGTTTTGGTGGATTCACTCAACTAGAATTACCACTTAATTACTATTTAGGAAGATTTATCACTTGAAAAACATAACAAGATATATATGAGGGAATTGGTGAGGCTGCATGGGGTTCCAATTTTGATAGTATATGATCATGATACAAGGATCACATCTAAATTATAAAGAACTCTTCAACATGCTTTGACCATGGAATTGAATTTCAGAATGTCCTATTACCCCCAAACAGATGGCCAATCTAAAAGGACTATTCATATTCTTGAGGACATACTGAGATCCTACTCAGTGGAATTTTAAGGAGTATGGGATCAACATATCCAAATAGTTGAGTAATTATATAACAATATCTTCTACTTAAGGATTCAAAATTCTCCATATGAATGATTATATGGAAGTGATGTAGAACTCCAAATTTTTGGGATGAAGTTTGTGAAGGAAATCTATATAGACCTGATATTGTAAAATAGATAATAGATAAGGTTCATGAAATCTAGAAACATATTAAGGATTCTCATATTGGAAAAAATATATTTTTTAACAATTGTCGAAGGGACATGGAGTTCGATGTTGGAGATAAAGTCTTCCTTTTAATATCACTATGGAAGAGAGTTGTGTTGTTTTTTAAGAAAGGGAAGCTTAGACCAAGGTACATTGTCCACTTTTAGATCCTTGATTACATTGGAGAAATGGTCTTACAGCTTCCACTTCATCAAATATGGCTCAAGTTTAAATGATGTGTTCCATGTATCTCTCCGCAGGGATTACATACCTGACCCCTCACATGTACTGAATCCAAAGTTGGTACAACTGGAAAATGACTTCTCATATAAAGAGAATATAGTGAAGATCTTGGACCATAGAGACTATATCATATGCAACAAGATGACTCACCTTGTCAAAGTGTTGTGGAGGAACCATAAGTATGAAGAGGTATCATGGGAACCAGAGGAAGTGATGAAGGAGAAATACCCTCACCTATTTTCACCTTAGTTTATAAAACAAAATTTTATGGGTGAAATTTCATAAGGGGGGAAGAATGTAACGACGAAGAATTTATTCAATGATATTTCCATTATTATAATTATTTTATGTGGTATAAAATTAATACATATCATATATAACCCAATGAAAACATTATACTCATAAGTGAAGAATGAAATAAATTTTATTTATTAAAATTAAGGAACATATACAGATGGAATAGTATCATGAAAATTATAATAGTAACATAAAAAATAGGAATAATAATCTAACTAATATAATATTAACCTATCCTATGAAATTTTTAAAAAAAAGTAGGCTTATTATAAATGAAAATATGATATGATTAAGTCATGGTACAAGTAAATAAATGTTTTAAAAATTATAAATCAAGTGTTCATATTTTTTAAAAAGTAAAGCTTTATTTATAATTATATAATTAATATAATGATTTAATTTCATAAAATGTATTCATAAATTAATTTTATTTTGTATCATTATTATAAGAAAATTTTATGAACCCTTAATTAATTTTCTGAGGGGTCATAAAATTAATTATAATATTAAAATTGATATTTTTCTAATAAATGATGATTTTATATAAAAAATAAATTTATCATATCTAGAAGATTATTTTATTAAAATGGAGTCTATTTTTAAAATATACACATCTAAAATGGTTAGGGAAATTTTTTTGGTAATTTTTCTAAAATAGTTTAATTTTTAGTGAATAGTAAAATATGGTAATTTACAGTATAAGCTAGATACATGAATGTTTTAGTCATGGATGATATATGAATGATGTAAGCACTATAATCTCACTCTATCCTTTATTATTTAATATATTTGTTGGTAAGGATCAACATTACTAATAGTGTTGATCCAAAATAATAAAATAGTGAATATAATAATCAAAAACACCTCTCTCTTCCCCCTATAAATATCACCCCACACCTCCTCTTCTACTCAGACATTATAATATTTTAATCTTGTTAATATTATTCATATTAACATTAAAAATACTATTCCCAACTTCCAAGATATTTTGGTCACAAAAAAATACCAAACACAAGTTCCTTAAGGAGGTTCTCAAGGAGAAGGTATTGAAGTGGTAAAATCATCCTTCATTCTCTTTTAATTTCTTTTAATTTCTTATTCCCTAATCACCTACCCTGTACAAAGAGGAATGATAACTCCAATATCATATATATACTAGAAATTTATTTTTTTAATGGAATATAAATCACCAAACCACTTCTCTTCTAGTTTTATTCTAAAAATAAAAACACCATTTAGGATGTGTCGATTCACCGCCTTTGTGGATTCCGAGTTTTCATTTTCCATTACCACCTTCAAGGCAGGTAACAAAACCATTATTATAGTTGAAAAGGATTTCTTTATTAATATTATAACTTTATTAATGTTATATAACTAATTTTTAAGTATAATGTTTAATAAAATGAAATTATTCCATGATGCAAGGAAAAACCGCAAAAATAAACTAAAAAATTATCATTAACATTTTATCTAATGAATCATACTCATATAAAAAATGATATATAAAACCATTTAAACTTATTTAATTTAATTAATGAGATAAAATTTCAATTATTTAATATTATACTCATTTTACATGAACTTCTATACTTGTATACAAATGAACCGATCATGAAAACCAAGAAAATGAACACTCCTGGAATGAAAAATTGAACTCTCTAACTCATCAAAATTGAAATAAAAAGACCTAATAAAATTTTAATAAATAAAATAAGACTAGAATATATTCTTTATTTATTTATTAATTAATCTAATTTTATTATCCTTGATATTAAATTGAATAAATCATTCGGTCATAGGGTTACGGGATTATCGAACCCAAATCCATTTCTTTGGGTTATACCTCTTTCATACAAATTTAAAAATAGATATTACATTAATATTCCTTAAATATAATTTCATTATTATTATCCATAATTTTTTAGGATATAAATTTTTTTAACTAGTTTTATTTTTTGAAAAATATATATATTTCCCAAAAGAACACTTCTTCCCAAAACACATCTTGACTCCTCTTAAGATGGTTTCTTCTTCACTCAATATTAACAATTATTATACTAAGTATGTTTTTTCCTTTTCATTTGGGAACCCCAAACATTAATCATGAATTTATTCTTTATTAAATTCATATGAAATCCATTATTTTCCATGGGCTATTTTATTACAATGATTTTTATAAATTCTATGTGGCATGCATGATTATGTAAATGTTATGATGTGATGGGTGGGACCAGAATTATGTATCCCTCAAATGCATTGGTTAATGTGATGTATATCAGGAGATAATGTGAAATATGTGTGAATATGATTCTATATTTTTTCACAATGATGATGTTATGGTTATATAATATGTTATGTGTTAACATGATGCTAGATTTGTTCACAACTATGTGTGGTATTTGACCACTAAGACATGTTATTTCATTTTTATTAATTTCCACTTTCTATGACTTTATTTGATTCTTCCTATCATGATTATGATAATTATAACATGATTATGTTATGATGATTATTATTATTATTCTCACTCATGTTATATTGATTCATTTCCTTATTCATCCTTTTACTAGGCTCACCCCTTTATTTGATGAATATCCTCAGTTGAATACATATACTAAGGAGAACAAGAGCTTCAAAAGGATAAAGAATATTTTATTAAATAAATATTAATTTTTTATTATGTACAATTTATGTACTATCCTATTTTTTCCAAGATTCAAACCTTTGGATCATGAATTTATAAATCTAAAAGGTAGTTTATCTTTAAAATGATGTAATAATCATGTAAGAAAAATTGGTGTCGCTATATAAGAATATGTAAAAAATAACCAATATGAAACTCCATTTCAGCACTGAGGACCCCCCAGTCCTACTACCAAAACCCTTTTATCCATACCGTACACCTCGACACTACCCAGCTCACTATGGTCAAGTCCATGAGCCTGATCCCTTACCTTTAATCAATTACATTATTTCTAAAAGCATCTTGAGGAGCCCACAGAGGGTGAGAGTATAAACTTAGTAGAAAATTTTCAACATGTGACTATCTTACATCTATATTTATAACAGTGTATGAAAAACATAAAAAAATAGCAACAAAAAAAATTACATAACCCACATAACTTGTTCTCAACATCCACAAGGGAGAATTTATATGCTTTAGTCAACGTCAAAGTGGAAATATTCATCCACTATCAATCATTCTGGATGGAACCTTGGTCTCTCATCCATATATGTACCACATGGTACCATGTATCACTCATTCCATGTAAGTCACATGTCATTACCCATCTATGCCACCCTGCAGACTCTTTGAACAGTATGGAGTCCACTCGGTACACCCACAAATGCAACACATATCCATTTGACCTCTTTTATATTAATAAGGGTTGGATTATTAGCCCAATATCCACAAGAATAGTTATTTTCATCCTTTGATAGCCTCATCCCATCAACCTCAACATCACGGAGAGCCTCAACCCCAATCCAATGGTTTTAAACACCATCAACCAAGGATTTTTATAGTTTGAACCTCCCAAACTCTGATGGTCATCACCATCCCCTATACTATTATGTCTATGGAGGTTTTCATCCATATTTATTGGTCAAAACCACCTCACTAATCCCTTATCCTATGTGAACACAACTCTAATTCCACTATCAATTAAAAATGGTGAGTGGAAATTCACCAACATTCTGAAGACACAACATCTGGTAAAACTCATCACCACATGATATCCTAATCACCCAATCCTGGAATGGTTCATCACCATATACCTAACCCAAAATAACCACCTCACCTCAATTCTAGTGATCATCATCACCCCAAGTCTTAGGGTCCATTCCCATCACTTTCTCATGGAACTCACAAATCCATAGTCTCAACATTAAATAATTTAAAAAATCTTCACATACTTCTAAACAAACTAGAAACCACTTTTCATACCTATCAAGATCTTCAAGGCTAAAACATAATTAAAACAGAATCGAATTTCCCATCAATATCTTCCCATAAAAATAGAAAATAAAATCTATAAATAAAAGTTCAAACTGAAACCACCCCACTAAAGATTATTTATTATGCATCCAATAGAACATAAATAAATTATGAGATAGATAATAATCACCTAACTTATACCCATATATGTTTACTTGGTAAAAACCATCCACTGATTTGAGATGAAATGATAAAAAATTGAAAATTAAAAAAACAACCTTGAAATGGGACATATGAGCTTAGATGGAATTAAAATTCCCAACATAAAGATAAAATGATAATAAAATCAAGATTACTAGTATCCATACCTATAGCTATCAAATATAACATATAGTACTTGAATTTGATATTTAACAAAGGAGGACCCTCAAAGCATATAGGAGAGGGAATGAGAGCTCCAACCATGGCCTATTGTGTGTGAATGAGAGAAGAAAAGTAAAGAAGAAACTTCAAAAAAGGGATTTTCATTTAGTAATATCACCCCCATTTAATATATTTAGGGTTTGGTTACATATATTGGATAAATTTACCCCAACCATGTTCTTCCACTATCCAAAGGGAATCCTAGATATCATGGTTATAACACACATTTTACCGAACCGTGAGCCTAACCATGTTAATATCTCAACCCATTTAGACTAAAATGCCTTACCATAAACCCCCTTGCACAGTTAAAAATAATCACACTTAGTACTAATGGACTGAATAGTTTTCATTAACCATGTTTAAATCATCTTCCTAGTGTTGTGTCTCCCGATATCAATTTTTTGAAGTCGTTGCTTCCGAAATTCAACCAAACCCATGAGACAACTATAGGTCCTTTCTCCCTATCCAAAAAAAATAAATTTCTTGTTAAAAGTCTTGTAATTAAATTACTGACCTTAAAATAAAAGTTGGACCATCCACCAACTAGAAGATTGAATATCCATGGAATCTCTAACCTACTCAAAAAACTAGGACTTTATATAGACCAAATGAAAAAAATTGTTATTGGGACCTAGTAAGTGTTTATAAATAAATTAAATGACAACGGATAATTCACAATTCACAAGTCCAAAAAAATTCAAATGGTACTCAATTTTTTAAAAGTTATATTTTAAAGATAATATTACAATAGTTTCTAGTTTGGATTCCATTAGAATGTTTCTAGTTGTTTTTTCTCATAGGCAGTTTTAAATTTATCAAATGGATGTCAAAACTATCTTCTTAAATTGTGAGCTGTAATAAGATGTGTATATAGAATATCCTAAATGTTTTTTTCTTCATGATGATTTTTATACATTTTTTAAACTAAATAAGGGTTTATATGGTCGGAAACAATGCCTCTAAAATTGGTATTCAATTCTGGACAATAGTTAGAGAGATCTGAAATTATTTAAATGAAATGTGGGAAAATTGTAAAAGAAATAAAAGCATGAACTGTAATTTTATTATTTATATTGAGGAAATTTTTTTACATGTAATAAAGAGGGATTTACCAAGAATGTTTCTAAGAAAATTAATACCACGTTGATATTTACATATTGAGAGAGCTAAAGTATTTCATATTATTATAAGTTTTTCAAAAGGAAGATTTCATTAATATTTCTCATAAACATTATGTATAGAAATTGTTAAATAAGTTAAAAATGAAAGACTTTAATCTAGTATCTATATCTATAAATTTTAGTTTGAAACTATTTATGATGATAAATGTGAGAGAGTAAATCAGAAGGAGTTTAAAAGATAAATTATCGTCTTGATTTACCTCACTATATCTAGGACATATATGATTGATATTGTGATTTTGTGTGATAGATATCAGATTAATCCTATGGAATCAAATATCATAACTGCTAAGATAGTTTTAAAATATATCAAAGGTACATTACACTATGGGATACTATATAATAAGGTAAGGAAACTAAATCATTTAGGTTATACTAATGAATATTGGGTTGGAGATTTTAATGGCATAAGGTTCACTTTAGGAGTAATATTTCTACTGTGTGAAATCCATTTTAGCTGGAACTATAATAAGTAAAACTATTTCTCTTTAATAACTATAGAAGTTGAATATGTGGCACATACAAGTTCTTTAACCCATATGATAATGATGAAGGAATATATGAGGATTTTAGGGGGATGATTGAGAAGCCTCTCAAGATTTTATGTGACAAAATTGATAGTTTCCAATTGAAGCATTAAGATATAATTCATTAATAACCAAGATCATTAGGAAAATACTTTTTCCAAATATATTCCCAAAGAATGGTTTGAAAATCTAAGGTTAAACATGAATTTTCATACCTTCCCTCTCTCTTGAGGGACATTAGGAGTACACCCACCTGACTTTCGATTCTATTTTCAAAGCGGGGGAATAATTTACTCTATTCCTTTTTTTTAAATCCAAGATATATTAATATTTTGAAGGGGATGAATTAATAAGTGGGTTCTTGAATTAAGGAGTAAATCAATAAATTTACATATCCAAATATTTATTATCATCAAAGGATGAAATTATCTCAAAAGGTGTGATGTCAATATGAATCTCATGTGATATAGTTTGTGATTTGATGACTATTTTAGGAGTTCTTGAGTTTTAGAAGGAGTTAAACAATGTTGAAAGAAAATTTAAAGGGGGATATTAAAGTACTATATAGAATTTTTGAGGGATTTTATTTCTATTAAACCATTTGTTAAAAAAATAAAATAATGTTTGATGGGTTTTTTAGCTATTTGAAAATGGATTGGATTGAATTCATAAGGATATGTGATTTTTTTGGTGAAATCTAGAATTCTTATATTGAGGTATGAAAATGGTTATGTATGACTTCATAAGAGTTATATTGAGTTATAAATATTTAGTTCCAACTTTATAATAGTAATGTGTGACTTTGGAAGGTAAAAAACTAAATTTTAAGGATAGGTACCAAATTTAAAGGAGTTAATATCACTTCATAAGAGTTATGAGGGACTTTAGAAGAGTAACAACTCACTTTGGAACAGTAACCACCTAATTTTGAAGAGTAAATCTTGATAAGAGGAATTAAAAAATGGAAAATAAATAGTTTTTTAAAGAAATTTGTAATAGCCTTCTAAAATTTAGAAGATTCGTTTTTACTCTATTGAAAAATAAGTTTCTATATTTCATAAAATAATCTAGATGATTCTTCATTGTACATAAATTCTCAAATATCAAAACTATATTCAAATATATGATTCAATACTGTTTTTGGGAGTGTTGAATAGAGATTAAAAAATAAATATTTCAGATTATATTTATGGAGATTCCAAATTAAAATTTTTAATTCATTTATTCTTGATAAAACGAGAATATTTAAAGTTATTATTACTAATTTAAAAAACTAATCTTCATGGATTTTTTTTTTAGAATAAATATATGGAAATTTCCGAAATTCATTATGTAAATGTTATTTTTTCACTTTGGAGGATATAAAATGAGTTATTAATAAACTTATGTTGTGTATTTTGAAATAATAAGAAGATAATACTTTGTTGTATCAAAGATATATAAGACCAATAACATCAACTTGTGTTTAATTAGGTATCCCTAAATAAGTAGTGGAATGTATATTTTAGTTTTGATCATCTAGTATCCTGATACTGAGGAGGAATAATATCATCTCATGAATTTATGCTCTGGTGCATGGGAATATCATTCTAAAGAACTGAAAAGAGTGGTTTATGTGCATGATATAATTTTGATATTTTTTCGGAAGTCAAGGTCCTTTCAGAATAAGATCTTATTTTTTATGTAGATGCATATGTGAAGCATTGAATATCTTATTCATGTTTTATAGAGTGGAGATAATCAATAAGATTACAGGTATCAGTATAAAAAATCCCAAAAATGTTTATATTTTTAGGAAAAATTCAAGGGTGTACACTTCCATTATTATTTTTTCTAGCCATTGGTAACCTTAAAAGAGTTAAGAACACTACCCCTATCTTGTAGTCACTTTTATTTTAGTGATAATATTTTTCTCTTAACTAAACCAAACCTTGAAAGTAGTGCCCTCAAATTGATTCCAAACCCTATAAAAATGGCCATTATATATGTTAATATATTCAAACTTGAATACATCAAGGTACAACAAGATGAGAAATCATAAATGGAGTCAAAATATAATGTAATGGATGTTTAACTAGCTAAAAATGAAATTATATGTATAAAACTCACAAATTTGGTGGAATCTAGGAGTAATTTGTATCACTATGCAATATAAAATTATATTTAAATGTAGAATAATAGTAAATTGGGTTTTATAAGGATAAATTTATTATAGAATTGATTCATGAACTAGAAAATATATATAGAACCTCTATAGATTTTAAAAAAGTATAAATTGAGGTTAAATCTAAGATTGTGAAAGAATCATATAATTTTATACTAGTAGATAATAAATTGCATGAATATCAAATTCTAAAGTTGAAAAGGGAATGTAAAGAAAATGTGAATCTCCTGATGACCAAAATCAGTATCTAAATTAGAAAATTCTAGAGTTAGAAGTGAAATTGAAAATTGAAGAAGTTACCCAAGAACAATCTTCCCATGTTACTAAAAAATGAAGAGTGATAGGTACAAAAATAAATAATGGTAGTCTTAAGTCCAAAAATAGTTAGGATTTTTGGAAAATAGCTTAAATTAATCCACTAATATAGTCATTGAAATCTCATGGAGGATGGTAATTCATTTTACTAATAAATTTATTTGTACTAAGGTATTTTTATCTACTAGTTAAAGGTACCATGGTGCTCAGAAGAATCTGGTGGAATGGGTATTTTAAAAAAATTCTTCACTAGGATGATGGAATCTGTTGTCTTCAGTGATCTGAGCCCCAATACATTCTGAGGATCTCATGTAAATTAAACAGAGCAAAAAAACATAAACTAAAAACATATATTTTTTATCTAAAGTTGTTTTTGACATATGCTTTTCATTTGTGATCTCTACTTGAATTATTCAAATAATAATCCCTCTATATCATCCATACATTCTTTAAAAAACCACATGAGTATTGATCATCGAATTCCAAGTAGTAGCGTAAAGATATAAAGAATCCTTTGATTTCCTGACGATCACCACAATGATGTACCTTTTATTCATGGAGATGAACTCAATATAAAAACCTTGATCAAGATATTCTCTCTCTAGAAAATGGGAGATGATAGAGAGGCTCTATAAATCTCAAAGTGAATTAGTCATTGTACCAAATCCTCTCTCGCCTATTTATAGTGGATGATCAAATACATGGAAAGGGTTCCTCAACCCCCATATATTTAACATCCATAATATAAATAATTATAAAAAACTAAATTAGATCATAAATAATATTTATATTTTTTCACATTACTATAATATATATTAAATATATTATGTATTAAAACAGATCCATTAACTTAACTCAAAATTCCCACTTAATTTTAAACAAACCTGGAATATTAAAATAATATTCGTTCGAATAATATTATGCCGTATTTACATAAATTATAAATACTATAAATAAATAAATTCAAAAAAATATTCTTTACTTGAATGATAATTTATTTATTTATTTATCTGTCATCGATAACTTGGACAACACTTGAACCCTGTGAGGGGGCCCACTGTGTCCAATATACCTATATGACTAAATAGGGTGGATTATTAAATACAATATTATGTGTGATCCTCTGGGACCTTTTCTTGATAGCAGTGAATTATATTAACAGAATAAAAGCAGAGTCTAGAAACCCATCAAGAACCCTAAATAGATAAGGATAGTCATAGCAACGACAACCAAACTATGAACACATATTGTGTACTATAATCTCTTTGTCTTTAAATATCTCATAAATTAGGAAACACACTTGTATCATCATCATTTCTTGCTTTATTATTTGTTAATATAGATAGATGGACTTACACATGACTTTTTTATCCAAGGACTGATGAAGGCACTACCATCCTAATCAATAGGACCAAGATATATTACTTCCTTCACTAAGAAGTGACAAATCCCATCTTGATCATTTAACCAATATCATACCACCAATAATGAACCCACCACAGGCTACCTCACCACAATTTCATTATCAAGGATTTTTTCTTGCATCAATGTATGCAATCAAAAGGAACACATTGATAATGATCACAATTTATGAGTCCAATACACATTTATATTGATAGGAACAACCAATGACACCCAAAACATGTAGTTTTTCTATTTGCGGCTCTGTCCTCATGATCCCACTATTAGAGATCACCAATAGTGAACTCCATGAGAAGAAGTCTCAGTGATTATGATCCCACAACAACTGATATTCAAACATAAACGGTGTCTAGTCAGTATGATGAATCTACACCATAGGACCTATATTTAAGATTAATTTCATTGTATCTCAAATTTTTCATTGTATCTTGGGATCTACTATAACCTTTTGATACGATAATTAATATATGGAAATTACCATTAAATAGTGGATGTAGAATTATCTACACTATAATGGTAAGAATACATCATGTATTTTTAACTATATACAAGATATGTTGTTCAAAAGTACAATGAAAGTTGGGTCTAGGTTACCCACTATTGCAACACTCCCACTTTCACAAGAGCTAAGTTGTTAATGAACCTTGTTAACTATCTCATGATAAAGATCACAACTCTGTTGAGTAATGGATTTTGCTACTTGGTATGCCATGTTTCTACTGAGTTGCTACTATGCTATGTACGACCTCACCTCCTTGAGTAAAACTTCTCAAGATGTGGTGTCCCCAATTATATCCCTTTTGTCTGCTTTCAAAACATGATTTATTGGCTATAACTATTAATATAAATATCTTAATTATAAAACTTTACATATGATGTGCGATTCAAAGAACTATTTTTTTTTCATTTAATAACTTCTTCTTAGATTCCTTCAAAGCTAAAATGTGCATTGTATTTTTAGGTATGGCTTCCACAAGTTTTTACGAGCATGTATCACTTAACACAATAGCCTAACTATGATGCTATATCAAATTAATCCATGAAGACTAGTTTATATCCCATCAAAACTAGTATCCTTACTCTCCACATTCTAGGAACATATCTTTTGTACATTCCCAAGTAAAATCTGATAGTATTGGCTACTTCCCTTACAGTTCTCCTAGAAAAAAATTATATTTTCCTACTACAAATTATATGTTGCAAATATCATATTTTTTACATATCAGGTCATATGTGATTGATCCATCACTAAGTTGTATCAAATTCGACTCACCACATTAATATTATATTATACCTATGCAAGTCATATTGGAAAGATTTATTCTATATGACATTGGTAAAAAAATCTCTTTAATTGTTCCAGCTTGTAGTTTTCAATACCATGTAACTATATGTACGACTCACAAGGTCCACGAAACTATTAGATCTACCTCAGTAGATCATGTTCTCTAGAATATAGGTTTCTCCTTTACATCAATATATGGAGAGATATTTTTATCCTAGTATTAACTAACTATAAGACCAATTATTTTTTCCATATATTACCAAACATATTTTACTTGGAAAATAATGGTGCTCCCACTAACCTCTAGTAGACACATGGTGCCAATTCATTCCAAATGAATATCCTATGATTTAATTTATTACATAAACCCTAAAATATATTTCCATAACTTGAAACCCTATTAGGATTTAATGATGTCACTGTCCCATTTTTGTTGTGTCTAATAAACACATAGGATGATGGATGGTTTTGAAATCAAATTGACAATAAAATGATCATAGAATGTAGCTATGACAAGTAAAATTCTAATGGATATTGGCATAATGACTTGGTCTAGCCAATCGATCCTTATTGGCACCACATTTTTACCACCCATGTATCATCTCACATGAATACCCACCATATCATTCAAAATAATAAGACACATTTCACTTTGAAACATGGAATCCATTATGGAATTTTAATTGAGCTTGTTAATCTTAGATTGATTTCCATATACTGCCTACTTTTAGTAATTATTATTCTCACTAAATAATGTATCACTATCCATGGTTAATATAAAACCATCACCATGGTTTTATCCTTACTACACAGTATTTTTCTATAGAATATTTCTCCTCCATGATCTATTATTGAACTTGTCTATATGATAACATTTTTTACATCACTGGCATTGAATAAACCCAACTCAATCTTTCTCCTACTATATAAAGTAGAGATGTGCACTCTTATATATAAATATATTAAACTACTTTGACTATGAATTTTCTATCATCATTATTTCTGTAATATCCTAATAATCTTTTAGGATAATTACTTTAGATGAACAATTGGTTTTTCTTGATGCAAGTTTGTTTATATCCTAAAAACCACTTTGCATTAAAACAAATATTATTATGATATTATAGATTTCCATCATACTATAACTCATAAGATATCTATTTTTCACAATATTTAGAATATGGTTATGGGATATCACCATTGTTTTCAAAGAATTCCTTGAAATATAATAAAATATTCTGCAAGATGCAATATTGATACTACTTATATCATGGATCTGATGTATAAAATGAGTGTTCTAGAATTTCATCACACTATATTTTTCTAATCAGTGTTAACATGTAAGACATTCATCAATCCTCCTTATTATCATAAATTTCATTCTATGGATAAGGTAATGTGTGTTTAGGAATTACTCCACGCTACATTAAATTGATCGATAAAATCTTTCTCAAGATATTCATCGGTGTGTCATCCCAAAGAATCTTATATCTTCTGACCATGAATATATCATACTTCATGTTCATATTCCTTAATTACTTAAATTAATTTTCAAATTATATATACCACTCTATTAATATTGGAATAGTTCACACTCTCTTTATAGACTAATTTAGAAACCTTTGTGACGTAACTTTATTTCTAAAGGTTTCATTATCCAAACGAGGTGCATCAATAATACCAAACTAGTTATATCCTGGATTTCCAATTTTATTTTTATGTGAAAAAGAATTATCATTCCACAGCTATGTAAATAAGTCTTACATTTTTATATTCATTATGTAGTGCCTATGATTCAAGTATCATTGAACTATTTGTTGAGAATGAAACACCACAAACAATATTTATCCTTGAACATAGAATAAGGTCTCCTTGTGTCCAAAGGAGACGTGAGATAAATTTTTTTTTGTGATACTCAATAATAGTTTGACTAAAATCATTAACATGGCAGTTAAAAGTAAGGTGTTTCTCACCACTGAATTAGGGATTTCCCTTTCTCATCCACTTGGATAATACATATTAATTCTTGTAATGTTTCATTTACTTACTTAGTTACTGTATGTTGATACACATATGTAAGAAACATATTGTATTTAATACCCAATAAGTATGACCGAAAAATTATTTTTTATATCGATGAATATACCTGAAGAAGAAGTGACAACTTGCATCTCTAATTCAGTTCATTAAAATTAAACTCCCATAAATTTATTTCATGATATGTGAAGAAAATTGCCTCTTTTTTAATAACCATCCACATTTCCTTGATGGTCACTGTGAATGTTCCTTTGACTTTACTCTTTTCATTGGACTTTCTGATTTGTCTTTCAACTTTCTCACCATAATAATTAAAGGTTATACTTTATTTCTTCAATTATTTACTTGGTGAATCTTACCTAAAGGTAATTGAGAATTTATCACATTCTATTCATTTTTTAATGTTAAAAAAAATTGGATTAATGCATGAAAATGATATAAGAATGGGATGTTTTTTAAATATTGTGATATGCCTTCCAATTTACACATATCTAGTGAAATTATCACCCATTCATATATAGATTCACTTTCTCCTCAAAAACTTCTCAAATATGAGACTACATGCAATATCATCATTGACCTAATGTATTATCCATAACTAACATTAGATGTTGATGATGTCATAATGAAATATTTATCATATGCCACATACATGAGTCTCTTGTATGAATCTTAACACCCTTACTTCCTGAGGTGTCTTAACAGTTATTGGGGACACCATCATCTTGAGTTTCTGATATTGTAGTATTTTATGCAAGCACATGTTCTACACTTTGAAATTTTTACTAATTTGGACATTTAATTTTTTCCATAAATTATAATTGTTTATTTATGTGGCATTACTTTTCATTTAATATAAAAACAAATCTAGTAAATTGTACTTTTTATCTTGATTATTGAATTAGACATTATTGATTAATTATATCATTAAATCTATCCCACTATTTTATTGAATTATAATAACCCTTTGTACTATAATTAGAATACTCTGTCAATTGATTATTCTAGTGGAAACGATCCTTAAGCTTCCCCTCATAGTTTACATGCTTTGTCTATGTAACTAATCAAAGAGTTCTAGTTAGGTTTTTGACTGGACAACTGCATTACCTTTTGGTTTCTTGATCTATTGAGTAAAGTCCCATATTTTAAAATCATAAACTTTATTTTCTCAACAATTTCCTCTAAAATTAAAAAAATATAGATTTTTCTACTTATTTTCCAAAACATTAGTTAAGACAATCCATCAATCTCATAATAACTCCACAGAAGTAAGAGGAACCCTCAATTTTGGCTGGCGACCACCCCAAACACCTAATTTGGTTCAAATTAAAATTATGAAAGGAAGTTAATGAAATAATATTTCTATGAGGGTTTTCTGGATTTTTCTTTGATGAATGTAATACATTTCTATTAATCTAGATCATTCTATGATGTCTCTCTCACAACTAAACATTAATAGAAAAAGTATTCATCACTTCTTTATGAATTTTATTTTTTATTATTTTATGTATTTCCCACTATCCTAAAATGAATAAAAAAATAAAAAAATTCATAAAGGAAATCAACAGACCAACTGGTATTGAGCATCTAAAAATGATGGATCCATTTAAACTTAAGGGATTAATCACAACCTAGTCGTATCTTACCTGAGTTGTTTCTTCACTCATGAAGACGTTTATCCCCATATAGTATTTCCACTTCTCATATGGAGTATCACATCATCTTGGTGGGGTATACATATCTTCTGATGTACCTCCTCGTTCTACTGGGGTCCATGCCATCCATCATCTTCATCAAAATAAAATTATACTCACATGTAGGTGAGGGGAACTAGGGGCGCAATATATAAAGTATAAATACTTGGAAGAAATAATAAAAAATTTAAGTTACTTTAGATTTATAACTCACTTGAAAACATACTTTAATAAATAAGACCAAAGTTAAAATATAATTCAAGTGTAGAAGACATGAAATAAACTAACTATTTTCACCACAAAACATTTAAAAAGTTAGATATTAAATAATATACTAAAAACATGTATTTAAACAATCAAGAAACCATGGCTTTAAATTTAAAGACTTAGACATAGCAAACCTGCCTCAACGGAAAGAATAACTCCCTTCATTTGATGTGCAAGACCCAAAATCGTCTCAATTGATCCTACAGAAACTTGCAAAATGGAAGAAAAACTAGCCATAAATAAATCCCCAAAATCGTACAATAAGAATATTGCAGGTTTCGGCCAACCTCACACTATAGTAAGGATAAAAGAAAGAGGAAAATAAATTTGATGGAGGGAAGGAATGACTCACCTAATATGATTTCATAGGGAATCGAGAGGTGAAATGGCCAAAAATTTATGGAGGAGATAGAGACGAATGTGTGACTGAGGTCCCCTTGGTGTGGTCTGTCGCATGAAAAGGGTGGAAATGGAAGGGGTAGGGAATGATGGGTAAGTGGTAGGGGTATTATAATTATCATTTTTAATTATTATTATTATTATTATTATTATTAAAAATTTATTTTTATATATTTTTTAGCTTGAAAAATGTGCATGGTTTGGCCACACGGTTGGCCAAACAGTGCACCAACCATGTGCCACTATCAGAGGACCTTTACATGTTGCAAGGTTGTACAGTTAAGGAAATAGTGTACCATATATGTTTTAATCTCTATTAAAACTATATAAATCCTCACACTTTATTCTCATGGTTTCTACTAACTATGCGCTGACCATGTTCCTATGCTGAAAAAAAATAAAATTTTAAATTTTAAAACTCATTCATGCCCCAAAATCATTAAAAAATATAAATATAAATAAATAAATAAAATTTAAATAATGTCAAGTATGGGTAAGAAAATCCCCCCTACCATGACACTTTCTTCCCCCAGAAATTCATAAGTGATTTGGTCGATCAAGACCAATGCATGGATGAAATACAACTCAAGGTGTGACCTGAAAACTCAAATAATAGAGATCTAATTCTAACTTTCCCTCTAAATCCAAAAACTCAAAAATCCCAAAAGAGTTCAAGATATTATCCTCAAAAACTTAACCAACATCCAGGAGATAGCTAACAATGCCATGAAACTCAAACCATTTAGAAAAAGAATCAATAGAAGAGACACAAATCTCCAAACACTACCTCACCACATGGAAAACCACAACCCCTAAATTAAATCACCACAAAAATTATTTATGTTCAATTCAGGACCTCCACCAGCATCCATTACATGGCTCATAGTCTTGGACAACCAACTATTTTTTTAGGTTTGGTTGGGGTGGGAATAAAGAGAACCCCGTCAAGGAAGCTTGATGACAAAGTTCTCCATGAGATTCTTCTATAGTGGCATCCCCACTATATTAGGACTCTAGATGAATATTGATTTCTCAATCCAAGATAACTCAAAAAATCTAATGAAATCTAATCTTTGAGAATTGATACACGAAATGATTAGCACCACCACTTCACAACAACAAGATTCAAAATTTCCCCCAAATGACACATCTTTTGAATCCAAAATTCAAAAAAGAAGGCAAAAAATAAGGGAGTATTCTAGAAGAAAAAGAATAACAACTTCACATAAATAACATAGAAAATCTCAATGGAATGAGAAACCAAAAAACCCCAAGCATACTCAAGGCACTTTCTAAGAACCTTAAACAATTTCAAGATCCATGAACTCAATGGAATACCAGCCAAAATAAAGACAATTGGGGCCAACTTATCATAGCAGGAAGAAAATGTATGGATAAAAATACCCAAAACAAATAGGCCTCAAAAAATCAATATGGGATCTAGCCTTGGGTTAAGGGAGGGAAACCTAGGACCATCTCTTGGAACACCAACCCTTAGTGAACTCAACTATTCAGAAAAATAAAGAACTCTACATAGTCATCATAACCACTCACCCAATCCTTTCCCACCCAAAAGAGTGATACCAAAACTAATCCATGCACCTCATCAAAATGGGAAATCACTCAAAAAACATATTCTACATAATGATTTTTCACAGGGGGATACTTAGAGAAACTCTTATTCAAAATTACCTCAAATAATCTAAGTACCTAAAACATGACAAGCTAAAACCACTAAATGATAGCCACCAATATCTCTAAATTGGAAAGTATCACCAAAAATAGAAAAACAAAATAAGGAAAATATCAAATATTTTCCACTCTGACATAAAAAACTGCAAGTTGGGTCAACCTCCACCACACCTAATAGATGCTCGACTGCATAAAAAGCATCACTTTTAAGACTATAGTTGGATCCCCAATTTATTGAAGCATATATTTCCCCATATTTAAGAGCTATAAATCACCAAACGAAACTTCTACTTTTAATAGTGCAATTTATAGAACCTCTTTAGGTGACCCAAGGGACCACACCGAATGAAATAGGGTGACCTCCTAGAGACCATCCCTCAACACATTATTGATACCTTTCAGGGGCATACTAAATAAAACATGAGACATTAATCCATCAATTCATGGTTCTCAAATCCATATAGAATTATCCCAACATGAATTGTAATACAAAACTTAAAACACAACTCACCAAAATGAAAACATCTTTACAAAATTTCCTCTTTTCCTATTAAAATTTATCACTTTAAATTTGAAAAACCAAAACTCATATTACAAAAAATACCCTAAAAACATTTCAACCTCCTTTGAAAAATCCAACAAAATTTATTTCTAAACATTTTACAATCTTTTTTATTAAAAAACAAGAAATTTAAATTAATAAATCCCAATTAGAAAATGAAAAAACCCACTTTGCTCGATGTTTTTTAAATTCACCAAAAAACCATTTTTCGAAATCAAGTGTCCATAAACTAAAATGGGTTTTAGTAAAAAGAGCATGAAATTTGTTTTATAAAATATTTACCCATCACAAAAGCCCCTTTTAAAATTAAAAATTGATTTTAACCACTTAAACCCATTTCTAAATACATGTTCTCATTTTAAAAAACTTAAAACATTCCTTGAAAACCATTTTGAAATCCCAAAACCTTTATCAAATTTTAGGCAATATCATTTTACCAATAATATAAAATATAAAGAAAACCAAGAAAAGACTATTTACTATGCATTAACTAACCACATTTATTGGGGGACCATGTGTTATCATTCAATTACTACCAAGAGTAAAATAGAACTATGTACACGAGAACTCCATATGTGTTACTAATCTTTTTTATCTCACTATGAACTACTAGACCAACTCATTTTTTATCATAAAATAATGGCTCAAAATCAAAATCTCAACATCCTCAGGTGACTCGAGGCTCCAAATGGAAAACAGTTTATGACACTCTCCCAACGTGTACCTCTCAAGTCCCAGCAATCCTATATTCAATATACCTGACATACTAAATAAAAAGGACTACATACAAGAAATCCAAGGTTTCTATTGATAAAGTAACTTGACTACTCTGATTCCATTTTTTCACAAACCATCTAGAGTAATCCATTCATCTTGCACCCAAGCTGACCCATGATAAGTTCTGATGGGTGTTACCGATTCCCTGGAGCTGGAAAATGTTCCTATAAATCAAGGAATCACTACATGGAAATGATTCATACAACTAAAAATTAATTAAATAATAAATCAGAAAGAAAATAACATTCTGGAATGACCTATCCATACATCAAAAATATACTTCAGAGAAAAATCAGCATACATTTTAATATCAAAACTAAAAAATAGTGAAATAATATTGAGTACCAAAAACCTCCCTCACTATGCCATTCTCCCTCCCCTGTAAGGAAAATAAACCCCTCCATTGTCTTTTATTCACCCACCAGTAGTTATCACTACCCTCCATTTGTATAAAGTAATAAAAGTCCTAAGTGGCCCAAAGGAGAACATTTAAAGGACTATATTCTGGAAATTCTTTGGAAATAAAGTTAGGTCCTAAGAAATCAAGAAAAAGGTAAACTATTAAAATGTAATAAAATAAAAACTAACTGAAGACATACCTATCTCCTTGTGATTATACAAGTCACTTCACAACAACAAGAACTATGATCCCCTATGGTCAAGAACAAACAATATGTGAACTGTAACTGAAATATATATATATATAGGTGTGATTATATAATCACTCAATAGGGATGAAAAAATGTAATCTATGACCTATTCCAAACCATAAAATAGAAAATCATTTCATTATAGTTTGAAAATATGAATATTAAAATTACTTTTTTCCATTTTATTACACACCAATTAACATGATGATTCTTTAGATAATGATTTTCCTCTTTAATTTCTAAAATTGTTTTAAATGAATAAAAGTTTTTCCAATAAACTATTTATAAGAAGAAACATGCTCTTAATGTAAGAGTGTTACTGATAATGTATAGTAGTAAAATTAATATAAAAAGATGCTATAAAATGGAGAAAATAAGAATAATATTTTTATCATTTTAGTCATGAATATAAACTAAACATAAAATCATTTAAATATAGTACCATAAAAATATAAATAGATAAGATCATTTATAATGGGAAACATTTAAATAGCTTGCTAAATTGGGTACTAGGTACCACATATCTTAGTGATCATTCCAAAAAAAACTTTATCATTCATGATTCACTGAAGAGGGCCCATCCCAAACTTCTATTGGTCATTAACATCATCAATTTTTTGGTTAGTGTTTCATCATAATCCTACTGGTGATTCTGGACTACAACCCTACCATCCCACCTATCTACTATTCCTAGAATTCCCTACTAGGTACCTAGGGTTACCAGGTGATCTAAATTATTTCATAATCCAACCCAAACCATTTTTTAGACATAATTTTATCACATGAAAAACATAGCATTTCTAATAATTTCATAAAAAGGGATAAATCATTTTCAAGATTTATACACACGAACACTATTTATAAAACTCGTTTTTACACATAATACAATTTATAAAGAATCTATTATAAATTACTTAATAGGGTTATTAGGAAACCAAAACATCTTAATGATACTTTAGTATAAAAATGATCAAATGAAAAAACACATTAATCAATTCCAATTCACATAGTATAAATCTTTTGGAAACCCAATTAAAATTTTAAATCACCTTACATATAATGGCCCTGGATTTTCATTCCTAGATATTACATCATTTTTTATGAATATTTATTTCATTACATAAATACACACCCAAGAAAAATAATAAATTAATTCTGTTGGGACCACATTCTGTATAAGGTTGTATTTGTTTTCAATAGTAGTCAATGAAGATAAAAATAAATAAGGAGATGAAGGGATTCATGTTATAATGTGATCATGCAACATCTCACTATTCAAAAAGACCATGAAAGATCCAACTTGAAGATACATGCATGAATGCATAAGGTGATCGATCTGATGATGCCAGTCATATTCAGTGTTGACTGGAAAGATTGATTGCAAGAAGACAAGGAATTTGGAGTACTTTCCCTGGGTAATCTAACGATTATAAAGGTGATTGATAAAATACTATATATTACGACAGATAAGGTTTGCGATGAAAGAATATTATTGTTGAAGAATAAATAGTATTTTCGAAAGGGAATTCCCGAGAGTGGCCTTTTCGAACCCTCCACACTCAAGAACCCCCCTCCCCATGAAGAGATCATCCAGGGATGCCCCAGCCGGGGAGGAGCCGTTGTCAGCCGAGATGACATTGCGTCCCACAGGGTAACACCTCGATCAGCGATGGTTCGTCACAGCAATCCGTCAGCCAGGTGAAGTGCGCCCATTCTGCCCACCCGGTGAGACACCAGGTGACCCGGCAAGACGAGTGGTACATGGGAGGCGGAAATTCCCCCAAGAGCGGGATCCCAGGAATCAAACCCCAGACCTCACCGAACACCGTTGATATGGCCCTCGACCCTGCACCACTACACCACCGCCGAAGCGGCGAATGTGTTGTATGGGTAACGAGGTATAGGGCTGGCCTGCCCACCTGCGCGCCGCACGCCCCCAGCTAGGCCCAAGGTGGCCAACCCTTGGGCTTGGGCCAGTTCCAACGGAGTCGAGGGGACGAGAGGTTCGCTGACAAATGGTGCGCGTTGCCTTTGTGAGGACTCGAACCCGGAACCTCAGCGACGGGTCGCCACCGCCTTGAACCAACTCACCCAGCCCCCGCGGGCTTGAAGAATAAATATAATAGTGAATTACCACGGGTGTTCTTGCCAAAGTAGATATTTAAGGTGGTGTTGTTTCCTAGTGTTTCCCAAATTGTTGGACCTCAAAATAGGGATTTTTTTGGAAATGGAAGATTTATCCATAGGATTGAATGAGATGAGGAACAACGAAGGAAATCAGCAAAAGAAGAAAACCGCATACCTCAGAGAATGGACCGCATAACATGTTCTGAGAATGGTTCATGGCCATGTACCTGGCAGTAGAAACGGTATGCAGAGCGGTTCGCATAACCAAAAACGGTTTGCGGCGACGGTATGTGGTGAAGGCATGCGGTAAGCGGGAAAGGTACAAGGAACGGTTCACAGAATGGGTCGCAATACCGAAACTGGTTTGTCATGGAAGGAGTTGTGGTATATTGAATGACTCGTCGTTGGTGGAAGAGATGCAGTACACGAACCGGTAGACACCAGGTAAGCGGTGAAGGTTTGCAGTTCACTGGAGGGTTATAGTATGTGGATGGAGTTTATTATGCGGTCATGTTTGTACCACATTGAAAATCTGGGTTAAAGGGATTAGCTAAATTTGCAGAGTTATTTTCCTATATAAGGGGCGTTAATCCCATTATTAAGGAGAGATATAATTTGATAAGAAAATATTATCGCTATGGAAGAACTTGGCTAAATCTGAAAGTGGTAAGTAGAAGAAATTCTAAATAGGAGGTTTTGCGTAAGAAAAAGTGGTATGTGGGAGATAAAATAATTCACAGAATTTGAAGAATTTAGCAGAAGAAGGAATTGGTATGCAGAGGTGGTACACGAAGGGGGTACGTGGAGGCGGTACGCGGAGGGGGTACGTGGAGGGGGTACGTGGAGGGGGTACGTGGAGGGGGTACGTGGAGGGGGTACACAGAGGGGTACCCGAAGGGGGTACGTGGCGGGGGTACCCGAAGGGGTACTTCGAGGGGGTACGCGGAGGGGGTACGCGGAGGGGGTACGCGGAGGGGGTACGCGGAGGGGGTACGCGGAGGCAGTAGGCGGAGGCGGTACGCGGAGGGGGTACGCGGAGGGGGTAGGCGGAGGGGGTACGCGGAGGGGGTACGCGGAGGGGGTAGGCGGAGGTGGTACGCGGAGGCGGTACGCGGAGGCGGTACGCGGAGGCGGTACGCGGAGGCGGTACGCGGAGGCGGTACGCGGAGGCGGTACGCGGAGGCGGTACGCGGAGGCGGTACGCGGAGGCGGTACGCGGAGGCGGTACGCGGAGGCGGTACGCGGAGGCGGTACGCGGAGGCGGTACGCGGAGGCGGTACGCGGAGGCGGTACGCGGAGGCGGTACGCGGAGGCGGTACGCGGAGGCGGTACGCGGAGGCGGTACGCGGAGGCGGTACGCGGAGGCGGTACGCGGAGGCGGTACGCGGAGGCGGTACGCGGAGGCGGTACGCGGAGGCGGTACGCGGAGGCGGTAGGCGGAGGGGGTACGCGGAGGGGGTACGCGGAGGGGGTACGCGGAGGGGGTACGCGGAGGGGGTACGCGGAGGGGGTACGCGGAGG
Source organism: Viscum album (assembly GCA_963277665.1). Taxonomy (NCBI): domain Eukaryota; kingdom Viridiplantae; phylum Streptophyta; class Magnoliopsida; order Santalales; family Viscaceae; genus Viscum; species Viscum album. The sequence continues at coordinate 251,221,346 of OY728156.1, read as the reverse complement.
CGGGTACGCGGAGGGGGTACGCGGAGGGGGTACGCCGATGCGGTACGCGGAGGCGGTACCCGAAGGCGGTACGCCGAGCCGATATGCAGAGGCGGTACGGGGAGGCGGTACGCAGAGGCGGTATGCGGAGGCGGTACGCGGAGGGGGTAAGCGATGGACGTATGCGATGGGGGTACGCGATGGGGGTACGCGATGGCGTTACGCGATGGCGGTACGCGATGGCGGTACGCGATGGCGGTACGCGATGGCGGTACGCGATGGCGGTACGCGATGGAGGTACGCGATGACGGTACGCGAAGGCGGTATGGGAAGGAAGTACGTGAAGCCGGTAAGCAAAGGCACTACGTCGAGGCAGTACGAAGAGGCGGTACGTAGAGGCGGTACACGGAGGCGGTATGCGAAGGCAGTACACAGAGGCAGTATGCAGCGAGGCAGGCATGGTACACAGAGCAGGCACGGTACGCGGAGCAAGTGCGGTAGGCGAAGCAGGTGCAGTACGCATAACAGAGGAGGTATGCAGAGTGATGGTAGTACACAGAGCTCATGCGGTATGTGGAGCAGGTGCGGTATGTGGACCCGAAGCGGTATGCAGAGCAGGAATGGTACACAGAGCAGGCGTGGTACGTTGATCAGAGACAACCTGCAAAATGAGGAACAGTTTGTAGAAATTAAAAACATCATAAATTGAGTTTTTGATTCTAGCGAATAAAAGGGAAGAAGTTCTAGTTGATTCAGTAATTTCACTAAAGGAGAAAATTGAAAATAAAAGAGCATCAATTTGGGACTTGAATGCAAGTAGTGTCTCGTACTGAATAGAGACAAAGACATTTCATGCCAATCTGTTGAAGCAACCTTCAAGTCGATAAACTGAGTGAGACACCTCCCAAGGAAGTGATCTAGGGGGAGTCAATGAAAGTGATCTGAGGGAATCAGTTGGCTATCCCTAAACCTTTTTAAATGCTATGATCCTGGGATAGAGTGATTATTCCTGAACCTTTGTAATCCACATCTAGTGGAGATTAGTGGAATTTGGTACGACCGGCAACCTGTCAGCGTATGCTCCTTGAACGTAACCCTTAGTGGTGAACCAAGTAAAAAGTGTTGTGTTGTCCTTCTGTATATTTTAATTATTTCACATATCCATCATACAATTTTAAACAATCTCCTACCAGTGTGGGAACAAGATCCAGTAAATAATGGAAATGATTCACCCCTCTCAGGGTGGTCTAGGGTCCTTCAATTGGTATCAGAGGGAAATGGTTTACGTATGTTGGATACTCTTCAGTAAATCTATTTAGAAGGGGATTTGATATTCATTACTAAATTCAAAAATTAAGTGTATTTTTTATGAATATTCATTCATCATTGAGCAGAAGTCTACATCCAGCAAGACCATGAAAAATAGGAAAAAGAAAGAGAAGATACATTTGAAGAAGTCCCTCATATACAAATAAGATGCAGTGTATATTTATCCATGCCCTTCCAATAATGAAAAAATATCAGGATTTTAAAGTAATGATATGGGGGATTAGGTTACTACCCAAGGAAAATAAGACACTTCTATCTCATTTTCAAGTGATCAGGAGAAATTAAGAAACTACCTCTATGATATTCCTAAAGAAAGAGTTGCTATTTTTTGTATAATATTTCAATGTATGCAGGCTGAGATCCCCTGACGGGGAAGAGAAGTTGATAATATGGAGGAAGGATGGGTAAATAATGTTTTGTAATGTTATAATCTCTCTAGAAAGATTGAATCCTTTGAAGAAACAAATAGGAAACATGAAATAAATACATCAAAATGGATTAAAGAATTTGAAGAGGAAGAGAGAGTCAGAAAGACTCTAGAAGAAAAGATACATGCACTTGAAGCTGATCTAAATAAGGGAACCTAAGTCAAGAGTTTATATTTGGAAAAAACTTCCAAGAAATTCAAGTAACTTGACTCTTTATTACAAACCAAAGTCAAGTTGCATGAATTTGAAGCTAAAAGAATAAAGAATGCATGTGAAGAGAAGACTATTATGATTCAAGATCAAAAATTCATCCTCAATATGAAATATCTAGAACTGCAAACTCATTTGGCCAATATTGAGAAGACATATATTGACTCCGTAAAATATAATGAAACAGTTAATACTGTCACTCAGTGTCCACTGGAAAATTCTAAAGCTGAAAGAACTTCAACATGTGACAAGAAGATCATGACATTGGTTGATGATATATATTAATAAACAGTGACTATTAATACATTGTTCTCACGGAAGGAACCTAAAGATGAAATTACCCAACATGTGATAAGAAGATCATGACATCTTTTGATGATATACCATAAGAAGTGGAGAGAAATAAGTTACCATCCAAACCATCTTGTACTCGTGTTTCTAAATATGTTCCGACAAGTAGTGTAGGATGGAAGATAAATTTAAAACAAGTATAGATAAAGATAGGTGAGAAGTTACTTATCACCATATCTAGGGTGAATAGAAAAAAGAACGTGGAAGGTGGTTCTCCACAAAGAGCACCAAAAGTCAAGAAGAAGGCCTAGCAATAGAATATAAAGAAATCAAGATTTGTTGGTCAATGTTCGTGCTGCAATAGATCTAGGCACTGTGTATTAAACTATTGGTACAATACTCATAATGTAAAAGCACAAAGGAAGTCTACCTCAAGGAGGAGAAATCCAGAGAAGAAGAAGCAACATTCGTAGGTCCAGAAGCATCTGTTTTCTGCAAACATATTTGAAATTCTTGATAACATCTGTGATATATTCAATGGAAGTGGTCACAAGGTAGGTACACGCCCATATCAACATGAATTAATCATTGATAAGAAAATAAGACATCTGATGCCAGCTAAGTATGAATCAGATACCTTGGGAAGAAATCAGAAGAATATTGTAAACAAAACTTACCCTAAGAAAATCTCATGTAGTAAAGTTGAGAAGACCCTGGATTTTAGATCCAAGAAATTGAAGGGAAATTCATCCAAAAGATAAAATAAATGGGATGATAGTTAGATGAACCCATGTGGAAGATCCAACCCAACTGAAATAGTTCCAAATGACATGTTGGTCATTTGGCCAAAATATTTAAAAATAATAAGGACACTTGAAGATGAAAAGGTCAATGCTAGTGATAATGGAAAAGGAAGAAATTCATGTGATGAAGATAAAGTGCATGAGAGAGTGAAAACCAAAAGAAAAACATGTGTTAAAGAAGTTCTGTGTGAGAGATGTATGAAATATGGTCACATTGCAAAAGGTTGTCTAACCTTAATACCAGAGAAAGAACCAGTCCTTAAAATTAGTAAGGATGAATCATTCATGATGGATATTAAGAGGAAAAATTCTCCACACAAATTATAAGAGAATATGAAAAGAGACATGCCAAATCAACACAGATCAGAACATATGTTCATATGTTCAAGCATGAAGACTGGAGTAAATGGAAGAACTTGGTTGAGAAAAGCATCTCAACCATATAGCTCATATTGAAAAATCAAGGAGGAACCACCTTATTCCCTAAATCATTTTGTTATTCTATTTGTTCTGATAATATAGGAAATTAAAGGTGAAGAATTCTCTTACGGGGATAACCTAAGAGGTAGTGAATGTTTTCAACTCTTGATAGCTAAGATTAAGAAGTTTTCATCCTTGGAAGATTATTCAATTTATATTCAATGATTACAATAATTATGGATCACCCTTGATGAAGATGATGAGGTGTGTCTCCCTTGAGGTGGAGAAAAATGTATAAGCTTCCAGAATTATTATTTTAATTAGTATCAACTTCATTTGGTATTAAATTCAATTACTCTATAAATTTCATGAAAAATATGTCATTGGAAAAGGTATGTCATTTCTCAATATCTCATCCTTGGTTACTCAGAATGAAGATAATTTTATAATGGGGGAGTAACTAAATTAATTAGTGACATAAGAGGAATGGATGTTCCCCAAAGCCACCCATCCTACCAATTGCACTTGAATGTTTTTGATCTATTTTTTGAAGTAATTTTAGGAGTTTTAGGTTGATTATTCCCTATCACATTCAATTTCTTCAGCCTGGAATTAAAATGGAAAACCCTTGAAGACAAAGTATATGATTTCTCATCCCATGAGGTATCATGGTCAGTGAATAATGGGTATCTGTGTTGTCAAAATCAAATCCTCTTGTTTTTTACACCAATAATTTCTCAAGTAGACATAGAGTGAAATGATTGATGGCACATTTCTTAAGAAAGGGCTGATACCATTTTCCCCTGAGCTTTGTATTTCTTTCCAATAAGGGGGAGAAAAATTGAAAAGAAAGATCGAAAAGTGAGAGATAATGAAAAAAAGGGGGAGAGAGAAGATTATCAATTTTATATTGAAACATTAATTTAGGGAATTTATGGTATTGAAAAAAAAATACAAAGGGGGATATTGTTGGGACCAAATTGTGTATAAGGTTGTATTTGTTGTTAACCGTTGTCAGTGAAGATCAAAATGAAAAAGGGGATGAATGGATTCATGTTATAAAGTGATCATGCAACATCTCACTTTTAAAAAATACCATGCAAGAACCTACTTGACAAGACATGCATGAATGCATGAGGTGGATGATCTGATGATGCCAATCATATTCAGTGCGCAAAGGTGGTACACGAAGGTAGTACGCAGAGGTGTGGTGAGCGAAGCAGACCAGATATGCGGAGCAGGTGAGGTATGCAGAGAAGGCCCGGTATGCAGAGCAGTGGTGGTATGTAGAGCATATGTGGTGTGAAGAGCAGGTGTGGTATGAAGACCAGGTGCGATACGCAGACTAGACACTATACGCAATGCAGGCGCAGTACGCAGAGCAGGTGTGGTATGCATATTAGAGACAGTCTGCAGAATCATGGATAGTTTGTGGAAATGGATACATCATAAACGTAGTTTGTGATTCTAGTGAAAAAAAGGGAAGAAGTTCTAGTTGATTTAGTAATTCAACTAAAGGAGAAAAATGATTATAAAAGAGCATCAATTCGGGACTTCAATTCAAGCAGTGTCTCGTGCTGAATAGAGACAAATACTTTTAATTCCAATCTATTGAAGAGACCTTCAAATCGATAAACTGAGTGAGATATCTACCAAGTAAGTGAGCCAGGGGGAGTCAATGTAAGTGATCCGAGGGAAGTAGAGGGCTATCCCTGAACCTTTTCAAATGAAGTGATCTTGGGATAGAGTGATTCTGCCTGAACCTTTGTAATCCACAACTATTAAAGATTATTGAAATTTGGTACGACTGATAACCTATAGGCATATTCTTATTAGACGTAGCACTTAGTGGTGAACCAAGTAAAATGTTTTGTGTTGTCCTTAAGCATGTTTTAATTCCTGTACATATCCATCATAAAGTTTTAAACAAGATCCTACCAATGTGGAAACAGGGTCCAATAAAGAAGGTAAAATGTTTACACCCTGATTCACCTCTCCCCCCCCCCCCCTCCACCCCCCCCCCCCCCTCTTAGGGTGGTCGAGGGTCCTTCAAATTCCTTTGTAAACTTGTAAACCTAAGCACTAGTTCATAAGTGAGCTATGTCATCTCCCACTACATTCTTCATAACTAGAACCCTTCTTAGAAATTTCATACATAACACATATCTTCCTAACCTGGGGAAAGGAAACATAATAAAGGGTGATCTCGAAAACTTGGTAAAGGTAAACAAGGGGGATATGTAGGTATAACATGAACATAAGGGTATGAGAACTTAAGAATAATATTTGAAATCCATACCATACATATCAAAGATGATAGTCATGATTCATGGAATAATTATTTGTATTTCATAAGACATGGGCCACAAGGGAATCAAACAATATGATCTATGAGAGCATAATACATGGAATTAATTTCATACACATTATCATATAAAATAATTTCGATATTAGTCAGGCTCACTACTGAGACCATCATAGTGTGTAAATCCTTTACTAAAATGGGTTCACTCCCCATTCCATCCATATGTTACGGAATCTGGTTCTCTTCCTATTTTAGCCATATATTACTGAATTAGATTCACTTACCCTTCCAATCCCATCTACCATATGAGATATAAATATTTACCCAACCCATGGGAGGGAGATATAGATCCCACCCATTACATAGTGAAATCATACATTTGTGTTCCATAAGATCATAAAAACCATCATATCAGAACCCATGAAATAAAATGGGTATCATAAACATTTCATCATATCATAACCTATGGAAAAGTGACATGTTTCATAATCATTTCATCATATCATAACCCATGAAAATAAGTGGGTTTCATAAAATATTTATCATGGTATAACACATGGAAGAGAAAAGGGTTTCATAAACATAATTCCATCAAAACATAAACCATTTGGAGAAATAATATGAATGGTATCCTTGGATCATACCATGGTAAGTTATAGGTATCACCAATAGAGGTCATCTTAGATGGAAAATATTTTTTAAAGATCATTTAAAAAATTTCTTGAGGAAAATATCCTTTCTTATTTTAAAAACACATTTTAAAATATAAAAACTTTTTAAACCATTTTTATTTGAAAATAAAATTTAATACTTATAAAATAATCTTCAAAGTAATTATTTTTAATGATATCAGTAAATTCTGTTCATGCTGTACCAGTGAAAATGAAGATTCCTTTCACATTTTTGGAAAAATCCAAATAGGAATTGTTTGAAAAATGGAATGAAAATCCCTTTCAATATTTTAAAAAAAAAATGGTCGAAAATTTCTTTTATAAATCATTATAGTGTAATACAACATTTTTCAGAAATTTTTTAGTAAACATGGTTTTGAAATAAAATGGATTTCTAACAAAAGATACATTTAAATAGGGATTATATTATGAACATTTTCATAATTATATTAAGTACCAATGATTAGAAAAATGGTACCATTTCATGAAAATATATTGAATAACCATATTATAATAAAATTCATAATAATTTTTGAGATTAAGATCATATGATTTCAATATTGTATACTTAATCTTAAAAAGTCTTAATGAATGATGAGATTGTAACATAAAATATTTACTACTTTGGTAACATTAAACCATAATATCCATGAAGAAAATGACATGAAATAAATACTAAATTATAATGAGGATGAATATATTTATGATATTACAATTTAAATTTATTGTATATACACCTGATAAAATAATATAGGTGCATAACATAACATATGTCCCATATAAGACTAATTGAGACAAAAATCTATTACCGATTTGGTAACTATTGAACCTTAAACCCAGTGAAAGATTGATCCTAAAATAGGTGTGTAAATACCAATAATTTTAAATATAATAATAATAAAATACATTCATATAATGTATACACACCACATAAAATAAACATGTTGTGAACATGGCATCTATCTCACCAAAAAAATAAAAGTGAGACGGAAATCCTTACCATAAGTCTTGACTTCCATCGTACTCATTAAAACCACCTATACAATAAATATAAGTTTATTATAAAAATATTAAATAATAATTTTCATATATCTCATTCTATATATGATTTTTATGACCTTTTATACTCGTTTATTAATGATTCCATGTTAAAGTTATGTTTCAGGTAATATTCGCTTTATTTTTTGTAAATGTTTTGATTTGATATATTTTGTATTCTATTAAGTAAATCCTAATTTAATAATATATAAAATTATATCCATGGTATATATATATAACATAAATTAATTTTATATGAATTTATAATAATCTATAAAAGATATAAAAGGTAAATGAAATATATTGTTCATGGAGGTGATAAGTCGTACGTATGAATGAATATTGTTTCCATTTTCCTGTCAGATTGAAAGAAAGGATTTTTTATGATATATTATCATTATATAATCTTTTTTATTTCATATATATCAAATATTTTTATTAAAAACATCCTTGATATATTCCATGTAATGTGTGAATGAATCACATCACTTCACAATGCAGCAGTCTACAGTACACACGAACAACGTTATCGTATTCCCATAAAATGGAAATCATAAAGTTATGTGAGATATAAAAATTAACAAATCATAATAACATCATAAAACTTATATATATAGTATATAAATAATAAATTCAAAATTATGAATAGCCTTGATAGGTTGTAATTGAAAAAGGAATGACATCGGTTAGCGAGGCAGTAGTCTATCGTACACACAAATGATGATTTCATAACTCATTTGATGGAAGTAGAGATGATTGTAGGTCATGACCTTATCATAAAAACATATCCAGATATGGAAGATAATGAATTTATTATAAAATCTAGATATACAAATATTTAAATGTGTTTTAGGAAGAAATAAAACAAAAATGTTTGTCGATGAATGTTACCTTTTCTTTGGGTATCCTTCTTTGGTTTGCACTAGAATCCTTCCTAGGATGAATGTTTTCCAAAAATAAGACATCTAGGATAAGAGGAGGTAAATTTGGAAGTGATTTGGGTTGGTATTGTCTGAATTAAAAAGTTTTAAAGGTGTAAAGAAGATAAAAGAGGGGGTGACCTTTTATAAGTGAGGGAGAGGACACACTTGGTATTTCTGAAAAGAAATAAGTACTACCATGTTTTTCACATGTAAAAAGGGTCTAAAATGGATAAAATTATATAATCATACCTTATAAGTTATAATGATAGAAATAAAATATATTCTGGACAATTTATTAGGTAAATATGACCCTTATCTTTTTGTTTAACCCCCTTGTAAACTCATTTTAACCTTAATCATAGTAATTAATTTTTATTACATTCATTATTCATTTTGGTCAAAAAAATATGTGGAACCTTTTAGAAAGTATAAATTTTTATGATTATAAATATGAAATAAATTTTTCAAAATTCAACTCATATAATTGGAAATAATTAATTTAATATTAATCCCAAAGACGTGACGAGTAGGTGGGTTTTTAAAGTCAAAATGATCAATTGTTTTCAAATATTTTTATCCAATTTCCAAATGAAATTGATTAAAATGAACTAAATTGGATTACTATATGTATAATTGAACTAATTATACTTTTAATTTATTTTTAAAATAAAATTTAACTATATAAATAAATTAAATGAAAATGAAGTTTTCAATTAAAATTCAGTATTTTTCAATATCCATCAAAAAATGGAACTTTTCAAAAAGATCCAAAAAATTAACCCTAAGATAATTTTAAAATTATGAATTAAAAAACAAATTTATTTTATCCAATTATTTTTTTATAAATATAAAAAATTAATTTTATTACTGCTCAAAAAAATACATTGAAGTAATTTTTTGAGAAAATAGTATCTTTGAAACATAAGAAGACTTTATCAAAAATTATGTATTTTATTATCAATGTCTTTAAACTATATAAATCCATTATAAATAATATTTAAAAATTATTTATTACTATTCTTATCACTATGTTTAATGTTTATGTTATAAAGGACGCGTTTAAATAATAGTATTAGTAATATATCATGATTTTGTAAAAATTTAGTGTTTCATGTAATGCAGGCTAAGCCAGTGTTGTGAGTAGTAAAAGATAAACATGGTGTTCCTTATAAAACAAGATTAACTTGGTGTAGTGTTCAATTCAATCCATCAAAGACATTTATTTTATTTCAAAATAATAATAATTCATTAAAAAACTCAAGGTGTTACATTCTACCCCCCCCCCCAATAAGATTAATTTCACCATAAAAATTCACCTCTATATTACAAAAAATGAGGATAATTTTGCCTCATAACATACTTAATTTCCCATATAGATTTCTCAAACAATTGGTTTCTCTAAAAAACATTGGCCTAGTTATTAGTTATTTTGTATAACTTTATCTGTATGATCAAGAATCTCCACCGGTTGTTCCTCGTAAGAAATATCATGCTCCAATGGTATGACCTGTATGTTTTATACATGTGAAGGTTCAGGTATGTACTTCTTTAGGATAGATACAAGGAGAACGTCATGGACTTGAGAGAGGCTTGCAGGAAGCACCAATAGATAGGATAAATTCCCAATATGATCAAGAATTTCAAAGGTGTTGATATACCTATGTTCTTATTCCCTTCCATCCCAAATCTCATAAATATTTTCCAATAATAAATTTTTAGAAATGAATTATCACCAACTTCAAATTATAGATCACTTCAATTATTTTCAACATTACTTTTATGCCATCTCTGAGCTTCCATGATGTGAATCTGAATGGATTTAACCTCCTAGTCATTTCTTCACAAATATCTTATCCCAATGGATTTCTTTCCATAACTTCATTCTATCATATTAGAGCTCTACATTTATTTCCATATAGAGCTTTATAAGGATCCATATGAATTATTTAGTTAAATATATTAATATAATAAAACTCAACTAGAGTAAGGTGTTTGTCCCAAAAAACTTTGAAATCCAAAGAAAAATATCCCAACATATCCTCTAAGGTTTGAATTATTCTTTCATACTGAACATTTTTATGAGTATCATATGAAGTGTTGAAACTAAATTCTGTACAAAGATCTTACTAAAGACTTAGGTATAATTTTTAGGCAAACCTTGGCTCCTAATTAGAAATAATGGAATGAGTTTCTCCATGAAACCTTACCACTTCCATATTATATATCCTGGAAATTCGATCCAAAGATAATTCTTCTCTGATAGTGATTAAGTGTTCCAAATTATTAAGTCCATCGACTACAACCCAAAAACACATTATGAACCTTAGTTTTTTTTGAATTTCAATGAAAAAAATCATGGTTATGGTCTCCAATTTCCATTTTTGTATGGGTAATGGGTGCAATATCCACATATACTTTTGAATTTTGGCCTTAAATTTCTTACATACCAAGAACCGAGTTAAAAACTCTATGATATATCTGTTCATTCCATCCCGGTAGAAGTATTATTTAAAATCTCTATACATATTCATACTTCTAGGATAAATAGAGAATAAAGAATTATGATATTGCCATAATGAATCCTTCAAGTCAGGTATGGATGGAACACATACACAATTCCTAAAACTTATCATTACATCATGATCAAAGTTAATCCCAGGAACATTACTAACTTTCTTTTCCATCCCCACATCTTCCTTCTGTCCCACTTTAATCTTAACTTTGATAGATGGTTGAACATTCAATTGAGAAAAATAATATTCTTCCTATTCATTTAGGATTTCTAGATCCATCCATTGAAAATCCATAAATATTGGATCTTTTCTGATCCTCATCATATATAAGATAGCATAATCCTTTTGACTTAAATCAGCATCCACCTTGTTCATTTTACCATGGTGTAATGTATTGGGTAGTTATAATCATTAATTGTTTCTAACCATATTTTTTGGTTTATATTCAAATCCTTATATGTGAATATATACTTTAAAATTTTGTGATCAGTATATATGTCACACTTTTCTTCAAAAATATAATTCCCTCATATATTTAATGAAATAATTACTGTGGATAACTCCAAATCATGATTTGGGTAATTTTTCTCATGAACCCTTAATTTTTAGTAGGTATAACTATAACCATTTTATTATATATAAGAACACATCCCAACCCCTTCAAGGATACATCTCTATAGATTACAAACCCTTTTCCATATACATATGAAGAATATGAGGAAAGTACTTATTTAAAAATAAGTTATTTAACTCATCCCAATTCATTGAGTCGATTTCATCATATTCCCTCATATTATTGATTATATTCTACTATTGATCTAATTAACAACTCAAATAATAGATAGACAAGATAAATTTTTCTTGATCAAAACACCGGAGAACTAAAAATATCTTTTCAGTGTTAATGATCCATTGTTCAGAAACTAGTGGATTAGAAGACCCACTAAAATAAGATGGGCGTTGTCTCATGAAGGAATAAATATAATGTTGTTACCTCCTTTACTCATTTTTAATACTATCAAGATTAATATCTTGTGAGAGTTGTGTGAGCACAACAATAAGATGTTTCATTCTAGATCCTATAACATTTGGATGCTCATAAGGAAAATCATTACATTATCCATCACATTCTACATTATTGTTATTCCTTTAGGTTCCAGCCACTGACTAAAAATAAAAATCATAGTGTAAGAAACAATATTCATAGTGGGTAACCACATAATCTTGAAAAATAACATATAGGATGTATAAATTATGACACGTTATTATTTGTTACATGAAACCTTAGGTTTTCCCTAGGTCATTCATAGTCATCTACTACATAAATCCATCATGATAGTTCATAAAGAGTTTGTGAGTTTCTAAAGAATATACTCTAGGAGTTTCAAAATAGGTGTTCATCAATGCCTATTGTCATGCACCGGTTCTCGATTATGTCAAGCTCAATACAATGTTTTTTGGAGTTGTTACCCCTAGGTACATAGGTTCTATAGGCACATCAATATTTAATATCTAGAAAGGGATTTCTTTCTTGGAAACCACTTTGTCTATCCTTTACCAAAATTCTAGTACATTTTCATATACTTTGACTCATTGTTATAATTATCCATAGTCATGTCCTTTAGGATCTCGCTAAGGTTTTCTCATTCTAGTTTCTGAATGTTAACTAATACTTTGTTCTGATATCAACTATAGCTACCCTATACTTTCTTATATAGATATTACATCATTTTTTTAGGAATACTTATTACATTTCATAAATACACACCCAAGAACCATAATATTTTAGTGCCTTTTGAAACTTGGAAACATAAACATTACTCCATGACTGAGATATGACATCTCCCACTACATTCTTCATAACTAGAACCCTTCTTAGACAAATCATACATAATACATATGATCATAAACTAGGGAAATTAAACATAAGAAAGGGTTATCACATAAGCTCATTAAGGGTAAACAAGGGAGATTCATAAGAATAACATGAACATAAGGGTATTAGAACTTGAGCATAAAATTTGAAAAAATTACCATGTATATCAAATATAATAATCATGACTCACGGCATAAATATTGGTAGTTCATAAGATATAATTCATATGGGAATCAAATAACATGATCCATGAGAGAAAAATACATGAAATTTGTGGCATATACATAAGCATAGAAAATAATTTCCATATTAGTTAAGGCTCACTTCTAAGACATTCATAGTGTAAAAAATCCTTTACTTATTTGAGTTCACTACTCATTAGATCCCTATATTACTCAAATGGTTTCACTTCCTATTCCATCACTTTATTACTAAACTGGGTTAAATCCCTATTCTAGCCATATCTATCTCATGAGATATAAATATTTACCTAATGCATTGAAGGGATATAAAGGTCTCATCCATCAAATAATGAAATCATACATATGTGTGTCACAAGATCATAAATATTCATCATATCATAAATCATGAAATTAAATGGGTATAATAAATATTTCATTATATTAAAAACTATATAAAATACATTGGTTTCATAATCATTTCATCATAGAATAACCCATGAAAATTAGTGGGTTTCATAATAATTTTATCATGGTATAACATGAGGAAGAGAATTAGGTTTCATAAACATCATTCCATAAAAACATAAACCATTCAAAGAAGTAATATGAATTTTATCCTTGGATCATATCCCCAATAATGAATAAGAAACACCAACATATTTCATCTTAGATGGAAAATAGTTTGGAAAGATTATTTAAAACATTCCTTGAGTAAAATATTACTTCCTATTTTAAAAACACTTTTTAAAATGAAAAACATTTTGAAACCATTTTTATTTGAAAATAACCTTGAAAACATGTAATTTAAGCTTTAAATAAATTAGTTTTTATGAATTCAGAAAATTCTGTTCACACCATACAAGTAAAAATGAAGATTCTTTTCACATTTTTGGTAAAATCCAAATGAGCATTGTTTGGAAAATGATATGAAGATTCATTTCAAAACATTTTTAAAAAAATTTAAATATGGTAAAAATATATTTTAAAAATAATAATAGAGTATTAAAACATTTAGAAAAACATGGTTTTGAAAGAAATATATTTATGATCAAAGAGAGAAATAAAGTAGACTTTTCTTAAGAGAATTTTCTAAATTATCTTAAGTCCCAAAGAGTAGAAAAATGTACCATTACTAGAATATATATTTAATAAACATAGTAGATTAAAATTAATGAGAATTATTAATAGGTATATCATAATATTTCAACATTGGAGACTTAATCATAAACATTCCCAATGAATGATGAGATTGCAACATAAAATATTTATCACATTAGTATGATTGAACCATAAGCCCCCATGAAGGAAATAACATGATAAAAAATTAAAATATCATGAGGATGAATAAATTAATGATATTACATGAAAAAAAAATATATACACCTCATGAAAAAATATAGGTGTATAACAAAATATACGTCTCAAAGAAAGAAAATTGAGACAAAAATCCCTTACCAATTTGGTAACTATTTAACCATAACCTAAATGAAAGAGTGATCCTAAAATGGGTATTTAAATGTAAATAATATTAAGTATAATAATCATAAAATACATTCATGGGTATTATTAACACCACATAAAATAAACATTTGGTGAACTTGGAATGTGTCTCGCATAAAAATAAAAGTGAGATGAAAATCCATTACCATATGTCTTGACTTCCATCGTACTCATTCAAACCTCCTGTATAATAAACATAAGTTTATTATAAATATTTAATAGAATAATATTAATATATATCATTCCATATATTATTTTTTATTACCTTTTATAACCTTTTTATTAACTATTCCATGTAAAAGTTACGTTTTAGGTAATAACCCATTTGTTTTTCCCAAATGTTTTGATTTGTTATATTTTTTGTTATATTAATTTAGTCATGATTTTATTATACACAAAATTATAGACATGATATAATTATCATATATATCCATTATATATTTATTTATAATAATCTATAAAAAATAGAAAAAGGAAATGAAATACACCGTTCATGGATATGGTAGGTCGTACATACACATGAACGATGTTTCCATTTTCTTGTAAGATTGAAAGAAAGAGTATTATATGATATATTTTAATTCAAGAATAATTTTTATCTAATATATATCTCATAATTTTATTAAAATCATCCTTAATAAATTCCATTGTAAATCGTGAACAAATCACATCGCTTCACGAGGCAATAGTATGTCGTACAAACCAACAATGTTATCGTATTCCCACAAAATGAAAAACAAGAAGGTATGTGTGATATAACATTGAAAGAATCATAATAACATCATTAAAATAATATATATCATATATAAATAATAAATAGATCATTATGACCAACATTTATAGGTGGTAATGGAAAAACAAATGACATCAGAACGCGAGGTGGTAGTTTGTCATACACACAAATGATGATTTCATAATCCATTTGAGGGAAGTGGAGATGATGGTAGGTCATGTACTTATCATAAAAAAATATTTATATATTTAATATACTAAGTTTATTATAAATTCATTATATAAAAATACTTAAAGTGTTTTGAGGAATAAATAAAACAAAAAAAATTGACGAATGTTGCCTCTTCTTCGGTTATCCTCCATAGGATTGCACTAAAAGCCTTCCTATGACGAATTTTATCCAAAAATATAGAATATAAGATTAGGGGGTGGAATTTTGGAAGTTAATTGGGTATCTATTGGCTGATCCAAAGAGTATTAAATGTATGAATAATAGAAGAGAGTGGGTAGCCTTTTATAAGTGGGGGAGAGGACACACTTGGTATTTTTATAAATAAATAAGTGGTCCAATGTTTTTCACAGGGAAAAATGGTCCAAATGGATAAAATTATAACCTTATACATCATAATATCTAAATATGTCCATCCAATATTTTTTTACAATTTTCTAGGTAAATTTGACCTTTATCATTTTAGTTTAACCCCTGCTAAACCCATTTTTACCTTAACTATGGTAATTAATTTTTAATGAATTAACTATTAATTTTTGTCAAAAATTTTGTTTTACATATTAGAACTTATAAATTATTATGATTAAAAATATATAATCCATTTTCTCAAAAAAATCACATAATTGGAAAAAATTAATTTAAAGTTAATCCCACAGACGTGATGAGAATATTTCTAAAGTGAAAATGATCAAAAGTTTAAAAGCATTTATATCCAATTTCAATATTATATTGATTCAAATTAAATAAATTGGATTAATAAATATATAATTAAACTAATTATACTTTAATATTAATTTAAAATTTAATTTAACTTTGTAAAAAAATTAAATGAAAATTTATTTTTCAATAAAAATTTAGTATTTTTTAATATTCATCAAAAATTGAAACTTTTGATAAAAATCCCAATAATTAAACCTAAGATAATTTTGAAATTATTGATTCAAAAATTAAGTTTATTTTTTAAAATTAATTTTCTAAAAGTGGTAAAAATTAATTTTTTATTAGTAGTTTTTTGATAAAATAGTATTTTCGAAACATATCAAGCCTTTAATAAAAATTATGTATTTTATTATCAATATGATTACTTTATATAAAACCATTATAATTAATATTTAAAAACTATTTAATATTATTCATATCACTATGTTAAGAATCTAGGTTATAATGGTCATTTTTAAATGACTATATTAGTAATATATCATGGTTTTATTAAAATTCAATGTTGTGTCAAATGAAAGCCAAGCCAGTGTTGTGTGTAATGGAAGCTTAACATGGTGTTTCATATAATGAAATCTTAATATGGTATATAATTCAATGAAATACATCAATGAAATTTAATTTTATTTAAAAAATTATTCATAAAAAACTGTTGGTGTTACATTACATTTCAAGCTCAATTGAAAAAAAAAATTAATACTAAAAACCCAAACTATAAGTATGATGAAAGTTTAAAAAACATGAAATAAACCAACTCCTTTCACAACAACACATTTCCATAGATTGATTTTTAAATAATATAATAAATACATGTAATTATATAATCAAAAAAATCATAAATTTAAATTTAAAGGCTTGGACATAGGGAACCTACCTGAACTTAAAGAATAACTCACTACTATTAATGAAAAATACCCAAACCCATCTCATCTGAGTCCAAGGAACCACCCAAAATGGAATAAACCCCTTTCTTCAAATAGATCCTCCAAAATTAGACTATAATAATAACCTTGTTCTCGAACAACCTCACATCACAACAAGGAGAGAAAAAAAAGGATAAAGAATGTGGTGGAGGGGTGGAATGACTCAAGTAAGATGATTAAATGAGGAATAAAGAGGTTAAATGGTTGAAAATCAATTGATTAGATGTAACACCACAAGATTTTATAAGAAATATTATTTTTAATTTCTTTGATGTCTTGTGTTGTATGCTACACCAAGATTATATTGCGCTATACACAACACTGTATTAGCTTGTAGTATATGCAAACACTATTCTTGGCTTGTGTTTCACGCAATAGAAACCTTCCTCAATAGCGTGTGTTGTACGCAATACCGAGTTTCACTAAACAATGATATATTATTATAATATTATTATGAACTAGCCGTTATGAATAGTATTAAACTCATTTTGAATTTTATAACATTATAAATCATCTTACACATTTTCTAGAATGTGGTATGAGAACAAAATCAATTTTTCAGATAAAAGAAGTAATTTTCAAAAAATATAGTTTGGCCGCCTTTTGATGGAAAACCCATTTTGAATATAATTTTTGACATTTTTATAAGTTCAATTTTACAAAAAAAAACATCTTATTTTGAATCAGGATATAAAAATTTACATTGGATAAAGTTTTGATATTTTTTTGACAACGTTCTTATTTTGATGAATAGTAAAAACACGCTAAATTTTACTTAAAAACAACTTTTTTCATCGAGATAATTTATATGGTTAAATTATAATAGTAAATTGTTTTAAATTATAAATAGAATATATTTTTACCATTTAATATAATATATGTCATTAGCATTGATTTTACATTGAATTCGTAGGTTAAATTAATTCAATCTTTTGCAATGTTTTAAACAAAAACCCATTTTTTTCGACAACATGATTAATTTTAAATCAATTACTGTAACTTTGGTGTTTTGAATTTGGAAAAATGGATTCCATATTTGGAATCATTAGGTCCAAATTATGTTAATAGGCTTATTTTTGGGCATTATGAATAGTAACTATGGTAAATTTTATTTACTGTAGTTAAAGGTAAATTAGGTAATTAAGGGTAAAAATAATATTATAAAATTATCCTAACACTTTCCAAAATTATTATACCCATATCACCTAAGGGTCAAAATAGATTCATTTCATGGACTTTTGACCATGAAAATGATGTGATTATTATTAAAACCAAAGAAAGTGACAAAATGTCACTCTCTTATATCTTATAAGTGTAATAATTTTAAATTAGTGATAAACTTCTTAAAATTCGAACCTAAATAGTCACCATAAAACTAATAAAATTCTATAAATAATGTAAATTTATTTAGAATTTATAGGGTTTAAATAATTATCATTAATAGTGACACATTAATGATGCATAAATTATTTATTTAGTGAAAAATCAATAATATAGTTTTTATTAGACTTATAATACCCATAAAAGGCCCAAAAACCTGAACCAAACTTATTGGTCGGGTAAATATGAACTATAAGCATCCAAAAATAGAATTTTTGACCATTTTGAGATTTATAAAAGAGATTATGACATTTATAGTTTTTTTATTTAAATGATGTCAAAGTTCTCACCTTCATAATTTAATAAATATATCATTTTAAAAGTTGGGTTTTTTAGAAGATAAATTCGACTAAAAGTAATATTATTAATGAAATTAGATTTATATTAATCATAGTATTTTATTTTTAATTATTATGCAACAAATAAGTATATTAAATAATTATACAAAAATGTTGTAGTAATTATTTTATTATGAGAAATATCAAATAAATGGTTTTAAAATTATTAAAATAAATATTTTATGAACTAATTAACATGCTCCATTAATTTTCTAGACTAATATGACATGTTATAAACCTATTAAATATTTTTGTTTGAACATATTCTCTGTGTGTATTTTATTTAAATTCAAATAAATGAATAGTCTCAAAATTTACACTATTGGTATTTTATAAAAATAACATATTATTAAATTATTTAAAAATCACAAAAATATTTAAAAAATTAAAAATTGAAACTTATATGGTCTAAAATTTTATAAAGTATCCAATTATGGGAAATTGACCACATATAAGTATGTGTTTATAACAATTTAAAATTTAGAATATTATTACCACAAATAAGATTAAATAAATTTAATAAGGATAAATCAAATTGATAAGGTTTAAAATAATTTCCCAACTTGTCTAAATTTGATTGGTTGATGATATTAAAACCCTATATTACCTAATATCTGTATTTTAGTCACTTTTTATGTTTTTAAGTGGGGTTTTATTTTATTATTTATTAATATTTTTGAGGTTTCCAAAAGTGCCCCTCTCTTCTCTTATAAAAGGCACCTCATCCCTCTCCTCTTCACACCATTTTGAGCCTTCAATCTCATCCAAACCCTTCCCATTTAATTTCTCCTCATCCCTAGAAACCTACTATAGTTCTAGTTATTCTTCCAAGACTAAATTTAGTGCCCTCAGAGGAGGTTAAGAGCAGGCCCGTCGAAGAAGAGGTAATCTCTTCTACCGATTCTTTCAAGTTTATTTATTCTTATAATTCATCTTCATTAGTTGTTTAATTATAAAGTAATAACATAAGTATATATAATATAATTATATGTTATTATAAATATGAAACAACCCTATTTCACCTTATACTCATCCTATGAAAAATGAAATCACCACGTGTGCGTACGTACGGAATACCGTCTCCACGCCGTGGTGTAATCTGTTTTTCCACCACCACCTTACTTGGATGGGTGTAATGGTGTAAAGAATAACTATATATGGTTATTATAACATGATACTAAATCTAAGATATTATATCATCCACTTTAATTCCATTCAATAATTATGGGAACTATATCATCGCTCATGCGTACGTACGGATTACCATCTCCACGATGTGATTAGATTCATTCTCCAAGTTAACCACTAAAGAATGATTATAAAGTATATATAATAAATAATAATGAAATATATGACATATTAATGTTACTGTAATTTTGTATATGTTATTTAATTACTTCCATTCAATTTAATAAAGAAACGAAAACAATGTTCATGTGTACGTATGGCCAACCGTCTCTATGAACGGTGTATTTATTTCCATTTATCGATCTATTATATATATGTATATTCTGAATATATATTATATATAAATCATTTTTTACATTATGGAAGTAATTAATCATGATGTAAGTAATCATATTAATAATTACAAGTCAAAACACGGACGATAAATGAAATGATTTTACCCAAAACACTACTTTAACATGGAATTGACAAATGAATGGGTAATATAAAGTCGTAAGTGAATCATATATGAAAACATAAATATTATTTTGGTTCTGTTACAAGTTAATAAAATTTTTAAACCCACTATATAGGGGTCTCAGACACGTATAGAATAAATTGGACATAATGTAAGGGATAATTTTGCAATCTCATTTTTATCTGAGATTGCTTATACGCAAGTATTTACTGGGGTTATATTTTTCATCCATGTCCATAAAAAGGTTTTTCATAAAGTGTTTAATATTATTCCATGTATGTTTAAAGTCATTTTTACCCCTATTTGACTTTTACTTTGTGTTATGCAAGGAATCATTATTTTTTTACCATATATGGTACTTTTTGACTTTTCTGTTAAAAGAATGAGGAGAATGTTTTTTTAACTTATACGGCATGAACAGATTTTTACGGTTTCATAACACATTATTTTCATGAAGCTTACTTAACAATATTTCATGACTATTTCCAAAAAAATCATTTTATTTCAAAATTGTGTGGCATTTTTTGAAAAGAAAATGATTTTGAAGAAGAAAGGATATTTTCCTCAACAATTCATTTCAAGTGTTTTATCAAAACCATTTTCCATCTAAGAAGACATTATTTCATATGTGTATGTTTCAAGTATAATTTCTCTATGATTTACATGGTTTCACTTTTCTTATGATGAAATGATATCCATTTGTTTATATGGATTATGTTATAATGGGATGATGTTTATGAAACACATTTTATTCTTTGGGTTATGATGAATGATTTATGTTTATTTTATGGCACATGTAAGAATGATTTCATTATGAGATGGGTGGGACTTATATCTCCCTCAAATTCATTGGGAAAATATTTATATCTCATGAGATAGAGATGGCTATAACGGCAAGTAAAATCTGGTTCAGTAATGGACTTTGTCCACTATGATGGTCTTGGCAGAAATTCTTTGGCTACTATGGAAATCATATCATATTCTTAATGGTTTTGAACAATTACATGTTTTATTCCCATTCCATTTTATCATGATTAATGTTCCTTTATGATCTATTCCTTATGTACTATCAATATTTATGTCATTTATCAAGATTTTGATGTTTTATGTTCATGTTTTTACGTTCAAATGTTTATGGATTTTTTTTATGTTCTCAATGTTTACCCTTACTGAGAATTTGAGCTCACCCTTTTTATGTTTTCTTTTCCCTAATATATAATGAAAGGTTTTAGGTAAGAAAACAAAAAGGGAAGATATTTATGGGAGATGTTGGAGATCTTTCACCATGATTAGAATATTATGTTATGAGTTTTAAAGAAACTAAAGAAATATGGTATTTAGGCATCTATTTTTTCCATGTATTAAGTATTCATAAAAATTAATGTAATGTCTATGTATGTCAAGCTTTGGGTATTTAAAATTGGTATCAGAGCGAAGTTTTAGTTAACCATTCGAAACTAGGATGTGAAAAATTTAGTGAGATCCCTAGAGATATTTCTAAGGTATGTCTAGGGATGTCCCTAATGTTTAGTATAACTATAGGTTATAGTCCTAGAATTATGTTTAAGATCATGAATAAACTAGGGTGAACATAAGGTGTCATGGATTAAAGAATGTGTGATAAGTTAGACTTTTTATGATTATGTGGTTCCTAATTATTTTAACTATTTCTTACACCATGGTTTTTGGTTTTAGTCAATAGAGGGAACCAGAAGGAATTGAGTCAACATTTAATCCAATAGACTAATTGGTGACTATGAGCAACTAAATTGTGTAATTCCTAGAAAGAAAGATATTGTGATTATGCCGAATCAGTTATCGCGATATATGATTAACATGGTGAACTTTAGTGTTATTTTTAATTCATCAAATAAGAGGAAGATGGACTTTTATTCATGTTCGCATGGTGAAGAGCATAGAGAAAAGAAGATTGAGATTTCTAAAGAAGGGAAGAAGAACCTTGATGAATACATCAAATGGAGAGGAAGATGTTATCTATGTGGGGAGAAGGGTTATAGAGTGACAGACTGTTATGGAGTTCAATATCTTATCTATAGAGAACATGGTAATTACCCAACTCAATGCCCTGACCTAAGAGGTTACTTCTAAATCAAGGAAGGACTCATTACATGAAAATAATTGAAGAGGATGGATTGAAGTGTTTATGTATTGGTATTCAAGAATAATGTTGTTGAGGTAATATTATGGTATATTGGAATATCTATGTATTTTTTCATTGTGGTTTTCCATAAGAATATGGTACCAGTAACCATGAAAAGTGATTGAAATATTTTTAGAAAGCAGATGATATGCGCATAATGAACGGATAAGGAGAAAATAATATGTTTGATGTTATTAATGATCTCATTACTAATATAAGGACAAAGTTATATCATGGTTTGAGTATATAGAATTTTTGGGATTTTGGTATGTGGAAAGAGTTAACTTTTGACAGCATTCATGTTTTCAATAAGGTTCTATGGTAATTCATGTTTCAAGAGAATACATGATTAAGGTATTCACATGTTTGGAATGTGACCAAAAATATATATCTTATGATATATGGGGGATAGATGATGGTATTCACATGCTCGGTAGATGACATTTCTAATAATAGTTTTCTTTATAATATGATATTGGACAAAAGTATTTTCGATAAGCCTAAAGATTGGAATGGATTAAGTTAGACATCAGATAGTTTTGTTTAAGGCTAGAACTTTTTGATATTATTTCTGAAATGTTATAATAGTAATTTTTTTGAAAAAAGGACATCCCGTAGGATGGGAGACAACCCGTCACGTCTGATAAGGATGTGGGAATTGAACCCACAACCGAAGTGTGATAGGCCTTTATCGCCTACCACTAGCCTACAGGAAGTCCCTCGTTTGTATAAATTAATTTTATTTTATTAAGCGATATGATAGATGAAGTATAAGTCAATTTTAGGAACCATATATGATTAATCTCATCATATATGGACTTATGTATATTTAATAACTTGTGTTATCCTTTTTGTGATAGAGACAGATGGAATGACCTATCATTCTATCGCATGATCTATTAACACTTCAAGAATGAAAAATTCAACGTCATTTCTTTAAATAAGAGATAAAGTGGAAATTGTTCATGGAATGACCAACAATGATATTACACTGAAATCAAGTAAGTATTTCTCCTTATGCAAAAAATGCATCAACTTTAGGGAAATGATCTTGAAAACCAAAAATGTTGTCCTAGTACTCTCATATCCGATGAATCAAATGGTACCTTAGATCATCAAAAATTTATGGCTTTGTGATTGTTGGATTTTTCATATCCATGTTCTCTACCACTCTCCATCAGATGATGATGGTTAGATTTCTCTTCCATATCCATGTTTTCACCTATGTTCTTCTATGTGGAAACCCAGTGATGAGTTAATTTGGGTAACTGTTGCATTTCTTAGTTTACTTTTTAAAATGAAGTTTTAGTATTCCGTTTTACAATGTGGGTTTCTATGAAAGAAACTTTCAAGTAGTAAACGATTTATAACCCCAATGAATTTCGAGGGCGAAATTCATTTTAAGGGGGGTAGAATATAAAACCCCAAGATTTTATGAGAAATATTATTTTTAATTTCTTTGATGTCTTGTGTTGTACATTACACCAAGATTATATTGCACTATATGCAACACCGTATTAGCTTGTAGTATACACAAACACTATTTTTGGCTTATGTTGCATGCAAGAGTGACCTTCCTCAATAGCAAGTGTTGTACGCAATACCGAGTTTCACTATACAATGATATATTATTAAAATATTATTATGAACTAGCTGGTATGAATAGTATTAACCACATTTTTAATTTTATAACATTATAATTCATCTTACACATTTTCTATAATGAGTCATGAGAACAAAATCAATTTTTCGGATAAAAAAAGTATTTTTCAAAAAATGTAGTTTTGTCGCCTTTTGATGGCGCACCAATTTTAAATCAAATTTTCGAGAAGTTTATAAGTTAAATTTTACAAAATAAACTTCTTCTTTTGAATCAGGTTATAAAAATTTACATTGGATAAAGTTTTGATATTTTTCTGACAACATTCTTATTTTGATGAATAGTAAAAACACGCTAAATTTTACTTAAAAACAACTTTTTTTATCGAGATAATTTATATGGTTAAATTATAATAGTAAATTATTTTAAAGTATAAATAGAATATATTTTTACCATTTAATATAATTTATTTCATTATCATTAATTTTACATTGAATTCGTAGTTTAAATCAATTCAATCTTTTTCAATGTTTTAAACAAAAACTCATTTTTTCGACAACGGGATTAATTTTAAATTAATTACCGCAACTTCTGTGTTTTGAATTTTGAAAAATTTATTCCATATTTGGAATCAGTAGGTCCAAATTATGTTAATAGGCTACTTTTTTTTGGGGCATTATGAATAGTAACTACGGTAAATTTTATTTACCACAGTTAAAGGTAAATTAGGTGATTATGGGTAAAAATTATATTATAAAATTATCCTAACACCTGCCAAAATTCTATTGGATTAATAAAAGTATACTCATATCACATAAGGGTCAGAATAGATTCATTTCATGGACTTTTTACCATGAAAATGATGTAATTATTATTAAAACTAAAGAAAGTGACAACATGTCACTCTGTTATATCTTATAACTGTAATAATTTTAAATTATTGATAAACTTCTTAAAAATTAGAACCTAAATAGTCACCATAAATCTAATAAAATTATATAAATCATTTAAATTTATCAATAATTTTTAGGGATTAAATAATTATCATTACTAGTGACACAATAATGATGCATAAATTATTTATTTAGTGAAAAAACAGTAATATAGTTTTTATTAGACTAATAATACCCCTAAAAGGCCCAAAAAACCAGATCAAAACTTATTGGTCGTGTAAATATGAACCATAATCATCCAAAGGTTGAATTTTTGACCATTTGGAGCTTTATAAAAGCGATTATTACATTTATAGTTTTTTTTATTTTAAATGATGTCAAAGTTGTCACCTTCATAATTTAATAAATATATCATTTTAAAAGTTGAGTGTTTTAGAAGATAAATTTGACTAAAAGTAATATTATGAAATATATTATATTTATATTCATCATAGTATTTTATTTTTAATTTTTATGGAACAAATAAGTATATTAAATAATTATAAAAAAATGTTGTAGTAATTATTTTATTAAGAGAAATACCAAATAAATGGTTTTAAAAATATTAAAATAAATATTATATAAACTAATTAACATTCTCAAATAATTTTCTAGATTAATATGACATGTTATAAACCTATTAAATATTTTGTTTCGAATATATTTTCTTTGTGTATTTTATTTAAATTCAAATAAATGAATAGTGTCATAATTTACACTATTTGTATTTTATAAAAATAACATATTATTAAATTATTTAAAAATCAGAAAAATATTTAAAAAATTTAAAATTGAAAATCATATGGTCTAAAAGGTGATAAATTATCTAATTATGGGAAATTTACCACATATAAGTTTGTATTTATAACAATTTAAAATTAAGAATATTATTGCCACAAATAAGATTAAATAAATCAAATAAGGATAAATCAAATTAATAAGGTTTAAAATAATTTCTCAGCATGTCTAAATTTGATTGGTTGATGAGATTACAATCCTATATTTCCTCATATCCTAATTTTAGTCACTTTATAATTTTTTAAGTGGGGTTTTATTTTATTATTAATTAATATTTTTGAGGTTTTCAAAAGTTCCCCTCTTCTCTTATAAAAGGGAACCTCATCCCTCTCCTCTTCACACCATTTTGAGCCTTCAATCTCGTCCAACCCCTGACCATTTCACATCTCCACTTCCCTAGAAACCTACTAGAGGTCCTGGTCTTCTTCCAAGACCAAATTTAGTGCCCTCAGAGGAGGTTAAGAGGAGGCGCGTCAAAGAAGAGGTAATCTCTTCTACCGATTCTTTCAAGTTTCTTTATTCTTCTACTTCCTCTTATTTAGTTGTTTCATTATAAATTAATAACATAAGTATAACTAATATAATGATATGTTATTATAAATATGAAAGAAACCAATTTCACCTTCTACCCATCCTACAAAAAACAATATCACTGTGTGTGCGTACGTACGGAATATTGTCTCCACGCCATGGTGTAATCTGTTTTTCCACCACCACCTTACTTTGATGGTTATAATAGTGTAAATAATAACTATATATGGTTATTATAACATGATACTAATTCTTATATATTATATCATCCACTCTAATTCCATTCAATAATTATGGGAATGATATCATCGTTCGTGCATACGTATGGATTACCGTCTCCACGACGCGATGAGATTCATTCTCCAAGTTAACCATTCAAGAATGATTATAAAGTATATAAAATAAATAATAATGAAATATATGACATATTAATGATACTGGATTTATTTATATGTTATTTACTTACTTCCATTCAATTTAATAAGGAAACGAAAATAGCATTCATGCGTACGTATGGCCAACCGTCTCCCTTAACGGTGTATTTCTTCCCATTTGTCGATCTATTATATATATGTATATTATTAATATATATTTTATATAAATAATGTTTTACATTTTGGAATTAAGTAATTATGATCTAAGTAATCATATGAATAATTACAAGTCAAAACATGGACGATAAATGAAACGATTTTACCCAAAACGCTACTTTAACATGGAATTGACAAATGAACGGGTAATATAAAGTCGTAAGTGAATCATATATGATAACATAAATATTATTATGGTTATGTTACAAGTTAATAATATGTTTAAACCCACTATACAAGGGTCTCAGACACATACAAAAGAAATTGGACATAAGGTAATGGATACTTTTGCAATCTCATTTTTATCTGAGATTGCTTATATGTAAGTATTTACTGGGGTTATATTTTTCATCCATGTCCATAAGAATGTTTTTCATAAAGTGTTTAATTTTCTTCATTGTATTTTTAAAGTCATGTTTACCCCTCTTTGACTTTTACTTTGTGTTATGGAAGGAATCTTTCTTTTGTTTACCATACGTGTTACTTTTTTACTTTTCCATTAAAAGTACGAGGATAATGTTTTTTTAACTTATACGGCATGAACCTATTTTTACGGTTTCATAAAGGCTTATTTTTCATGAAGATTACTCAACAATATTTCATGACTATTTTCAAAAAAATCCTTTTCTTTTAAAATTTCATGGCATTTTGTGAAAGGAAAATGATTTTGAAGAAGAAAGGATATTTTCCTCAAGAATTCATTTCAAGTGTTTTATCAAAACCATTTTCCATCTAAGATGAAATTATTTCATATGTGTATGTTTCAAGTATAATGTATCTATTATTTACATGGTTTCACTTTTCTTATGATGAAATGATATCCATTTGTTTTATATAGATTATGTTATAATGGGATGATGTTTATAAAACCCATTTTATTCTTTGGGTTATGATGAATGATTTATGTTTATTTTGTGGAACACGTAAGAATTATTTCTTTATGATATGGGTGGGACCTATATATCTCTCCAATTCATTTGGTAAATATTTATATCTCATGAGATAAACATGGCTGGAACGGCATGTAAAATCAGGTTCAGTGATACAGGGCTGGAGTGGCATGTAAACTCGGTTCAGTAATGGACTTTATGCACTATGATGGTCTTGGAAGAAATGCCTTGGCTACTTTGGAAATAATATCATGTTCTTAATGGTTTTCCACAATTACATGTTTTATTCCCATTCCATTTTATCATGATTAATGTTCCTTTATGATCTATTCCTTATGTACTGTCAATATTTATGTCATTGATCAAGATTTTGATATTTTATGTTCATGTTTTTACGTTCAAATGTTTATGGATTGTTTTTATGTTCTCAATGTTTACCCTTACTAAGAATTTGAGCTCACACTTTTTATGTTTTCTTTTCCCCAGGATATAAATAATGGTTTTAGGTAAGAAAACAAAAATGGAATATATTTATGGGAGATGTTGGAGATCTTTCACCATGATTAGAAGATTATGTTTCGAGTTTCCAAAGACACTAAACTAATACGGTCTTTGGTCATCTGTTTTTGTCATGTATTAAGTATTCCGAAAAATTAATGTAATGTCTGTGTACGTCAAGCTTTGGGTCATTACATTATTGGGGGTGAAGAGAACAAATGAGGGATCCTATGTGTGGTGTGTCATACTAGACATAGAGGAAAGGGAGGCTGTGGAGAATTATGGGTAAAGGGGTGGGGTATTATAACTATTTTTCATCATCAAAATCATCATAATTATTATTATTCTTATTTTTATTTTTAACAATTGTTTTTATTTTTATTTTTTTTTATTTTTATTTCTTAAAATCCAAGATATCCTGCATAGTTTGGTTGCACTTTTGGAAAAACCATGCACCGACCATGTGCCTCTACTAGAGGTCTTCAACACCCCACATATTTAGTTTGTATGGTTAGATAAACCATACACTTGTCATGTTGTCATCTAGGTTAAAAACTATATACACCCTCACATGGTATGTGCATAGTTTCTATTAACCATGCACTGACCATGTGCCTATGATGAAAAACACTAAATTTTAAATTCTAAATCCATGTCTCGCCCAATAATCAAAAATGAGGACAAAAATAAATAAATATTTATTTATTTATTTATTTATTTTTGAGTCGGGGTTTTACAAACCCTTTATTGAGAATTCAATTGTGACCAAAATTTTTTATTAGAGTAATATTTCTCTCTATTTTTCTATTTTCCATCGACCCATATCAAATTTTTAAAATAATATCTCTTAATTTATATTTATTTAATATTCTATAATTATGGATTCTAGACCAGATGACTATACATCCAATTGATCTCTGTTATTTTATGGATGAAACAATGCTCAATGGAAAATAAAAATGAAAATATATCTAGAATGTATGATATTTAACATATGGGGAACTATTTAAGATAAATATAAAATAACCAAAATTCCTATGAAAATTAGAGTAATGAAAAAAAATGTTATTTATGATTTATGTTGAAAATATATAAATGATTAATTCTATGTATTGGGTGAAGAATAATTTAATCGAATCCCTTCTTGGGTTACTACTGTTGAAATTTAGAATACATTAGTTATATCTCACGAAGGAACATAAAATGTTAAAGAAATGTGATTGAACACATATACTATGAAATAAAATTCATGTAAGATGAAACCTAATGAGTATATTTATAAAATGTATTACAAGTTCAATGAGATCATCAATACTATAGTCACTTGGATAGCCTATGGAAGATAAAAACAATTTCTAAGACTTATAAGATATCTACCCAAAATATAGATAAGTAGCACGGTTTCCATTAGAGAATCTGTGGATACTATCAAGATGTAATTCAAAGAACTAGTTTGGAAATATGATTATGTATTAATAAGAATTACAATCAGACAATGAAGAGGTTGAAATTTAGAATAAAACTATGGTATATATGATATCTGAGACAAAATAAAAATAAGTGATCAAGGATTATTCCAGTGGAAATGGATATGACACTGTGAATGCCATGGTGATAGAACGTCTATACTAATGATTCAAAAAATTCTATAAAAAGAAGTTTTTTTAAATCAAACAATTAAAGAAAGTATGAAGGAAAATGAAATTATAAAAAATCATGTAAAAATGATGAATAGACTAGTGATATTACCTATTATGAATGTAAAAGGAAAGGATATGCCAAGTTTGATTGTTTAAATCCAAAGTGAAAAAATAAATATGATGATAGAGAGAAGAAACCAAATTAAGAAATGAAAGTGGCGTGGATTGATTCATTAGATCGATCCAGGGATTCAGAAACCTCTAGGTAAGATGTTAGTGAAAAAGAAAACTTTTTTTCACGGTCAAACATGTATGGTATTAACTTCTTCTTCTATTTTTTCTACTAATTTTTCTTTTCACATATTTTAAATGAAAAATTAATAACCATTTGAATACTTCTCTATTCGTGAGGAAACCGTGAATAATTTAAAGATAATTATAAGAATTTTTCTAAGATTCATGCCTTGTCTACTAATGCTAAGAGATATCTTATTATTTAAAAAGGTAATAATAATAACTTATTAAAAAATAATGAATTTAAATTGGGAAGTTAACAAAATAAAAAGGATATGGAACAATTTAAATGTGTGAAAAATACATTGAATATGATATTATGAAATAAAAAACAATCCAAGTAAAAAATTAGTATTGGATATACATCTAGATAGGAAACGATGTTGTATAAGAATTTATTTTTTCTTAATCCTAAATAATAACTTAATCTGTCGGCCTAAATAAACTTATTTTTACTAAAAAATACATTTTTTTAAAATTTATAACCTCTTTTGTTAATAATATAATAAATTAAATTTGGATTCATAATGCTTTAATTACTAACCTTTTTGTAACCAATAATTTATGGGTACCAAAATAATTTTTTAATTGATTTTGCATTGGTATTGTGCTTGATGATATCAAAAATAATTATATATTATATGGATAGTGGATATTACAAACATGTGAGTGGAGACTACTCAAGAATTAGAGTTTAATAAAAGTACATGGCAGACATGTCACTTTCCTTGAAAATTAAAAAAGAAAAATAATTGGCCATGGACAAATAATAACCCTAAAACTATTCTTAATTCTAAAGTTTTATTTTTTGATGGTTTACAATATAACACACTTATTATATATAAATTATGTGAATATAGTTATAGTGTTAAATTTGAAAATAATTGTTGTAATAACTGTGACTCTAAGTATGCTTTAGTGTTTTCTACATTTAGGAATGATAATTTTTATTGAGTTAATTTAAATTCTTTATTTTCTCAATATAATTCCTACGTAAATGACTTACATATAGAATATTGTTTTTGGCATAGAATACCAGGTAAATATAATGTACAGTCACTTAAAAGGATTTATAAGAAAGGATTATTCAATAATCTACTTGTACATGAATTCCTAAAAGACAAATTGTGCAATACCTATCAAACTGGAAAGTTAAAAAATACCTCAAACCAAAGAAATAGTTGTTTACCTCTAAACCATTAGAATTGGTTCACATGGATTTTTTTTGTGTGCCATCTAGAGTTTCTAGCCATGTTACGAGTTTCCATTTTCCAGTAGTAGTGGCAGAGTACGATGAAGTCTTTTTGGAGGATGTCCCCGGACTACCTCCCCATCGAGAGACATATTTCTGCATTGAGTTGAAACCCGGGACGACACCGATATCAGCATCAGCATATCGGATGGCTCCTGCAGAGCTTCGTGATCTGAGAGTGCAGCTGTAAGACTTGCAGAGGAAGGGATTTGTGAGACCCACTGTTTCACCCTTGGCGGCCCCAGTGTTGTTTGCCAAGAAGGAAGATGGGAGCTTGAGGCTGTGTGTGGATTACCGGCGCTTGAATCAGGTGACCCTGAAGAACCGGTATCCACTACCAAGTATCGATGACCTCTTCTACCATTTAACAGGGGCACGATGGTTCTCGAAGGTTGATCTACGATCAGGCTATCACCAGTTGCTAGTACGGGATGAGGATATGCCGAAGACGGATTTCAGATGTCACTACGGTCACTATAAGTACTTGTTGATGCCCTTCGGAATGATGAATGCCCTGGTAGTGTTTATGGGACTCATGAACCAGATCTTTCAGCCCTATCTAGATTGGTTCGTGGTGGTCTTCATCGATGATATCCTTGTGTACTCTGTGTCCGAGGAGGAGCACGCGAGGCACCTAAGGATGGTTTTGGAAACACTCTAAGAGCACCAGTTGTACGGGAAATTCTCGAAGTGTCAATTCTGGATACAGGAGGTCCACTTTTTGGGACACGTTATCTTAGCAGATGGTGTAGCAGTGGACCCAGCCAAGGTAGAGGCAGTGTTATCATGGGAGCCACCCCGGAGTGTGATGGATGTGCGAGGTTTCCTTGGGTTGGCATGCTACTATCGGAGATTCATTCCTGATTTCTCCAAGATTTTAGCACCCATGACAGCTTTGACCCGAAAGGGGCAGCCTTTTGTATGGTCTGAGAGATGCCAGCAGGCTTTTTAGCAGTTGAGACAGATTCTGACGAGCACCCCAATCTTGAGACTACCAAAAGAGGGTGTCGAGTACGTAGTGTTTTGCGATGCATCAGGAACTGGGCTTGGTTGTGTCCTGATGTAGAGGAAAGTGGTGATTGACTATGGCTCATGTCAGTTGAAGCCACACGAGCATAATTACGCAACCCATGATCTTGAGTTGGCAGCGGTAGTCTTCACATTGAAGATGTGGTGGCACTACCTGATGGGCGAGCAGTTTATCATCTACTCTAATCACAAGAGTCTCAGATATATCTTTTCTCAGAATGATCTGAATTTGAGACAAAGGAAGTGGCTTGAGTTCCTCTAGGATTATGACTTTGAGATCATTTATACTCCTCGAAAGGGGAATGTTGTGGAAGATGGTCTCAGCAGGAAATCCAGTTCGCAGTTACTGGATGAGGCAACGAGGCAGTTGGCCTCTTTATAATTATCCTTCAAGGATAGAGATGAGGGAGCTTACCTTCAGTCGATGGTCGTTACCCCTCCACTCTTACAATGAGTCAGGGAACCACAACTCGAGGATTCTAGCTATGAGACTCTACAAGCTCAGATATCCGTAGGTGATGCTGCTGATGGATATTCAAAAGGTGGGGAGCACGTTGTTCTTTTCAGAGGGAACACAGTAGTACCAATGAAGTTGCGGGAGGAAGTTTTGAGGGAGTTCCATACATCTCCTTTGGCGGTGCATCCAGGCGTGGAAAATATGTACTAGGACCTCCGACGTCAGTTCTTGTGGCCATGAATGAAGAAGAGTGTGGCAAAGTTTGTTTCTCGCTGCCTTACTTGTCTGCAAGTAAAGGTTGAGCACCAGGTTCTAGTAGGTTTGACTCATCCCCTTTAGGTTCCAGAGTGGAAGTGGTATAGGATATCCATGGACTTTATGACAGGTTTACCACGTACGTTTAGGGGACACGATGTCATCTGGGTGATCATTGACCGACTCACCAAGTCAGCCCACTTCCTAGCCCTATGGCATCAGAGTTTAGTAGAGATCTTGGGACGCCTCTATGTGCAAGAGATAGTTCGACTTCATGGAGTTCCATAAATGATCGTCTTAGATCGTGATGCTCGTTTCACATCCCGTTTTTTGAAAGGATTGCAAGAAGATTTTAGGACTCAGTTATTCTTGAGCACAGTGTTTCATCCTCAGACTGATGGTCAGACAGAGTGGACCATCCAAGTTCTAGAATATATGCTTTGAGCTTGTATACTTGACTTTGGTCGTAGCTGGGAGGATAACCTACCATTGGTGGAATTTTCTCATAACAACAGTTATCATTCCACTCTTGGTATGGCACCATTCGAGGCTTTGTACGGGCAAACTTGCAGGTCACCACTTTGCTGGACTGACCCAGGAGAGTCAGCACTCAAGAGACTAGATATGGTGAGAGCTATTATGGAGAAGGTGTAGGTCATCCAGGAGGGGATGAAGACTACACATAGTCAGCAAAAGTCTTATGCCGATAGGAGACGGAGGCCCTTGGAGTTCGAGGAGGGAGACCATGTATTCCTTCGAGTCTCACCTCGATGGGGATTGTGGAGATTTGGCCGAGGTGGAAAGCTATCTCCAAGGTTCATCTTCCCTTTTCAGATTCTGAGTAGAATTGGTGAGGTGGCATACCGCTTGGCTATACCTCCTCAGATGGACCGGGTACAAAACTTCTTCTTTGTGTCATAGCTACGGAGGTACATTCATGATCCATCGCACTTTATCGACTGGGGAGAGCTGGATATCGATGATGGAGCGACCTTTGATGAGTACCCAATGTAGATCGAGGATTGGCAGGAGAAGATCCTTCGTGGGCGAGCTATTCCCTTGGTGCGTGTCTGGTGGCAGTACGGGAATCTCCAGGAGAGCACATGGGAGCGGGAGGCTTAGATTCGTGTGCATTATCCACATCTTTTTTAGTAGCCTTTGTTTTAGATTTTCGGGGACGTAAATCCCTAAGGTGGGGAGGATTTAATGTCTTATATTTTTACGTATATTATTTCAGTCTTATATGGGAATTATTTCGAGACCAGGGTCTAAGACGGCGTGCAGTTCCGAGGCCCGATGATCTCGGAACAAATTTTTGAATTTAATTAAAAAAATTAAATAATGTGCGCATATGTATTTCCTGGAAAAGTGGAATAACTCTTGAACAGGTTCTCAGATCATAAATTTGAGGGAACCGTTGTGTTTAGAGTAGCGATTTTACCTTAAGAGAGACCTAACATCGGTTAGCGCAGGTCGGTGGTGAAATATAGTTTTTGGATGTAAGCGTAATAAATATTTAAAAAAATATTTTATTAAATCTTTCTGCAGTGAAATATTTTTAATCTTTAAGTAAATATTTCGCAGGGGATCAGGGTTACATATCTCATAACCCTGAATTCCTCCTTGAGGCTCTGGAAAGCTCTGGAGGAAACCCCCAACGTGGTGACGACGTTCTTGACAATTTTCATCGGCGACGACGATGCGGCGACCGGATCTTCACCAACAAACACCGCGGATCTAGGTAGGGCATTTGATCTCTTTGAGATTTATTTCTCATTCTTGTTTTCCACGATGGACACAGACCAATGAACGAATAGATTGGCCTACGGATTGATCATTATGCGGGATGGGTTATCTGCGGGATCTTATTTGGGTATTTATTCTTGAAGGTTATTTTGGTTTCGTTTAGCCTTCTAACAATGACAAACCAAGATTGACACAAAAATCAATAGAGGTTCATCCCTCTCGATTTATTATGCCTTTATTCCCTGATTTCTCGTGTTCTTCGTGAGCGTTCTACACGTTCTTCACAGAGATATGAACAATGGATTTTTGTGCATCTGTTGTGCGATACAATGATCCCAAATTGAAGATATAGTATTGAGACAACCCCAAGGAGGTGCGACTGTAGTGGAGATGGACATATCGAAGCAGATCGAAAGATATCGTTCTTAAAAATATTTCCTCATGGGTGACCGGAATCGGATTTTGGAGCTGATCGAAGGCCCGAAACCCACGGATTCAGCATCACGACGATGAGGCGACCTGAGATCTCAAGTTTCGCGGAAAACGGATGACAGATCTCGAATCTGGAGGTTCAGCCGAGGTGCGAGGAAGAAGGCAGCGATTCTGGAGAAATCCTGACTACACGGCATGTAGTATGGGATACACGACATGTGTTCATCAGTGGACCACCTGGCGTGTACTCCGAGAGTACACAGACATGGGTTGGGTACACGTCCAAGGACATGGTGTGTATACCCTTCCCTGGCCAAGCCCGACCAGATACACGGGAAACCCAGTGTACTGGTACATGGGCAGGGCGACACGGGTTAAGGACGTGTACGAGCACATGGCCAGCATACACTGAGTGAACCCCGTACACTTGAACACGGCGTGTAATCCTTCTACACACCATATAGTTAATTTTATATGACAATCCTAGAGACACGGGCCGTTTATATGGATAGTACCTAAATTCATGGAACACGGCGTGTGATCCTTCTATACGTCGTGTTGTCTTGTTTTATACACCTGGACTAGAGACACGGTCCGTTTACATGGGCAGTACCCAGAGTCAAGGAACACGTTGTGTGATACTACTACACGACGTGTAACCTATTTATACATGGCTTGAGCCAGTTGTCTTCTATGACTTGGACTATTTTCCTTAGGGTTCATCCCCTTGGTCTTTCCCCTGAAGGTTTCTGGTATCATTTCCTACAAACAAGAGTATGATCCCTTAAGTAGGACTTCCTGAATAGAGTTGTTGGAATCCCCTCTGTGAGACTTAGAGTCGGATCCTCTATTCCTTCATGTTACCCTAGGTAGAGTTTCTCGGTATCGATGTGACCTACTTTACCAGGGCGTCGATCCTCTACTTAGCAGGTTAGTTCAGACTGAGTTGTTGGAATCACCTCATAGCTACTGGTTGTGATCCTCATCTAACGCATCAAGTATATTTCTTCAGTACTCGTGGAGTGAGTTCTCCCAGGATGAGTGCATCGTATCTTTCTTCAGACTTAGGAGTATTTTCTCCCGGTTATGTGCTTAGTGGAATCTTAGAGCTCGATCTTAGTGATGGTTTCGTGATAGTTGATCATGTATGAGTATATCTGGATATTTTTGTTATATGTTCTGTAAACATATACTGTGTAGAGATGACTGTATCATTTCTTTGTAGTATTTCCCTTATTTTATTAATTTGTGGTTTCTAGGTGTCCTACTGGGTATTGTTATACTCACCGCTGCACGGGCTCTGCCTGCATGTGTCATGTCTTGTGCAGAGGAGCGAGCCTTTGACAGGGTTTTAGGTGGACCAGGACCGAACGGTGCTCTGTGAGATCAGGCAGGCAGAGGTGTGTTCATACGGCTACGGATTGCAGTCCCAGTACCTTTCTTTATAGGTTGGACTTTGTTGCATACTTTCATTTTGTGGGCTTGTACTTTTGGCCCAGGGTTTTACATTACTGTACTTTACTTTCCTGTCGTACTCTGTTGGTTGGGATTTTTAGTGTATGCATGCATTTATCTTTTTAATGGTTTTTACTTTTCAGCTTTGTGGGCTTAGAGATGTGTGTGTGTGTGTGTGTGTGTGTGTGTGTAGTTTTATAGGAAATGCCTCCCATGTTAGTGACATGCCTACTTGGTTCTAGTCACCGACCCCTGGCCTATTGGGGGTGGGCTTGGGGAGTTGTGGCACGGGCCCCACTGGGACGGTTCGTGACACTGGGGCCCCAGCCGTTACTACCCCAAGCCTGCCTTCCATAGGCTAGGGGTTGGATACTAGATCCAGAAAGGCATTTCCCTAAAATTGGGAAGGAATTTTCTTTAACCCTGCAAACACACAAACCAAGAACACGACAAGATGCAAATCACATAGTAAAACTGCAGTAGTAAAAGTGTGTACTGAAGGTAAATGGGTTTGGTATAGAATCCCAACGGAAATATACAACTACAATAGAAAACAGCTCCTGGTATCGTCTACCAAGGATCCTACCTAAAAGGTAGGTACAACTCATATCAGCAGCTCACCATGTCAACCAGTCACATCCATGTACTGCCTGGTCCTCGCTCCCTAAAGTATCAGCAAAGCTGTTCATCGTCTAAACAGTAGACGACAAGGTGTGGGTGAAGACCATAAAAGGGTGAGTATAATTATACCCATTAGGGACCCCAAGACCCCCAAAGGTGTCTCATAATTTCACAAAGGAACAACCACAAAGTATAATTTCAATCACAAAGTACAAGAAAAGACTCATCTCAAACTATGTATACAACTTAGAGATCATGAATAAAGATAATTAGTCTTAATCTATATCATTTTATTCTGTTAGGAAGTTCCACAATGGAACCATGAATAAGTTGTTCCGTTGTAGATCCACATAGGGTCGTATGTCTCTGATCTATGATGGGTTTCTCTAAGGCTGGTCCTCATCGGGTCGCACACTACTAATCCACATAGGGTCGCTAGGATGATGATCCACATAGTGTCTCAATGATGTTGATCCATAAAATGTTGCTATGATGCTGATACACATAGCATCTCTATGATGCTCATCCACACAGGGTCGCTATGATGATGATCCACACAGGGTCTCTATGATGCTGATCCACACAGGGTCTCTATGATGTTGATCCACACAGGGTATCTCTTCAATTGACAGCTAGCCACAGGATTCCCTACACTCGTGCACTTGAGTTCCGTAGAATCTTCTCCTCAAGATATCATTCATGCTTAAACTTTCTCAAAGCTCTAAAAAGTAGTAATCCAAAGGAACATTATGTCGTAAGGGTCCCAATGTGATAAACGGGTCGTCAATCAGATGTCTGGTCTGTGAGTTATAAGGATTTTAGTACCGAGGGCCCGATTAGATTCGGGTTCAATCCATCCCAGACATACTCAAAATTTCTAGAAAATTTATTTTAAGTATCTCAAAAGGACCTTCTTGTTCCACATATTCCAAAACTACTGACGTTCGTCAAACGGACGTCTGGTTTGTGAGATATGGCCTTTTAAGCGTATTTGCGCCGAAAAGGGTCTGGGTCTGGTCATGACCTGGTCAGACCATCCCGACCCCCCCAATTTGGGCTACCCCAACCCAGCTCTGAACTGGCCTGGCCAGTACTGGATGGACCGACCTGAGTGAGTTAGGCCACAGCGGGCTCAGCCTGCTGGTTCGTGGACCGGCCCGGCCTGCCTTGGCAGGGTGCGACCAGTCGAGCCGTGTGGGGTCATATCCCCCTTCCCGAATGGACATTTTATCCATTGGGTTTGAAATGGAGGTTCCATGTGGCACCTCCCCTTGTCAACGAGACTCGTGGGGCATGGGTCCCCCTCCACTATGGCTCGAAGTCGTGGCCTCCCTACGCAGCGTGCGACGGCGCGCCGCCCATCTGCCAACGTGGTCGGCCGATGCTGGCCACCCCTTCTCTTCGCCGCAGTGTCTACGAGCACTACCTCTCCTCTGTGGTTGGTGAGATTCGGCTATCTTCATCGCCCACCAGTGCTGGAGGGGATCTTGCGGGCCACCGGGTGAGCTCCGGTGGTCCGTTTTCTCTTCCGATTTCTCCTACGAGCCTCCCGGGACACTTCCGTCACAGTGTGACTTCCGAATTCAAGATTCCATTGAGTTGAAAAACCCTCCCCCAAAGAACGTGACAATTACTGAAGCGGAGGAGGGTCTGGGCCTTGTTTGTTTGGCCCATTCCCTCTGTGTTAGCATCATATCAAGAGGGTAGTAAACAATACATCACATAGATAATGATTAACCCCATTCAAACTTTTCCCTCAACAACCACCCACAATTTCATACGAATTGAGGATCAACTCATTTTTCTTGATCCGCATTCGTCATGTTTTTCTAGAATGAGGGTTTGAATTAATAAAATTACTTTGATTTAAACAAAAAATTCCTACCTTGAAAACATAGGGGATTTCGCGGTTGTGGAAGAATCAACTACATTCATTGAAGCCATCGGCATTCGTCGATACTAGATCGATTCTTCCAATGATGGTGTTCAAGTCTATGTTCTTCGTTGGAAGTGTTGATCATTGTCACTTCATCGGATTTCTTTGGTTTTTCCCTCAATAATCCTTCCACGATCCCCCAATCCTCCTTTTTCCAACGTTTTAATAATCCAAAGGTAGAGTTAAGATATTAATCTTTTTTTTCAAATAATGTCTCATTAATTGGTGTAATTAAGGAACCATATTAATTAAATGAGGGGTGGTTACACAATTGATTTGTAACCAGAATTTAATATCACTCATTAAAAGTATGACCACCTCCGTGGTCCCCACCACCATCACTCAATAGGTAGAAGAAAAAAATTACATTTTTATGTTATTCTATTATTCATTCAAAAATTCCGTGAAACTAACTTCTTCCCTCAACCTACTGTGGTCAAAGTTAAGCCTCCCTTAAGAAAATCTTGGCGTTACAAATTCAATGGTGCCCTCATATTTCAATTCCGAGCACCAGTTAAAAATAGAAGAAACTCATCCTGTACGTTTACTAAACGTACATTAAAAAGAGTTCAAAATTCTGTTCCGGGCAGACCGGGTCTCAGAATCACGTACCATCAATTTTCACAGACTCTTAATAATCCAAAATAATTAATATATATATATATATATTGAATTTCCAAGTATTTACATGACCCCCCATTACTCTCTATCACATTGGGGTTCTTCCCAAAATTTCCATCACTTTATCTATGTGACTATGGGAGAGGATCGAATTACTCTTAATGTGATATTAATCTAACACAAACTACTCATAAAATAATTTAATCATTTTTATTAAAGAACCATCATATGACTCTTGATACACCATCCCTTTAGTGACTACACACTCATGATAGATTGTTCATCCATTAGAAATGACATAGTATACTTGAGTTATGGAATTAACACACACAAGTGAAATGAAATTGAAGTAATCATATTAGTAAAATAAAAAAACTTTACTACCATAATCACTTTAATATCAATCCATAATCATGAATAAAAAAATAAAATTCCTAAAATGATGTTTGAAATACCCCTTGGAGGAATCCTCTCTCAATTACTACAGTCCTCTAGTTGCCTCTCTTTCAATGAGTCTAAAATTCTACATCTTCTTCAAGGCCAACAATCCTCAAAACAAACATTTCAGTCATCTCCATAGATTATCCATAGTTAGTGTGGAATGAAGCATTAAAAAATAAAATTTTCTATATAATATTGATTGGAATCATGGTGAAACTGGGTCACTATAGCATGAATGAAAAATATAATATTTTTAATATTTATTATGTCAAAAATCAAAATGCATTAATTTTTGAGATTTTTTGTTGTGGTTTGACTAATTTTGAACCATCCTCAAGCAGGTTTCAATTCAAGGTAGTTTTTTGGTGTAGGGGTCAAGTATCTCAGGTTATATAGATCATCCATTTCACAACCCTTCATACAATGATATATAACCTGTGATGTGAAAGTTAAATTACACTATTCTAGAGGTTCTACCATTTTGTGACCCTTCACAACACAGCAGATCAATTGCATTGTAATACTATCCAAAATAATTGAAATGGATTAGGGATTAACCTTACACATCCCTATGCACTCCAAAAAATACTATTACATAATATCAAGGTGGTCTAACACTTTTCCAAATTCTCATCCATGGAAAGAATATTATGTATCACTATAGTTACAAGTAACAAGTTGTGGTGTATGATTTATCCAATATTCTGATGGTTATGTATAAACCCTCACACTCTATCCCATTATAAGACATCCAAGGAAGGGGACCACCTTACAAATCATCAAGATGCATAATTTTCCTTGTGATGAAATGTAAAATATTTCTCACATGGAAAAATAAAAACAGAAATGTATTCAAAAAAGATATTATGAACCCCAAGCAAAAATGAATCATACATGACTTTTAATGGAAAATGAGAAAAAATTACACATCTTGGGTGTAGGTGTGCCGAGACATGATGTCCTTGATTATAAGGTGAATATATCTCATAAGTCATACATCTCATTTTGTAGCTAAGTATAAATTTTATAGAGGAATAGAATCTTATTTTTGAAAAATGATTCTAGGTTAAAAATTCACATATACAAGGAACCAAAATCTGGAACTTTTCCAAAATATACTC
This sequence comes from Viscum album, assembly GCA_963277665.1. Lineage (NCBI taxonomy): Eukaryota > Viridiplantae > Streptophyta > Magnoliopsida > Santalales > Viscaceae > Viscum > Viscum album. The sequence goes on along the minus strand of OY728156.1, from coordinate 251,179,614 downwards.
TTTATCCATGAATAAAAACTTTACACATCATTTAATTTTTCCAAATTAAATTTCTCAACCATATTATTCCAAAATAATCCCAAAATCATCAAAGATATTTTAGTTAAAAAAGAATGTAATTTCCTAACTTAAAATGAAAAAATTTAAATAGGAAAAAACCAAATAATAAATTAAACTAATGATAAAAATATCGATATAATTTACAGTCATTATATTTCCCCACACTTAAATACGTTCTTTTCCCTATTACAATACTCAACATAAAATCAATAATAATATACAATCTAGTAAAGGAAACATTTAAATTAACTTTCTCATAATCATAGATTCATAAATAATAATTCCAAAAATCACACAAATCGTCCGATAAGAAAGTGTTACAATGTTCCTTATATATAATTTCAATTTAGGACCCCTTTCCTATTTCATTCACATTATTTGAATTTCCCTTAATTTAAATTCCACTTATGGCTTACCTCACCTGAAACTAATTTCAAAAATCACTCAATATCATTTAATTAGAGATAAAATAAATCTCAATTATATGAATTGCATCTATTGGATTTCAATATATCCATATCTCCACCTATAAATAAAACCATATTAATCATGAAGAGATTTCATTTAGGTTTAGATGCCTCTAGGTCTAAAGGTTGGTGGATATTAATGTGGAAATTTTGAATAAAGACTGAACAAGTAGGTTAAGATCTTAAATTATAGTGCATGATATTTAGTTCATCGTAATTAAGTAATCTTCCTCCTTTAACTTTCCGTCGAATTAAATCTACTCCACTTCTATATTTTATTCCTCAATGAATTACAACTTAACAATTTAACATAGTAATTAATTTTCCTCTTTTTATCTTAAGATTTCTCCTCACTCTTATCTTTCTAAGGTAAAATATTTAAGAACATGTACCACACCTCTGGAAGTAAAATAGACTAGTTCCTTGATATACACTATCAATCTCTTACTAAAACTATTCATAACAGTTCATACAAGAATGGAATTGTGTGACCATTCAATGGTCTACCCAATGTGTCCCGTTTTATCACTTTTTTAATTATTTCAGTTTATTTTTTTATTTTTTTAAATGTGGAGGCTGCAAGGGAAATCATAAATAGTTTTGAAACTTTTTCCAAAATAATTATCAGAAAAAAAACCCACTTTATTTACTTCGACATAATAATTAGTTCTATAAAGTTATTCAGTTACCTTTTTATGATTAATTTAAAATCATATATTTATACTAAAGAAATATGGAATTAAGGAAAAATAAATTCCCCTAATTTGGCTTCCTATCAAGGCATTTGATGGTTCATAAGGCTTATCAAATGATTAAATATAGGGTGAGTCTCAAGACCAAAGGAATAAATCATATTCAATTGATGACTAAATATTTTTATTTTGGTTCAAAATAATCATTATTTGATAAGAAAAAATAATAAAGCTCTAGTATTTGTGAATATCCCAAGAAACTCTCGATAAATAGGGTATATGAAAGAATATTTCAAAAAAGATAATAGTACATATTAGGAATGGGAATTCAAAAAAAATTAGTCAATCAAGTCATATTAAGGGCACCAATAATCAGTTTTCCAAAACAAAATTTATAAGAATCAAAATAAATAATAGATATTATATCAGAAATCTTTTTAAAATAATTTCAAATGTATAATGATCATACAACTTCCAAAATTTTCAATAATGAATTTATTATTTATGATCATGAATAATAAAATTATTTCATTGTGTCATAATATTTCTTATGATTATTTATGTATCATAGATTATTGAAGGTAAAAATAAAAATGGGCCTAATGATCCCTCCCCCATACTTAAAATTAATATTTTTCCCAATGTGTAAAATAATTTTGAAGAGATGTATCAATATTTAAAGTGTAAAGCCGGAAAAAAATATTCCAAAAGATATAAAATATATTAACTTATTCTTCAAAAAATGTATCATATGTTCCTTGATACTTGATTATAGCTTTTGAAATTAAATCCTTGAAAGAGTTAGTGATATTGGTCAGAGAATAAAAAATATACAATAAAGGAATATTGATCTAAAGAATGATTTTTCAAATAGTGGATATAAAAAGGAGTGTTACTAAATAAATTTTCTATTTATATAATCCAATTAATACCATGGAAGATACACAATAAAACCATCATTAATTATATGGACCAATAAACCCATTACCACAAATTATAAAGTAAGAATCAATAGAATAGAAATGGGAGAGGGAAAAGTCCTAAGACTTGTTAATGTTTTCAATGGGTTCCCCATCAGGATGCTCATGAATTGGTATATAGGAGGATCCATGAGCATAAAATTTCATACATGTTATAGTGTAATATTTCAAAAAAAATTAGAGATATTTAAAGTTTCTTTTTAGTGTGTACTAGGGATTTGTGGAGTAATTCTCAAATTTTATCATGGCCACCTCAATATTTTAAGAATTCAAAATTTTAATTTTCCCATAAATTTATCATTGCAATGTGGTATCCTACATTCAGTGTGGTTTTTATTTCCACTTATAAATTTAATTCCACCCATCTAGCCAGTCACTCCCACTGCCTCTTTATAATTATTCATTTCTCTTAGGGAGGTTTTATATTCCAAATTAGTTCTAAGAGAGACCACATTAGAGTATCAAATTATGAATCTACAACCCAATGTATAAATCCTCTATAACTCAAAAAAAATCTTAACTGGAATAGAAAACTTACCTGGGTTTCCTCCCAATTAGTTCCTTATTTACCGTTGAAAACTTGACAAGCCTTTCTGATTATCCAAAGTGAAGAGAAAAGATACTATCCATATACGAATTATTAAAATATATCTTGAGATGATTAAAATTTTCTTTAAAAAGTATCTCTTTATCATTATTAATCTTTATAAATACATTTGAGAAAACTTGTGTAAACATGAATGATTGTGTCTATTTTTACAATAGATTCCAGGGAAACAATCATAAATGTGATTTAAATTACAATAATTCATCTCAATGGTGAATTTATTTTCTTATCATATATTATTCACTCTATATTACTATCTTCTATTTAAATATCATAATGTTTTAATAGACGTACCTCTAGATTTATTCAAGATTATCCTATTCCAATAATCCTTTTCTTCTAGATTCATATTTATTCATGTTCACATCCTTGAATACCCAAAATTATTGGTTGGAAAAATCCATAGGAAGGTGGAATTGTTTTCTATAGAATATCTAGAATATATTCATCTTTAAAAATTTATTATAGGATCTTCGATAAGACCATAACTTATCATTGAGTTTTCCAAAAACAATCCTTTTGACTTGAGATCAAGATATACTCGAGAATCTATTTTAGATCTCTATTTGATAGCTCAACTTGTTTCCTAGTTTGTGGATGATAATGGGTTCTCATGTTTTAATGAACCCTATATTTATTTGGAACTTCTCATAAGATATGATTATGAAATTGGTTTCCCGTATCACTAATTTAAAAATTATCCCCCCAAAAATAGAGAAAATTATCTTCTTTTGAAACTTAGTAGCCACTTTTGCAGTATTGTTTCTGGTGTATTTGGCTTTGAACCATTTTGATACATAATATACATACAAAAATAAGTATGTGTGACCAAAAGATTTGGGAAACTAAACCATTAATTTATTCCCCCATACATCAAAAACATCTACTTCTATGACTGATAATTTTGGAAATTTATCTCTTTTTTATATTCACTATTCATAGAAAACATTTTCATATAGCCACAATGTTTATTGCATCATGGTGAAATGATGGATAGAAACCCACTTTAAAAACATATCCATCATGTCCTATGGTTTTTGGTGTCCAATGGTTTGTGAGGAGTGAAATAAATATATCACACTTTCAATTTCACTTTCAGGAACATATATATGGGTCATCAAACCACTACACTACTTAAATAGTAGTGGATCATTCCACAACTAGTAATAGACATCAGCTAAGAATCACTTCTTCCACTAGTAGAAGAACTGTGGGTAGATAATCCCAGTTCCTAAGTACTTTTAAATTTATGAAAAACATAGTCTCATTATTAGGTCCATTGTGAATAAATTAAAATATGGGAAATCATCCTAGATCTCCACTTCTTGCTCCCCAGATGTATTAGGTAACTCCATCCTTGAAAGATGGTCAACAAAAACATTGTATAGTCTCTTTTTATCTCAAACCACAATATCAAACTCCGGTAATAAAATAATACACTTGATCAAATGAGGATTAGAATCATTGTTCATAAGAAAATATTTTAATATGATATGATCCATATGGAACACCACTTTAGAAAGTACAAGTTAGGGACTAAACTTTTCAAAAGCAAAGATTGTTGCCTGTAATTTATTTTCTATAGTGGTATCATTTAGTTGTGCTTCTGTTAGAGTACTACTTTCATAGTAAATAGGTTAAAATATTTTATCCTTTATATATCCTAGAACTTCTCCTAAAACATAATCACTTAAATCACACATCAACTCAAATGGTTATTCCTAATTTATTGGTAGCATGAGAAGTGAAGTGATCAAACTTGTCTTCAATTCCTTGAATGTTTCCTTGTAATTTTCATCAAATATGAACTCCCTATATTTTGACCAAGAGGTGAGTTAGTGGTCAATATATTTTAGAGTGGTCTTTAAAAATAATCAATATAAAATTTTTTGTCCTAGGAAACTTTATATCTCTCACAATACAATGGGATCATTCATCTATTTTATCACTATGATCTACAAAGGATCAACATTCATTATGTCTTTAGATATATGATGTCCAAGAATAATTCCATTTTCTATAATAAAATATATTTTTTCCAATTTAATATTAAGAATGTATCCTCACACCTCTTATGATCAAATTATAGATTCTTTCATCACACTTTTAATGACTACCCATAGATTGAGAAATCATCCCTGAAAACATTGAGAAACCCTTCCACCATCCTTTAAAAGATACATTTTGAACAACGCTAAAAAGTGATGGGTTAATTACACATTCTAAAAAACATACATTGGAAAGAGAATGTTCCATATGGACATGTGAATGTAGTATTCTCTTGGTCCTCACTTTCCATGATAATCTAGTTATAGCCAAAATAACTATCTAGGAATCAATAATAGTCATGTCTGCCCAATTTCTATAACATCTAGTCAATGAATAAAAGGAGAAAAAAATATTCCCATATCACCTCATTATGCTTATTATAGACAACAAAAACTATCCATACCATCATGATTCTATTTGAAATAAACTCTTCATAATTATTTAGTATATTAATTCCCCTATTATTTAGATAAACCTAGAGTGGGATAATTCATTAAATTTCTAAAATGACGTATATTATTCCAGGATCTAGTAGATTGAATACCACTTTTCTCACATCCTCCATCATGGTAGGAGTCAACATCATTTAGAGATATAATTTCATCTTTATCCCTTCTTATAAACTTATATTATAGGTACATATGGAGGGGTTAATGAATTTTATATTTAACATGAACCCTAAAATAGGCTTATTCATTTATTTCAAATCAGAAGCTAACTATTTCTCTCAGTATTCAAAGAGGGATATATTAACAATCACAAAGAGTTCTTTGGGTTCTCCCAAAAATATATAGTAAATATTTATAGGGTGTTTCTTGAACTCAATATTTTATGCTCTTAAAATTTAGTGTCAATTTAAGAAATATATCCCCATAAATTTGTATTAAAACCTGAAAACATTATTTTACTTCAATATATCCACCACTATACCATCCTTACTCAAATACTTCTCCATCCAACACTTCTTCCTTATCATCTTTAGTATTCAATAATATATAACTACCTTCAGGGGTGGTGATGAGTTCACAATCCTCTAATTAATCTCTATATTTCACTAATTTAGTCACATAAAATTGAACCTTATCATCTCCCACATATAAAATAAAACATATTTGGTTTACATTAAAATTATATTTCTCTGTAATAAGTAAAGCTAAACCAAGGATGTTCAGAACTATTACTTATTCTTCCATATCTAAAATTATAAATTTACTGGGAATGATGAATTTTCCCACCATCACCATGATACCCTCAAGGATAAAACTAGGATACATCACTGGCCTATCCACCAATTATAGTGTGACTCTTTTGGGTTTCAAATTACATAACATGAGATTCTTAAATACATTTAGTGGAAATAAATTATAAATCACTCCCATATTGCAAACTGACTTATCAAATGTGTAATATTGGATCATGCAAGGAATGGAAAAAATACCCAAATCTTATAAATTTCATAAGAATTTCCACTGTACCACTATTTAACATTCTTCACTTAGTGAAATTAATCCCAATTTTTTCAATTTTTTTATTAAAGATTTGTTCCTCGAGGCACTGCAAACATGTTGAAATCTAGAAGATTCCCCCAATAGATAGAATGGTTATATATAGCTTCTAGAAGATTTTTAAGGACCTCTTATATTGTTCCTCTATATTATCATGGTGAATCCTCCCTGAATAAAGAATAAGTGGCCAATATGGATTCACTTTAGGTTTCTTTATATCCCTTTTAATTATCTTTTCCACCTTAGTTTCTTAACTCGATTCTCCAACCTTTACTATTATTATTGTTTTTATATATTCTTGTTGGTTCATCTCTATCTCAACTTATTTTGACTTTCACTCATCCTTTTCTTGTATCTATATTCCACTTCATAAGATGATTTCCTTAACCACTTCTTTGGGTACCATTATGTTTCTAAAAAATACTTTGAGTTGATTGTCAGTTAGTTTTTGGGAAAGTTTTCCTAGTTTTGTATCAATGTTCTAGATCACCCCTTATGATTTTCAAATTATTTATAATGCATTTAGAGGGGTATATTTATTTATACAAGTAACTAGTCATTTTTATTGATGTACTTGGTTACCATATCATCAAAAATTTGTTAGTCATTTTATTATTATGGTGTGAATGGATGCTACGGTAGTTGAAAATATTATTTTTGAGTGGGTTTAAATTGTTGGTCAGTGGGTCAAGGTGATTTATATACTTAGTAAAAATACTAAGGACCTTAACTACATAAGGTAATCTACCCACCTCTTGATCTTAATCCTTGATTCTAAACTACCCTCACCC